>OX415254.1:5823942-6471047 GCA_948329865.1 Linaria vulgaris | reverse complement strand
CTGGGATCCCTAAATTGTCGGTAGATATATTAAATTCATTGATCCCAGCAAATGGAATTTATATTAAATCTATGTAGAATGTTTACATGCATGAATTGTGTTGTCCACATCTTTGTAGGGCATTTTTTTTTAATATAAAATGTCAACACACAAATATTTTTGTCTTTAGTGCTTAATTTATTTTCAGCATAAGATCTAATGAGATCTGTAATTTTAAGGCCTTAATTAATAATTGAATGTCATATCATCAGCAACAGTCTAGAGTGCATACTTTTTATTCTTTGGACTAGCGACAAAACTACACACAAAACTGATCAACCACGAGAAACTAGTAAAGAAATAACATTGAAAGGTTCATTTATGTCTAAAAATTAAGTGTTTTATTTTTTTTTTCTTTTAGGAGTTGTAACCTCTAGATCTCTATACACACATACAAGTCAATATGGGGTATAGTTCTGAGGCTAGAGATGAAGTGGCATCTCTCTCTCCCAAAAGGATTTGAGCTATGGCCGACACTACTGTAAATGAACTATATAACTTAAATGAGTTTTTAAAAAGTTGGGAATTATCAATGAAGATAATTTATAGACCATAAAATTAAAACGCTCCCTGAAATTTGATCTTAATTCTCTACATCAACGATATATCTCCTAAAAGGGATCACTTATTTCAGTGGTGAGCATTTTAGTTCAGGATATATTGCAAAGTCCTACATATATTGTCACCAAACAAAAGGTGATACTTAAGATACGTTGCTAAATTATGTCATAAAAAAGACATTGCCAAAAGATTGGGTGGGGGGGGGGGGGGGGGGGGGGGAATAAAAAAGGTTGATATACTGATCAAACGAAAAGCAATGTCACAAACACCACGACTTATAACTCTTTAATAGGTTGGGTTGATATATTTATTGCTCAGACTTGACTTTACTAAATCTGCCGTGTTTGTGGAATTGACGTCGGAATTCGAACGATATATTATACCCGTGCTTGCGGAAACAATTGATCCATAAAATGTTAACGATCTATAAAACATAATCTTTATTTTCTGAAATAGATAGCGTTAATTAAATCCAATATCAATTTGGTTTTATTTCGTTTTGGTTACAATACATTGAAATTATAGTATAATTGGACCTCAAATAAACTAAACTATGCTAGCCAATTACAAGAAAATTGGATCAATTTTGTCCGGAAACACCTATTACACGGTATATAAGTCTAAAATGACCTAAGTAACCTTGAACGGAATAAAAAAGGTTGATATACTGATCAAACGAAAAGCAATGTCACAAACACCACGACTTATAACTCTTTAATAGGTGGGTTGATATATTTATTGCTCAGACTTGACTTTACTAAATCTGCCGTGTTTGTGGAATTGACGTCGGAATTCGAACGACATATTGTACCCGTGCTTGCGGAAACAATTGATCCATAAAATGTTAACGATCTATAAAAACATAATCTTTATTTTCTGAAATAGATAGCGTTAATTAAATCCAATATCAAATTGGTTTTGTTTCGTTTTGGTTACAATACATTGAAATTACAATACAATTGGACCTCAAATAAACCAAACTATGCTAGCCAATTACAAGAAAATTGGATCAATTTTGTCCGGAACACCTATTACACGGTATAAAGTCTAAAATGACGTAAGTAACCTTGAACGGTCGAAAAGAGGCTGATTTGATACAGCAAAAACCATTGAATTCCTAAACAGTCGAACGGTTGAGGGTTCGACCCTGAAAACTCTCGACCGAAGCGGACTGATCGATAACGAATCGAACTGGTGGGCAGATTGATCGAACTGAAGAACTCTCGAACAGTCGAACGGCTTGGTTCGATGGTTGTATGGTTGGTGAACATTAATCAATGCGTATCGTGAATCTCGAAATCCTGGGTATTATAGATCTCGGGGGTACAGGATCTGCTCCACGAAAAGGCAATAACAATAGAACGTCCACGTTCGATCGTCCAATAACTGTCGAACCGCCTTGGTTCGACTCTTTTTTGTTTGGGCCGTTAATGGGCCAAGCCGGCCCAGATTGTTTCTGGGCCACCTAAAACACCCTACCAAATATTATTGAATATGTTATTGACTTTATTTTGCAAATTATTGATTTAATAAAAAAATTTAAGTTTGTCTAAGTTTCTATTAATCAAATACAATCTTTGTTTATCTTTTATGGAGTAATATCTTCTTTTTCCCATGTCAAATGTTCCCTAACTATATTCTATAAGTATTTCCTAAAGGATATTGATTAAATATCTTGTGGAAAATATTTATGAATCTTTTGAGGAAGGAAATCTAAGTTATTCTTGGATAGTGCATATGTCCGTTGCAAAAACAATCGGTCTAGTTTGTAACAATAATGTATACTCACTTGTTTGGTCAATAGAAGGGGTTTGTATTCTATTTTTGGTTAACAATATTATACCTGTTAAAATATTTTATAAGATGTTATTAATTGTTTATCATTTTAAGGAGATTATGAATATTTACTTAAGGTAATTGAGATTTGTTTGACTTTTCATGTAATTTTACAGTGGATTATCTTTCCATAATAAATATAATTTGAACCATATCTAGCACATTTTGGAAAGATCTCACATTTGTGATTGTAGGGAAAAATCAACTTAATGGAGGTTTGTCAATCAAAGTAGCGACAGTCACGGGAATGCAATTGCTAGAAAGTTCTTCTCAGCCAAATAAAAGCAGAAAACTTGGAATAAATGGAATCTAATTTCAGAATTATTTTTCAAGTATTTCCAAATTATCTTTTTATTTGGGAAATATTCCTCTTAAATTGGTTGTGCTTTGATTAGGAAGTTATTTCTTAAATCTTTCCAAAATGAAAGGATTGTGTCGTGATGTGTGACAAACGAGTACTGTTTAATGATGGGTATAATGAATATGTTTTACCTACATAATCGCAATTGCACAACCAAATTATAATAAGATAGAAAGTATATAACATCTCAAAGGTCAAATTTCACGAGGACCATGATTAAATTGTTGTATTCGGCTATTATACTATAACTATAGCAATTGATTAACTAATAACTGGATTACTACATATAAAATGCATTGAACTGATTTGAGTTGAGTTGTAATCAAGAAATATGAATGGTTTAGAGGTTCGGGTTCATTGATTCATCCGCTATGTTCAACTAATGTTATGATTCAATTTATTGCTACATTTGTTTATGGCTCTTTTCAAAGCCACAAAGGGGCATATTCCGATTTATTTTATCTGCACATTCTCAAGTTTAATTATCTAACATAACATGTTATATGACGACATTAGTGATCAAACAAAACTTCTAATGAATTTCACGGTGATCAGGTGTAAAAAAGCATTGGACACAAGATAATCAAATGAACATAAACATGCAATCAATTAAAATTAAATCAGGAGTTTTCACATAGTTTCAAGTCCATCTAATATCAAAAATCCAACAATAAAACAACTAGCCACTCATAAAACGATAAAATTCAACAACATCATGACAAGAAAATAAATCTAAAAGATTGAGAAGAATTAACTTGTTGAATGAGTCTTAAGGATAGTTGCATATTCTTCGGCCCCAAACTCCTTAATTTCTTCTTTTGATGAAGCGGCATGCTTCTTTCAGACTTTGATTGATGGTTTCTTCTCTTCGTAATGAATTTCTCTTTTTTCTCAATGTATAGGTTTGTTGCTATGATTATGGTGGTTGCGAGTGTTTGACTTCTTCATGATGTGTTAATTTGCTTCCTTCTAGGCCTTTTATATTTTTTCACTCACCTAACACATTCAAGGTTATAGCTCCATAAGTTATGAGATGAAATTACCCTTCAGCAGAAGGATTGGAGACGCGCAACTTGGCACATCGCGTTGCTCATGTCATGCTGCATTGCGTGGATTCCTCGCATGTTGGCGTTAATGCGTTGCATGTTTGGTCGTCCAACGCTGGCCATGCTCCTCTCTGGCGTAGCAGCACTGGCCAAGCTGCTCACTAATAATGCGCGCAACGCCTGGTCGCGTTGCATTGTGATGCAGGTTGGGTTGGCATTCTCTTGACATCGTGGTCTTCTTTCTCCTCTTGCAGAGTATGTCTCGTTACTTTGATTGATTATTTTGTCTTATCTTTGTTTACTCGAATTTGGCTCCTCCTTCTCGTTGCTACATCTAGCTTTGGCTTTCATGAACGAATCGTTCACAATTGTATTGTTTTCATGCCTTTTGCATCAAATTGACACAACAGACTATAATACCTGAAATTATGCAAAACTATCTGAAATAGACTAAAATCTCAAAGATTTGGCACAATAACTTCAAATAATAATGACAAAGGATGAGTGCCTTTGACACTCATCATGACGCATTAAGTTATTTTAGGAAAGCAGTGTGTTTTAATTCTAGAATCTATATCTTATTTGTTTCCAAAAATAAAGGATCATGCCATATCAAGTTATTTTTTGAAACTATCTTTAATATATGATTATTTTCTTTGTTTTTGTATGATCCGATTATATTCCTTATGCTCGAAACGTGATATATGAATATATTCTTGGAATATTATGCAAGATTTGATTGCAGGTGAATCGGTCATTTATGGAAGGTTTGTCAGCGACGAGGCAACTAATTTCCAAGAGGATTTGCTCTATATAAATGCAAAATACTCGAAGACAAAGAAGAGCAAGAGACTAGTGATTAAGTCTAAGTTGTTTTAATTTGTAAAAGAATCACAAATCTGTTTGTATTAAATTGTTAATGAAACACTCATCTTGAAGAAACTTCCATCCAGCTTGAAGTTTTCTAGACGCAAGTAAAGTAAAATAGTAAGGTGTCATACCAGGTAGTATGAAAGTAATTAGAGGGAGTTTATTTTACAAGTATGAGAAAAAACTGAGTGGGCCTGTCTTGTACTAGTGGAAAAGAGACTTGAGTTGATTTTAGGCAAAAACCAAGTGGATGTCGGTCTGGTTTGACCAAACCAGAAAAAATTCACGTGTGACTCAATTTTTCTCTCTTTGATTTTGAACACTAACTGTTACAACACCTTGTAAAGTGTTAAGTAAAACAAATTAGGATCTTACATATATGAAAGAACACTATTCTAGTCTAATGATCCAAAATATACACCGTGTTGACGTGGTGTGCTAAAGGAAATAAATAGTTTTTGCTTGGCCACATGGAATAAATTTTGTGTACTTATTCTTTGTAAAGGGTTGTAACATGTACAATAGTAAATGAAGTAAAACAAGAACACATAGAACTTATAGTTGTTTGCTCAAATCAGACCTACATTTACTCGACTTTCGCCTAAAACCAACGCAAGTCTTTTTTCACTAGTACATAATTGACTAACCAGGGATATAATACGTACTTGTAATTTATACCCCTTTAACATACTTTCTTAACACCTGTTATGACAACTTACTATTGTATTTCACTTGAAGTTTTAAAATGAAAGTTTTGACTCTTAAACAAAACAAACAAGCTTAGACTTAATCACCAAAGACTTGCCTTCATTTTTCTTCTAGTCTTCTGCCTTAGTAGACTGCAACTCCTTCTGAGAGTTAGTTGTAGTAACAATGAGATACCTTGATTGATGTGAATGGCTATTATACCTTCCATACTTAACCGATCGACCTGCAATCAAATCTTGTAGAATATTCTCAACATGTATTGAAATAACTCTTTCAAATCGTATGGAAGGTATCATACAAAGAAAAATAAAGATTTATAAATTAAACACTAAGATACTTTAATTTCCTAAAATAACATGATGCAACAAGATATTTTTATTTTAGAAAGACTTAAGAAATAATTTTCTAATCAAATCACAATGAATTCAAAATTAATATCTCCCAAAAGATATTATGGACCAACATGGTCCTAACAAGATTAGTCGTAGAGGGAATGTCGACAATGTATAGCGATGCTGTTCAAAATGACTAATTTTTTGTCCTGAAGTTGAACAACCACAACATTAAATGCTAATTTTATCTGGTCCGTTATTAATGAATTATAAATCTAACTCTATTGGAAACGAGACATTGAGCAAAATCTATATTTTGCTATGATGTATGCCAGTTTCAAACAAAATCAATCATTTACGTTCTCTTTTGTGTGATTTTGCTTTCTAAATAATTTTTAATTTAGTTGTTTTTTTCTTTGATAAAGTTCAAATTTGTATACTTCGTATTGGGATGTAATTCAAGTTATATAAATCTTAATTTGGTATTATCTAGTTATTTCTAATTTACTTTTTGTTAATATACTAATTTCGTTACAAAAGTCTAAATGTGGATGATCTCTCTCTCAAACCAAATGCACGAATATGATGAAGTTTGACGTAGAGTAATTTGACAGAAAAGTCAACTATGACTTGTGGCAAGATCAAGCCAGAGAGACGTTGATTTGCCATAAAGATTCAACTAGTGGAGTTATCGTTAAATGCAAATGTGTTACTAGCCTCTGTTGGAATTAGTGCAGACACTTGACCCATGTAAAATAAAGTTTTTGCAACGAAGAGATGGTTTGGCAATAGGCTCTGAGTTAAATAACATTGCCTATTTGAGTGACATGTTTTAAGAGGCGGTACATTGTGATGGCCTGATAAAATTGCCATGAAACCTCAAGTGTTGGTGTTAGTGGTTCTTAGTTTGCACATGAGCATTACTTGGTGTAAATGTATGTTATGTGAAGTTATGTCCAAAGTTGATGACTTTCATGAGAGGTAAGTTGAGAGTTGCAACATTATATCAACATTGATTTATTTTGACAGGGGTTATGAACTTATGATTTTAGGTAGAATATGTTACATCGATATGAAGTATGATTGTGTTGAAGTGATAGCGGAAGCTACGATGTTTTTCTGAGGCGGGGCGGATGTAAGTCGCCTAAGACCAAAGTGAAGATGGTTTTGAAGTTGTAATAAGTTAATAATAAAATTTTCAAGGTGAAGTGGCATGTGGCATTTATTGCCATGTTAATTAATAAAATGGATGTGCAGTTAAGAAAATTGATCTGCCAACTTCCCAGCTAATGAATACACTTCTTTTGCCTCCTTGAATTTGGCTATGAATAGATGGTTGATGAGTGTCTATTTGATGCGGTCTCATTAGTCTTTCGACTTTTTCTTTTGTTATGCTTTGAAGCAATTTTAATCGTTTAAGTTATTTTTGGGTCTTGTGTAGTTTTTAGTCGAGTGGATAAAACAATGGAAAAAGAGTGATGACGACAAAATGGGACTGCATTGGAGGTGCCATGATGTAGCAATTTAGTGGTACGCACTACTAAGAGAGTAGAGCATCCCTAATTTCACACAAAGAAAGGGCCAATCGTCGCCTCGCAACAACCGGACGCCACACAAACAACGCCGAAAGTAGTGTGGCACGCGTGTCGCTTAGAAACCCGTGCGACAATCATCATAACATGCAGTGCGACGTAGGGGGAAAACATCAATTCTACGAGTTTAAGTGGCGACTGAAGATCAAACCTTGGGCAACATGAATATCTATAAAATGAGGCATGATCTAGGTCAAAACAAGTTTCTTTCTAGTGTGTATTATTCCACAAGAACCCAAAAAGGTGTAAGAGAGATAATTGAGAGAAAAGTGTGAAGAGAGTTTGCGAGAAACACCATAAGACTCATTCTTCCATTAGTTTTAGTCTTTGAAATCAAGAGAGCTAAGGGTTCTGAAGAATGAGACTACGTTAAGGAGTCCCAAAGATTGGAAGCAACAACGTTCCACCGGATTTGTGAAGTTTTCTTAATTTTTGTTCTTCCATTATGTAATTTTTGTTCTTCCATTATGTTGTTTAACTATTTTATTGTTGTTGAAATCGAGATTATGAGTAGCTAAACCACTCCGTCTTTAGGGCAGGGAATTAAGTATGATTTATGAATTTTTCTATTTGATTTACTTGAGTACTGTGAATATATCTATTTGGTTTGAGCTTTTGTGTACCTCGATTGATTGTTATTATATGTTGCATGTTAGAATTAACTCTCGTTGGAATAACCAGAAGCACCAATATGGAGACCTCCAGAGTGTAAATATTAGACTATTCATGTATAGATGCGATTTGTGCATATGACATGCTAACATAGTCATGCACGTCTTTAGATCACATGAATACAATCTTTCCTACGCACACTTTGTTAGCACGAGTAGATGAACAAATCGGATTGCAGATTTAATCTCTCTTCTAAAACAATTAACAATTGGTTTGAGATTGCTAACGCGATATGTCATTAGAGAATTAAGGAATTATAGTAGGGATAGGTCTAGCTATAGACCATGGATCCATTTGACACAAAAGAACTCAAATAAGACTCAATAGATTAAAGATGCATATGTTATTTGTCTATGAATTACTACCGAAACTCGAACTCATAACACATTTATCATCAATCTGTTTTACAACCAAAACAATCTCCCCAATCATCTTTAATTTTGTTCATTAGATTAGTTTTGCATTAGTTAGCCTATTTCTGCATTCATATTCATTAGATAGCTATTTCTTTCACAAAAATAAGGTAGTAAAATCGTGACAACCATCACTATTTATGCATATAAGTGATTCTAGATAATAATTTGCAACTTCATTGGGATTCGATACTTTGGATGCAATTTTATTTTTTATTTAATTATTAATTGATGTGCACTTGCAAACACGTAGGCTTAGCATCATTATCTTATTTACACTACACGTTTCACCACTACCATTTTCAAGAATTCATACCACCCTAAAACTTGTAGTCTTTGTAGTATTTTTCCTATTTCTTCTTGCAATATGTTTATATATTTTTGTGAGGCGTGAGTTAGGGAATATTGCTATTAAGAAAGCTCTGTGGGGGATCATTGAGGTTAGCAAAAATTATGTAGTTGTAGGCTACATAGAAAGTTTTGCTTGAGTCCCGTTTTTTTTTTTTTTTTGGTTTTGAAGTTTCCATGTCAGATTCTTGTATTGTTCATTTTATTAGTATTTTATTCATATTACTTCGTATTTCCATGATGGGCAAAACCTGTGGGCGATATTTGGTTGTTCAAATACCCAACAGTGGTATCAGAGCCCAGGTTCTGTTGGAGGTGAAGTTGTTTCTTAGGGTGGAGCTCTAGTCAAGTAGAAGTGTGAGTTTGAATTGTCAAGGCAGTTATGTACAAAGAAAATTGGTTGTTAAGCGGGACTGTTTTAACCTCACTATTACCAGGGGACCTTGAAACATTGTCAAGAAAGACGAGCTATCTCTCTCTGGTGGTTTACTTTGTACTATTACGATCTACTTGAAATTCACGGTGCAAAGTCGAAAAGAAAGGGTATGAATATGGTAAAGTTTGACGTAGAGTAACTTGGCAGAAAAATCAATTATGATATGTGGCAAGTTGAAGTCGGGGAGACATTGATTTCGTAGGGTTACACAAGGATTCAATTGGTAAAGTTATCGCTAAATGCAGCGATGTTACTGGCGCGTTGGGTACATGCTAGTGCAACTAGTGAAATCTTTTGAAGTGTGCAAACACTCGACCCGGTAAAAGAAAATTGTTCGTAACGAGTTGTCGGTTCGGTGAAAGGCTCTGAGTCAAACATTCGATAGTGAAACTAACATTACCTACTTTAGTAATATGTTGTAAGTGACAGTATGTTGTGGTGGAATGAGATTATAAAGTTTCACTGAGACAAGTCGTTGGCGTTAGTGGAGTAGGAGTGCATCGTCCAAGGCCAGTGAAGATCTTATAGGTCACTAATCAAATCTGAAAGTTGAAGATTGTTGAAATGGCATGTGGAATTTATTGCCATCTTAATATAATAGATGTAATAGTTGGTAGATGATGAAAATTGATCTGCCAACTTCTATGAATAAAGATAACGTGTCTTTTGCCTCCTTGAAATTGGCTATAAATAGATGGCCATTTTCAAGGATTTAAACAATCCATATGTAGTATTTTCACTATTACATCTTGTAGTGTATTTTTCTATGAGAAAGCTTTGTGTGGATTGTTGGGGTGAGAGAAAATTATGCACTTGTAACTATTTTTTACATAGTGAGTTTTGCTTGAGTTCCAATGATTTTTCTGAAGTTTTTGAGTTTCCACCTTAAACAAAGCGTTTTGATAATCATCAATGACTAAAGGTATTGCTTCGTACTTCCATGATGGGTAAATTCCGAGAGTTGTATTTTGTGGTCAAATACCCAACATAGTTTACATGGTTAAGTAAAACTTGTCTATTTTGAGATTTGAGCTTGTGATGTTTATCGAAACTACAATAAAATAGTGAGTTTTATGTTATCTCTGCTATTTAACTTAACAAAATTCAGTACAATAAAAACCGAGAACACATATACAGTATAAAATTAAAATTGAGCAACGACGAATAGTTTCCAATAAAATATTGGAGTTCATTCGAAATTAAGATAGAAGGTATCAAGTGAAAATGCTTCTAGCACGTCGCATCGTTTCATCAAAGCTCCTCCTCTATAAACAAAACTGCAAAGCAAGAAGGAATGAAAAACAAGAGAGAAAGAAAAATATACAGAGAGAGTTCCTACTTGAACTAACAAAGTCAAATCATTCCCCCTTCCCTTCCATTAAATGATTTTTCCTTCATCACTGTATGGAGCATTTGTCTCTTTTCCTACGCTTCAAGAAAATCCACTTGACCCTTTAATCGTCAGTTCAGTTGATCAATCCAGCTTCTCACATTCGTTCTAGATACCAATACCAGCAGCTTTTGAGTTCCCTGTTCGAGAGAGAAAAAAGTCGTTGCGCAAGTTCGTGGGGCTTTGAGGGTTGGTTTTTTGTAATAGTCGAGTGTGAGCGATTTTTCTTCTATTGTAATTCGTTCGTATCGTTGATTGAAGAATTTTCCAACCCTAACAAGTGGTATCAGAGCTTTGGATTTCGTTTTCTAATTCTCTGTAACTTTTGTTCGAAATTTGTCGTTTCAAAATTGTGATTCGTTATCACGGTTACGAAACTCATGTTGCGTAGATTCCAAAAATATAGTTTTTGAAGGATTCCGGTCGCCGGAGAGTAGCGTTCAAGGCGGACCCGATTCGATGTCAAGATTTTTCCAAGCCGAAATCTTGTTTTGTTACTACCGTTGCAAAGCTCGTGTTGCGAGGCTTCCAAATGTATATTTTACGAAATTTTTTGATCACCGATAAGTGTCTCTCACGCCAACCGAGTTAACCGCGAGTTAACTCGGCCCAACTCGCCAAGCAGGCGAAGAAGAAGAAGTTTAGATCAGAATTCGACCCGACCCAGTTCCTGGTCTGGTCAGCTGCTGGTCAGACAGGTCAATATTGGTTAAATCGGATTCAGTTCGGTTCAGTTCTTTTCAACTTGTTTTATTCCGGTTCAATTCATTTTTGATCGGTTTTCAACAAGGTCAGATCGGTTCTCAAGGTTTTTGACTGTTTTGGATTCAACCATGACGCTTTGTTTGCCGAAATGCTGCTTCGAAATTGCAATGTAAGCAAACTTTTCGTGGAAACTACGTTGGAAAGTGGTGACGTGATGGTCACCATATTCGGTGACGTGGCATAGTCCGTACGAAAAGGATTTTCCTCCTATTGTAATTCGTTCGTATCGGTTGAGTGAACAATTTTCCAACCCAAACACGATCTGTGAAGCATCATTGTCTGATTTTGGTAGTGTTTTATGTTATCTTTGCAAAGAGTGAATAAGTAATTCATCAACCAATTTCTGTGTGCTGCAATACATAGTAAGAGCAGAAACTCGGTATCATATATGTAGCACTCGGTTTGTGTAGATACCTCGTGTCCCACTCTATTAAAGAAAATGCTTGGACCTCATAAGTCATTTCTCAGGGATTTGAACTTTGAATTTACGACAACCCCACAAAATTTAAACCTTCACTATCAAAAATCAGAATCCGACATAATGCAAAAAGAAGTATGAGAAGTTAGACGATAAAAGTTACCCAAATTGTTTGTGGATCATGTAATACGAAAATCGTAGCTTCAAAGGATCAGACAACGTTGCTTTCAGCTCGTAAAGATAGATGTGATGAGATTATTTTACTTTTGTACTAACGAAATTTAATGCAATCTTTCCTTTGAAGAATAATATATAGCTCCATACTTCCATGTCTCACGTTGATTATATGTGACATTTATGCAAATGTTACACCTCCATGATCATTCAGTTATGCTAATGTTAAGATAGAATTTGTCTGCAATTCATCATAATATACTCATGATATGGAATATAACTTATGGTCATATTAATTTAATTGTTTTTTTTTAAACAAATCCATATGTCGTTACGATAATTTCTCAAGAACCATAGGTCTTAATGTTCCTAATTTATATTGTACTCAATAGTCAAATACTAATTATGATTTCATGAATTGAATAAAAAATGGCGAGAAATAACGACCCCAAAATGGGAAATGGAAGCACCGCAAGATCATGTTCGTGATATAGTCGGACCTACCAATCTTATTATTTATAGGTGCATAACTGTAGTGCCATACTCACACCCCGTGTACACATTTAATTAAGTTTCACATTCACAAGTACACTAGTATTAGTACTACTCTTCTCTCAACCTGCATTTATGCACCAATTCTGAAACAAGTGTTTCTCTCTACTACTCAATACAAAAGAAGAGCTACAACTCTTGTTGAGAATTTAAGTCATGGCTCTAATTCATGAGTATCTTCCACTTTTTGTTACTATAGTTATTCTTATAGTTGCACCAATATCATCCAATGCGGGTCAAAGGCCACCTTCTCCGGGTATCTACCCGAGTTCGAGATTCAGGTCCATGAGCTTCTATGAGGGTTATAGAAACCTCTGGGGTCCAGCTCACCAAAGTGTAGATAACAATGGCATTACTATTTGGCTTGACAGAACTTCAGGTTTATTAATTAATTTGCTTCTATAATTACTATAATTGCTTCTATCTTTATTAGAACGCTGTATTCAACTCTGTTTTCGGGCGCGTGTGATAGGAAGTGGATTCAAGTCGGTGAAACCATTTAGATCCGGGTACTTTGGCGCCAACATTAAGCTCCAGTCGGGTTATACTGCCGGAGTTATAACAGCTTTCTACGTAAGAAAACTCTTTAACAAGTGTGCAATAATTTATCATGTTACATTACACTTTATGTTACATGTAGTAACTTCTTACATGCCAAAACTTGTGTCAGAAGTTATACTTTAGAGAATTGGATAGCTTGACCCTTAACTTCGCTATGCATTTATCTCGTTTAATTTTAAATGGAAATAATATTTATAAATTTGTGCAGCTTTCAAACAGCGAAGCTCATCCGGGATACCACGATGAGGTGGACATCGAGTTTCTTGGTACAACGTTTGGAAAACCTTACACACTTCAGACAAATGTGTATGTCCGAGGAAGTGGAGACAGAAAAATTATTGGGAGAGAAATGCAATTCCACTTATGGTTCGATCCCACACAAGGTTTCCATCACTACGCCATACTATGGAGTCCTAGAGAAATCATGTAAGATTATAGTAATTTATTCATATTTAACTCTCGAAATCACCATATTTGGTAATGCTTAAAAATCCCTTTTTAGGGCGTATTAATAATGCACTATCGAGACTTTAAGTCCGTACTATCTTACTTTATATGGTCGCTTGCAAATTAAATGTTTGTGCTACCTAACGCTTCCATTCACCATTAAATAATAGAGATCTACCGAGATGGAAATTAGAAAAGGATTGGACCCCATGCTACAATGTCACAAATAATAAAAGAAAATTAAAGCGCTCGTAACGTACAATAATTGAGATCTAAAAATCAACAATCATCATAAGTGCAATTCGTGTCATTTTGATTGATATGGTCTAACTTAAGTTTGTTTCCTAGCACTTCGTAACCTTACTGTGTTGGTTCTTTTACAGATTCTTTGTGGATGACGTGCCAATAAGAAGGTACCCTAGGAAAAGTGTTGCAACATTTCCCCTAAGGCCAATGTGGGTGTATGGATCAATATGGGATGCCTCTTCGTGGGCCACCGAGGATGGAAAATATAAGGCAAATTATCAGTACCAACCCTTTGTCGGAAAATTCACAAACTTCAAGGCCAGTGGTTGCTCCGCATATGCGCCTACCTGGTGCCGCCCTGTCTCAGCCTCGCATTCCCGCTCCGGCGGCCTCAGTAGGCAGCAGTCTATGGCTATGCAGTGGGTGCAAAGTCACTACAAGGTGTATGATTATTGTAGGGACAATAGTAGGAACCATGCCCTCACACCAGAATGCTGGATGTGATTTAAAAATTTATCGAAGGCCAAATCATATAATTATATTCCAATATTGAATTGTTCTTCACTAAGTATTATTTTTGGGTTACTTGAGATGTGTCCCTCTCACCAAGAAAACAAGGTGCAAGAGTAGTGGCTGCTCAATCCAAGTAGCCAAAATTTGAGAAATGAGAATTTGTAGTTCCCTTTTGTAATTTGTAATTGTGTGTTCCCAATATCCATGTACTTTAGTTCATAGATACAAGAGTGGAAACTTTAAAGTGTAATTTAGTTTTGAAAAACGCATACATGCAGTTTTCGTGTTATTATGAATAAAGAAAAAGTGATGTTGTCATTGTCATAAATGTTTATAATGTTGTATATGTGTCTTTTGAAATTACACGCTATCATGTACTAAAATAAAATTTCGAGCTATACAATTTATTTTAACTTTCAGCAAACAAAATTTGTCCGAACGGATCGGACTCAGTGTTAGGGTCGTTGTTCTCACTCGGATTGGACTTAGATCCGATCGGCCCAACTATTGTTTAATTGATATTGTTTTGTTTAATCATTAGGTTAAGATTAATCTAAGATGGTAATTATCTTAAATATGTTTCCTTATCATTATAAGATATTATTCCATCCTAAAAGATTAACTTACTCATATCTCCTTATTATGTATCTAGACATATTTAATAGGCATGTAAATTGGATATATTCAGATTTGTCTTGCAGAATATATTAGATAAGGAAAGAAGATCCGCGTGGATTGCAACTGGAGATACGCAGATATTATCTGTTAAGGAAAGAAGATATGCGAGGGTTGCAACTGAAGGTCTGCAGAGATTCTGCTCATGCCTATATAAGGAGAAGACTCGACATAATTGAAGATAAGCTTTGAAAAGGATAATTAGTATTTCAGTCCTGTTTCGAGTCAAAGTCTTCTAGTGAGAACTTCTTGTCAAATGAGCTTTGAGTTAATCTTGAAGTTCTCCGACTCAAAGGAGTATATCGAAAATAGTTGAGGGTTAGGTGTTGCAACGGTAAATTAGAGGGAGTCTAGATTTACGTTGGAGTAATTCCTATCATTGTAATTCTAAAGTAGGGTACTGTTTGAGTCACAACATTTGGGTGCAAACCCCGTAGACTAGGACCATTTGGACAGTCTAGATTTATGTTTAACTGTCGTTTAACAGTTGCAACAGTAAAACAGGTTGTAAACGTTAAAGAACTGCCGTCTGTCTTACTTATGAGTACAGTTGCAACTATTGTTAAGTTCAATTGTATTTGGTTATAAGTAATATAGATCCAAGATCTTTCAATTGGCATTAAGAGCGGGTCACTATTTCTTAATAGTGTAGATTCTGGTTAAAAATCTCTTTTTTGTTTTTGTTCTTTTTTTTATGGAAGAAATGAGGGTAGGTCTCTCGATCACAAGACCACCAATGCTAACCGCAACCAATTACTCCTACTGGAAAAATCGCATGCGAAATTTCATTAAACAACATGATCAAAAGGCGTGGAAAAGCATTCTTAAATGGTGGAGCCCTCCAATAGATGACAAGGGCAGAGTAAAATCTGAACTTGAGTGGACCGATGCAGAGGAACTCCTCGCAAAACATAATTCTACTGCTTTAAATATCATTCTTGTTTCTGTCGATTATGATCAATATAAAAGTATTGCTAACTTTGAAATTGCTAAGGATGCGTGGGAGGCGATCACGAATGCTCATGAAGGAAACTCCAAAGTTCGTGCATCTAAGTTGCAACTTCTGAATGATCAATCCGAATTCATGTTGATGGGAGAATTGGAAACGATTGCTCAATTTCACTCAAAACTCAGGCATATTGCAACTGAGGCTACCATGCTTGGAGCAGACTTTCCAGATTCACGCATTGTTCAGAAGATGTTGAGATCTCTACCCGGGAGGTTCGCAGTGAAGGTTGCAGCCATTGAAGAAGCCAAGGATATTGAAACTCTTTCTCTTGGGGAACTGATGGGATCACTAACGGCATGGGAAATGAAGCTGGAACAAGAAGATGACAGATTTTCCAAAGGAGTTGCGTTTCAAGCAAGTCTTGTGCAAAACATTCCAAACATGGAACTCACACAATCAATCTCTCTCCTTGCAAATCGGTTCAGCAAAATGAATAAAGGTAAAAATTCCCATATTGTTACAAGTCCCTCTGATTCATTTAAAAAACATTCCGCTACTAATAGACTTGAAAACAAGAGATATGGGAAAGGCATTCAATGTAGGAAATGTCAAGGATTTGGCCACATCAATGCTGATTGTGGAAACTTGCTAGAGAAAAACAAAAGTCGAGCACTGCTATCATCATTGAGCGACGATGAAGAAACCAAGGAAATGGGTGATGTTGCATTTACATCTATCTTTTCGCCAAGAGAAAATACTACTGTTGCAACTGACATTCTGACTGAATATGATAGTGATGAGTCAGAGTCAAATCACAAGGTGACTGAGGTTGTCTTGACAAAGTATAAAGCCATGTGCCAACGAAATATTGAACTTGAAGCTCAGTTCAAGACTCTACAATCATATGGTAGTCCAATTCAATTGAAAAAACAATGTCTGGAACTTGAAAGAAAAGTGCTCACCCTTTCAATGGAAAAAGATCACATCTCTGAAGATCTTGATAAAGCACTTGCAGCTAAAAAGGCACTAAATGAAGTTCTGATTCTCACTCAAAAGGAATTAGAATCAGCCATGAAGAGTGTGAAGCCACTAACTCCTGGAACTGAGAAGTTGGGGAAAGTTCTTGACACCAAGCAAGTTGTAACTGGAGAAACTGGAGTTGGATTTGTTGATATCGGTGAACCAAAGTTTCTTCAAAACGCAAATGTTAAAATGTCAAAGAAGAAACGAATGCCTAGAGAATTGGATACTCCACCGAATTGCTCAAACATTCACCAACATAATTCTCAGGTAAATCCTAGTTGCAACTTGAACAATGCTAACTATTTACCATTTTTTGTTGACAGGTCACAGAGAAGCAGATTTGTTTCAACATGCCATCATTGTGGAGTGAAATGGCATATTAGACCATACTGCTACCAACTTCGGGACCCTACACCTTGCAAACCTACCCCAATGGTTCAAAAGAAAAGGAAGAAGAATAAAAGAAAGACGACAAAGAAAACAGCACCCATGGTTGCATCTGTAAAATCTGTAAAGAAAATATGGGTTGAAAAAATTGCCAAAACAATTAATTGCCTTGTTACTTGCAACTCTGCTTCTAAAAATTCTATTAACTCATGGTTCCTTGATAGTGGTTGCTCCAGGCACATGACGGGAGACAAAAGCATCCTAATTAAGTTCATGAATGACAAGGGAGATGTCATCTTTGGTGACGGTAAATGAAGGAGACAAACACCGAAAGGTGATTTATTTTGAGCTTGTCACACCGGCTTTCAGTTGCAACTGAAAAAAGCTACTTGACCTACAAGAAACAAGTGTGAAAGCTATCAATTTATATCCCACGTGTCTAATCATTGAAAAGAGCTACCTTGTTCACAAATGTGTCAAAGTGAAAGCTACCAGTTGCGTGTGTTGTCTTATACAAAGTTACAACTGAGGAGATTACGTGATATCGATTTTTACTTGGACTCAGTTTCTTGATGGAATTTTTGATTATCTTCGGCTAATTTCTTTCCTTTGGGACTCTGTGTCGTTGATTTCAATTCTACGTAATTTGTGGGATCCTGATTTTTCTCTCGATTGTGTTTCCTTTCGTGTGACCTAATGAGATTTTTTTTATGTTTTTTAAGATAAGATGGTGTTGCCTTATGATTATCTCAACAAGTTTTGCGCCTATCCTTCTCTTTTTTGGATATATCTCACGATTTATGCTTATTAGAAAAGATTGGATTGAATTAGGTTAGGAGATTGTGTTTTGGTGGAAAAGTTTCCCTCCTAAATTCGAGGGCTTTAAGGACTCTTTGTATTGCTCATTAATCATCACTTCCCATCTAGCCGCTGAGCAAGTTGCGTTTCCATGTTTATTATTGTGATAATATTGAAAGAAGGAAACTTTCCTTTAGTTTGACTTGTCCTTTGGATTGTAATGTAATTGACTTTCCTTGTTATGTTGCATATCCTTCCTAAATCATGTTGATTGATTATATGTTGGAAAGTACTCAATGTCTGTTTATGCAGGAAAGTCATGCTATTTTCGGACAATGAATCTGCCAGTTACAACGTCATCCAGACAGCTCAGTTGCAATAACGTAAATTAGCATTTTGGCAAAATGGAATATTTCCTTGATTCTGTATTATGGGAATTATATTTAAAAGGAAAATATTTCATTTTTCTTTAGAAAGATATTTAGATATCTGATCGATAAGGGAAGAATCTTCGTCAAATATCTTTTGTTGAGATTATCTTTGTTTGATCTGATCTTTTATTTTTATCTTTTTAAGATAGACTCCAAGTTGAACCGTCTGTTGCAACAGTCGGGCACCCTTTGATTTTCTCTGTCAAAAAGGGGGAGAAAGGGTTTGAGGGAGTTGCATGTAAGGGGGAGCAACACCCCTTAGTTGTGTGTTGAAAGATGGTTGCACCGGTGTTGCAACTGCTACTATCTCTGCACATTGGTTTTATATGAACTTTTTAAGGCATGCTCTGTTCTAACCATTTATGCATATTGGTCAATGATTTTGACAAAACAAATCAAAGGGGAAGATTGTTAGGGCCGTTGTTCTCACTCGGATTGGGCTTAGATCCGATCGTCCCAACTATTGTTTAATTGATATTGTTTTGTTTAATCATTAGGTTAAGATTAATCTAAGATGGTAATTATCTTAAATATGTTTCCTTATCATTATAAGATATTATTTCATCCTAAAAGATTAACTTACTCATATCTCCTTATTATGTATCTAGACATATTTAATAGGCATGTAAATTGGATATATTCAGATTTGTCTTGCAGAATATATTAGATAAGGAAAGAAGATCCGCGTGGATTGCAACTGGAGATACGCAGATATTATCTGTTAAGGAAAGAAGATATGCGAGGGCTGCAACTGAAGGTATGCAGAGATTCTGCTCATGCCTATATAAGGAGAAGACTCGACATAATTGAAGATAAGCTTTGAAAAGGATAATTAGTGATTTCAGTCCTGTTTCGAGTCAAAGTCTTCTAGTGAGAACTTCTTGTCAAAGGACCTTTGAGTTAATCTTGAAGTTCTCCGACTCAAAGGAGTATATCGAAAATAGTTGAGGGTTAGGTGTTGCAACGGTAAATTAGAGGGAGTCTAGATTTACATTGGAGTAATTCCTATCATTGTAATTCTAAAGTAGGGTACTGTTTGAGTCACAACATTTGGGTGCAAACCCCGTGGACTAGGACCATTTGGACCGAACCAGGTAAAAAGTCTTTGTGTTCTTTATCGTTTTATGTTTAACTGTCGTTTAACAGTTGCAACAGTAAAACAGGTTGTAAACGTTAAAGAACTGCCGCCTGTCTTACTTACGAGTACAGTTGCAACTATTGTCAAGTTCAACTGTATTTGGTTATAAGTAATATAGATCCAAGATTTTTCACTCAGCTTTACAAGGCGCGTGTTTTGCCAACGTGAACCACAATTCTGATTAAACGCATGGGAAGTTTTCAAGTAAAAAAATCGACTGCGTTTCTTGTCTAACATTATGTGTAGTTATGATTATACACTGCTGTTTGAATTTACTTTTATCATGTCTTTGCCTTCAAATTCTTAACTTGGCCAGTTTTGTCTAATATCTCCAAATTCAAATAAAACTCTTTGTCCTATAACTAATGAGGTTATCTTCAAGCTCAATACTCCACCTATTTCTCAAGATCCCTCTGTTTAAATCATTTATAACCTCTGCTTTTGGCCATATATATTATAGGTGAGAAAATTAATACACAAGCTTGAAGTCCCAGACTTTAAACATATATATATATATATTAAATAGTTTGATAATTCGATACCATTCAATTATCAAACTATAAAATTAAATATCAAACTCTAATTCAATATTTAATAGTGATCAGTTTGTCGGATCATTTAAATGATTCGGATTACGATCCGTATCAATCGATACGATTACCAATGATTCGATCGTTCAGATCGATTTTGCACACCCCTACTCAAAGGCATACTCATTTTCTTCATTGGTGGAGGTGAAAGTGTATGGCTGTATGCAGACTTTGCGCAAGAGGCACATATCCATTACGCATGAGAGGTTCGTCTCAAATAAACCAAAGAAAAAGAGTTAAGGTGTGTTCGTAGGGAGTGCATGTAGACACTACAGGTCTTCTGTAGCATCATAATTGTATTGATAGTAAAATGTTCTTATTGTTAAGTAGTTTTGTTTGATTTGGGCGCAGTCATCTTTAAATTAGTTGATTGAACAACGTAAAAATCCTTGCATCGTCACTTTTTTTATATATATTATCTTACTTTCGATTAAACTCAACCACATGTATATATATTATTACTTTCAATTAAACTCAACCACATCTGAGTAATATACTAAAGTCTAAAACAACAATATTAATTTAATATACCTTTAATAGCTAGTTTTCAATTTGTCATCACGATGGGGGTAATATATTTGAATGTACATTTTACACATAAAAGCGATGGGTCCATGACTAATCCGAGTTCGTCGACAATATTATCATCCTTTGACAACACACACACACATATATATATATATATATATATATATATATATATATATATATATATATATCTTTTGAGTGAACAACCAAGTCGCGTTTGTAATAATATATGAGTTAAATGCAAAAGCAGCCCGTGTATTATCTTTAATGGGTACGTAAAAACAAGTCATGAATTATTCATTTATTTGTATCGGAAAAATTTTGTATTATTTGGTAATGTGTACATTGTGTACCCATTTAAAATTTTGCCTTTGACTAAAACTTGAAAGACAATTATCCCTTTCAAAATATCAACTCTTTTCAAAATAAGTTAATAACTCAATTTTATTTTTTTAAAAATATGAAAGAAACAAACAATTTTTTCTACAACTTTTTATAATTCTCTTACAAACTAATCATATAAATGGTAATAGTAGAAAGCTATTGAATTGTCATCTCATCTAAAAGTTTAAGCTGTTAGAGAGGGTAGGCATCATATTTATATATATTATCTCCAACATGCCCCTCACGTGCAGACTGTAAATCTTTTTGTAACACCTGTCACGTGGCATTTTTTGATAATTGGGTGGCGACGGGATTCGAACCAAAGACCTCTTTTGGCTTGAGCTCTGATACCATATAAGAGATATAATATTTGTGGTAAAGTAAATAATATTATTAATCAAAAGATTACATACTTATACAAGTTACAGAGATAATTAAGGAAGATAATTACGGAAGATATATATAGATATGATCATCTAACCTAAGATAGGAAAGATACAACAAGGATATATTTTCTAAGATAAACTATTACCTTATATGCCCCCTCAAAAAAGACGTGACATGAACAACGAAAATTTTGGAGCGTAGCAGTAAGAATCGTGACCGAGCTAGCGGTTTCGTGAGGAGATCTGCAAGTTGATCCCGACTATTAACATAGGAAACTCGAATGAGACCCTTGTTAACAAGGTCACGAACAAAATAAAGATCCACCGAAATATGTTTCATTCTCGAGTTTGCACCAGATGTAAGGAGAGACGTAGAGCTCCCATGTTATCGCAGTGGATAAGAGGTGCAGATGGAAGCGTGATACCTATTTCGCCAAAAAGTTGTTGTAACCAACGTACTTCAACCGAGATAGAGGCAAGAGCATGATATTCCGCTTCCGTCGAGGAACGTGCGTGACGACCAGGAAATCGGGTTAGCGCCAAGAAAAAAAAAAGAAGGCAGTAGTAGAAGTATCCGTGAGAATGTCTTTCGCCCAATCCGAGTCTGAAAAACTTGTAAGCGAGAGAGAAGCTTTGCGACGAAGGAGCACACCATGTGTGAGAGAACTTTGAGATAACAGAGCATGCATTTAAGGGTTGTCCAGTCCGGGGTGATGGGAGATGCCATACGCTGAGCCAAGCGGTTGACAGAGAATGCGACATCGGGATGAGTAAGCGCAAGATATTGGAGGCCACCAACAATTTGGCAAAACTCCGTAGCATCAACAACCGATGCAAACATTGAGGCGGGGGGATTAGTGGCCATAGAGGTCGTCAGAGGTTTGGCATCATCCATCTTATGCTGCAACAACAAGTCATGAATATATTTATGTTGAGACAGAAACAGATCTTCACAACAACGCACTACTTCCATACCCAAAAAATATGAGAGAATCCCCATGTCCTTGACCGTAAACTTGGTTGCAAGATGTGTGATAAGCGAAGAAACTAATTTATCACATGAGTCGGTGACAATTATGTCGTCCACATACACAAGCACACATATACGAACCGAATCTTGCAAGAGCACAAAGAGACGTATCGGATTTGGTTTGAACAAAGCCAAATGAGATAAGCGCCGCACTTAGCTCAACATACCATGCACGGGGAGCCTGTTTAAGGCCATAAATAGACTTAGGAAGAAGGCATACATGATGAGAGTGAGTCAAATCAATAAACCCCGAGGACTGTCGTATAAAGACTTTTTCCGATAGATCGCCATGAAGAAAAGCATTGCTAACGTCCAGTTGACGAAGCGTCCAGTTGTGCATGAGAGGTAAGGAGAGAATAGTTTGTATCATGACATGTTTAATCACCGGGCAGAAAGTCTCCTTGTAGTCAAGGTCGGGTCGCTGATGAAAGCCTTTGGCTACAAGGCGTGCCTTAAAACAATCAATAGAACCATCGGGATGCCTTTTAATGCGAAAGACCTACTTTGATCCAATAATTCAACGATCAGATAGAGGTGGAACTAATAACCAAGTGCCATGTGAAGTGAGGGTTGTAAATTCTTCATCCATGGTCACACGCCATTTGGGATCCGCAATAGCATGAGAGACGCAAGTGGGTTCAATCGGGCCAAGAACCGAATGGTTGGTAACCGCTGAATAAACCGTAGGTTTAAATATGTTGTTGCGAGAACGCGTGATCATAAAATGAGCACGATCCGAAAGCAGGTCTGCAGGCAGAACGGCCGTCAATGTTGCCCCAACATTGGACCCAATATTGGGAACAGAAGGTGCAGAGACAGGTGCCAAAGTTTCTAGTTGCAATGTTGCCCCTACATTTGGAACATAAGGTGGATACGTCTTGCTCAAGACAACGAAGATAAGTCTCATGACTAGGTAGCAAGTCTTGAAGTTCTGGGAACTGAATAGGATGTTCTTGAGCATGAATGGGGCTTGATATGTCACGGTAGGCAAATTCGAGGTCGTTGAGCACGTTGAGTGTGATATCATCATCTTTAAGAGGTCCATCAATGAGTGCCAGTTCATCGGCTTTTGATTTGATAAGTTGGAGAAATTTGGAGATAGTATTGGAGCCTACCTTGATGTTAGTCAAATCATCCTTGAGTTGCATCACTCGCAACTACAACTGCAGCGATTCTCATAAGAGCGTTGTAGCGTATCCCATGCATCCGCCGAAGATTTTCCATTTTGAATTAAACAGACAATCGGAGTAGTGCATGATCCAAACAAGGCGGACACAATAAGAGAGTCCTGACATGTACAGTACTCGTACGCCGCTATACTTTTCAGAGTGGAGCATATAGAAGGACAAGGGATGGTACCATACAAAAAGGCAAAGAGCCCGTACCCATAAAGAAGGTGACAGACTTTGGAACGCCATGAGGCAAAGTTTTCTCCATTGAGTTGCAACGGTAGTTGTTGATGAGCGTTAATGGGGATCAATGCCTGACCATCGAAAGAAGGGTTGGCCACTATGTGGAGTGGATGCAGCTGAGACGAGGACACCGAGGTGTCGATGTTGTCGCTAGCGGTGGAGTGGCCAAACGTAGTGGACTCGTCGTTAGGGTTCGTCATAAGATCAAGATCTCGTTAGAGAGATTGGTTTCTTGATACCATATAAGAGATATAATTTTTTGGTAAAGTAAATAATATTATTCATCCAGAAATTACATACTTATACAAGTTACAGAGATAATTACGAAAGATATACAAAGATATGATCATCTAATCTAAGATAGGAAAGATACAAGAAGGATATATTTCCTAAGATATCTCATCTAAAAGTTTAAGTTGTTACTTGTTAGAGAGGGTAGGCATTATCAACACAAGGCAACATGCGATGCTAACAGAAAGTGCCTCAAAAATCCTATTCTACTAGGAGATCAACACAAGGCAAACGACAATGCTGACAAAGAGCGTCTCAAAAATCTTATCCTCTCAAAGATCAACACTCTCAAAGGACTGCTGCAGAATCTCATTTGATTATGCACCGACCGCCATTCAAGAGGATTCATATACGAGCCACATCTACCATCTATATAAAGCCCCATTTTCTCTGTTCAAGAGGGAGGAGGCCTCCAAAAAAAGTAGATAGAAATAAAAGAGGAAAAATACATGACTTGTCTCTTGCTCTGTTACATCTTTATTTCTTACGTCTCCCTTATTCCTTGATTTGGTAAAAGTCCAACCCCCATGTACAATCCACTATTTCGTAATTCTATAAACTTAGAGGGAATTCTCTATCATCAATAAAGACTTTGGGACCCACTCGCACTTGCTGCCAGAGGAGTGTGAAATTCAGAAGATCCTTCCAAAGGAGGATCCACCACTAGTTTTGGAATCACCAAATCCACAGAAAAACCAGGCATCGACTAGACCACGTCCCGACAGATGCCATAACCCATCAACATAAATTGTCGTGCCCTCTCGATGAAAGAACTATCTAAACTCTCCACTATCGGAACCCTTGAGGTCTCATGAGCTCGAGCCTGGACCAACTTCTCCTCGAACCAATGAACCAAGTCCATCAAAAGACGCCTATACTCATCCCACTCAACCCTAGCAGTTCGAAGAAGCTCTTTTGACAGGTCAAGATAAAAAATCAAATTTTCTAGCCATTCCTCCGCTTGCACCGACCTCACGCTTAAAAACTTCACATGCCTTTCTAGTAAGTCCTTGCCTTCATCAGAACTCCAGGTGTTCGTAACTCGGAAGGCTCCTATCTCTGTTTTGTTCTGCTTCAGTTGACTACGAGCCTCCCCTTGAGCTAGTTCCAACTCTTGGCAACGCCTTCACAATGCAGGTAACTCGAAGGGAGCCATCCTAAATCTCTTCCCCCATGGCCTCCACCAAAAGTGACAATTGTTCACCCTTAAAACATAAAGTTAATAAGAAAATCAAATGAGAAAAACAAACCTTGAAAACGTTGCGTGCGAAAAAATACAAGACACAGAAAAAAAAGGCATGTACCACACACATGGTCTTGCTAAAAACATCGTGCAAAGCTGAAAAAGTAAAAAGAAGAAAAAGTTCCCTATCCATGTCGTATCGCAATTCGCATAAGTACGGTCGGCAATACTCCAAACTCCCCAGCACCCCGATGAAAAGAGAAAGGTCGCCTGCCATACTTAGCAAAGAAGAATAATCCAACTCTATCATTTGCACGTCGGACGAACGAAAGGCATGGTTGAAACCCTCTCCAGACGCGCGAGAAAGATGGCTCTCCAAATCAGGGAGACTCCGATCCGAGCCCATCGAAAATGTAGAAAGCGCCCCTACTGACGGAGTCGGAGAAGAGAAGATAAAATCCATCGAGTTAAACTCCCTTGAAAGTGGCTCGACTACCCCCTCATCGATAGGGTACTGCGGACAGAGCAAATGAGCCACCAGGAAAACCTTTTGAGCATGAACAACCATTTCGGCTCTTGAATCCAACCCATCAACATAAATGAGGAGAAAACTACAGAGAAGATGTATAGAAATGATGAACTAAGAGAAAGTAGGGGCCACTTACTAAACAATGGACTCGCATGAAGAGAACCCTCGGGAATTCCAACACTTCGGCAGCCTGCTGAAGTATGGCCATGATCATAGCCACTGGATAATTCAACATAAGAGCGTGTCGTGACAACCCGCATATAAGCCTCTTCGCTCCAGATCATGCATCACATGCCTCCCCAAGGAAGGGAGTATTTGTGCCAAACCCCTGCCCCGAGCTAACAAGATTAGCACGAGTACAACGCATCATCCATGGAAAGGCTGCTCGCTAGCAACATATCCTCGATGCCACACCGAAACCCAATAGTGATGCTTCCCCCCGACCTACCACTGAATGCCTACTGGAACTTTGCCATGCCTTTACCGAATAAGGTGAATGTGCTGCAAATAGGTTGGAAGCACCAGTAGAATCAGATTCATCGGCGTGAGGATCAGATACCTCCGAGTGCATAGGTTCCATAATGACTCTATGCAAAAAAAACAAGTATGTATACCTCAGAAGAAGAAGAAAGTGGGAATGATAACAGAAAAAGTGGACTAAAGCAAGTATTTATAGGCTACTCCCAAAGATACATTCCATCCCCCACAGTAATACATCCTCGAAGAAATAGCCACGACCTCTAGATAGACGTTGACAGGTCGTGAAGAAGTAACAGAAGTCCACGTAGCCCAGCAGATAAATTGTCGCAAAAGATAATAAATGCTCTTCAATGGGCAAAAATATGACATGTATATCTTATAAATGTGACATCCACACACGACTCGACTCCTCCCTTGGGAATTTTTCCCCCAACAGAGAAAAGAAGTTAGACTTCTCCTTTAAAGTTTACGCTGCTATTGTAAGAGTTTCCTTCTTCTATACGCATCATAAACCACTGTGAAGATCACCATCCCTCACCAAACAAACGTACGGACAGTTCCAAAGGAGACTCACGACTCCAGTAGAACCCATCCATGCTAAGGGACCACTCGGTCCCATAACTAGTTCAAGGGAAACCGCGATCCCCAAGGACGACACTTTACGAACGGGTCTCGCGGTGCTGGAGACGGTTTGACGGCACCTCCTTACGCCCAAAAACAAACCCACACATGCAAAAACAAAAGTGGGGAAAAGATGCAATCTTACCCCCAACAAAATGAAGGGACACTATGCATCCTAGAAACTGTCTCTAAAGGGGACTTATGACTCCCTTATAGGCCCCAACCGCTACAAAGTCGGCACACCAAAAATAAAATGATGAATATACGAGCCCAACCAACCTTATACTAATGAAAGGCTACTTATCGATCCCTCCTCTTGTAGTATAAACCGCAATTTACTTCCTCTAAAGGCTTTCACTAACTTTCAAAAAATAGAAACTATTATCGGTTAACTAACTCCAAACTTATGACCCACAGGATCGTCTGTATCTCCCTTCTTTTTTAGTAAAACAGACTCCCACCTACGAGCCAGGTTCGGAATGTTATGCTTCGAACCATGCCCTCTTTTTCAGAAAACCAAAATATATCCGACATACAAGTTTTTCACAAATACACACGTATGTTAGAGAAACACAAAAGAAAATTTTATTCATCCTGAAAGATACACCAACAATCCTACATATCCCTTAGCAGAACGCAAGGTAAAACAGAAATAAACAAAAACAAATATTACAAAGCGGTTGGCCTCTTCTCCGCCCTAGCCCGCCGTACCCGAGCCTCTCTGCTCACCAACTCTCCAGTTTCTTCTTCCCCTTTCTTCTTTTCACCCGCTGCCTCGGAAGCGGAAGGAATAGGTAAATTCACCCCCGTTTCCATTTGGGCTGGACTGGACGAGTTTCTGCGCTATCCCAAAAACCGTAGAACATCGTCAAAAGACTCGGGCATTTTGAGATCCTTCAGTCAAAGCAGCAAAAAATCAGCGTCCTCCTTATACAGTCCAAGCTCTTTTTCTTTTGCATGACATCCTCAATAAACGTACATGACATGTCCAACAAAATGGCGCTTAAAAGCCGCATAATTCTTCGCGAATCCTATATACTTATCCAACGCCGCCAAAGTGTTATCCCTCACCTCCTGAAACAGATGTTGATCATGCTTTCGTATCAGCTCAGCCTCCCTATCATCAAACTCTTGGTGCAACCCGTCCATTTCCTGGGCCACCCGCTCGACGGTAGCCTCATCATCAAGTTGGGCCTTTGTCAAAGCCTCATGTAGACGGGCCACCTCTCCAACAGGCTTCTTCAAGGCTTGAACTAACTCGTTATTGGCTCAACGTAGTTGTTTGCCCTGTATCAAAGCCTTTTCTCGCCCCAGCTCCACAGCATTCAAAACCAGCTATAACTCCTATAGCTAATTCCTACGAACCTCAGCAGCTTGGGCCTCCTCCTCATTTCGCTTCTCTACCTTTGAATACTCTCGTATATGTTCATCCCAATGCTCTAGATTAATGCCCTGGTAACGAGCTTTGCTCTCCTCCAACACCTTCACCCTCTCCCCCAAATTACTTATTCGGCGTGTGCACCCCATACTTCACCCATCAAAGTAAACTCCTGTAAAAAAAATGGAGAAAAAGAGTGAAGATCGGATCACCCGAAATACCGCTAGAATTAAAAAATAAAAATAAAAAGAGAAGGGAGAGAAGGCTAAACATCCAATTTGAACATACACCCACCTCATCGAAGGCCTTCCTTGAACAACGATGCAACCCCTCCACTTCTGACGACCCTTCCAAGGAACGGGATACAACTGCCCATCCCAACTCTGCGACCACTCTAGCACCCACGCGTACCCCTGACGCCTCCCCTGACACAGGAGGTCTAACCCTGCCTTTTGACTCATAACTACTCACAACCATAGCTCCGGGCGTCGAGCCTTGCATCGTCTCAACTTCCTCAATGGACTTCTTCGTTTCTCTTGCCTCTAACGAAAAAAGATGAAGGAGAAATCACCAGTGGACCTTTAGCAATGCTAGTAAAGACATCGTCGAAGTCCCTCTCTGGGAGAGATCCTCTTGAAAAGCTAGACTGAGGAGCCTCTGCAAATGCCTCCTCCAAAGAATGCTGAAGTGCCTCCTAGTGCCAATGCAAGCGCTCTCCCACCGCTACCTCCAAGCCAGGCTCATCAACAATCCCATTTGCCGACATCTCCATGATCAAAGAGATATCCTCATCCACCCTTTGCAACGATCTAGCGCCTCTTGGCCCTCCCTTAATCGGAGAGTTACCCCCGAAAGATACCCTCTTCCTTTTCATATCCACTTTCTCTTTCATATTCTTCTTTTTCTTCTTCCTCTTTTCACTCGGACCCGCGTCTCTAGGACCCCCAGCCTCCACCATAACCTCACCTCCCTCCACTCGATCAGACTCCCCTCTCAGGACCCCAACCGTCCTCATCCTCCTCCCTATATGCAGACTCCTTGCCACTCCCTTGCTGCAACAAATCCACTTTTATATGAGCACATAATTTCGGAACGAGCAGACTAACCATAAAATAAAATGAAACCAAAAAGGGACCTCTTCAAATACTTACAGATCACTTGGGAGTCTACTGAGGAAGCCTCCAAAGACCAGTGCTCACCAAATAAAGGACACTCTTCTCGTAAAAATATTCAAGCACCTTCGAGTCCAAAAACTTCGAGGCATCATACAAAGAGTCAAAATAAACCTCACATTGCATTTTCTTTACCATTGCGTCCAAATGTTTTGAATCTTGGACCAAGGTCTTCTGCTGCCAAATGTAAGGAATCCTCCAAGCTACCCCCAAAGGGTGAACGAAGAAATAACGGGTCTTTTAATTCCCAAATGAGGAAGAAGTATTGCACAGGAATTGAAAATTCAAATTTTGAGGGGTGAAATAGTAGAACAGGGTGCCCGGAGGCGAAAGGCTTACCCCGTAGACAACCAAGGAACGCTCCACTCAACAAACAACTCCCTTCATCAAACACACAAAACAAAGCAAGTCAGGCATGTGTATCCATTAGTCGTGACCTGACTAGGCGATAGCCCACACGCCCAAAATACGTCACAAAAGAAAGGCAGAATTAGGGCTCGCAAACCCGCCTTAATATGCGCCTCATACATAGTGACATATTCGGCTGGAGGATTATTACCCTCTCGGAGGGAAGAGGAACCTTAAACTCCACCACCGATCGATCCGCGACATACTTCTCGAATTTATCATTCACGTATTTATTCAAACTGGTGCAAGGAATGTTACCCAATGGCATGTGTTTGGAGTCAGCCTTTGCCCCCTCTTCTTTCTCGAAGAGGACCCACGATGACCGCCTTGTCCATAAGTCCCCACTGCAACCCTTGTCGTTGCCTCTTCAGCAGCAGTAATATCCCCCATAACTCTCTCCTCTCCCTCAGAAGAAATTGAAGGGGCCAAAATATAAGACCACATGGAATCTCACAAGAAAAAACACTAAACACTAACAAATAGAGAGAAACAATAAAAGAAATTTAGAAGAAGACATAATTTTTTGTGATGCATAAAAATTACAACTCAACCCCCTTTATATAGATAGGAAACAAACATCATTTAATTACCGCCTAAAGGTGGATCGCTTTGCGAAAGGACATGAGTCTGATCAGACTCCAAAGGTCACACCACTCTGAAAAGAGCCATAATTAACCCTAATTAATGTGCCAGATCATTCATCAGTAGATGAAGGGTTACGACACATTTAAACCCCCCCCCCCCTCCACATTCTTCAAGTGGCGCGCTTTAAATTCTCCTCGTATTCTACAATTACGAGGGAAATTGGGGGGGGGGGGGCTCCTTGTAATAGTAGAAAGCAAGTGCCTCAAAAATCATATCATATTACAAGATCAACACAAGGCAAAAGACGATGCTTACAAGGAGCGCCTCAAAAATTCTATCCTATCAGAAGATCAACACAAGACAAAAGACGATGCTGACAGAGAGCGCCTCAAAAATCCAATCATATGAGGGATCAACACAAGGCAAAAGACGACGCTGACAAAGAGCGTCTCAAAAATCTTATCCTCTCAAAAGATCAACACTCCCAAAGGACAACTAGCAGAGTTTCATTCGATTACGCACCCACCGCCATTTGAGGGATTCATATACGAGCCACATCTACCATCTATATAAAGCCCCATTTTCTCTGTTCAGTAGGGAGAAGGCCCCCCAAGAAAAGTAGATAGAAAAGAAAAAGAGGAAAAATACATGACTCGTCCTCTTGCTCTGTTACATCTTTCTATCTTACGTCTCCCTTGTTCCTTAATTTAGGAAAATGCCAATCCACTCTTTCGTAATTCTTTAAACTTAGAGGGAATTCTCTATCATCAATAAAAAAAATGATTTAGATGTGATTTTTTTGTCACCTTGTTTAGATTTCGTTGGGCTTTTATAAATTAAAAAAAAATCAATATTTGTCTCCTCCTCCACCACACATGCACACGCAGGCACACAGCCGCATCCAAACCCACGTTTAGATTCGTCAACCAAATTACATCTAACACGTTCTCCGACATATCTCATAACCTCGCCGCTCTCTTTGCCGTCTCGAAAAACCAAACCAATCTCGTATCGGTCTTCTACTTCGATGGGAGCCGCGACTCCACCAACTTTTTGATACGATTTCCTATTTTTTGTTTCTCTTTTGGGTTTATGGCTTGTTTGTGTTTTTTGTTATTTCAATAAAAACAATTAGACACTTAAGGCAAAGTAGTAATTTCAGTCCAAAAAATGATTCTTAGGGGCACAAAGAGCACATGTGGTGTGATCACGGATGAAGAGAGATTTTTGTCATCGATCAAATAACAAAGAGGGTTATGGCCAATAAAAATAACATAGAGAGTTCCCCCAATCCTTGCATTTGACTTAAAATTATATACAGATTAAATAAAATAATAGTGCAGTAATTAACAGACATGAAGTATAAGACACACACATTATAATTTAAATAATAAATGACATTCTTTTTTGGTTAATATAGTTCAAAGATTCCCCACCCCCAAAACATACAAAACAAGGGTCAATTTATTCTTATTATTTTGAGATTATTTTTGAAAAACTAAATATTATAAAAAGTAAACAACATCAAATCGCGTGAAATTTGCTATATGTCGCATATAACCCCTAATCTTCAAATTTATGCAATGTACCTAGCTTAATTGGTACCACAAGTAGGGGTGGCAAAGTAATTTATTTAAAAGAGTTCGAGTACAAGTAATACACGAATTCAAAAGTCTACTAGCATAAGAGTGATTGAGAAGACCAGTCAAAATACGAGTAAAAGAAATTCTTCATATTCGCCTTTACTCAAAACCGTATTCTTACTTTGATGCTTTCTACCATGGTGTCAATCTTTGTGGCTTTCTTGCTAAAAATGAGCAGGTTCCTAGCTTTCCACCATTTCCAAAGCACAAAATACTAGATGCAATTCCAAATATCCATGTGGTGATGTCTTACAAATAATCCATTGTACTGACTTATGTGATCTTCAAATTTCCAAGAAAAATACTATGTAAACCAAACCAGCTACACATTTTGGACCACACTTAATATGAGTAAAACGGTACGTAAGTAGACTACCCATCCCGTTTGGGAATCAAATGCGAGAACCCGCAAGTTTGGAAATGAGAAGAGATGTTCTCATTCCCATTTTAGAAGGGTACCCACAATAACGGGCGGGTACTCTATCTTGGGGTTTGAAGGTATCGTATTAATTTCTTTTTGTTTTATTTAAAGTTCAAAGTACGATGGCATGTGACAGTAGCTCACAGCATTGCAAACTAAAGGACAAATTATTTTTTCTACCCTATAATTTTTCCTAAAAATCCCTTTTTTATTCGGGTCGACTAAAATTGTCCTGTAACTTTGTTTTTTTCAATTGAAAATGTCCAATTGCTCTTATTCATATTTTTTTTTGCTGATGTGGCTGTCACGTCGTCGCCATGTGGAAATAATATAAACTTTCTCTTATTTTTTTCAATATACAGTCATTACATAATTATAGAAAAATAATTTGTAAAGTGCCTTTTAATTTTAAAATTGCACTTTGCTCCCCAAAAAATGTTTAAAAAAACAAGGAAGAAAGAAGAGTGAATTTTTTAATTTACTTAAAAATTTATATTTATATCTTAAAAACGAAACTATTAGAATTTTATATTTATGCTCAATTCTTTAAAAAAAATATTGTATTCTTAAACCCATATAGTTTTGTTATTGTAAAATTCCAAGTTACTTATTCTAATGTTTAAATAAAATCACATTTTTTCTAATATTTATCAAAATATATATAAATTTAAATAATCTTACAAATACAAAAATTTAAAAACAACAAAGAAAATATCATAAAAAACAATTAACTTTAATATTTCTTTCTCAATTACACAAACCAAAAAAATTAAGAAAAATAAAAGGACTCATCTTCAGCAAACCCTCCCCCGCCCCAACCCCCCCCCCCCCCCCCCCCCCCTTCACCACCACCACCACCACTACCCATTTCATCAAATCCAAATCAGCGAGCTTACCCAACCGGTTCAACGAATCAGGTATCTCACTGATTAAATTCGTCCCCGTCAGCCACAGTATTTCCAGATTGGTCAAGTTACCGAACTCCTACGGGATCTGATCCGATAAACGTCGTAATAAACGTGTTGTACGACAGATTCAGCTCTCTCAGCGTCGAGATTTTACCCTGTCATGAGATTCTCCACCAGTCGTAGATGTCGGGACGTAGCCGGAGAAGTTGTTTCTGATCAAATCGAGGTACTTAAGGTTGGGGAAGTCCGCGAGCGTGGCAGGGAGAAGACCGGTGAGGTAGTATTGCGCCAAATCGAGTTGCACGAGTGAGCGACACGTGGAGGTGGGTGGTGCTGCTGCTAAAAGAGAGGGGGTGTTGATGAAGATGGGTCTAGGACTGTTCAATGGTTCCACGGTTTGGTTAAACCGTAGAAACTAAACCAAACCAAGCAAGACAGTTTGGTTTGAGCCATTGTACATATCTGCTACTGCGGTTCGGTTTGATTTCGAACCAAAATTATTTAAACCAAATCGTACTGTATGGTTCTGTTTGGGTTTTCTTATTTTTTTTCATAATTGAACAGTTTCTCGCATTTGAACAATTTCTCACATTTCATAATTGAACGAATTTATTTTTTTCATAATTGAACAATTTCTCGCATTTGGTTTTATTTGGTTTTTTTGGGTTTAAGCGAACCGAACTATGAAACCGTTTAAACCAAATTGTATTGTATGGTTTAGTTTGGGTTTTCTTATTTAGTTTGGTTTGGTTTAGTTTATGGTGTTCTTATTTGGTTTGGTTTGGTTTGATTCGGGACCAATGAACTGTCTTAGATGGATCCTTTAATTTCTTTTTTTAAAAAATGATCTTTTTTTGATTTTTCGCTATTGTAACTTATATAGTTAAAAGTTTTTAAATTAAATTTAATTTTGAGAAAAATGTATATTAAAAGTAGTTTTCTAGTTTTGAAGGTAATTAATATTAAGGTGGTGTTTGCAAATCTAACTTTTTCGGTTACGAAACTTTTTTTAAGCTAAAAGACACCACAATCTTAAAGTTGGTGCGGGGGTGCTTTTGGTTTATAGTGTGTATTTTTAAATAAAATAATTTCAAATTCAAGATTATCTTACAAACACTCTCAACTTTAAAATAAATATTTTTGAAGCTTAACTTAAAATTATGAACTTCTACTTTTCTACTAGAGTTTGCAAAGACAACCTAAGTTTTATCTTGAAACTAAAAAATATAAGAAATTAGAAATAAATTAGTGAAATAATGATTCTTTCTCCTTTTGTTATATATATATATATATATATATATATATATATATTAAGGAATTAAACATCTTATTTTTTTAAGATATAAATAAAAACCTTTAAGAAACAATCATTTTTTTCTTCCCTTATTAATATATATATATATATATATATATATATATATATATATATATATATATATATCATGGGTGTAAGTGCAATTTCAAAATATTATAATTAAGGGTGGTTTTTGAAAATATTATAAGTTGTGTAATAAGAGTGTTGTGTTAAAAATATTTTTCGAGTTTAGGGTTTAGGGTGGTTTTCTAGGCGAAAAACACTGAGGGCGCTTTGTTGATTAGACCGAGTGTTTTCTTCACTAGACAGTCACATTAGCACTTTAGCCCGAATAAGAGCTTTTAGACATTTTTAATAGAAAAACTGAAGTTACAGGCATTTTTAGTTGGTTTGAACCAAATTGAGCATTAAATAACTTTAGGCAAAATTATAGGGTAGAAAAATAATTTGTCCCAAACTAAAATAGTACTCCAAAATTGTACCATGCGGGGAACTTTTGCTAATTGCTAGTGTTGAATCTTGTTCTTTTTTTTTTTTTAAGAAAATCATTTCTCCACTACTTATTGATTATGATATGGGCATTTCCCGCATATTGGGCATGGCCTAAACCATGCCCATATTGGACCATATCGGGGGCCACTTTCGATGTCATATCGGTAATAATCACCGATATGTTACTGTGGTCCCCGGATCCCGAGGTCTATAAATACGCGGTACCCGGATCCCAAAGCAAGCAATTATTATCCCTCAGCTACCACGCATCACATCGAAATACATCCCCGATCTCACTTCTGATATCGCATTCGATATCGGGATTACCTCGTGCACATTCGATACGTCACACCACCACATCACCGATATCACGTCGGGGGGCATCCTCGATATCATGTCGAAGACAATCACCGACATACATCCGATCTAGTCACCGATATCCCACTGCCATCCAAGCATCGAGGCGTTAGTTCGAGGTGTTTCGGACCAAGTCTACGCGAGATACATAGTGTAGGCCTGATTTGAGATAGACTCGTTGTATTACTAGACCATTCACTTGTAACCGACACGAATATATATATATATATAATATGATCTATTGTCAAATCAGTGGCGCCGTCTGTGGGAACACCATTTCACGGACAGAGACGCCAAGATGCAAGGAAGGAGGACCCAATCTGAATTTAACGGAGTTGTGACTAGGAGCGCCAGGATGGAGGACACGCAACTCCCTAGACACCCGACTGACCAAGAACAGACAGTGACCCAAGCCGAGATGGAGCTTCCTCCAGCACAGAATGAGCCGCGACGAAGGCGCGGGCCCGGGAGGCCACTGCAAGCCACGAACGCAGGTCCAACCTTCGTTGCACCAAATACGGCGAAACCCGCGGCTGAGGGCCCTACCACTGAGAACCCTGCGGCAGACGTTCCAATGGCCGAGGCGCCAAATGCGGACTTTCCTAGCTCGGAGGAGACAATGGCCGCGGGACGAAGCGCCCTTCCCCCTGGCGCCATAACCCCGGAGATGCAAGCGCAGATCAACGCCTCTGTGAAAGTAGCGCTAAACACTACATTGGAGACTTTGCTTCCACGACTAGCGGAACAAAGGGCATAGGACATTCGGGCAAGGCCTCATGAATCCGGAGTGGGTGAGAGAAGGGCAAGGCAAGGATATGAGGAACAGGAGGATACGGGGGACTCCTTCACAGAGATATCGCCAGCTGCTTACGATAGGTCGGAGAGACGGGACCCCAGGACCCTGGATCGAGAGATAGCGAGAAAGATAGAACGGCTTGACCGCGAGAGGGCGGAAGTAATCCGGAGAATGGAACGCGGTCGCGACCGCGCCGAGATTGCATATTCAAAGAATGAGGATGCAGAAATATTGCGGGTAATATCAAGGAGGATGGAACAGCTAGACCGCAAGAGGGCGGAGTTGACGAGGAAGGTGACTCAGAGTCATGGGAAGGGTCGCAGTAGGACCCCGTTTTCGGATGAGATAGAGGATGAGGTATTGCAAAGAGGAGACAAGATCCCAGTGATCAAGCCATACGACGGAAGAAGTAATCCTACAGATCATCTCCATCAGGTCGATAGCATTTTGAACCTGCACAACTACTCGAGAAACATAAAGGCAAAGATCATATCCACCACTTTAACGGGCGCTGCACTGGATTGGTTCGCTAGGCTGGAGGCCAGATCCATAACGGACTACGAGCAACTAAGGGAAAAATTTGAGAACCAATTCTCTAGCCAAAAGAGAATAAAGACCAACCTGCTACACCTCGGCGTTGTGCAGCAGAGGGAAAAGGAGAACCTCCAGGACTATATGAAGAGGTTTAATGATGAATTGTTGAAGGTGGATGAGCCACATGGCGGGTAGGTCATGATGATGTTGTTCAAGGGTACGACCCATCGCAGGTTCGTCGGGGAGCTAATCAAATTGACTGAGCCCACCATAGCACAGATCAACATGCTCGCAAACCAAATGGTTTACGAGGATGAGATGATGGCAACGCGTCAGGGTTCGTTTTCCAGCAGGAACGCAGACAGAGATCGCAACAAGGAAAGGCCCATAAGGACGTACACCCCGTTAAATAGAGGCATTTTGGAGGTGATGGATGTGGCAAAAAGAAACATATGGTTGACAGAACCCATGCCGTTGAATGAGACTCCCGGGATGAAGTCATTGGGCAAATACTGCGCGTACCACCGTCAACCTGGACACAGGACGGAGGACTGTACGCACCTGAGGAATGAAATCGAAAGATTGATTAAAGAAGGGAAATTGGTCGAGTTCGTCAGGAGCGCCAAGAAAGATGCTAGAGGGGCAGAACATTCTTTATCCCCTAGAAGAGATTACTCACCCAGGAGAAGAAAGCAGAAGATGATTGAGGCACCCGAGGAGCGTGGTAGGACCCTAGTGAATGCCCCGAGCAGAGGCGTTATAAACGTGATCAACAGAGAAGGCTTGGGAGCTAACACGGCTCACGGCCGAGAAACCATAACACGGAGACTCCAGTGTGGAGCCTACATTGGGTACACCAATGCAATCATGCCGGAAGCGTACTTGGAGCAGGAGATATCTTTCACCATGAGAGACTTCGAGCAACTTAATCCGTTGGCCTTAACCGCAGGTAGACTAGATTGCCCATTGGTTATTACTATCAGGTGCATAAAGTGCTGGTGGATAGCGGAAGCTTCACAAACCTGATATCCTCAAAAGCCTACGAGCAGATGAGGATAACCTCGGACCGGCTGAAGCCGATATCCACCCCATTGGCCGGATTCGGCGGAGCAGAGGTAGTGCCACTTGGACAAGTTGTATTGCCCACCATGTTTGGCAGAAGCCCACGCACCCAGGTGACGCTGATAAAATACACAATTGTCGACATCCCGTTTCCCTACCACGCCATCATTGGCCGACCGGCACTCAACCAGATCAGGGCAGTGGTCTCTACTTATTACCAGAAGATTAAATTTCCGACGCCTCAGGGAGTTGGCGAGATTCTAGGTGACCAGATACAAGGATGGATGTGCTATGTGGACTCACTGAAGCACCCAAGAATCAGAAGAAAACAGGAAATACAAGTCCCACACCAAGAATACATTCCGCGCACGGAGTGATCACCCTGAGGAGAAAAGAGAACAGTATTTTAAATTTCAGTAGTTTTTAAATTATGCTCGAACAATTGAAACATTGCCCCATCGCGGGTTAGCCTGTAAACTTAAAACAGGGGGAACTACGCCGGTCGGATTCCCCATTCAACGGGATATGTAGGCGGGTTAGGTTTACCTAACCCTCGACCGTTATCTCTTATTTTGCCCCTTCGTGGGTCGGCATGTAACTTAAAACATGGGGAACTACACCGGTTTGATTCCCCATTCAACGGGATACGTAGGCGGGTTAGGTTTACCTAGCCTTCGACCGTTATCCGTCATTACCTTTTTATTTGTTGCTTTGTGGAATCTCATATTTCATGCAGGGATATATCCTAAGCAGACATTACGGAAGTGCAGAGAATGGCACGAAGAATTGGGGAGTATTCCCCTAGATATATGTTTAACACATCGCCCTCTTACAGGTACATGGCTCGAAGGATCACACATTAATATATCCGAAAAGGACATAGGGAATATTAAAAGGGGGATTCAGGGGGCATTGCCCCCAGATTATTCAATATTATCCATTTGAACAGGTACAACAGGTACAAACAGGTACAACAGGCACTATAGAACACAATGGAAACACCTTTTCTTGTATAAAACTGATATTCCCAGATTGAGGGAACATCCCGCAGATAACACATGCACATCATTCTGTGCTTTCATATTAGCTTTTACATCGAAAATCTTTCTTGTCTGTGATGTTTTATAGGGCTTAATGACCCATAGATTCCACGACGACGGAGTCACCAAGAGACATAGTCAAAAAGACAAAGAAAAGACTCATACCCTTGAGTGGTAACGGGTCACCTACAACGAGAAAAATATCTCCTGTGATAACGGGGTCGATCATAAACATTTCAACGGTAACGGGTTCCATGTGATAACGGGATGCGCCCCTACCCACAAGAAAAACATCTCCTGTGATAACGGGGTCGATCATAAACATTTCAACGGTAGCGGGTTCCCTGTGATAACGGGATGTGCCCCTACCCACAAGAAAAATATCCATGTGATAACGGGGTCGATCATAAACATTTCAATGGTAGCAGGTTCCCTGTGATAACGGGATGCGCCCCTACCCACAAGAAAAATATCCCATGTGATAACGGGGTCGATCATAAACATTTCAACGGTAGCGGGTTCCCTGTGATAACGGGATGCGCCCTTACCCACAAGAAAAATATCCACTGTGATAACGGGGTCGATCATAAACATTTCAACGGTAGCGGGTTCCCTGTGATAACGGGATGCGCCCCTACCCACAAGAAAAATATTCCTTGTGATAACGGGGTCGATCATAAATATTTCAACGGTTCCCTGTGATAACGGGATGCGCCCCTACCCACAAGAAAAATATCCCCTGTGATAATGGGGTCGATCATAAACATTGCAACGGTAGCGGGTTCCCTGTGATAACGGGATGGGCCCCTAACCACAAGAAGAATATCCCTTGTGATAACGGGGTCGATCCTAAACACATAAGCAGTGGCAGATTACCCATGTTTCTACCAACCCCGAGGAAATTCTAATCATTCCTTGTTGACAACAAGCAGATTAAAGAAATCTCATCAAATACGAGAACGAAATGAATGCGGCTCAGATATCGGAATATTGCATACTCTATCATCATGACAATAAAAAAATCAACAAGTTATCAGACAACAAGGCCATGAAGAGTCACATATTATGAAGACAACAGAGAAATAAATATTCAGTTACAGAACCACGAATTAGAGATAGTCCGTAAAGGGATAAATTCAAGTTACAATAAAGGCAGCAAACAGCTACTCCCACATGGACCCTTCAGTCTTCTTCTCAACGACCTCGGAAAACACGTCAGGATCGGCCGTACCCTCCTCCACCTCGTCTAACCCACAAATTGGTCGGTCGTTATGATCGTGCCTTGGGTTCAACCCACTCAACTAAAGGGAGTCCTTGAAACCGTCATTTCTCAATACCTGCCCCACGCAAACATAAAATACCGCTTCCCGAACCTTCAAAACTAAGTCTCGGAAGCTCGAGCTTTCCATAAACTTCTCCACTCCAGCCCGGAGGAGATCAGGACGACACTCCTACAAATTGAACTCTATTAAAAATAGCAGGAAAAAACAGAAGTAGATATCATAAACAGGATATATACCAAGTCTAAGGGAGCTAATTAGGCAGTGGAGAGCTTCAACGAGAGACGTTCGTTAGCAGCCTTCACCGCCACCACCTCAGCCTTCAGTTTCTCCAGCTCCCTGTTGCCCGCGAGTTCACGCGCCTTTCCTTGGTCAATCTCGGTCACTAATGTTTTGAAGTTGCCCTTCAACAAATCATACTCCTCCCGGAGCATACGACATGTCTTCAGCGCATCCTCCTTTTCGGACTCCAACTTCTCTAACACCATGGGGTTGAACTCCCTCATCCTCAAGATATCAGCCTCGAGATCGGCAGCAACAGCGTCAGGGTCACCCTTGGACTCACGAATTGTCTTCAAACACGAGACCGCCAGCTTTGCAGTCTGCACAAGACAATACGTAACATTATACTAAACAGTCAAATAAAATCAATCGAAGTATTGTTTAGACACGCACACTCTGAAATAGGTGAGTGCAGCGGCGTATATTCTGGGCCCGCTCAAATTCTGTGAGCACCCGCACGTTTGCAGGAGGAGGAAAAGCCCGCATCATGCCTCGTACAGCATCTGCTTCAGGGAATTCTACTCGCTTTGAGGGTTTGACCACACCCGCCTTCCGGGGGCCCGAACTTGAAGACGAGTGGACACCGTGGACAGTCCCCTCACGAGACCTTTTATTACCTGATATCCTAGTCAGGTCAACGGCAGGCTTCGTAACCGGAATCCCACGAAAAATAGGGGCAAAGCCCCTCAATGTCGATGGCTCCTGCAGTAGCCCTTTACCCTTGTCTGTCATACCTGAAACGGTCGCTTTTACCTTGCTGCTAATAGGGTTCGGGCTGGAAGAACTCAACCCCACAGTAAAAGGCGCATCCACAGAGTCACCCAAGTTGACATGGGTATTCGATTCCAAACCTCCAACGTTCTTGGTGAAACGAATGTTGGTCAACGACTCAGAACGTGGAGCGACGTATTCACCAGAAGGAGACCTCGCAACTGGTCTCTCTGTCGACACAGCCCTGTCAGGCGAAGGAACCACACCCTCCTGTTTCAAGGTCAACACCTCAAAGAGGGTGGCCGCCCACCACATCAAGGATGTCCTGGCTAAGGGACCCAAACGTTGCAGGAACATTGTTAAAACATTCTTCATTAATACGTTCAGGCACTACAGTGCTAGGGGGAGGTTGCTCGACTCCTGAAGCCTCTGCCAGAAACTCAGCGGCTGTATTATTCAGGTCAAAGCTAGACGCAGACCCTATTTCAGGCGCCACCGCGACTGCCGCCGTTTCAGCAGCCTTCTGAGCATCACGATCGGCTTGAAGTTTACGCATCAATTGTCTAAACCCCATTCTAACGGAGTATCGCAGAAAAAGATAATGCACCTGCGGAATAATCAGAGTATCAGCATGAGAAAATAATAATAAATAATTCAAGTACAATGCCGAGGTCGAAATAAACGTCGGGGCATATATCAAATATGATTACCGATATACATACCGATGTGGTTACACTAAACGACAGAGAAAACGCAGAAAACTATGATCTTCAAAGTCTCTTACAAGCCCTACTTATAGACGGAGGCCTTAACTACATCGAAATATACTTTCGACATCATATCGAATATGCGTTTCGACGTGATATCGACGATGAACCCCGATATCCTATCCTATTACGCAAAAAAGCCTCGAAGTGCAACTCCCATATTTATAAGAAATTCAACTCCAAAGAACACAGAATTCAAACGAGGACCTCAAACTATGCGCCCACTGCATTAGGGGGCCCATCAAAGTTCATCACAAAGCGCATTCCCCGCATATTTGATCTCCGTTATTTGAACTGGCGGGACGAAGGATACAGGTAACCCAGAAATTTAAAATTAAATTTGCGAATTCTTATCTCTAAGACAAGAATCCCCAAATTGGGGGACTACATGATATGGGCATTTCCCGCATATTGGGCCTGGCCCAAACCAGGCCCATATTGGACCATATCGGGGGCCACTTTCGATGTCATATCGGCAATAATCACCGATATGTTACTGTGGTCCCCGGATCCCGAGGTCTATAAATACGCGGTACCCGGATCCCAAAGCAAGCAATTATTATCCCTCAGCTACCACGCATCACATCGAAATACATCCCCGATCTCACTCTCGATATCGCATTCGATATTGGGATTACCTCGTGCACATTCGATACGTCACACCACCACATCACCGATATCACGTCGGGGGGCATCCTCGATATCATGTCGAAGACAATCACCGACATACATCCGATCTAGTCACCGATATCCCACTGCCATCCAAGCATCGAGGCGTTAGTTCGAGGTGTTTCGGACCAAGTCTACGCAAGATACATAGTGTAGGCCTGATTTGAGATAGACTCGTTGTATTACTAGACCATTCACTTGTAACCGACACGCATATGTATATAATACGATCTATTGTCAAATCAGATTATTCTTACGCTTCATACACACCTTACATCAACATACAGTCATAAATTTATGTATGATTAGGATCATTATATTGATGCATGGTTAAAGGAAAAAAGTTATGTTGTGATGATTAGGCATATATTTACTTAAGTTATGAATAAAATTTAGTATGAAAAAAGACTAGGGTATACCCGTTCCTATTTTCAGGGAACTTCTGGTGTGTATCAGGGGCACAACTTCCCCCACTCACAGAGAGGTGGATCCCACACACAAGAGACTTACGTGGGGCCCACCTCTTTGTGAGAAGGGGGAGTTGTGCCCCTGATGCATATCAAACAATTCCCTATTTTCATACCCGTGTGAAGCGCATTTTAGGATGACGTACTCCAACATACCTGACTTTTTAGGAAATTTTCCGTGAAAAATGGGTTTGGAAATAGTTATCTTCTCCTAAATATCCCGTTGTTTAATTACTCCTAACAACAAGTCTTATTAGTCATCTTTCGGTGACACATTATTGCATTCTTGGAGTATTAGAGGAATCATAAAATCTTACTATTGGATCTAACTTTAGCTTCAAAGGGTTTTGTTTTATTTTACTTATATTATATGTGTCCTAATTTCATCAAAATGCTCAAAAACTAGGACTTCACTATTAGGAATTAAGATGAAAAAAAAAAATTTGTTGAATAATTAAGATGAAATTTAGAAACACCTATAAAAAAACAAAACTTCGGGAATTAAGGTTAGATTCTAATCGATCGAGGTGAAATATCATTGTCAATTTTAGCATTTTGGCGAAACTATATTTATTTAAGAGGGGTTGCAATAATTAAGAAAGATCAGTGTCAGACTTTCCAAAAGCTTAAATAATTATTAAAAAAAAAAGGAGTGGTGATTAAGATCAGGGTGTCTAGGAAATATGAAGTTACAAAAACACCAAAAAACAGCCGATCACCGAAATATCCAGTAAAAGCGCAAATAAACTCAATTCAACACGCTTATCGCATCTAGTTGTGGTCTGATCGAGTACTAAAATCTTTTTTCTTTTTTTTTCTAATGGTGTAATTACTTAAAATATAAAACTAACACGGGTATATATGGACAGAGAGGGTACTGGTTTATTATTTTCTTTCTTTTTTTAATAGAACAACATAACAACAATACCCTAAAAATAATTCATTAGAAATTTGGATACTTCATGAGAAACATACATTAAAGATATAACAAAATTAGAAATTATAAGCTGTGGTTTGCAACGATATCAAATGAGAAACGATATATGTTAAAATTTAAGAAAGAAAGTGTTAGCTATATTGATTCAAAAAAAAAAGTGTTAGCTATATTGTACTGAAATTCTGAAGTGTTACTGATCGATATTATTCCTCAACATCATAGTATCATAGTAACATTCCAGTCATTACGACAATTAGTTGCAATAAACAACTAACTTATAAATAAATCGGACCCTATGAAAGTATATGACCAGAGCCCGAGTACAAGACAAATGATCCACAATTCCGGACATTAATAATTTGTGCAATTGTTCTACGGACCATTAATTTCTGGCAACGTACGTGAGCTTCTGAAAGGTGGGCTTGGTGAAGTGATTAATGCATGCATGTTTGATCACTTGATGTACTGGTATAACTGCACAAGTGCTGCCTCAACAACCAGCATCAACAGTGAGAAACTTAAAAACTTGAACAGATCATTAACAAAATTGTACAAACTCCAAAAGGACCATTATTAATAGTAGTATTCGTATTAGTATTATTATAATTGTTGTTGTTGATGTTATCTATCACTAATCCTCTAAAATTACTTAATTGAAAGAAATTGGATGTCCCAATCGTCTTGTTATGTAGTTCATCTCATCCATATATGAATATGAACACTAATAAAAATATTTTGTCGCACCCACCTGTCTTGCAACTACTGTTGTCGACGATTGCAGCAGCCAAACGATATAATGTAAGTGGGTTTTTTTTCTTAAATTCTTTTTAATTTGTAAACATGGTAGGTGTTACGTAGTTTAATTAAAAATCGAAAAACGATTTCTTTCGATACAATTCATTTGTAGGTATATTTTTGATATGGTACTAGTAAAAATTCCACATTTCTAAGCTGAAAACAAAGCTTAAATAGAGTCACGAGTCTTCAATTAACTTATGCGGCTACTCCGATCCCTTAAGTTAAAAAATATTAATCCTTCTTTTTCAGATTTATCTTTTCCTAAATGCCCATTTTTGTATTTTATGGTGGTACTAAACAACGAAGTCAATCATTTCGTTTTGGGGAAATCTGTTATTTTCAATAGTGCGATACCGAATCAAGAATCTAATTTGACGTCAACCGTGTACAATTTCACACGTTAACAGTTAATTAATTGCAGGCCAAAATGATTTGACGAGAAGGCTGATTAGACCTTAAAAAGAAACAAAAAGTACGGACCATTTGTCGTAATAGTACAACAACCATAAGACACGTAGGTTCTTATATAGCACTCAAGGTACTTCTAAAATTTCGTAGTTAGGGGTAATTAGCCATCCAATAATGCAAAAAACAAAAATTAATGAAAAGATACTTTTCATTTAGTATATATATTTTTCTGTTGAAAGATACTTTTCAAATCTTAAGCCAAATACCGTGAATAGAACAAAATAAATATAATGGGCTCCTTGGCCGTTACAAAAATGTATGAATGCAACAATTTCTTTAACATATATATATATATATATATATATATATATATATATATATATATATATATATATATATATTACAATAACGGGTTGGTCCTGCATAGTTCCAAATCCGCAACTGTTTGTTAGTTAGTGAGATTATTATGGAAAATAAAAAATTAAGTAATGAATATATGTGGCCATTCTTTTTTTTTTTTTGTATTTTTTATAATATCTATAATTTAATATTCATCACACTAAAGAATATGGGAATGTACACATCGTCACTTGTCCAATTTGAGATAATGGACGAAGTCACATTAATTGGGTGGAGAGTCACGGTCTTCATTAATCGTTGTAAAGTTGACCCCTTGGATAGAGCGTAAAACACCACAATAATTGAAAGACGAAAAAAAAATGATTCACAAATTTTACGTAGAAAATCCCAAATTATTTTAAGGTGAAAAACCACGGGCAAGGTAGAAGAACTTCACTATGAGTGTAAAATATGAATTACAACTCTCCGACTTTTAACGTAGTAAAGTCGCACAAACTCTCTAATTTTACCTCGCAATTACAACACTCTAAACTACTCTTTATATTAATTATTTGCTAATTATATATAAGAGAAATACTTGTGTTTTGGGATGAAGAATTGAGCAAATGAGCCTTGGTATTTATAGGAAGTTGTCACGGACAAAATCACTCCAATACCATATGCACAAGCGGGATGAAATAATGGTACATGCAATTGGATCCAAATTGCATGTTCTCTTCAATTATGCATGTCTTCCTCACATGCTCATTAAATGTAAATGCATGTTCTAGTTGGCAAATAAATTAAATAATCACCGCCAACAATCTCCCACTTGAAGATTTGATTACGGACTAATCAGATCTTCACACAGCTATTTCTACCTCGCCCTTCATGTTGCTTACGTTTTCACAAGACCACACGAGGACTGACACTGAACAAACTTGTCAGCATTAACACTCTTCGTCATGAAATCAGTTATGTTATCTTTGGTGTGAATCTTCTCCACATCCACAGTACCCTCCTCGACTTTCTCACGAACAAAGTGATATTGCACTCGAATATGATTTGTCTTGGAATGAAACGCTGGATTCCTTGCAAGATGCAACGCGCGCAGAATATGCTTTGTCTTGGAATGAAACGCTAGATTCCTTGCAAGATGCAACGCACGTTAACTGTCATAGAATAGAGAAATACTCTCTAGTTTGTGCCCGAGTTCCTCCAGAACCATTTTCAGCCAAATCGCCTCTTTACTAGCCTGCGTAGCTGCCACGTATTCAGCCTCCGTTGTTGATGTCGCAACAACTGACTGTAACTTCAAAACCCAACTCACTGCACCTCCAGCAAGAGTAAACACATATCATGTGGTGGACTTGCTTTTGTCAAGATCACCTGCATAGTCAGAATCAACATAGCCCCTGACTGTAAAACTTGACCCTCCATAACATAATGCAACATCTGAGGTTCCCTGAATGTATCTCAGAACTCTCTTTACTGTACTCCAATGCCCTCTTTCTGGATCCGCCATGTATCGACCAACCACTCCCACTGCATGTGCAATGTCTGGTCTAATACAGATCATAACAAACATTAGACTTCCCACTACTGATGCATACGGTACTCGAGACATCTCATTCCTCTCTTCTTCACTGCTAGGACACATACTTCGGGATAACTTGAAATTAACATGAAGAGGGGTAGAGATTGGCTTACAATTTTGCATACTGAACCGCCGCAAAATCTTCAACAGGTAGTTCCTCTAAGAAAGCCAAATCTTCCTACTATTTCTGTCTCGGTGGATTTGCATCCCTAGAATCTTGTTTGCTGGTCCTAAGTCCTTCATTTCAAATTCCATAGCAAGTTTAGCCTTCAGTTCTTCAATACGAGCTTTGTTGGGGCCTGAAACCAACATGTCGTCAACATACAATAGCAAAATAATAAAGTCATCACCAGATCTCTTGAAATATGCACAAGGATTTGCATTCAGCCTGTTGTATTCAAGGGTCATTATGAATGAATCAAATCTTTTGTACCAACACCTCGATGCCTGTTTGAGACCGTACAAAGATTTGGTCAACCTGCAAACTAAGTTCTCTTTTTCTTCTTCAATAAATCCTTCTGGTTGGAGCATGTAAATTTCTTCTTCAAGATCACCATGAAGAAAAGTCGTCTTTACATCTAATTGTTCAAGATGTAAATCAAATGTAGCGCACATCGCCAGAACCACCCGCATAGTTGTCATTCGGACCACTGGGGAAAATATTTCATTGAAATCAATCCCCTCCTTCTGAGCATATCCTTTCACCACCAATCGTGCACGATACCTCTCCACTTAGCCATCACTATTACGTTTGATTTTTTACACCCATTTGTTACCAATGGGTTTCCTTCCTTGTGGTAGAGACACAAGTTCCCACGTCTTATTCTTATGGAGTGCTTCGATTTCCTCCTGCCTTGCTGTCATCCACTGAGCTACATCTGAACTACTCATTGCTTCTTGGAGAGTTGATGGCTCCCCGTCCTCAGTTAAAAGACGGTACACAACATTGTTCTCCATTGAAAAGTCTGTGTACCAGCCTGGTGGTCTCTTGATACGTGTCGATCGATGTATCCCCGAGACTCCTGACTCCATTGTCTCATCACGTTCATACTCTGGTTCAACAGGACCATCCTGCTCAGCATCCTTCTCAACTACTACTGTCGTAGTTTCTGGATCTTCCCATGTACTACTATCATTTCCTTTCTTATCTTCCGTGAAGATAACATCCCTACTTACAACGATCTTGTGGGTAGTGGAGTCCCACAAGCTATACTCCTTCACTTATTTAGCACACCCTAAGAACAAACACTTCCTGGATTTTGGGTCTAGCTTTGTTTTCTCTTGAGTATTGAACATAACATAAGTGGGACTCCCAAATACATGAAGATTAGAATAATCAACTAGTTTACCTGTCCACACCTCCATCGGTGTTTTCAGCCCTAGTGCTGTTGACGGAGATCGGTTCACCACATAATAGGCAGTATTGACTGCTTCTGCCCAGAACGACTTTTCTAAGCTTGTTTCCTGCATCATGGCTCTTGTTTTATCCAACAAGGTCATGTTCATCCGCTATGCCACTCCATTCTGCTGCGGAGTGTATGCCGTCGTAAACTGTCTCTTAATCCCAACATCTTTACAGAAGTCTTCAAACTCCTTGCCAGCATATTTCCCTCCATTGTCAGATCTCAGGCACTTGATCTTTTTCCCAGATTCAAGTTCCACCAGCGCTTTGTACGTCTTGAACATCGATAACACCTCTGCATTACTCTCGATCATGTACACCCAACATCTCCTAGAATAATCATCTATAAAAGACACAAAATAATTTGCACCTCCCAGGGATAGTACATGTGCTTGCCACACGTCAGAGTGAATCAATTCTAGAATGACTTTACTTCTAGAATCTGAACTACGAAACTTTATATGATGTTGCTTTCCAAAAACACAATGCTCACAAAAAGCTAAAGATACCTTTGTGAGGCTCGGAAGTAGTTTCTTCTCTGCAAGAACCTCCATGCCTTGTTCCGATATATGCCCGAGCCGTTGATGCCAAATCATTGATGATTTCTCAATCGACTCAGATGAAGCCACTAACGCTTCTCCCACTTGTAGAGCCATCCCCTGTACCATGTATAAGTTTTCGGCAATCTTGTTCGCCTTCATCAGTACAAGCGCACCCCTTTTAACTTTCATGGTCTTATTTCGCGACCCAATCTCACAACCAAGATCATCCAGTTGCCCATAAGACAACAAATTCTTGCATAATCCCTCCACGTGTCGGACATCTCGAATGGTCCGAACAATCCCGTTATGCATCTCTAGTTTGATCGTACCGATGGCATTAACTTTCAAAGGTTCCATTTTACAGCTACACACAGATCCTCCAGCGATCGGTGTATACTCATGAAACCACTCCCTCTGGGGAGTCATATGCAAACTGGCTCCTGAATCAATAAGCCATACATCATCGAAGCCACGCATACCTTGAATAGTTGTTGCTGCTTCACAACATAGTACATCACCATCATCTGAAGTGCTAGCAACGTTTCTCTGAGGATCAGAACTCTTCTTGTTCGAATCCTTAAGATTCCAACAGCCCTTCTTCAAATGACCTTTCTTGCCACAGTGCCAACAACTGCTCTTGGTCCTTGACTTGCATCTCCCCTGTTTCTTACTCCCACTTGCACCGTGCTCCGCCGTTCTCCCTCTTGTCACCGACAAGGCACCTGCTTGTTGCGAACTTGCCTCCATGTCTTCTCTGTTCTTGCGCCGACTCTCTTCTTCAGAATAGCGGCTACAATTTCGTCGAAGACCAAATAATACGTGAGGACATTATTTGTTAAGTTGATGGCAAGTTGGTCATAGGAATCGGGCAGACTTTGCAGCAGAATTTCAGCACGTTCAACCCCTTCTATTTTGTGACTCAACGACGTCAATTGAGAAAATAGAGTATTCAAAACATTGATGTGCTCAGTTACCAGGGTAGATTCCACCATCCTTAGTGTGTACAATTTTCGTTTAAGGAAAACTTTGTTGTGTAGGGACTTCGCCTCATACAGCCTGTTGAGATGATCTCATATCTCCTTAGTTGTCCTCTTCTCTTAAACGCTTGACAATACACCATCACCTAACGCCAGGTGAATATTTGCGATAGCGTTGCCGTCCATCTCGTTCCACTTCGTATCATCTGTGATTTCTACCGGCATGTCATCGATCACCGCGAGACACCCATCTTTTCGCAAGATGGCTTTAATCTTCAGCTTCCACAACGAGAAATTACTCTCGTTGAATTTCTCGATCTCAAATTCCGCGTTATTACTTCTATCACGTATCACCGTCACTGAAAAATAATTTCAGCACGACACCCACAAATATTACCGAGACCCCGGATATGAACCGAGGCTCTGATACCACTTGTTGTAAAGTGGACCCATTGGATAGAGCGTAAAACACGACAATAATTGAAAGACGGAAAAAAAAATGACGCATAGGTTTTACGTGGAAAATCCCAAATTACCTTAGGATGAAAAACCACGGGCAAGGTAGAAGAACTTCACCATGAGTGTAAAATAGGAATTACAACTCTCCGACTTTTACCGTAGTAAAGTCGCACAAACTCTTTAATTTGACCTCACAATTACAACACTCTAAACCACTCTTTATATTAATTATTTGCTAATTATATATAAGAGAAATATTTGTGTTTTGGGATGAAGAATTGAGCAAATGAGCTTTGGTATTTATAGGAAGCTTTCACGAACAAAATCAATCCAATACCATGTACACAAGTTGAATAAAATGTAGTTGGCAAATAAATTAAATAATCACCGCCAACACTTGCCGTTACAAAAATGTATGAATGCAACAATTTCTTTAACATAGATATATTGCAATAACGGGTTGGTCCTGCATAGTTCCAAATCCGCAACTGTTTTGTTAGTTAGTGAGATTATTATGGAAGATAAAAAATTAAGTAATGAATATATGTGGCCATTCATTTTTTTTTTTTTTTTGTAATATCTATAATTTAATATTCATCACACTAAAGAACATGGGAATGTACACATCGTCACTTGTCCAATTTGAGATAATGGACAAAGTCACATTAATTGGGTGGAGAGTCACAGTCTTCATTGGCTTCATCAGTGTACTCATGCTATCACATTCTTTTCTTTGTTTTATTTCTTCAACTTTGTGTCTAATTCAGTAAAAGCTCAATCACGAGATGTATACGTTATCATATTTACTTTGTTTTCATCTTTCAAAAACAAAAAACAAAAACCACCCAGGATCTTTACAACATAGTGAAGTAGTGTATGTTGAGAATCTCAGTGGATATAACTTTATAAGAGTAATATTTATGGACTTTTCAAATTCAGCACTGCACAGATGATTCAATGGAAATAGCTAATATATTACTGAGTTTATTCGTACACGACTAAAACCTTATCATTCTGAGAAGTCTCAAGAATTCTCAACTTTTTTGATTCTTTTTTTTTTTTTTACAACAGTTAAGGTGAAATGACATTGCATTCAATTTATTTCAGGTTTTCAATTTTATCCACATACATAAGTTTCGGCCAAGTGTAAAAGGGATAGTTAAGGGCGTTGTCTTTGACTCAGATATATGTTGCATCACGTAGATCACTAAAGATTTGATGTGGTCTATTTTGTGTCTCCAAATTCAGTTTAATATTATTATTTTTGTGGAAGTATTGAAACAATACAAAAGAATAGGGTCTGCTCATTGTGCTTTTTCGATCATTAACGAAAAGAAAAAAACAATGAAAAAATGTGAAAAGTTGATAATATGCAAACAAGTGCTCGTGATGGGAAGGCCTATTTCCACCATTAAAATTCCCAAACATCATAAACGTCGTATTTATTACAAAAATATATCATAATCTTAATCAGACTATGACATCGACGTTGTTATGGATTCAATATTTTAGTTTACTTATAAATAATTAGCGGTCCGCTTAACATAACCGACCTTAGCTCAGTTGGTAGAGCGGAGGACTGTAGTTTGCTTGCTGAAATCCTTAGGTCGCTGGTTCGAATCCGGCAGGTCGGATTTTTTGGAAAAAAAAAAATCGTACCAGTTGATGTCAATTGTCATGATGATATGAAGCCATTATTTTGTCTTTTTTTTTTCCTTTTCAGAAATGCTATTCAGTCTTAAAATATTACAAAAAATCATTTCAACATGGAAGCACGCAAACCGTATTCACATTCATGTCGGCATCCCTATAACTTTCAAAGACTTACACTATACTCTCCCCCTTAGTCCACACTCCACTAAAACTGAATCTCCTTATTCACATACATATTCACCCGGCAAGATTTCAAAGGTTTGAATAATGGAAATGAAAGATCTGCAAGTGTCTCTAGAATTCAATCTTCAATATTTATAGTCAAAAGTTGAATACAACATTTACATGTGGGAGAACACCCTACAACCACAAGTATACACAGCACATAAAATCGAAACGCAACCTACAGACAAAGGTTTAGACTTTAGAGTAAAATGAATACTTGTCCACACAAACAAAAGACCAAGCTAGATCCCGTCGTACATGAAGATTTAACTTATAAACAATTGCATCTTGAGCAGCTAAATCCCATATCCAGTAGAGAGAGAACCAAGGTGACGTCTCGTGAACATTACATCATCCACAAAGATTTCAGTCGCACCAGTTCACATAGTTGATAGCCAATTTTTTTTCCAGCCTCAATTCATTTGCTCTGCGGTTCACATGAGAGATAGATCGAGCTTCACAAAAAAAAAAAAAAAAAAAAAAAAAAAGGAATCTATTCTTACCCAAGAATGTTCAGCTTTTCTAATTAACATTTGAGTGTAATTCTATGCTTAACAAAATTGAGCGAGTAATTCTAACGCTCAAGAGGACCACAAGATTGATGCCTAGTTTGCCAACTCCCAGTGCTGGAAACGAACATGTACTTAATTTTGCCTCAAGATAGTAAACTATAGCAATAACAGCTTCCAAGATCATCACAGCACGGAAGGAGGAATGGAAACAAAAGCTGCGATCTTACTAGTGCTACATTAGCATATGATCTTTATAGCATTAAAAGTTGAGTTCAACGATCCAAGCACCGTGTAATTGACATGAATTAACATGGTTACATGGTCAGTCTTGAGGATACTACCTGCAATGTAATTGATATACTGTTATAATATGTGAAATATGATTTACGGGCACTTACCTTTATTATAAAGTGAAGTCTTCCAAATATATGCATACTCATCCTAAAAAGCACTGACAGGCAAACAGAAAATAAAAGCCAAATAATATTACCATCACAAGAGTTTGGCAGTAAATAGCTGCAATGAATCCTCACTCAAACAGCCAAGTAATCCTGAACTTGAACTTGAGACCCGCGAATACTTGATATCATGAACAGGAAATTTTCGAGGTTTAAGATGCTCAGCAACAATAAGAGATGGAAACTCATGCAACGAAAGTTCACGTGTCACTTCATTTGCAGAAACAAATGCGGGGTTTTGAGATACCCCTTTTACAATCGCGGATTTTGGTAGCCGGACGTTATTCACAATTGCACAAGTTGATCCTAAGATTTGGTATCTGCATCCTTTTTTCTTGTAAAGGATGTGAGAACCCCATACCCCTTGGCTATTGGCAGTGGAAACAGATGTAAGTGTTGGTTGAGAAACTTCTGGGTCAGGAGATGTCCCAATCTTAGGGCGGTATGAAGCAACAACGTCATCACCAGCCGGGCAATAAGCAAGAGCTATACAAACTCCTTGATTGTCTGATTCAGGAATCAAGTGCGGCCTACAAGGAAAAGACAATACAATGTTAACCATCTAATTTAAATATGCATATCACACATGAAATACCTTGAACGCATGCACTCTGTACCAATTAGAAAGGAAATAGAAAAATAGCTGTGGAGGAGAAAAAAAATGAAAAAAGCTATGGAAATATCAAACATAATAGCTGATTCTATATATTTGTACACAGTCAAGGTTATACTAGTGAAAATTCTTATTTTGCATAAAGAAAACATTCATATACCAAATCTGGCAGTTCAGAGATAGTTGGTAGCCTGCCGACATGTGAGGAAATTAAGCTTAGCAACACCATGCACAGAGAAATGTAATCACCAATGACTAGAACTCAGGGTCAAGCTCAGAACATGCTGGGTTATTTTGTGACAAAAGCTCGGCAACCTATAAAGCAAGAGGAATTTATTTTTAAACAGAGTCTGTTGCGCCTCTTACATACAAATTCCTCTTGCGCCCTTCCAACCAACTAATAGCACAAGCTCATAAAATGTTGACTAGTTAAGATTACACACGAAAATTTTAATTTTTTTATCAGGAAACGCAGAAATTAAAGGAACTAATTAAGTAATTACTGACATATTCACAAGTGCTATATCAAAAGAATCCTTCATTCCATTCAATTCAACTGCTATAGAGAAATCTTGCAACACCTCGTACAAATATAATGGAAGAAAGAAAACACATTAGGTATGGAAACTTACTTTTCTTCACTTCCACCAAAGTTCCATTGACATAGGCCAACTGAAGATGCAGTAAGCACACTTCTGAAGCTCGAACTAAGAGATGAATCGGGTGAAAGAGACTGCACAGAATGAATTAGTTTATCCGTCAAACCAGTCAAGGATTCCACGGGTCTTATGGTGTTACGCAAGTCAAACTGCAACAGCTTTCCATTCTGAATGAATTTAACAACTGAATCAAGATTAACCTAAACAAGCAGATCAGCATATCAAGAATAAAAGAAAAAACAAGTGGCAGAACCTGCAAGCCTGCATATACATAATGCGAACTGCTAATATCCCATGAACATGACCAGGCAGGAACCTGAAAATTTAAAATTAATTGCACGTTCATTTTGCAGAAGATTAAAACATTACGGCTATGTTTGAATTTTTAATTAGATTTCTAGATATAAACAATAGGGTCATTTGTTAAACAAGTCAGCTAACGCTTTGTTTGCTTGTATACACGATCTATTCGTGATTACTTTCCTAAACCAAACAGTACACTCTGGAATGACACATATTTGCTACATAAAGCAAAGTGATGGATTTTGCTTCCTTTATTTCCGAGTATATTGATTTGCCACAACTTTCTCCACAAGTTTTTATTTAGTTTTTAGTTCATACCTAATTTTTTATTTAATTCTATAATTGTTAAAACTATTCAGTAAATACATGAAAGGCATATGCCACAACACTTTGAGGCTTGGCGACCTTGCTCTGCTATACAGGTGGCAAATAGGTGGCTGAAGTCGTAAGAGGATGGATGAAAATGGGTGCTTGGAACCAAACACTCAATACAAGGCAAACTTCTAAAACACGAAAACCGAATAATTTTAGAATGGAGGTGATACACAAAGATATAATCACCGAAGGACTAAAGAAATACGTGTAACAAAACAAAGAGAGGAGGATTTATATGTTTGACTCAATGTGAAGCTTGCTTGGTTCACATGGCCTACCCCAGTTAATTGCAACTAAAGCTCACCACTATCGCATTTCTCACTATCACTCAAACAAATCCACATGCAAGTAAGAACTTTGTATCTCAAATAATTAAGTACATTAACCTCTTTTATCGATATTATAGTGTTCCTTTCCTTTTCTTCATCTAATCCCATATCCAGACAAAGGAAATTTAAGCTTCTCTCTGCGAGGTTACAGAAACAATAAACCTCTCCCAAAGAACAATTTGGGCATTATACAAGCCATGATCAATCAACTAACTTAGCTCTATGAAGTACTAGAAATACACCTTACAATGAAATACTCCATCAACCACCCACAATAAATCAGTAAATTGCTAAGGAAAAGTCAAACTAAAACACAAGTTCCACAGAACTTTTTACAGTGAATTTATCTCCTTCCCCAGCCCGTGCCGTGATTCAATACTTACAAGCGCGCCTTATAAATAGGAATCAAATCACAAGGTGAACACTCTTTTAGCAATTTATCTTCTCCCAGCTATACATATTTAATGTGTATTTTCATAACTTTTGGAATGTCAGCTCTCACGCATAAAACCGCTTAGTCTAAAACTTGTTGATGCTACCAAATATTCACCAATTTCCAATTCTCCATCTTAAGATTTCTAGGATGAATAGAACCCCTTTTCAGGCCAACATACAAGTCTATAATTGAGTCAGTAATTGGGGCCTGATCACGAAGTTTTTGGACGGATTGCCTACAAGCGAAATCACTAAATTTCCAATTAACCATGACCAGTACCGCATCAGTTTGCCAAACTTACAGGTTTGTATAGAATAATGAATCCAAGGTTCCATGTTTCTCCAGCCACATATAATTTACAGTTCTGTTTCATTTAGCCATAACTAGATGAAAAGACTTGTAATTATTTGCACTTGCAAAGTTCTGCATTTGCATTTACAGTTCCACATGTAAAAGTGCAATATCCAGCATGAGTCGCAACAAAACAAAAGATCAAACATAAGAACAATGAAGACCAGTTCAGGTTATTACCGGTAATTCATAATTAAGAATTGTATTGTTGCTTTCTGTGCTGAAACAACAACAAAGAAAAATAGTAAATCAATAATTCAATCTTGGGAGCAGAGAGAGAGAGAGAGAGAGAAAGAAAGAAAGAAATACTACCTAAGAACTGATAGTTTCTTCCCCAAGGAAGCCAATAGCACAAGTCTAGCATGAGGAGAGATATGCAAGTCTCTAACAGCTTTTGTGTTCGGAGGGAGTTGAATGTCCTCCTTTTCGTTGTTGGCCAACATGCTCATCTATAATATCACAGACGAAGTTGCAGTGATATTTATGTGTAGCATATGCAACTTATACATTAAGTAAAAGGAAGTGTTCAATAAACTCTATGTTGTCTCTCATTTTAACTACCATATCAGAAGATCTGTAAGACAAACACAAGATATGTACAAGAAAAATAATATTTCAGAAAGAGTAAGGTTTTACTTTGGTCAGCACATGCGTTCCCCCAATTCCTGGAAGCCTTCGAGCAATTACAAAAATCTGACTGGAATGATCAATGTCAAAGAGACGCGCTCCATCTACCTGAAAGTCTTTCTATAAAAACAAAAAAATAAATAAAAACAAAAATAAAAGGAAAGAAAACATAAGTTCTACAGGCTTATAACATAATTCTAAAATCTTGATATTATAAAATACAAATGCGATGAGGATGAAAAGAAAAGGCTATAAACCTTTGTACAGTTAAAAGCAGATGATGCTTCCACCAACAATTGGAAGCAACCGTTCCAACAAGGCAGACTTGCCATTTCCGTAAGGAACTCTAAAAGATACAGATACTTTTCATGAAATACCAAATATAGATCCTGAGTACTCTTATGTTTTTTAATCTAGCTATGGCAAAATAGAAACCTGTTTATAAACTAGATTTCTCCATTTTTTATGCTTTGGTTCTTGCCTTCATCTGATGGCACAAACGCATGCATTATCTAGCGTTGTGCTTGTCTAGCATAAGAAGTTGTAAAGGTAACAACATGCTTTAAAATTGTATGATGCCATGAAGGTTCACTATTTAAGTTAACTAGTCAACAATAAAACTAACAGAAGGCAGGTAGTGGTCTTTGAGTGGTAATAGTTGTCTTAAAAACATGGGGATGAATTAGTGGTCCAATAAGTGCCGTTCTATTTTCTGCTTTTAACTTAACCAAGTCAAAGTCTATTATTTTTTTGTTTTCAATCATGAATTAGCTGATCCTTTTCATATAATCCAGGATGAGTCCATGAAGTAACAGAATCTACTTTCAGAAATATCTCTATCAAGTTTCTAACAGCTCATTAGTTATCCATGACAAATTTTTAGACATACAAATTAAAACAGATTAATGAGCCAGAAATTAAAATTCACAAACTCAATTGATACAATTTTCCTATATATAAACGTCCAATTCCTTCCAACTAACATTAGTACATTACTGATGATAGTCATACACTCATAGTTACCACTTACAACCAGTTTAGTATACAAAGCAATAAGAAAAGAGTTCTTGGGGAATCCAAACCTGCAGTATAAATTTATTCGCAGAACCTTGCATATGGAACTTAGAGGAAGCATCAAGACCTGACAAATATAAAAAAAAAGTAAATATCTTAATTATTGAGGAAAGAAATGTTGACAGTGGGAGACATACCCAATACTTGCATGTGGGGATGGGGCCCACTTCAATGATATAAAACAAAGGACATGGTTTTGTAGCCATGGTTTTGTGAAACCACACGGTTTCACAAATTGAGAATTGCCTATAAATAGGCATTTCTTGTGCTGAAGCAAAGCATCCAATTCAGAGTTCCTTTTCGCAGTGTTATATTTTCTGTTCCTCTTGTAATATTTATATATTAGTGTGAGGTATATTCGGGGAGTGTTACGGGTAAAAAGGCTCTGTGGGGATCGGTTGGGTTGAGCGAAAAATTGTGTAGTTGTAACAATTTTCTACATAGTATATTTTCGTTCGGGCCCCGTGGTTTTTCCTCCGTTTTTGGAGTTTCCACGTTAAATCCTTGTGTCGTTACGATCGTCATATTTTATTCGTGTTTGCTTCGTTATATCCACGATGGGCAAATCCTGGGGGTGCGTATTTGTCGACTCAAATACCTAACAAGTGGTATCAGAGCCCGGGTACTGCTGGAGGTGGAGCTTTTGCTGGGGTGGAGTTCTGGTGTGATAGTAGTGTGAATAAGCGCTGATAAAGGCGGTTCTGTCAAAGGTAATTGGTTATTAAGCGGGACCGTTGTGACCCCACCAATTACCTGGGAACCTTGAAACCCTGTCTGGAAAGACGAGCTATCTCTTTCCGGGGGTTTACTTTGTGCTATTCGGATCTACTTGAAATTCACCAAGGCTCACTGGTGCAATGTCAGGGAGCAAGGGTACGAATATGGTGAAATTTGACGTTGAGAAGTTTGACGGAAAAATCAACTTTGGCTTGTGGCAAGTTCAAGTCAGGGATCTGTTGATTCAGTCAGGATTACACAAGGCTTTAAGGGGGAGGCCTGTCGCTAAATCTAGTGTCAGTACTAGCACGAGTACCGAGGCAGCTGGTATAAAAGCTGTGGTGGACGATGATGAGTAGGAGGATCTAGATTTGCGAGCTGCGAGCGCAATTCGCCTGTGCCTGGCCAAAAACGTTCTTGCGAACGTGCATGGGATTTCTTCGGCAAAGGGACTCTGGGAAAAATTAGAGGAGTTGTACCAGGCGAAGGGCGTGTCGAATCGCGTGTACCTGAAGGAGCAGTTTCACACACTGCAAATGGCAGAGGGTGCGAGTATCTCAGATCATCTGAGTGTTCTGAACGGAATCGTTGCTGAGCTTGAATCCATTGGAGTTGCAATTGATGAGGAGGATCAAGCCTTGAGACTCATCTGGTCTCTTCCAAGTTCGTACGAGCACATGAAACCAATATTGATTCATGGGAAAGAGAAAATCAATCTCTCTGAAGTTACGGGCAAGCTTCTGTCTGAAGAGAGGAGGCTTAGCGGGGGTAACGGTTCACATGTAAACAATGCATTGGTGACCTACGATGGCAGGAAGACAAACTCTGGGAGGAAAGTGTGTTATCGGTGTGGACAATCCGGTCACATTAGAAGAAATTGTCCAACAAGGGGAGCCGGTTCGGCAAATGGCTCTGAGGCATCAAAGGGAAACACTGGAGGTGATACTAACATTGCTTATTGCAGTGACTCTGAAGTTCTGTAAGCGGCATGCTCGTCCTGATGGCATGAGACCCTAAAAGTTGCCATGAGACAGGACGTTAATGTTAGTGGGTCTAGTGTGCACACGGGCATTGCTTTTGGCGTTAATGCAAGGTGTGGTATATTCGTGTCGGCGGGCTGATGACTTCCGGAGGAGCCAAAAGGGAAAGTTGCACCATCCTATCAGCAGGTTAATGGTCGACATGGGCCGAAAAGGAAATTCTCGGAATTGGTTTATTCTGAGTGGTTATGCTTTATGGTGGAGCATGGTACTTCTAAAGTACGACTGCGGTTGCAGTGATAGCGGGAGCTATGAAGATCTTCTGAGGCGGAGTGGGTATGCGATTGCCCAAGGTCGGAGTGAAGATGATTTTGAAGACGTGATTAGTCATTAATAATCACATCTTCAAGGTGGAGATTGTTGACAGTGGGAGACATACCCAATACTTGCATGTGGGGATGGGGCCCACTTCAATGATATAAAACAAAGGACATGGTTTTGTAGCCATGGTTTTGTGAAACCACACGGTTTCACAAATTGAGAATTGCCTATAAATAGGCATTTCTTGTGCTGAAGCAAAGCATCCAATTCAGAGTTCCTTTTCGCAGTGTTATATTTTCTGTTCCTCTTGTAATATTTATATATTAGTGTGAGGTATATTCGGGGAGTGTTACGGGTAAAAAGGCTCTGTGGGGATCGGTTGGGTTGAGCGAAAAATTGTGTAGATGTAACAATTTTCTACATAGTATATTTTCGTTCGGGCCCCGTGGTTTTTTCTCCGTTTTTGGAGTTTCCACGTTAAATCCTTGTGTCGTTACGATCGTCATATTTTATTCGTGTTTGCTTCGTTATATCCACGATGGGCAAATCCTGGGGGTGCGTATTTGTCGACTCAAATACCTAACAAAAAAACCTATAACAGCCTGCAATCCAAGTCCCAAGTTAATCAGCAAGTAATTACCAATTGCTGAGTCTCCTTGAAAACTCCTACAGGATGCAGCTGATCCTGATGCCCTACGTTCCATGTCTTCTAACATATCCTCCAAGCCGCGTGTCCTCTAGAAGATCAGAGTTTTGCAAGCAAACAGGTGAGAAATAAAATGGTACTGCCTGTTTTGCAAAAAAAAAAAAACAACTATAACTAAAAAATAGCTAGAACACATTAAAATCCAAACCTCGTCTAAACGTATATCTGGTTCATAAATAAATAAACAAATCACTGCAAATGCATGGGTTGCTAAAATACACTAGCTGAGAGACAGTTCATGCAACGACCACCATAAGTATTGCTACAAAATGTTAGGCCCCAAAATTAGATGTTAAGGTACTAATTAGCAACTGCATCAAAAGACAAAAAAAAAAGATTATCATAAAGACACAAATGATCAGAAGACATCCAATAAAGAATTATTGATTCATACTTAAAACATCAAGTAATTAAAGTTTAAGGTGGCCAGGGGGGCAAAGCAATGTGGTCTTGTGGTACAGATACATTGGCCATACAGTAAGGCAAAAACAAATGGAAGAGCACCTTAGCGTCAGGCTTAAGAATCTCGACAAAATTGTAAGCCATCTCTTGAGTGTAGTAATAAAATATAAGGTCTGCACAAACCTCTTCGAGATATTGAACTTTGTTGCACAAATCAGCTTCTTTCTTCTTCCATTGAATTTCCTCCTTAGACCAGTCATCATTCTGCAAATATAAGTTGACAAAAAACAATTATCAAAGACATTCTCCGTCATGAAATAAGTATGTAATTTTCTTCCTTTATTTTTCACCTTTTTCTGAAGCGAGGCACATTCAGCTTCCAGAGAATGAACTTTCTGCAAAATTAAAACCACAAAAAACATATACTTTAACCAAATGCAGTAAAAACAGTCTAAAAATTTTGGCAGGCCCAGTAATAGTACTCCGCACCTTTTGCAGCTCCGCGTCCACAGCAACAATTTGAGTTGCATAAAGTAGCCGTATGTCCTTTAACGCACACTTCTTTTTACATTGCGGACACTAAAACATATACCAACCCGAGGAAAATAATTACAACAAAAGATCCAAAAATAAACTAAAGAAAGTGAAACATACAAACGAAACACCAGTAGTAGATAAGCACACACACACACTCACACACCTTGCTAGAGCCCCGTCGACGCAACCATTTCTTGATACAAGACAACCCATATATATGCCCACACGGCAAACAACTGAAAATCCCAAATAGAGCAAAAAGGAAATAAACCATAAATCCAACAGAAATAATAACATTCAACAACATATATATATATATATATATACATATATATATACCAGACGTGGTGGTCACCGCCGGAGGACCACGACTCAAAGCAAATCGGGCAACACGATCCATCAATTTCCCTACTCCACTCCGATTCCTTGTTCTCTTCTGCATTATCATCCTTTATTTCGATTACGGTATTATTCTTTCTCTGGCTGCTGCTGCTGATGGTGATGCTTTCACGCTCAACCGCAACTTCCGCGTCAACGGCGGTATCGACAGTATTAAGACTCACCGTTGCTGCCGCTGCGGCCTCTGCTTCTTCATCTTCTTCATTTTCGGAGCCGTCGTAGGTTTCGGTATCGGAGTCTGAATCTGAATCTGATGCGGCCAATTCAAAGATGTCCATTATACAATCTCACAATTTGGGAATCAGGGGTGAGTGGAGGAGGATTTTGAGATTAGGGTTTCTGTGATTAGGGTTTGTGTTTGGTTGGTGCCATGCCATACATTTTTGGATTTTTTAAAAGGGAGGGAAAGAAATTCTATAGCGGGAAAAAAGCCCATTTGCTTTTCAGTTTACTATATTATTATTATTATTATGTGATTTACTTGTACTAATTTAAAGTTATAAATTATCTTGAAAGGGGTTTCAAAAATGAAAAAACTATCTAGAGAGGAAAAAATTATTTTGAGTTATAGGAAAATATCACCACCTGTCCTTATCGTATATATCGTTAGAATATTATGTCACCTGGGGTGTTTATAGACCTGCTCACCCCGACCAATTCGCCTAAATTCGACTCGATCAAACTGCTACATATTGGAAAACACGAAATATCGCCCTTGAGCGAGTGCGTCGCAGGTTGAGCCGTTGCACAGTGCACCCGCTAGTCATCTGTATACCCACATATGAAAAGAAAAATAAAAATATATAATAAAAATCTTAGTTTAGTGAAACACTACAACGAGAAAGAAAACAAATGTGTATTAGCCTGATAATAGAGATAGTACAAGGCTACGAAAGGGGATTAGGGGAAAAATAAGAAGATTTCTCTAATACGAGAAAAATATATAATTGTTACACTATATAACATGTGTGTTAAAAGTTAACCTACAAACTACATGGTTTTAAAACGCAAATTTACTCGAATAGTCAAGAAAAATTAGTAACCTGCAATTGTTGGTCGCGAATTGGCACATCTCCGTACAAAGGTTGTACTTAGCAAATTTTCGATATGTGATAACAAACTTAAGTTTTACTATATATACTGGGCAAATTCCATCCACCTCCCCTGAGGTATTGCCTCTCTCTATCCACCTCCCTTCTAGTTCTAATTTTCCCATCTACCTCCCCTCACTCACTTTTACTTCTAGTCAACAACTAATTCCAAGGGTAATCTTGTCTTTATTGATTAGATATTATTTATTATCAAATAATGCACACAAAACTTTAATAAAATCAAATAATACTATGATTTACGTTAAAAATTCTATTAAAAATAATTCTATAAACAAAGTTTTTTTATTTAATTAGTTATAACATAAGTCACACTATTTCAAAACGCTAGTAGATATATCTCGTTCTTTTAATTTAGTATTAGATTTTTAAATAATATTTTACTTGTTTTCTAGCAATCGATCACTTTTGAAATAAAATTAGCATATTACGTACACAATGTCGACAACAAATTCGAATACTATGGTGGAATCAAATTTTAAATATAGATGACCATTTTTTTTAGTAAATAATGATTGATATTCTTTGAATGCACAATAAATATATCCTTATATATCAACCGCAATTGAATATATTAAATAACGTATTTGTATGTTAATATAGGATGTACTCACGATACAACATCATCGAATTATTCATTAATAAATATAACATCATCGAATTTGACAAATATTTATTTTTTCTTACGAAATTTAAGCACGAGAGAAAAAATATGATATTAATCGTACATGACTTATTTTTTACTTAGTATTGGACTTCCTTGCTAAGAGAATGAAAAGCTATGTGTATCAAGAACATTGGTAAACATACTTGTTTTTTTGAAATTGTAAAAGTAGAGAGATTTTTGCCTAGATTTGATATTTGTGGGCAATCTACGAATCAATAATTTCTATTGTACTTTTGTTTTGTGGGTATAATAGATGTTTGATGTACTAATTATGTCAGATTAATAACTTCGACATTGTCACTCATCAACCTTTCTTTCTCAAACTTTTCATTCTTCGTCATTCATGAATTATTTTTATCAAGCATGGATTAGTTATGGCATTTTAAAGTCAGGGTACGTGTATTTATATAGAAATTAGGACCGTGTATATATATATATATATATATGTATAAATACAAGGTCCTAATTTCTAGTCCATGTGGCACAATTACGTAACATTCCTTAAATTGCCATATCATTAATTATGAAGCGAGAAATCCTTCTATTCTCTTTAAAACAGGGGAAGAATGTCTTCATCCTTTCTAAACTATTATTGCAAATTTGTGTTGTTTTAATTATATTGTTTTCCAGGATAACGGTTGTTAAAGACGTTGGAAGTACACAAGGCATTTGACGGGCCTGGAGTAAAGCATAAACTCCATATATTTTAGTATTTATTTTTTAAGAAAAATCATATGTTTATATTAAATATACAAAAATCGAAAGACAAAAGTATGAGTTGCGATGTCAGTAAAAAGTTTGAACATATATCTATATGTAGATATATGTATATTCTTATGAAGTTGTTACATAAACAAAAAAGAAAGTATTGATATATGTGTACCCCGAGTAAAAAATCAATAGTCTAATACGTAAAATCGTGTTTTTTGTGCTATGGGTATAAACTACCCAAAGTGTTATGACTTATGAGTCAAATTGGCTCGGAGTGAATCATGCAACGAGCTTTTAACAACACAATCCAAAGTAAATTGTACATTTTGCAATAAAATAATTAATATAAGTTAATTACAGACGACATACATTTTTTGGTGAAAAAAAAAAAGAATCTCCCGTACAATATTATTTTGACCCGCCACAAACAAATTCCCCAAGCTAAGCTAAGTACTCCTCCAAGTGCATTTTGAAAGAATGCTGAAAATATAATAAGCTAATATATATATATATATATATATATAACTGTTTTGATACCCCCAAACATATGTGACAAACAAATCAAATAATATTTTTCGCATTTAGTATCTTATACTATCAAAACTGAATTAAAAAAAAATGCACAATTAAATTTCCTTTATAATAACCATTAAGAAGTAGGCAAAAACGACGTCGTTTGGCGATGGCGGGGTTTTGTGTCAGTTGAAAAAATAGTTACAACCGACCGAAACTAACAGAATGCACGCAGTTGTCACTGCGCAGTGCGCACTACCAATTATATAACAGAATTTCATCTCTCTCTCATCGCTTCCACTGCCAATTATATAACATAATTTCGCACTCACAGTTTAATTTCACATTACATTCATCACCGATACAGAATCCATTTCTCTCTCTCTCTCGCTCTCTTTTCTCTCATCCTTCCATTTCAACTCTCTGTATTTTCGCACTCTGGTTTCGTAATTCACTGAATTCACCCAAGTTAAGCAACAATGGATGAAGACAAAATCTTTTGCATAACACCGGAAGAGCTTCGCGCTATCAAGAGCAGCCCTAATGTTGCCATCATCGATGTCAGGTATTTGTTTTTCACTTCACAACTTGTATTGTACTTGTAAATTGACTATAATTTGTAGTGTATACTGTTCGTAGTTAAGTTGTTCTTACAAATTTCGTGTGTGTGTTTGTGTGTGTGTGTGTGAATTAGGGATGAAGAGAGGAGTTTCGATGGTCACATAGCGGAGTCGCATCACTTTTCTAGCATCGGTTTCTTTGAAAGACACCTGCCCGTTCTCTGGTTTACTACCAAAAACAAAGAGAGGTTCATTTTCTATGGTGTTCACATCAAGGTAATCTCGATCTCGATCTCGATCACGTTTCATTGTTTTTGCATTATATGTTTCTCGGAAGTTATTCATTTGTTTTTTGATGAGGTTTTGGTGTAATTAGTTACATGAGATATATATACATGTATTGTACGTATTCATTTCGATATTTGATCACGATCAGATGAAATTGGGAATTTTAGTTCAATGCGAAAGAATACTTGATTATATATATATATGGCAGGCAGATGGATTGATTGCATGTAAACACTCCTTCACATTGGTACTGTTTACCGATGTCGATCACGTTTCGTTGTTTCAATTTTATGGTTATTTTTTTTCAAAATTATTAGGACTTAATTTACTGAATGTATACTTGTGTTTATTGGAATTTGATGATTGGCTTGATGTCAAAATCATGAGATTTTGATGTTAAATGGTTGTTGTATCCTTTTGAAATTTTATACGCATTTGGATATTTGTGAATCTTAATAAGCAGGAAGATTGCATGTAAACACTCCTTCACATTGGTTTTGTTCGTCCTTTTATGCGTTTCAATTATATTGCGAAAATCTTTGTTTATCTGCTCTTGTTATATAATTGGGATAGAAGGTGGTGCGTGCAACTTCTGTGGGTGGGAACCTGCATTTGATGTTTGTATCTTTGAAGAGTGATGATTAACAAGTGAATGAGAACTGGTTCCCAAGCTTGTTTTCCACCTCTTTCTTTCTCTGTTTCACCGATTATAACTAGGTGTATTCTAAGAGTAAACCGTTACTTGTTCGTTTTCATCTATATATGTTACCTTTGTATGTTTAAGAGAGTTGCAGAGATGATTAAAAAATAGTGTTTTTTTTGCAGAATTGAGCACCCTCATGTGCTAAGCTGTTTGCTCAATTTCTGAGAGGTATAGAAGTAGCACCCAAACACATCGAGGTTCTGCAACTTGGGTATGATGGCTGGAAAGCTCTAGGATTTCCCGTCTGCCACTGCAAAGACAATCCTTGCACGAACAAGGAAATTCCTCCTAACCCAAACAACCCCAAGAAAGGGAGTCGTCCCCATATATTATTTCACGATTGCCTGAAAAGCTCTTCGATTTCGATTAGTACTAAAGTAGAGGGCCATTGCTGAGAGATTTGTGTGGTTTTTACTACTTTTACTGCTATCTGAGGATTTGAGAACTGGTATATTCTAAGCACTGTTTTCTGTTAGTTGTATAAACATTTCGGAGTAGCCAATATCTGCTGGTAAGCTAGAACATGTAAGCATGGAACTTCTTCCTCTTACTCTACCAACAGACCTTATGAGCATGGAACTTTTTCCACTTTACTTTACCAGCAACCTTGTCAGCTAGGAACTTCTTCCTCTTACTTTACCAACAACCTTGTAAGCTAGGAACTTCTTCCTCTTACTTTACCAGCAACCTTGTAAGCTTGGAACTTCTTCCACTTACTTACCAGAACACCTTGTAAACTAGGAACTTCTTCCTCATACTTTACCAGTAAACCTTGTAAGCTTGGAACTTCTTCCACTTACTTTACTAGCAGACATTGTAAACATGGAACTTTTTCCTCTTTTACTTTTGAATGAACAATATTGATCATATGCGTTCAATTGTCAATGGTGCATGACATTTACCTGAATCTGTTTTTGTTGTTGTTGTTATTCTTGATGATGATGATGATGTTTGTAGTATGTCCAACATTTACAAAACTATGATGGTTATTATTGAGGAGTTTTAAGAAATAATCAATATAGCTTGACTGGTATTCTTTAGGACTTCTTAGTATCAACACTTGCAAGTTAACCAGTAAGTTTGAATTGCAACTCATAATTGCAAGCAGAAGACATGAATGCGAAAAAGAGATAGTGCAATTTGTTTACTAGAACTTTCTTATTTTATTTTCATGTTATGTTTCGGAACCATTTCTTTTATGGCTGTTATAGTATCTACAGTATATGATAGAGAGCATCAGAATACTTTTTAAATCGACTTATTATCAACAATTGATATGTATCATCCATCTTGCTTTCATCAGTATAAAACGCTAGCTTTCCATAATGGCTAAGAAATAAAACAAAATACTATTTCACTATATGGATTATGGTGAATCATACTTATTAACAAGTTTACAGCCCAAGACAAAATTTTGTCTCGTAATTTAAATGATGAGATTAAGTAGATTTAAACATATTCACATGTTGCACCACAAAAAGAATGTGACCACAAGACCAATGCAGACCGGCCTAAGTAAATATTTCCAACAGTACATGAGCCTTGAGTGGTACAAACTTAGGAAGTCTCAGTCCCGGAAACGCTCCCAAAAAACTAGGATGCCTTACAGCAATGGCTTAACTTTGATGTTTACCTTCAACATCCATACAAAACAAGAAGCACATACAAGTAGATTGCACATACACATAAGCACTTCATATAAAAATTTAGAATTCTTTGTTCCTTCAATGAATTATACAACAGGCAACTGCATGCAGACTTGCCAATATTCAATAAGGCATTGATACAAATCCCATTATTATTAGCGGAAGATGCCTTTAGTATTTAAGAGGATTTAAATTGGTTGCTGTTTCCCTCTCAAGGGGTTTCAGTTTATTCACCCTTACAAGGGATCTCTTTACAGCGGCAGACGGGCCTTCCTGCAGCCTCCCAACCGTTATAACCGCGTTCCAGAATCATGATATTCTTCACTCCCGTTACTTTCAGGTCAGCGACATAGTCAGCAAGCCTTCGAGCACATTTGGGTCCACGAACCTATATAATTTAGGTGTTAATTCTTGGTCCAGAAAGTAGGTAATGGTCATTTGGCTTCTTGTGTCATCCGAATTTTGTCAATTTCTTGTAAGTTGAGAGATATAAACCTACTGTTAACCATTTTTTTCTCAAATGAAAAGCGAGAAGTGTGCACTGAATCTAAGGTGATGTTAGATAATAAGTTTCAGTTTTGGTAGATATGAGGGGCAAACCAACATATGGACAAAATAATAACACAATGCAATGATTCCCGTGAACATTTTGGTAATCATAAACCAGCATTGAACTGAAGAGACATCCAGGGTGATAAAAGTTCAAATAGTAAATTAACGGCAAATGAATCATCAGCTCTATTCATTTATTATTGGAGCACTGCCTCCTCGGTGTGTTGTGTAAAGCATATTGGAGCTTAATTTCATGGTTTAAAGGTGTATTTTGACATTATTATTATTATTATTATTATTATTATTATTATTATTAATAAACAGTAAGGTAGGTCAGCCTTGATTGAATTGATAGATAGGTTTTCAATTAAGGGAAACTTGGTAGAATTATTACTATCAACAATGAAAAGCCGATTATTAAGACAATAATAAATAAGCGTTGAAAATGGAAAAGAGGAGAATACATATATCATCATATTAACAAACCTGGCTAAGTGCACAGTGGAAAACGAGGGTATCTTTGCCTTTGGTAGATTCAACAAGATTGGGTAATTTGTCCACAAAAGTGTCGCTTGCAAAGTGAAGAGATCCGGCTATGTGTCCGTCGTAGCTCCTCTCGTCATCCCTGACGTCAACGATGGCCAGATTAGGGCGGCCCTTTAGAGACAGAAGCTGTGACCCCGTGATGTACGAGATGCTTCGTGCCATCTTTCTTCTTCTTCTTCTTCTTCTTCTTCTCTCTTGAGCTTTTTTATTTTTTATTCTTATTATATTTCAATTCGGATATTGGGTCCCGAATGAATACCCATGGGACTAGAAGCCCAAACAGCGAGTCTTAAAGACTCAGCCCACTCCACCCAACCCTTCCATATTATTATTATTATTATTTCACGAATAAAAAGAAGTTACATATTTGTATAACTCTTCCTAGTTCCTGTTTCACCCCTATATTTGTCAATATTTCTCATATATAACAATTTGGTCTTTCGTGTTTGAGCCCTAGAAAGGAAAAACCAAAGTGCCTCAATTTAACAAAATCTAATTGAGATTTATTTTGGGCTACCCGCATAATTCCTCCAACAGAATTACAGATTATGCTTAAAGAAACAATACTAAGAGAACTAAAGCACCCAAATATATCATGTTCAATCACATGGTGGTCCTAAAACCACCGCAGAATATTAACATTGCTAGTTAAACGTGGTAAGTATTTATAATTTTACTATACATAAATTAGTATACTCGCTCTGGGCAGTCACTATCCAACAAATGATTTCTAATAATCTATTTATTTATTTATTTATTATATTGGTCCCCGGATCTAGTCATCCTTGGCTGCTTTGGGTGGTCCCCGATTTGGCATTTTTTGTTTTTGTAGTTAAAATACCCACATTATTATTTAAAAACGAAAAGCAAATGGTTTAGATCACAAGTTCATAACTACCCAAGGAAATATCCATATTAGGCTGTGAATAAATTTTTTTTTATGTGATACACCCGATGTGTTTCACATACCTAGGATTGGGTATAGCGATTATGAATATATGCAGCACTACAACGGATATGTATATATTGTAGAGAAAAGTTCCACCTAATCATATTTGACTCATGATACGACAAGCTACCAACTAACTCATGTTTCATGTCAAATGACATGAGTGACGATCAATTGCAGCTGGATGAAATAGACATAACACCTCTCCTTTCAGATTCTATAAAAAAGCCTCAAGTGATCAGAAAAAATACACAACAAGAGAAAAGAACAAAAGTTATAGAGAAGACAGAAAAAGAAAAAAAAGTCATTGCGCAAAATCGTGAGAGGTTTCGAGGGTTGTTTTTTTTGTAATAGTCGAGAGTCTCACTCTCCTTCTATTGTAATTCGTTTTATCATTGAATGGATAATTTTTCAACCCAGCATATTCAGTCCTAATATGTATAAGGAATTTAATATTTTAGTCATATCTGCGATATAGTATATTTTTGGTTGAATAGAGCTTTTCCGATTTCAAACCATGTAATCACGACGTCAAACCATGTCATCACTTTCACTTTTTCAAGGCCATTTCATATAGGATTCGAGTGCTTTCTCCTTCAAATTGCTCTATTAATGCACTAATTGTCTCCTTTTCCAAGACTTTCTTTCGTAAGTTTCTTTTCGATGACCAGGAGGTAGGTAACATATTTCTTACACACATGCTTCATGAACGATATATAAAAAGAATGCACAAACTTAGCTTAAGCAATAAGAGTGCATTTAATATTTCATGATTCGGTTAATTAAAGAACACAAATAACAAATCAGCAACTGTAAAATGTTCCACCTTTCTACGGTTTCTCATATTACAGGCTGTAAAACTATACATGTTATACTCTGGAGTAATTAAGCGCATGTAAGAAGTACATAACGCCAACCTGAAGAAAATGATGGAAACCTAATATTTCATAAACGCAATTAAAATAATAACTATTTACTCTTTTAATTAACCTCGTCCACGTACCGAGAACCTCCTAAAAAAATCATAGTTGTTCCCCGTTCAAAATTGTAGCTTTGTCTCTTATTGATTGATTTTGTCATAACAAAATTAAAATAATAACTATTTACTCTTTTAATTAACCCCGTCCACGTATCGAGAACCTCCAAAAAAATCATAGTTGTTCCCTGTTCAAAACTGTTGCTTTGTCTCTTATTGATTTTGTTTTTCTTTACCTACTTTTCAGGTGTCTAAAGACTAAAATAGAGTCTTAATTAAGCACGAGACTTTGTTACAAGGTGCAATCTGATTCATCAAAATGCTTTTCTTCTTTTGCCTGTTTTTTTTTTGTCGCCTTCACCTTTTCACTTTGGACTAGGAAGGAACAATCAAGTATGTCAAGATACCGTGAATATGCATTACTAGGTTTAACCCCTCGAAAATTAAATATTGTAGAGGAACGATACCCGTAGTAACAAAACCCCCTGAGGATATGAAAGAAATACTGTCATCGTAAGTAAGCATCATCAGACTTAGATGACCCGAATAACTTACACCTAAACCACGATGCTAGCAAAAAAACAAACAGAGTACGAGATTCGTGTGGTACTACGAGTCTTGGATGACTCCACGATGCCCCACATGATCAAACGTTACTCTCAAGCAAACCCCGATACTTTACGTTTACATGATAGAAGTCCACGACGAGGCATCTCACGGAGAGATAAAAATCCGATGACACGTGCATCGACATGACAAACCAGATGTCTAAGGAAGATAACGCTAGTCAGCATCACAGGACCACTTGCACAAGCAGCGCATGCAAGGAAGCTTGGCAGCATCCGAAGAACCATTTGTCAAGACGAAAGCATGCACGCTGACAGCTGCATACCAAGGAAAGTCTTATAAATAGGGAGATCCACTCCCATTGTAAACCAAGTAAAAAACTGGGAGAAAAAGGGGAATAAGAAAATAGAATTTTCGTAGTACATCCGATAATTTCATCATAATTATATTATAGAATCATCGTGTAGTTAGTAGTACATCTGATAGTTTCACATAACTATATTTTTGAGGAATCGGACAAGGCGTTCTGACACTTCGATATAAACTTAACTACTTGCATATCAAAAAAACAATCGAGTGTTAACAAAATGGCGCCGTCTGTGGAAACGCTATAGAAATTGCCTTGAGAAGTTCCTCGAATTACGTATCGGGTTATCCAAAAATAAGGCTCATGGAAGAATCCATAGGGCCACAGCAAAGAAGCCACGAAGAAGTAAGTGATGAGATATCGGTACAAGATCCAACGGATGCGCCACCGGCACAAATTTGCCAATCCCGAATGCGGAATTCATTAACATACCAAGGTCCACCTTTGAAGATTTAATGGAGGCGGCTCTACGTAGGACATAGCGTACCAAGGAAAGAGCAAGAGAACCCCAACCCATGTTACTATATGGGGAAAGATATCACGTGGAAGAGCAAGGGTCATGAATGACCTCAACATCTCGTCACGGCTCGTCCTACCATGGACCATGGCATCAGACCTGAAGAAGAGAATACGTAGAAAGACCCTATAACCCACCTGGTGCCGATCAAACATGTAGGATACCTCCCAGGTTCGAGCAGAATTTCCTCCATTTCCTACGTCGTCCAAGAGAAGAACCCACCCTTTGGGATATTATCAATCACATGCGGCGAGAAATGCAAGATAGAAAGAGAACAATGACCCTCAGAGAGGAACCGGTATATCACAGATCCCTCTTTATTCCATAAACCACACATACACTCATCCCCCTTGAAATGAGGCCTGCCAACTTGCCATTGTACTCATGAGACAAGGATGGAAGGGACCCTAAGATCATATCAACCAATATATGGCTATTATGGGTCTGGCCTCGGTTTCGGACTCCGCTCTCTGTCGAGTGTTTCGCACTACCTTGATGGACGAGCCCAATCATGATTTTCTCAAATACCCCCAGGTACGATTTCTAAATTTGAGCAATTGGCTTGCCTCTTTGTTAGACAATTTTGTTGCAACACGCGTTATCCCAAGTCACCATGCCACTTGTTTACCATCAAACAACAAAAAGATGAATCCTTGAGAGACTTCATGAAGCGATTCTCGGATGAAGCTTTGGACGTACCTAACGAAGAATCCTCCATGATAGCTGACATACTTGCGCAAAGCCTGCGAGCCGGCAACTTCTTCCGAGATCTGATTGGAAATCAAGTGAGAGACATGAATGAGCTCATGCAAAAGGCTAAAACTTATATCCTCATGGAAGAGGCAGAGAATTCCAAGCTTAAGTTCGAAAATGATGATCAGGATCAGAAGGGTAAGGCAAAAAAAAGATAAGGTGCCTTCGCAACGGAGAGATAACCCTGGAAATGTTAAGAGGCATTTACAGCCAGTTCCCCTCCCCGCCTTAACAGTTACCTCCCCGCCTTAACAGTTACCTCCGCAGAAATACTAAATGTAATGAAGGGCCACAAAGATTTGATATGGCCATTGCCAGTGAAAGAACCATACAAGAAAAAAGACTCAGGGAAGTTATGCAAATATCATAAAGCTTATGGGCATACTACAAACAATTGTACCACTTTGAAAAAAGAGATACATCGCCTATTGAACCTTGGGTACTTGAGGAATTATGTAGAGGAAGGAGGGCAAGATACTCGACAGATCGATGCACATAAGAAAGTAAAGTGCGAGGAAAGCGACAATAACAAGTCCCCCAGGTAAAACAGGATGAGCAAGATTATCTCGAGAGGCTTCCCCCTCCCCAGAATCATATGAAGACAATCTCCAGTTAGGAAGAACAGTGAATATGATAGAGAGAGGTGACATAGCAATCATACCCACCAGAAGAAAAAATAAATACATCAAATAGGCCCGGAAGATAGAGCAAGGGTTACCAATCTGCTCAATACAGGGATCAAAACTTCCAACGATCTCATTCTGGTCTGAAGATCTAGAAGGGATTATATATCCTTACGGCGACCCGTTGGTGATAACTGCGACAATTCTGGGGATAGAGGTTCAAAGAATCTTGATAGATACGGAAAGCTCCATAGACGTGTTGTTCACCCCAACCTTCGGAGTCATGAGACTAAGAAAAGATCAGTTAGCTCCTACGGAAGTGCCTCGAGTGGGATATTTTGGGGAATCGAGTCGCACGATGGGAACAGTTACCTTATCCATGTCTTGGGGGGAAGGAGCTCTAAGACGCACCGAGCATGTAAGATTTTGGGTGGTGGAAGCTTCATCACAAACTTATAACACAATATGCGGAAGGCCATCAATACATGCATTCAAGGCGACCCCCTCTACTCGTTACCTAAAAATCAAGTTCCCGACTATGTCAACATCGGAGAGGTAAGAGGAAGCCAGACCAAGGCACGAGAATGTCGTATGAATGCTATTCCCCTAAGTATCGGGGACGAGGCCATCACCCCGGGGAAGAAACGAAAAGCCGACGAGGACAAAGTGCAACCGGTAGAAGAATTGAAGTTAGTAGAAATCGTAGACGGAGATGATCAGAAAAAGGTCAAGGTTGGAACAGAGATGGAGCCAAAGTTGGAGGAAGAAGTCATCGTTGTCTTAAAAAAGTACATCCACCTCTTTGCATGAGAAGACGGACCCCCAGGGCGGATTAGCCCTATAGTATGCCAAAATTACCTCAATGTCAAGCATAGCGTGAAGCCTATTCAGTAGAAAAAGAGGAATATGGGTCTAGAAAGGAACAAGATTATCCACTCTGAAATCCAACTATTATTGCGCCTCCGACAAATCAAAGAAGTGTTATACCCAGAATGGTTGTCAAATGTGGTACTAGTTCCGAAATCAGGAGGAAGGTGGCGTATGTGCGTTGACTTCACTAACCTGAATGATGCTTGCCCTAAAGATTGCTACCCTTTACCGAATATCGATCAACTGGTAGATTCCACGATATGATGCGCACTCTTGTCTACAATGGATGGTGATCAAAGGTATAATCAGATACCTATGACAGAAAGTGATCAAGAAAAAACCATCTTTATCACAGACGCCTACTTTTTGTTACCTTGTAATGCTGTTTGGACTTAAGAACGCGGGTGCCACCTATCAAAGACTGGTCAACTTGATGCTTTCCGATCTCATAAGAGAGTCCATGGAAGTATACGTGGACGACATGATAGTCAAAAGTAAACAAGCCCAAAGTCATCCCGACAACCTGGGTAGAGCCTAGGACATCATGGATAATTTTGGAATGAAAATTAATCAAACAAATGCTCGTTTGGCATTAAGGGAGGAAAGTTCCTGGGATTCATGGTAACAAGGAAGGGGATTGAAGTGAATCCTTGTAACGCCCCTGAAATTTGAACAAAAATATAAATTTACAGTTTAGTCCTCAAACTTTTGAAAATAGCATTTTTGACCCCAAACGTTTGAGAAAAAATATATTTTAGTCTTTGAACGAAAATTAACCATTTTTTATTATCTTATATGCTTCAAATATCTTTAAGAAATATATTTTACATGTACATATTGTTCTTGGAGTTTTTTTACCTAGAAAAACTTACATAAGTAAATATGTGTAAAAATATTTATTTATTCATATTTTTTTATTATAAACAACAAGAATAATATCACATCAAGGGTGAATGGTCTTGAAATCAGCCACATCACTCTTGTGACAATTGAAATCAGATTTTGGTGATTAGTTGTTAAAGAAATTAAGGTGGGACCTTAGTTAAACTATTTTAACATGTATAAATAAAATAAATATGTACATATTTACTTATATGTATTTTGTTTGAATTAGACATATAATATTTTAAGTTATGGAAGAAAAATCAGCCACATCTTCCTATTATCATATTAGAGTCTTCATTAGGTGGTCAAGGATAAAGAAATTAAAGTGGGACCTTAATTAAAAGTGTTTTAACATGATTTTTTGACTATAAATAGTAGGATTTCTTCCAACAAATTTTCACATCCAAAATCATTTCGATTTTTCCTTATTTCTTCATGTGAATCTCTAAGTTAGTGAGTCTATTTTCAGGGAAAATTCATCCCTAGTACTTATTTCATCATTTTCTACCCGAGAATACCCCAAAACTTTTATTACGAAGAAATTATCCATTCGTCCTTGCACCTTAGAAAAATCATAACTGATTGTAGAAAAATCATTTTTGATCAAGGCCAACGGCCGAATACTCCTCATTATGTCCTCTAACTTTCATATGAAGAAATGTTTTTCAAATAATGTGATTTAGAAGGTCGAAATTCCTAAACCGTAGTCTGCTGTCTGAAAATCAGAAAATAGGTTCTATGTTTTCAAGAGTTATTTAGCATAGCAAACCTTTGGATTTTCCTTCTCATTTGGGTACACATGTTCCTAGTGATGTTAGGGATCAGTTGCCACAAAAACATTTGGAAACAAAGTCATTTGGATATCCGATCAAAGGTAAACTCGAAACTACGACGTTTTACAACTTAGTTTACATACTTTAAGTTCTTTGTTTATGACTGAAAATAATCATCATAATTCCATGATTGATCACTCACACATGACTCTTCTAAGATATAACAATCATTAGAATCACTTTAATATGATTGGTATTCACGAATTAATATTTTTGAGATTTTTCAATAGTATATAAATAGTATATTTATCATGCTTAACATATCCTTACATAAGTTTAATAAGATTATCATATATACTTTTGAGGTCTAATCATCTTATACGATTATGTATCGTAATTTAAACATTCTTTAATCATTCACCTTGATAAGGTTTACGTATTAATATTTTTATAAGTTACAAATACAATGTTATGTAATTTAAGATAATCTTGAAATAAAATAATATTAACTAAGTTATACAATTTACTGGATTGCTTCATAAGATAATTGTTTGATGTCATGATTCTTGGAATTCTTGGATGTACTAGAGACTTAAATAACGATTTTCCATAAATAAGTTAAGTAATATATTTTGAAGATTTATTATGCATCAAATTAAATAGTTTATCATACTATACTTGATATTATTGTATACTTACCATTTGAAATGATTTTCTAACATTAGAAAAATTATAACTACAATTATAGTTATAAATATATGGTTGCATAAGATAAATCTTGAGATATAAATTACGTATACAAAGAATATTTGATATTTAACTTAACCTTACGACATCAAAGTTTATCGCGTAAGATTTTCATCAATGATATGTGTTATTTACTTAAATTAGTATTAGCTGCCTTGTTTAACAAGAACTTCCTCAAATTTTACCAACATGAAAGTTGAATAGTACATATGTTTCTAGCGGCGAGTTATGATTATTTAGTTAACTCATATTATCTTAATGTTATTAAAGGTTTGACAAATTAATCAACGACGCGCAAGATTCTCTGTACAAATAAAGGTGAGGTTCGATTTTTGAATTTGTTCTAGCCCCATTTTGGCATCCGGCCTGAGGAACTTGGACAGAAAAGACATTATTCCACTACCAAATCACGAACAATATATTATTCATCGTATTCCTATTTTTGCACCTCACCTCATAACAATGATTTTCTTACTCATCGTAAAATCGTATTCAATCATGAATTATTTATCACATATTAAATCATAATCGTGGGAATTCTTCGATATTATAATCTCATCTCCTGGTTCTTAAACTATGCAAAGAGCAACGAACTCTGTTCGAGTCATGTAGCTCAAGGAGCAACGGATATTATTCGATTTATTAGCTTATTTCTTTATCACCCATTGGGACGCCTTTGGGAAGTTGGGCTCAGGGATTGAGTCGATTTGCTGTCGGGCAGTAAGGACTGTCGGTTTAAGTAATTTCGCTTGATACCCATTAATCTAGGCACCGATTGCAGTCAGGAGTTGGCTATAACCCGCGTGCTGGATTGACATGTACTTGAGCATGTCGCCTATTTTGTTAGCAAGGTCGCTCCTCGTTGGGAGGTATAAGGTAGTATTTGGAAATGTAAGATTGGATTGTTTACTATTAAGCACATGTTCATAAACTATATCCAGAATATTTTGGTACCATTGTTACATCAAATTATCTTGTTAAATTATTTCTATCGGTAAGATCATTCCGAGAATTATATCAATTGAATCACTGTTAATTCTTGCATTATCACTTGTTTTCTATGAATCTCACTAAGTCATCAAAGATGTATTCCTCGTTTTGTTCATGTCTGTCCATTACTCAGGATAAGATCGACGTGGCAGCATGGATCACATGAATAATTTTGCCAATCTTGTCTTTTAGAATATTCATGTAATTGAAAAATGATTAATCATCAGTACCTAATTATTAAAGTGTCAAATTATTTGTATTTTCCAGACTTCCGTTGTGTATATTAAAAGTTATTTTTTTTTATCATAATGTGTATGGTTGATCCTGGACAGTGACACCCCTTCCTACGAGACGTGTTTTAGTCTGAGATGGATAAAGTGTCTGGCCAGCACCGAACCAACTGGGATCGGAACACTACTTATGGGCGCGGCCGTCACAGTATGGTATCAAAGTCATATACTAAAAATTATGATATAAGCTAATTTCTCAAAGATCTTTTACCAACTATTCTAAAGATAAACAAAGATTTTATTGCATCAAGCATGAATAATAAGCTGTTCGCATATCTGGCGATAGCGGGGGAGGGTGTTAGCGCAGTATTGGTAAAAGAGCACTTGCCAATTTATTATGTGAGTAAGACGCTACAACGGGCGGAGACCAGGTACACTCTCATGGAGAAGTTAGTATTGGCCCTCGTAAGAACGACCCAAAGACTACACTGTTACTTTCTATCTTATCCCGTCACCGTTCTCACAAGACACCCCTTGTGGACTATCCTCAATCGCCCTGAAACATCGAGACGGTTAGTAAAATGGGCGGTAGAGTTAAGTGAGTACGACATTTTGTACGCCTCCGCTCCGCCATTAAAGCTCAGGTATTGTCAGATTTTATTCTAGAAATGACCGAAACAATCCTCTGTGGCACGCATTCGTGGACGGGTCATCAGTTGGAACCTACAGAGTCGCTGGAATAGTGCTTAGAAATATGGAAGTGGAAGAAGAAATACTCGATTTTGCTATAAGGTTAGATTACCCATTGTCTAACAATGAGGCAGAATACGTGGAATTACTCGCAGGCATGAGGTTAGCACACGAAGGGGACATCGGGCGATTGATAATCTATAGTGATTCCTAGTTGATAGTATAGCAGATTACGGGAAGTTTCGAAATCAAGGAGAAAAGGATGAGAGCATATGCCCAAGTAGTCCATCAGAGAAAAGAATATTTTACAGAGTTTCAAATAGTCCAGATACCGCAATCCGAGAATCAAGAAGCAAGTGGTTTATCAAAAACAGCTACGCAAACCGTCGTACTAACACGACGCATTCCTTTACTGCAAGCAATCGAATTAGAGAAGGACGCTCTGAAAATATCTGAAGCCATCGTAGCCCCTATCAATAATGGGTGGACGACAAACATCAAAAATTATTTGAAGAATCCCGAGAGTTATGGTAGCAACGACCAGGCGCGCCGACAGATGGAGCAAAAAGCATCTCGGTATTTCCTCAACGATGGAATACTTTTTAGAAGATGCTATAGCAATCCCCACACGCGATGCTTGGATGATTCAGAAACGACAATAGTAATGAGAGAGATGCATGAAGGAAATTGCAGAAACCACGCAGGGGGAGCCAATATAGCAAATCGCATTATTCAACAAAGGGCATTACTGGCCCACCATGGTGCAAGATTGCAAGGTATAAGCTCAACAATGTTTACCTTGTCAACTCCATGCACCAAAGGTCCATCTCCCTGCAGCCTCATGGGAACCTAATCTCTTAGCATGTCCCTTTGCCAAGTGGAGAACATAAGAAATTCTTCTTAGTGGCGGTGGATTATTTTAGTAAGTGGATAGAAGCAGAACCAATGGTCAAAATCACCACATGAGCGGCTATTAATTTCCTTTGGAGAAATATACTCTGCAGGTTTAGCATCCCTTGCTACCTGGTTAGTGACAATGGGCTCCAGTTTGACAATGACGAACTAGATCGATGGTGCACACATTGGGGAATAAAGCATCATTTCGCTTCGGTCGAATACCCCCAGATCAATGGCCAGGTGGAAAGAACCAACCGAACATTACTCAAGAGCTTGAAGGCACGGTTGGATTGGTATAAAGCAAAATGGGTAGAAGAACTTCTGGGTATCTTATGGGCATACCGTACCACTCAAAGCTCCACAACTGGGGAAACTCCCTATAGTTTGGCATAAGGTTATAAAACTGTTATACCACCAGAAATAATAGCGGAGAGCTGGCGTATTCAGGAGTATGAAGAAGTAAACAATAGTTCGAATCTAGATTTAGCATTGGACTTATTTGAAGAAATAAGAGCACGGGCAACTATAAGGATGGAAAACTACAAAGCAAGGATGGCCCGATACTATAACAAGAAGGTAAAAATTAGAACCTTTCAAGTAGGAGACTTAGTCCTCAAAAGGGCAGGAGCGTCCAAAAATATCACCAAGCTATAACACAAATGGGAGGGCCCCCATAAAATATCATAAATAGTTGGCCCAACCACTTTTCGGTTGAGCAACATAGATAACAATGAGTATCCTAACACATGGAATGCCTTAAACTTAAGAAAGTATTATGCTTAGAAAAGATGTAGAATGAATGAACGGCTAAATACACGCCATGAATGTATATGTTAATAAACCATGGATGAATAAAGGAAGGCATATATTAAAGAAGATGAGTATTACAGTAGTACCAAAAGTGGCAACCACACCCATCAAAATATACGCTACTACAAAACTCATAACCTCTACGATAGTAGCCCTCCTAACACCATGCCTTATTCACAAAAGAGCTTAAGAACACACGAGCTCGAAGTATGCACACTATTTACAAAAGCTTTACAAACCACTAAATTTAACCGTCCTCGTCGGAACGCTTCCCCTCTCTGATGATGCGCGGTGTTGCTCCGCGGTAAGGTCAACGAGATCCATTAGAGTTACAGTAAGAATGATAGTCCTACGAAGGGAGTAATCCTGAGAAGGTACCGTAGTAGGGGTTGAAACAGATGTATAAATGTCCAAGTCAGGAAGAATCAGATCTGGAGGAAATCCAGGAAGGTTGCTTACTGCCTCCTGGAACAGGCGATACCAGATAAGGACCATTTCTCTCATATCTTCGCGAAGAGTTTCTCGAATCTGTGAAAGGCTAGGAAGAGCCATCGTAGCCTCAGCACGGGCCATAATTAGGGCCACTTCATGAGCCTTAGTCATCTCTTTGATTTTGCGATGAGCAACATCCCTATCTTCTGAAAGCAAGGTAGAAAGTTCAACGAAGGTCTTAATCTGTGCTTGAAGGTTATCGATTATTTCCTCCAAACCTAAAGCGCGAGCTCTTTCCAACATTAGAAGGTGCTCTAGATCCCAAGCTTTATCCCGAGAGGCGTGCAGTAAATCCTCTAAAATGCCATGATCGGGTTCAGCTTGAGTCAACTTGAGATTTTTCCTTAAAAAGGTTAGAAATTTCCTTCTCCAAATCATCAAGGTGACGAAAGACAAAACCCGAATTTGCAGAGGCATAATCCTTATGCGAATACATACCATCCACAAGCATGAATATCTGAGAAGCCAAGGGGGTTAAAATCTAAAAAAAAGGTAGATAAAAGATAAAAAGGAGCAAAGAAAGGGTTTACCTCGCAAAGATCACGACATAACCTATCACGGAGGGTAAATAGTGAAAAGGACCCCAATAACTCACAATCCGCCTGATTCAGGAGACCAATGAGGAAGTTACGACAAAATCAGCATCAGGAGCCACTGAACTGGGAATATCGGGAGTCTCACAACTTCGGCTAGGCCCCTCACCAGTTGGAGAAGAGACCAAGGGTGGAGAGTGAGGCAAAGACTCAGCCACCACATTTACTGACGCATTAGCAGTAGGAGTCAAAATCGACAAGTTTAAGCCCAGAGAAGTAATATGTTCTATGCCATTTACCGCCACAGGTATCGTGGGAGCCACTTAACCAAAAATTCATCTATAGGTAAGGGCTCGGTTATCCAGTTAAGTGAACCAACTCCCGATACCATAGAAATATCGGAGGATCCCAGGCGAGCAAGAAGAACTTCGTACTCAAACAACCGAGAATTGGAATCATTGGATGAATGAAGGGAAATAGGCATCGGTGCCATAAACTCCTGAGCGAAGGGTTCGATGGCATGAGAATTCATCTCCGACCCTGAACCAAAAAAAAGAAGGGAAAAGGCAATGCATAAATCAGAAAGAGTTGAGCATGGCACAACAAAAAAGGTGAGATAGCCGACTCACTATATAAAGGATTAATATGCAAGGGCTTGAAGGGAGGCATCGTGGCGTCCCGGCGTGACTACAAGCCAGCCATCTCCAATGCCTTTGAGTCTTCCAACAGTGCGCAAACATCGTAGCATCCGGTATACAAACCCGCGGTAGTTAGATATGTTATTTCACGAATGGAAATATCGGGATTAAGAACTACAAACTCCAAACCCCAATGAACAGGCACACCCCAAGATTCAGCCGATATAATTTTAAGTTTCAAGAAGAATAACCTCTTCTTCCAATCTACGGGAAAAGCTAATCAACGAGGGATGGAGATAAAACTTCTGCGATGATCTCGAAGCACTAAACTAAAAAATAGAAGACCGTTGGGACAATGACATATGATGAAAGCGGCCCCAACGCGGTAAGGAGTCAGAGGGATGTCTAACATCTTATAACATAGGATGAATCCAATCCGACTAAATGGCAAAAGGAGTTTGGCATCAGTTGGCTAGGACAGATTTGCTAATACCTGAAAAGATATTGGATGAACGGATGAAAAAATACACGCATGCCACATCGAATCTAGTCCTTATACACAATCATATAGCCAGCTGAGGGGTCGAAAGCTTGTTGATGCCGTCGAGGTATCTGAACATCATAATCACGTGTATCCAGACGATACTTGGATAACAAACGAAAAACTGACTCCTGAGACTCGATGCTCATATAAGAACCAACCCTTCCACCCCCGATCATTGCACTTGCATTCAGAGGAGAAATATTAAGGATTGAGGATAGATCAATAGAGGTGTACGACTCCCTACGAAGGAAAGTTAATCCCAATGAGTCTATCAGAGAAGTATCAGAGCGATTTGGGGAAATACGAGCTACGACAACAGAACCCCTAAAATCCTCGATAAACCACCAACGCTTCCCCGCATGCGAGCTGCAGTATAAGGATAGTTTGTTGAACCATGTCTCACCGGGTGAAGAACGGGATTCTCAAGTCCCAGCAGGTTGTGAAGGAGAGGACGAACGAGATGATCGAGGGGACATGTTGAAAGAGAAATGTGGATAAGCAAGAAGCAATTATGACAGGTCTGCCAAGGAAAAGTTAACAAAAAAAAAACTCTACCCGAAAAGGACATAAAAGAAGAAAACAAAGTAGCACTTTTTGGTAAAGGCTGAAATTTTGAAAACCAGATGATCACCTTTAGCCTATTTATACGAGGAGAAACAAGTCAACCATGGCTCGCCTTGTCAGATCATTAAAGAAAGAGGGCGGTGAAATCGGTTAATTATCCAAACATGCAGTCGATGATATGGACACGCAAGAGAAGATGTCACTAATAGTGGGCGACATTCCCTGACATCAGGTATAATCGCTCACTTAATAGCAACGCCTGAATCTCCAAGTATGTCACAAGAATATTATACTATTCATGAATAAAGTGGCATACATCTATAAAGGTTAAATGCGAAAAGGTGAAGAAGAGCATTTAGCTTTCAAGCAACATTGATTAAGTACTTTCATCGAAAACACCCGATGAATCAAAGAGTAGAACGATACAAAATATGCATAAACGGGAAGTACAAAGAAAACTAGTACGGGGAAATACAAACTTGGGCATAAAAGCTTAAAGATAACTACTACTACACAGAGCTATTAAGGGAAGAAGGATCAAAAGAAGCCTTTTGGGTTTCTTCGATACCCGCTGATCCTCTGGAACTTCAGTAGTGGGTAGAGGAGGATCTACCATCACAGTATCAAGGGAGGAATGAGGAACTGAAGGTCCCGGAACCTCCGAGGGAAGCGAAAGTAGATGAGAGGGTGAAGGGGACCTGACAACCACCCGGGTAAACATTCCAAAAGCTTTCTCCATCGTCGGAGGATCGGTTAGTAAACTGCGAGGGTTCATTTGCTTCCAACTATCTTCGTGGGCAAACAACTTACCCTCTCTACACATGTTCACACAACTAAGGAACCCACATAGGAGGTGACCTAACAAATAGCCTTGATGACGGGTCTGGAGTTCTTCATCGCAACGCTTAAAAGTGGCGTCTTTCACCAGCTCGACATTTTCATTCAATTTTTGTTGCATTTCTTCAGATGATCTCTAGAGCAGAGAGGGGGGGGGGGGTGGCTTTTCCAGCTCTTCTTTCAGCATATCCACACGGTTGTACACCTCTGATAGTTATTTCTTTAGTTCCTTCTCCTTCCCTACCCATGACGATTTCTCTTCCTTCTAGGCAAAAACCTCATCTTCAAGTGAGAACATAGAGACTGACTCTTACTCACAGTTTCCTTCAGCTCTGTGATCTCATCGGATAAAGCTTTCTCTTTAGCCAAACTCTGCACAAAACTGGTCCACAACTTCTCACTCTCATTTTTTGCAGCGGCCAAAGAAGTATTTTGTTCCTCCAATTTCTCCATCGACAATACTGTGATGGCATGAGCGGCATCCAACTCGTGCCAGATAGAGGGCATAATTTTCAGAACCTAAATGATGTAAAGAGAAGGAAAAGTATAGGACTGCAATGATATCATCAATCAATATAACATCAATGATTAAAACTAACCATTTGAGCCAACAACTCAGAGTAGAAACGAGCCACCCATTCACTATGGCGAGTTAAGGCGGTAGTAGAGTTACAACATTCATTGTCTCACTCATCTCCATTGGTTTGGGCAAAGGACTCGCGCTCGCTCCCTCACCGCTAGTATGGATGAAAAAAGGGAGCCCTCCACATTGAACCGACTAGAGAAGGACATAGCTTCCCGATGTGGAAGAGGCGTTGGAGCCACCCCCTGGGAATTGGTAAAAACAGTAGGAGGAGGAACCATAGGAGAAACCCAAGCACTCAAAGCCACTAACAAAGGTAGCATCCTATCCAGAAGTGTTAAGTCATCATCGAATAAAGAAGGATTTGACGAAGGCTGAGATGCCTTCGTAACAGAAAACGATGGAAAAGCATCCTCACCCCCCGATAAACAAGTCATCTATCGAAAGATGCTTAACTATGGGGGGGGGGGGGGGGAGACCAACAGAAAAGAACATACCATCTCCTACAGCACAATCAAATATATGGGAATCAAATGGTTAGACAACTAAGTAGAATAAAAATTCCAGCAATACTTACCAGCAGGGGGAAAGTAATCATCGTAAGTCACGACGGCTTTACCCTTATCTGCAAAAACAAAAGTGATGACCCTGGTTAAGAATGTCATGATGTATTCTTAGTAATAAAAAAATAAGGTATACGTAATAATACCTAGCGTCGCAGAAGTAAAATTCAGGCTCCGAGGTGATAAGGGAGCGAGTATCTGAAGAGTAGAGACGAGAGATGTCAAACCTCCAGTAATCAGGCCGGGGGAGACCTCGTCAACCGGCAAAGTAGGGGACAATAACCCGGAAGTGGGAGTCAAAAGTGCAGACTCATCGACAGAAACCTTCTTCGCTTCGGGGATTATGGTAGCTAGCAATTTGGGGGTAGTAGCCAGAAGAATAATGCCCGTTATCTGAGTGGTATCGAGAGATACCAAAGCCTTTAGATCTGGACTATCGAAGCCACTAGTCAAAGTAAAAGTAGCAGAGTGGCCCCTTGGTAAAGCTACCTCGCCTCCCACGGGTGAAGCAACGACTTCAAAATCCTCACCCTCCGAGGCTTGCGACATGTCACCGAAAGAGGAACCACTTATTCTTGCGATGGATCTCGTCTTCATATGAGGAGGAGGGTTAGTAGGAGCAGTCTTAGAAGAAGAAGCAGTAGGGTTTACCACGAGCTTCGATAGCAACAAAACTGCAAGGGTCAAATCAAAAAATGCTAAGTCAATCAGTAAAGTTCCAAAAGGCGCTATTTAAAGAAAAGTGGAGAAGTCAAAGAAGAAACATGAGTAAAGGAAAACTTACTGAACAAAGGATTGTCTTCCTCCAATAGTGAATGGAAGGATTCACCTTCTTTCTCCACATCTATCGGGGCAATCTTGAATGAGCCGACAGCTTTACATAGAGCACGATAATGGTGAGACGAGGAGAGGCGTTCAACGCCAAGTACCGAATCAAAAGTAAGAGAAGGATCTAGTCGGTAAGAAGGAGCCTCAAGAATCCTCCAAGAATGAGAAAAATCCCATTTGCCTCCAGCAATGGGAATGGCGAAGAAATACTTATCTTTCCAGTTGCTACATGAAATGTTGGTACCAAGCAACACTTTCTTGAATCGGTCCCTATGGCAGAAGAAATAAAAGGGAGCACCAATAGAAGATACGCAAACCTTAAAGATAGAAGAAAGCCTCTTCACCGTGCACTCCAGCCCTCGAACCAAGCACCAAAAAACAAAGCCCGACAAGATGATGAAACTGTTGGGTGTGAGCTGGCTAGGGCAAATATCACATGCCTTAAAGACTTCACAATAAAACGGAGGAAAAAAGATAAAAGTCCTGCTCAAAACTGCACGTAATAGATGGTAACACAACCATCTGGAGGACTGTCACCCCTTTCTTCTAGTCTGGGGATCTGGTGTTCAAGATTCCTCGATGAAGCCCGATACTCTCTAAAAATGGCTTGCACTTCCTCCTTGGGAGCGGTGCTAGCAACGACGCTCATCTTTTGAAAACTTTGAGATTCCTCCGCCGCGACAGCCTTACCTGACTGTTTTCCCTTCTTTCGGGTTACCGGGGCATCACCATTATTACCACTTGCCTTTGCCGTACCTTTTCTTTTGCGAGAGGGAGCCTGGACGTCGATCATTGCTGGTGTGTCATTGACGGGAACGAAAGATACCGCCCCAATCGCGGAAGCTACCGAAATCAACTCCACCGAAACTCCGATCTTCGCCATTAAAGCAAGGAACACTAGTAGAAAAGAAAAGAATGGAGATTAGTGGATTTCTTTCTGAAGAAGCAAAGAGGTTAAGTGTGAAATAAAGAAAGAGAAAGGTAGGTTTTTATAACCCTAGCACGACGGTGAATAGTGGGGAGTTGGAAATTAATTACCACCTCACACTTAATGCGCACGACCCCTGAGAAATAAGGAGCCGTTACCTGCGGATAAATCCCCCACTAAGAGAAGCAGTTATTGCCATGCCAGACGGTTTCGATAGGCGAAATTCGAAAGGTTTCACGAAGGAACGTGACTCGAAGTTACAAAGCAATACCATAAGTTCCTCTACATTCACATGAATCTGGAAGGAACTAGGGGGGACATGTGTTAACCCCTCAGAAATTAAATATTGTAGAGGAACGATACCCGTAGTAACAAATCCCCCAGAGTATAGGAAAGAAATACTGCCATCGGAAGTAAGCATCATCGGGCTTAGATGACCCGAATAACTTACACCCAAACCATGATGCTAGGAAAAGCAAACAGAGTACGGGATCTGTGTGGCACTACGAGTCTTGGATGACTCCACGATGCCCCATATGACCAAACGTTACTCTCAAGCAAACCCCGATACTTTACGCTTCAGGATAGAACTCCACGATGAGGCATCGCACGGAGAATATCCACGGGGAGATCAAAATCCGATGACACGTGCATCGACAAGACAAACCATATGTCTAAGGAAGATAACGCTAGTCAGCATCACATGACCACTTGTCACAAGCAGCGCATACAAGGAGGCTTGTCAGCATCCGAACCATTTGTCAAGACGAAAGCATGCACGCTGACAGCTGCATACCAAGGAAATTCACTGCCATTGTAAATCAAGTAAAAAATTGGCAAAAAAGGGGAATAAGAAAATAGAATCTTTGTAGTACATTCGATAATTTCATCATAATTATATTATAGAATCATCGTGTAGTACATCCGATAGTTTCATCATAAGTATTTTTTTGAAGAGTCAGGTAAGGCGTTCCGACACTTCAATATACACTTAACTACTCGCATATAAAAAATCAATCGAGTGTTAACACTAAGTTTTTATGCCTAAGATCAGCCATATGACCAATTGATTTTTCCTTCATATTTACTACCATTAGGTACAATACATCGCTTAAGATGTAGTCAGATTACATTTGCGCCTCATTTTGTAGGCCTAATCCACTGCAAAATATGATAACAAGTCATCAAGTTAATTACAAAAATCAAGTAGGATTAAAATAAAAGAGAATAAACAGAAGCAAGGCCAATATAACTTCGTTATAGAAATACTTGGTTACAAAATCTTCGGGATTTGAAACTTTCTCAAGAACTTTAGTAAGTTCTCTAATTATACAACAAAGTTAGAGAAATATTTTCATGAGAAACCAGAGACATCCAGATTTCCATCCGGGAACCTTGATGGAAGTTATACGTTTTTAAGGTTTACAATTTTTTTCCCAAACTACATTAAGTAAAAGTTAAGTATTAAATATTTACTGAGAGGAGTGTTCATAATTTAATAAGTTTGACGTCATCACTAGAATATTCCACTTTCTGTCTTTCTCAAACTTCTACCGCGGATATTATCTCCTATGCTCAGTGAGGCATGAGGGCTTAATTCACACCTTTCTATAATTTACGATGCAACTTATATGTCTCCAGATATTTCACTACGGTATTGTACGTCGTAAAAGTAAGAAAGATCACAGATCATTCTAAGTAAAATACCGAAAAGTTGCCTTAAGGAACATATTCCACCGATTCCGTTAAGGGAAAAGTGCATAAAACCCTCGCGTGGTTTTGAAAACCTGTACGAAACTCTCTTGTGAATTACAAACTATATATAATTTTCTCGTGACTTTGAAAACTTTGCACAAAATCCCTTCGTAGTTTCATAAAAATTGCACGAAATCTCTTTTTCGTCCAACTCCGTTAGAGAGTGATGTACACTCATTATACGAGATTGGCCTACTTTTGAGTATTTTTTACTTTTAAAAAGTCTATTATACCATTTAGAATGCGTAACACAAAATTCCATGTGGTGTCAAAACATGCACACATAACTCTTTGAAAATTCTTGCGCCAAATCCCTACTTTAAATTTATTTATTATAAATAAAATATATTTTTAAAACAGTTTTCTATAGCTAACAACTCTTACTTTTTGACGTTTTTACAACAATTTTTTTTTACAAATATAATATATTTATGAAATATATAATATATACTTATAATAAATAAAATAAGGACAATTTAGTCATTTAATAGAAAAGTTAACGGAATTACTTTAAACTAAACGGAGGAAACTCTTTGCAGGTTTTTTAAATCATAAGGAGGTTTTGTACAGTTTTTAAACCACAATGAAGTTTCGTGCAAGTTTTGGAAATCAGAAAAGAGTTTTATGAAAACAGCATTTGAAAAAATGAAATGTATATATAAATAACAAAAACCTTTGGGTTAAATTTAGAAGAAGTAAAAATTAAAAGGACCATTTTAGAATTTACAGCAGGCCAATAAGTGTGAAACGCAAAACTTTTGAGACAAGATCGAAAGAATTAAAATATTGAAGGAGTGTTCTGCAATTTATAGCGAAGCCTAACGCAATTAACTGTTAAAAAAATTTATTATTTGCGGGTCCCAACCAATTAATACGTGCATGCCCTCCAAATATTTATCATTGTAAAACAAAACGTAATACAGTAATTAGTTGAACTTACAGGGGCAAGATTGGAACACGAAAAATCTCCGTCTGCAGCCTGCTTGAAAACATTCATTCTCATTATATAGTAAAGATAAAGATAATAAAAATGGATGCAAACGCAAGCATGCTGCTGTCAACGTTGATTTTTCGTGTTTCAGTTTTGCCCCTATAAGTTCAACTAATTACTATATTGTGTTTTGTTTTATATTAATTAATATCTTGAGGGTTGCACGTATTAATTGGTTGGGACCCGAAAACTATTAAATTTCTTAATACCTAATAGCGTTGTGGTTCTCCGTAAATTACATAACAGTCCTTTTATTTTCTAAATATTACGATCTCGCCTCGATAGTTTAACATTTTGTACTTACTAGCCCGCTGTAAATTGCCAAATGGTCTTTTTAATTTTTATTTTTTAAAAATTTGCCTTAAAAATTTTATGTTATTTATTTTTTGGGCCCTACTGTAAATCTAATTGGCGGGCTGCGAAAATAGTCGAAGTCGTGCCCAATCGAATTATATAAGTATCGAACTAACAAATTTAGACGTTAACTTCTTTCTACTTATTAAGTCCGTATTGTTGCTTCAAATTACAAATAAATAAATAAATACTCAGTCACAAGTTTTGACTTCAATATGTTGGACCCGAAAAGAAAAAAAGGGAGAAAAGCGAGAGGGGCAGCCGCAGGAAAATAAATAAAAAAAGGAAAAGAAAAAGGGCAATTGGGTGAGGCATCAACAATTGCGGGCTTTTTTCTACATATTAAGTCTCTATTTTATTGCATCTAATTAACAAAAAGAAAAAGAAAAGAAAAAGGGGGCGCACACGGAAGTTTTGACTCCAATACGTTGAAACTTGAAACTAAGAAAAAAAAAGAAAAAAAAAAGCGAAGAGCATGTGTGGCAGGCACAAGAAAATAAGTGAAGAAAAAAAAAATATAATAAAGGGTAAAAGGGAGAGACACAAACAACCGTGTGATAAATTATTTGTGCAACCGTATATTGGTGACGTGGTACTACCAATACACGGTGGGATAAGTGTGGTTACCAGAAAAAAAAATTAGTTGCGTTTGCAGAAAAACCATTTCAATTTAGTATTTATGAGACCTTGCTCGTGCATAGAAAATTCGTGAATTTTTGTGACAAGAAATTGAAAAGTTTTATCTTGAAATTGAAGTACGAAAAGCAGATAAGAAGAAATAAAAGAATAAATGATGAATAACTATTTTGACGCAATTCCAAAAGACATGAAATTTCGTGGCAAAGAAAATAAAAAATTCGGTATTGAAATTAAAGTAAACGAAAGACAAAAAAGAAAAATAAGAGTCCGTGCTCTTAGTATATATATATATATATATATATATATATATATATATATATATTGTAAACCCATTGAGGAAAATTAGGACTATCGGGACTTAGGGCCATCGAGGGACAAGTAAAACATTTATCATCGGAGGATAAGTTGCTTCTCGGTAACTTTATCTCCGATGTCACACGGATTACCACACTCACAGAGCATCCGATGCTAAAGGCACTACCAGTCTTGGATGACTCTACGATAACTAATAATCGCCGATGCTTTAGTCAGTGAACAATCCTAAGGAACATTGACATGATAAACATGTTCCCCCCCCGATGGGTGCCCACTATAATGATATATCAAGGTATATATCCTGGCGACCCGATGGAGAGACATTCCGATGGCGCAACAATAACAAAATTACTCGATGGCACCATTACGGGCAGAGTAACCCGATGACCAAAGCAAGCAGTCCGATGGCAAAGAAGTTCATCCGAATGCAAACAAGAGAAATGCTTCTAGAACAATAACCAAGTGTCACCCTTCGAGATACTCCTGCCATGCAAAGACCAGGTGTCATCATCAATATCATGTATCAGCACCAAATTAACCAGGTTTCAGCAATGGATGTAGAGCATCAGCACTAAAGAAATTAGGTGGCAATCTCTCAGCAGCTGAATCAGCATTCAAGTATCCTTATTTTGCCACCCAATTCACAAAGGGTAATCCCCGGAGGGCTATAAATACTCCACTTTATAACAAGTAAAAGGAGAAGAGGAGGACACTCTTTGCATGATAGATTCTCTGTGAAGGTATACTCGAGATTTAATAAAGTGTTCATAGAGAAAGATCATCGGTAAAATTTTACTTCTCTCTGCTTCTTGCATAAAGTTTGATTATCGACTATATGGGCAAGGCGTTCCTCGAATAAAAATATAAAATTACTCCGATGAGTTAACAAATGGCGCCGTCTGTGGGAACGCCATACATTGTTGCCTTTGAGTTACGTCGGTAAAACCTGCATTTAGCACGGTCAAGGATCAAGATGGACATGCCACCTTCATCCGAGCGCCGGTCAGTAAGTTACAGTGAAAGTATGCATCAAGAGTCTACAAATGGTTCCCCCAAAAATCCTCCACCCCCAAACGCCGATTATATCAATATTCCGAGGGCAGTGTTTGAAGATCTAGTGGAAGCAGCTTTAAGAAGAGCTCAAGCTAATGAAAGACCTCCAGAACCACAACCCATACTACCTTACGGAGAAAGGTATAGGGTGGAAGAGCAAGGATCAAGAATGATGCCAACTCCACAGCAAATACCACCACCACAACCGGGGTATCGTCAAGAAGGGTATCCAAGAGGGATACATCTACCAGGGAATGGTTTCGAGGATAGAATGCCTCCCTATCGTCCCAACATGTTTCCTCATTCAAGCAATGAGCCAGCTCTTTGGGAAATGATGAATCATCTCCGACGAGAGATGCTCAGCATGAAAAGGGCCATCACACCAGAAGATGAACCAGTATACCATGGATCTCCATTTATACCGGACATTGCACAAGCTACAATCCCAGCCCACGTAAGAGCGGTTAACCTACCCATGTATTCAGGAGAGAAAGATGGCAAAGATCCACAGGATCACATCAATCAATATATCGCAACGATGGATTTGCAGTCGGCCCCAGATTTTGCGTTGTGTCGAATCTTCCGAGCTACACTGACAGGAAGAGCACAATCGTGGCTCACACAGATATCACCGGGCACTGCATCCAATTTCTCCCAACTGGCTAGCTTGTTCGTACGACAATTCGCCTGTAATAGACGTTATCCAAAATCAGCATGCCATCTATTTACCATAAAGCAGCAAAAAGATGAATCCTTGAGAGATTTCATGAAACGCTTTTCTGATGAAGTATTGGATGTGCCTAACGTAGACCCGACCATGATAGCCGACATTCTTGCCCAGGGATTACGATCGGGGAATTTCTTCCGATACTTGGTAGGAAATCGAGTGAAGGACATGAATGAACTAATGCAGAAGGCAGAAACTTACATCTTGATGGAAGAAGCAGAGAAGTCCAAGTTAAAGGCAGAAAGCGCCGATGCCAACTCAAAGCCAAAAGAAAAAGAGGAATCCAAAGGTCTCCCGCCTCGAAGAGACAATCTCGGAGTAGTAAAGAGACATGTTCAACCTGTACCGCTACCAGCCTTGACCATAACTCAGTCGGAAGTGTTAAATGTGATGCGAGGAAATAAGGATTTCTCCTGGCCTATGCCAGTAAGACAACCATACAAGAAAAAGGATTTAGGAAAGTTCTGCAAATATCATAAGGCATATGGCCACACAACCGATGGTTGCAAGAATTTACGAAACGAAATTCATAGGTTGCTGGACTTGGGGTATCTGAGAGACTACTTGAGCAATAACAGAGAGGATCAAACGATGGATAGAAAGAAAGCCCGCAGTGAAGAAGGCGAGATTGCCGTTGAACTCCCCTCGAGGAATGGCGAACAAGATGAATTTAATCAACAATTACCACTTCCCCCAGATACGTATCGAGATAACCCCCCATCGGGGAGAACTATCAACATGATTGAAGGAGGAGATATCTCCGTGTTCCCTGCGGGAAAACAAAAGAAATATCTCAAAGAGGCTAGAAAGGTGGGGCAAGGACTATCGGTTTGCACAGTGCAGGGAGTAAGGTTACCAGCAATATCTTTCGGACCCGAAGATCTTCAGGGAATCGTATATCCTCATGAAGACCCGCTGGTAATTACGGCAACCATAATGGGTATTGAGATACAATGAGTCCTCGTGGATACGGGAAGCTCAGTGGATGTGTTGTTTACCCCAACCTTCGGAGCAATGGGACTAAAAAGGATACATCTCGATCCCACAGAGATACCTTTAATAGGCTTCTCAGGAGAAACCAGCCGAACTTTGGGTACCGTTATACTTCCGATGTCTTGGGGTGAAGGAGCAATGAGGCGTACCGAGCATGTGAAGTTTTGGGTCGTAGAAGCATCCTCACGAACATATAACGCTATATGTGGAAGGCCATCTATTCACGCCTTCGAGGCTGTACCCTCTACTCTTCACCTCAAAGTGAAGTTCCCCACGATGTCGGGTATTGGAGAAATCCGAGGCAACCAAATCAAGGCTAGGGAATGTCGTATGAATGCTCTACCGACAAGTGTGGAAAAGGAACTTAGCCATCCAGGAAAGAAGCAGAAAATGGAGGAAATACGAGTCCAACCAGTGGAAGAGTTAAAACTGGTAGAACTAGAAGAAGAAAATAAGAAAGTGAAGGTAGGAACAGGAATGGATCTGACGATAGAAGAGGAAGTCGTTTTCATCCTAAAGGAATACATGCACCTCTTCGCATAGGAAGGAGGCCCACCTGGAAGAATCAACCCGAGAATATGCCAACATCACCTCAATGTCAATCCCATCTTCAAACCCATCAGGCAAAAGAAGAGAAACATGGGCCGATAAAGGAATGGGATTATCAAATCTGAAATGTTGCGACTTCTCGGATTATAGCAAATAAGGGAAGTTATATACCCTGAATGGATGTCCAACGTTGTATTAGTACCTAAGTCGGGAGGACGATGGCGAATGTGCGTGGATTTTACTAACTTAAATGATGCCCGCCCAAAGGATTGTTACCCCTTGCCCAACATCGACCAGTTGGTAGATTCAACGGCAGGGTGCGCACTATTATCCACGATGGATGGTGACCAAGGATACAATCAGATTCCGATGGCGGAAGAAGACCAGGAGAAAACCAGCTTCATTACTGATGTTGGCACGTTTTGCTACATGGTCATTGCGTTTGGACTGAGGAACGCCGGTGCCACCTATCAAAGGTTAGTGAATCTGATGTTCGCAGAGGTCATTGGGGACACGATGGAAGTTTACGTGGACGATATGATTGTAAAAAGCAAGAGAGCAGAAGATCATCCGAGAGACTTACGACAAGCTCTAGCCATCATGGATAAGTTTGGAATGAAGATAAACCCCAAGAAGTGCTCTTTCAGGATCAGAGGAGGAAAATATTTAGGATATATGGCTCTTTCAGGATCAGAGGAGGAAAATATTTAGGATATATGGTAACAGAGAAAGGAATAGAGGTTAACCCAGAAAAAGCCAAAGCCATCGTAGAAATGAAATCCCCCAACACAATAAAAGAAGTGCAAAGGCTAACAGGAAAAATGGCGTCACTCAGCCGATTCATATCACGGTCAGCAGAGAAGGGTCTACCATTCTTTAAGGTATTAAGGAATGTAAAAGATTTCCGATGGACTCCAGATTGTGAAGAAGCCTTCAGTAACCTGAAGAATTATCTGGTGAGTCCTCCGTTACTAGTCAAACCTGAACCTGGAGATAAGTTAATATATATTTATCGGCTGGAGAAGAAGCTGTAAGCGCAGTGTTGGTGAAGGATAAAGAAGGTGATCATCGTCCTATGTATTATGTTAGCAAAACCTTGCAAAGCGCGGAGAAGAATTATGTGCAAACAGAGAAGCTGATACTAGCCCTTGTGATGGCGGCTAGAAAACTGAGGTCATACTTCCTAACGTATCATATGACGATACTCACCAAATATCCGTTAAGAACCATACTCAATCACCCGGAAACATCAGGACGAATGGTAAATTGGGCGATATAATTAAGCGAGTATAGTTTGTCGTACGCCCCACGACCAGCCATCAAAGCACATGTTCTGTCTGACTTTGTAGTAGAGATGAAGGAAATGCAGGATGAGAAGTTACCCACACCATGGCATGTATATGTAGACGGGTCATCCGTCGGAACGCACGGGGGAGCGGGAATAGTCCTGAAGAATTACGAGGAAGAAGAAACTCTATGTTTTGCTGTCAGAATAAATTACCCCTTGTCTAATAATGAAGCGGAATATGAAGCCCTCTTGATCGGAATGAGACTAGCCATGGAAGGGAACATCAGTCGAGTAATAATCCACAGTGATTCACAACTAATAGTGCAACAAGTGACAGGAGAGTTTGAAGTGAAAGAAGAACGATTGAAAGCCTATGCCCAAACAGTTCGAAATAGGCAAAAGCTATTTGAAGAGTTCCAGCTAAGGCAAATTCCTCAGCTGGAAAACCAAGAAGCAGATGCGTTATCCAAGATAGCAACTCAATCTGTGGTAGGCACACGACGAATTACTTTGTTGCAAGCTATGACCTCAGAAAAGCAAGAGCCCCAGGAGGACACCAATGTCATCGTGGCCCCAGTGGCAGCAGGGTGGATGACAGATATTGTTGCTTACTTAGAGGATCCCACACAATATTACGATAACGACAAAGAGAGGAAAAGGATAGAGAGGAAAGCAACGCGTTACCTCATGCATAGAGGAGTGTTGTTTCGACGATGCTACTCTAATCCTCATACTCGATGTCTAAATGAGCAGGAGGCGTTAGGGGTAATAAAAGAAATGCACGAAGGAACATGTGGAAATCACTCGCAAGGTGCGAGCATGGCCAATCGTATCATAAGACAAGGATACTATTGGCCCACGATGGTTCAAGATTGCCAAGAATACGTGCACAAATGTACAACATGCCAGGCCCACGCTTCACAGATCCATCAACCGGCGGCCCCATGGGAACCAAATTTACTAGCATGCCCCTTCGCCAAATGGGGGATAGATTTGGTCGGACCCTTGATGCCTAATCCAAGGCAGAAATGATATCTGATAGTAGCAGTAGATTATTTCACAAAATGGGTGGAAGCAGAGCCGATGGCCAGAATCACAGATGGCGCTGTTATCAATTTCCTATGGCGAAATATACTATGCCGGTTCGGAATTCCTCGATACCTTGTAAGCGACAACGGGCTCCAGTTTGAAGATAAAAAGGTAGAAGATTGGTGTAAACACTGGGAAATTAAGCATCGATTCTCTTCCGTCGGATATCCCCAAGGTAACGGGCAAGTTGAGAGAACTAATCGAACCCTGCTAAAAAGCATTAAAGCTAGGTTGGACCACCACAAGGAACGATGGGTGGAAGAAATTCCAGGAGTATTGTGGGCGTATCGCACGACCCCTAGTTCTGCCACTGGAGAAACGCCGTACAGCATGGCCTACGATTGTGAGGCTGTAATCCCACCAGAAATCGTAACGGAAAGTTGGAGAATCCGAGAATATGAGGAGGTCAATAATAGCTCTAACCTAGCCTTAGCTTTGGACTTGCTGGAAGAAAGAAGGCATCGGGCCTCAATACGAATGGAAGGGTACAAGGCTCGAATGGCTAGACACTACAACAAAAATGTCAAAACTAGGACATTCCAAGTCGGAGATCTAGTTCTTAAACGGGTGGGAGCATCGAAGAATGTGGCAAAGCTGCAGCCCAAATGGGAAGGACCATACAAGGTGAGCAAAATCATTAGCCTCGCCACTTATCAGCTGATTACTCTTGAAGGTATCGTACTTACCCGAACTTGGAATGCATTGAATCTAAGAAAATATTATGCTTAATATCTTGTAAATATTGAACTAATGTAAATAAAGGAGCCACACCGGTGTACATGTAAATAAAGTCGTGGTGGAATAAAAATGGCTTTTATTTATATACATGGAATTCGTACATAGTTACAAACGCGATTCATTCCGATACAGCCATCTAACCCGACTAACTTGCATACACACATATAACACGTGGTTGGACTCGGATAGAGTCCGAGGTGCCTACGTATCCCACGACCGGGGAATCAAACCACTCGTAGTTCCGATTTATTTACACATCACGCACCCACACAAGTAATACATGAGAAAAGAAAATCATTCTGAGAAGGGGCACTTTCCTTCTCGAATAATGCGACGACGTTGCTTTTGGGAAAGGTCAATGGGATCCATAACAGTTACTGTTGGGATTACTGTTCTTCGGAATGACGAGGAAGGAGCAATTGCGGAGGAGGAGGTACTGATCTCTATATCAGGCAGAGTCAAGTTGGGGGGAAAACCCGGAAGTTCCCTAACAGCATTTTGGTAAATACGATAGCCAAAGAGGACCATTTCTCGCATTTCCTCCCTGAGTGTTTCCCTCATCAGAGAGATGCTTGAAGGTACTGTTGCAGCCTTAGAACGGGTAGTTGCTTCGTGGGAGTTCTCCAAGTTTATCAGCCTTAAAGCTGATGTATCCCTCTCATTAGATAGAGAAGAGATCAGGGCATCGAAAGCCTCGATTTGAGACAGAAGGATGGCTATTCGGCTTTCTAAATCTTGAGAATGTTCTCGTTCGAGGATCAAAAGATGGCTCAAGTGAAAAGAGGTATCTTGGGCGTCCTTCCATAAAGATCTCAACATTTCTTGGTCTGAATCATAATGAGCTTGCAGATTATCATTCTTATTATGAGCCATCGCTAAATCTCTCTCTAAGTCAGCTAGATGCCGGAAAAGAAAACCCAAGTTGCTGGATGAGTACTCCTTCTGGAATCTGAGTGTGTCAGTGATCAAGAACACCTAATAAGAAAAAAATAAAAGTAGTAAGTTAAGAGAAGGACGACATTACAATCTAGAAATAAATGTATAAGCTTCTTACCTCACAAAGGTCATGACAGAGTCTATCTTGGAGGAGGGATATTGGAGTAGAACCCAAATCTTCGTAATCAGATTGATTTAATAGACCACTGAGAAAATTCCGACAGAAAGGAGCATCATGAGTAAGTATCGGAAAGTCTGGATGAAAACTGTTGGTATCTTCAGGAACCCGGTTAGGGCCTTCACCAGATGGAGGGATCATTTGTGGAAGAGAAGAAAGATTATCTACAAGAGTTAAATTCTCATGAGGAACATTATGGGAGGAAATATCACCATCAACCACGTTAACAGAAGGTGCATGCAAAACTCCTAGAGATAATGTTAAACCCACAGAGGGACGAAGGTCGGAATAATCTATAAGATGCGGGGAAGTGGTTCCATTAAACAAAGCATCGATAGTAGGTAGATTGGAAGTGCAAAGAGAGTCCAAGCCAGAGGTCATTATATAATCCTCAGGACCCAAACGGGATCCGATGATTTCACAACTAGAAGAGGAAATGGAATCATCGGAATATTGAGGGAAAGTGTCTGCAAGGCCAAAAAGGCTAGCAGAAAAGGCCTGATAGCATATTGTTCCATCTCTGCACCTGAGAACATAAGCATAAAGATTAAACCCCGAGACATAAAAATTACAGAAAAATGAATAGACTTACGAAAGGCAGGGTTTGAGTGTAGAGGCATCGGAGGAATATTCAATTGTTCCACTTCGTGTTGTAAACTAGCCATAGCTAAAGCAGACGAGTTCGCCAAAATAGAGCACACGTCGTAACTACCTGAGAACAAGCCGGTGGAAGTTAGATATGTCATCTCTCGTACCGCAACCTCAGGACGAGGGAGCACGTATCCCAAACCCCATTGCAAAGGTACACCCCACACCTCCCCAGAAGAACCACTCGGCTTAATAAAAAAATATCTCTTCTTCCAGTCCACTACAAACACTAGGCGTCGGGGTACATTGAAACCTCTCTGCTGATCACGGTGAACTAAACTGAAAAAAGGAAGACCATTGGGACATGGACGTAGAATGAAGGCAGCACCGACCCGATAGGGCGTTAGGGGTACATTCAAGAGGTTACAACAAAGAATGAAACCCACAAAATGCCGAAGTGAGTTAGGAGTCAGTTGGCTGGGGCAAATTTGCCAATATTGAAATAACGATTGTACGAAAGGATGGAAAAACATGCGCAAGCCACATCGAATCTGCTCAGAGTATAGAGTTAAGTAACCTAAGGGAGGCTCGAAGGCCCTATGAAAAGGACGAGGAACGATGATATCGTATGCATTCGGGTTTAAACCGTATTCACGCAACATTTGAAAGATGGACTCTTGCGATTCAACGCTTTGACAGGAACCTACTTTACTCCCCCCCAATCATAGCGTTAACATTCAAGGCAAAAGTGTTAAAGATAGAAAAATTATCGGGAGGGAGGTAGGATTCTCGACAAGGGAATGTGAGACGCAGGGAATCCGCTACATTTGGGTCAGATCGAGATAAAGGTGCTCGATGCACAGCAGGAAAGTTTCGAAAAATTAGGGACAATCCGCTCACTGTGGGCCTAGCCCCCGCATTTCCGTTCAAAAGTTCACCTCGAGCATGCAGAGGAGAAGATCCCTCAGAAGACGATGATGACCCGTAGATGAAAGGAGGCATTGTAGCAAAGCGGGGAAATTACACTTACTATGGTAAAGTACAAAGCAAACTAAAGAACATAAAAGTGACAAAAGCAAGATTCTTCAATCAGGAGGCAGAAGAAGATGCTTTTAGTTGAAAATGATGGAAATGATGGGAGACTATTTATAGAGGCACCTGAAGACAACAATTGGGTACGTGTCAAAATAAAGATGACATCTGGACCTCTCAAAGTATATGCAAACAGGGATAAAGACACGTGAGGAGAATGTTAACGATAATGGCAAACATTCTTTGAAACCTGGCATGAAAAGTAGTGCAGGAAGTGGCAAGAAAAGACAAACTTGCGGAATAAATAAAGAGAATGAGGGTAAAAAAGATACTTGATAACTCAAATGTTGAGAAATAGTCATACAATCAGCTGATGAAATGACAAACTTACTCAAAGTACAATTACAAGTTAAAAGACAAAACTAAAATAAACTGGGAGGATAGTCTAAAAGCGACGGTCCGATGGTCGAGATGAAGAAGATGGGAAACCAGTAGAAGAAGTAGGAGAAGGAGCGCGACCCAATAACTTCTGATAAGCATCGTGAGCTTCCTGTGATGAAGGTGGACGCATCATCAAGGCCTGAGGGTTTAGTCTCCTCCAGTTCTCGGGATGGGAGAACAGTCTATCTTCACGGCATTGGTTTATGCAGCCAAGATACCCGAGTAAAAAATTACCCAGTAGATGACTCTGATGCCTCTGTTGATACTTCTCATCGCAATGCCTCTGAACCTCATCCTTTGTAAGAAGGATAGCCCCAGATAGCTTCTCTTCCAATATCTCAGGGGAGAGAAAAGCCGAGGGAGGGGGAGGTGGCCTCTTCAACTCCTCTTTAAGCCGATTATATTGGTCCTGAAGAGTAGAAACTTCCTTCTTAAAGTTGCGCTCTAATCCCCCCCATGAACTTTTCTCTGTCGAAAGCACAGAGAGCTCATCCTTCAGCTTCTTGCACTCGGACATGCACTCGGATAGGGTGTTGGTCGTTTCATCCAACTTGGACTCCAACAGTCGCTCCCTCACCAGACTTTGGGCATATGCCTCCCGAAGGTTCTTCACTTCATCTTCAGCTTTTTTCAATGGTATGTTCTGAGCAACTAGCTTCTCCATAGACGACTGCCCGATCGCTTGAGCAGCATCCACCTCTCACCAGATGGAGGGAATGATCTTGGGAACCTAGAAGGATATAAAGGATAAGTTTACAAATATGAAATTAAAAGTCACGACGAAGAAAGATAACAGAAAAGTTTACCATGGCGACCATCAACTCGGAGAAGAATCGAACGGTGTGGTCATCATGATGGGTTGCTGCCGAGGTGGCATTCAAATATCGGGTAACGACCTCAAAAGCCGTACCCAAATCTGAACAACTAGGTCTTGTGCTAGACTCTGCTTCGACCCCCGTAGTATAGATGAAGAAAGGAGAGCCAGTCAGGGTAAAGCGACTGGAGAAGGGCATCCCCTCGAAGTAAGAAAGGGTCGTCGCAGAAGTCCCGGCAGGAATCTCCGAAGGCGCATTCTATACATGTTTCTTCACCAAAGAAGGCAACAGTTCGTCCAATAACTCCACATTGATTGAGTGATGAGGGGTTGGATGAGAAGGGTCAGAAACATTGCCCTCGGGACCGAGACCTTCATAAGAGAAGAAGTCATCAACGGATAAGTCTCGATGATCCGAAGGCTGGTGTTGATTATCCGAGGGCAAAGTGCCTGTTCAGAGGAAAGCAAAAATTAAACACCCAAGCCAAGCACAAAAAGTAGAAGCTAATAAAGAAGGAGTTGCAAATTACGGAAGAAAAACTAACCTGCTCGAACGCCTTCGTCCTCGCTATCGATTAGAATGGCCTTATCTTTGTGAGTTGCGGAGTAATAAAGAAAATAAGTCACATGTTACAAAGATGAAGAAAAAAACTAAAATCCTTGCTATATACCTGAGGGAGAAGGAACACTGGTGGCATCGGGTTCTTCCTGAGCAATACTTGCTCATTTGGAAGGCTGTGTGGGTAGTGATAAGTCTCCCACAAGTTGCGACGGAAAGGTAGAAACCTCTTCCATGACTCTATCGGAGCGAATAGGAGACGAAGGCATGGAGGATGAAGCATCATGGGTAATGGGAGCCTCGGGCATCTCAGGAACGACTGGGGTGTCCACAGTGTCCTTTTGAAGGTCCTCGTCATCAATACCGAGCTCTGCGGATTTTTGAGAGTTAGCCACATGGGGCTCCTCGGGGTCAGAATCCTTGTTTGATGATTGGGAATCATCGTCCGACGACAGCACAACTTTCTTGGATCCCTTACTCTTCGCGCGAGAAGTAGCAGGGCGAGGAATATCAGATACATTATTTTCGTGTTCCTCCAAATAAGACACTGCATAAAAAAAAAGTAAATGATAAAATGCTGAGTAGAAAGGAGAAATATATAGAGAAGAGGATAGTCATTTAACTCGCCAAAAGTAGACCGTGCATCATCGGGGAGACATATGAGTGGTTTCCCTACGAGGGAAGCATCCAAAGAAGCCGTAATGTTTAGCCCCGCAGTGTCGTACAAGGGTAAAAAATGTGCAGACTTCACCATGGCGGAGGCATCGAGAGCCGATGTGAAGGAAAGGGAAGAATCTACTTTGTAGGAAGGGGCCTCGGGTTGACGCCAAGAATGGGGAAAATCCCACGGGCCCACAACAGGTTTGATAAAGATAAATTTATCCTTCCAACTGCTGTAAGACAAAGTAGTTCCTACGACTCCTTTCTTCTCTTGGTGTCGATGGGCAAAGAAGTACGATGGGTGACCAGTAGAAGAAACACTAACAGTAAAAATTGAGAAGAATCTTCTCACAGTACACTCTACCTCCCTCGATAAGCACCAAAATACGAAGGAAGCAAGGATGGTAAAGCTGTTGGGTGTTAATTGACTAGGGCAGACGTCACAGGCTTTAAACACATCGCAATAGAAATGAGGGTAGAAGGATCAGAGACCTACACGTACCTGGACTAAGTATAGTGTAACGTAGCCATCGGGAGGAGTATTTCTCCTATCGTGCTTCGATGGGATTTGCCGAAGGATGTTCAGAGACGATACTCCGAAGTCACGAAAGAAGTTGCCAACTTCCTCCTCAGTAACTGTGCTCGCAACATTCTCCACTTTTTTATAGCGACGGTTACTCTTTGGTTTCACTAGGGCAGCATAAGAGTCAGCAGTGGCGGAAGATTTCCTTGATCGTTTGGAAACTCGCGCCGATTCACCTTCCTTGGCAGCAGGAGCTTTGCCCTTTCTCTTACAACGGTAAATTTCAAGGCCGGAGGGATTACTCTCCGGTAGCACCGCCACCGTGATGGCGGTGGCATCTTCCATAACAGTCAGAGGAGCAGTCGGGGCGGAAATGGATTCAAGTGGAGGCGCTAGCAGAGTATCAGTAGTATCAATCATGGTAGTGGCGGTAGAAATTTCTGTAGCCATGATAGAAGAAGAAAAGAGACGAAGAATTTAGGTTTTTTTTGCTTGAAGGAGATAAGAAGCTTGAAGAGGCGAAGAACAGTAAGAGGAGAAAAGTAGAGAAGGGTCATTTATAAAGGAATCTCATCAGATATATTGGGGAATTAATGCACACCCACATTAAAGAGCACGACTTCCCAAAAATAAAAACCGTTACAAACCCTTGGAATTCTCTCATTAATGCGGAATTAATCAACTCCCCACGTTCTCCGATGGCTATATTAACCTTCGATGATCACTTCACTCTAAGTTCCTGTTGATTACCTATAATACACCAGGAACTGGGGGGACTGGTGTAAACCCATTGAGGAAAATTAGGACTATCGGGACTTAGGGCCATCGAGGGACAAGTAAAACGTTTATCATCGGAGGATAAGTTGCTTCTCGGTAACTTTATCTCCGATGTCACACGGATTACCACACTCACAGAGCATCCGATGCTAAAGGCACTACCAGTCTTGGATGAGTCTACGATGCCTAATAATCGCCGATGCTTTAGCCAGTGAACAATCCTAAGGAACATTGACACGATAAACATGTTCCCCCCAATGGGTGCCCACTATAATGATATATCAAGGTATATATCCTGACGACCCGATGGAGAGACATTCCGATGGCGCAACAATAACAAAATTACTCGATGGCACCATTACGGGCAGAGTAACCCGATGACCAAAACAAGCAGTCCGATGGCAAAGAAGTTCATCTGAATGCAAACAAGAGAAATGCTTCTAGAACAATAACCAAGTGTCACCCTTCGAGATACTCCTGCCATGCAAAGACCAGGTGTCATCATCAATATCATGTATCAGCACCAAATTAACCAGGTTTCAGCAATGGATGTAGAGCATCAGCACTAAAGAAATTAGGTGGCAATCTCTCAGCAGCTGAATCAGCATTCAAGTATCCTTATTTTGCCACCCAATTCACAAAGGGTAATCCCCGGAGGGCTATAAATACTCCACTTTGTAACAAGTAAAAGGAGAAGAGGAGGACACTCTTTGCATGATAGATTCTCTGTGAAGGTATACTCGAGATTTAATAAAGTGTTCATAGAGAAAGATCATCGGTAAAATTTTACTTCTCTCTGCTTCTTGCATAAAGTTTGATTATCGACTATATGGGCAAGGCGTTCCTCGAATAAAAATATAAAATTACTCCGATGAGTTAATATATATACCCTCATAAAATTCCAAACGTACATAAAACTTCATTCGATAATCTATATATATTGATTGTGTAACTTCCTTTAAGTACAATTTATAAGGTTTTGTTTTAATTTCTTATAAATGGACAAAAAGTTCCATCACTAGCGACAATTTATAAGATTTTGTATATATTTTGGACAAGTTGTCTTGATCTTAACTCTTATATGTATGTGGTAACCATTAAAAAAAATCTTATACGGAGTCTTTATCGTTCATTAGCCACTGCACATAATTAATTAGTTTACTGAAATGTCATAGCGACATTTGATGTAATACGTGGTGCTAAATTACCAAAAATACTCTAATTGGCCTTGTTGCACTGGGGCAAAGATTTCGAGTCACACTCAACCATGTTATTTCTTTTTAACTTTTTGGTACCTGGTCTTTACAACGTCTTTTAAAAATGAAAGCAAAGCATAAAACAAATATCCAATCCTAAGTTCTCAAGTAAATAATTCATTAAAGGCCCACAGATTATAAATATCGACATGCGTAATTTTGTTAGATCAAACATAACATGGAGTTCAAATATTCTGAATTATATATTAACAAAATATTAAAATTCCAGTTCGACTTATTTAAAACTGATGAAAGCTGGTTGATCAATTCGAATGTTAATTTCACTAAGATTTTTTGTGAAAAAATCTGCTTAATGATGATACCCTGGTTCTGGTAAAGTGCTTTCAGAGGTGGTAAGTAGGCAAGAATACTAAACCAGTTTAGTGCTGACTAAACTGTTTATTGTCTTATAAATACTAATATTAAAGTTTAAAGTATCTTATTTCTCAAAAAGAGGAACTATAAAGTTACCTTTATTCTCCTCTTAGTGCCGAGTTCAAATGTCTTAATCAATCAATTTATTGACTAAGCCCTCCAAATTCATAACATTGAATAAACTAATCATTGAGATGAAGTCATGAAACAGAAAAACTCGAGGGTATTTATGCCAATATGGACATAGTAGTACGTTGAATCACGAGCTAATTAGACACATTGTGTTGTGTAAATTTCAATAATTCATAATCATCATACTTCAAGTCTCAAAATTTTGTTGTTGTCCTATTGTCTTGAAGGTTAGAGTCTTTTCCAGCAAACAAACTCTAACACTGTTGACATCAAGTTGTGTAGGAAACAAATTATTGGAGGGTGCAATAACAATGGGTATTCTAACATGGGTAAATTTAGCAAAAATAGAGAATGTCGCAAAATAATTTAGACCTTGAGTATTTTAACCACTAATATGATTTTATAACGTTTTATTCTACCATCTGATTTGTTTTTAATCTTGTATACCTATTTGCATCTAATTGAAATATATTATTCCGTGATGGAATTCTCATTAATCAAACTAGTATATATATACAATACAAGAATCCTATCAACTATCAAAATAATTTAATCATAACTTTACAAGAGATAATACAATATCTTTCTATATAATCTAACACACCCCCGCAGTCGAAGCGAGAGGTTCTCGAACGTTGAGACTGGACCGAAAATCTTCAAAAAGTACGCGACGTAGCCCTTTGGTGAAAATGTCTGCTATTTGATAGCGGGATGGAACATGAAAAACGCGGACTTGACCGCGGGCGACTTTCACACGAATAGAATGAATATCCATCTCAATGTGTTTGGTACGCTGGTGTTGGACCGAATTCCCCGAGCGGTAGATGGCGCTCACGTTGTCACAAAAGATAAGAGTGGCAGAGGGGATCAGATAATGAAGCTCCAATAGAAGATTGCGTATCCAACAAGATTAGGATTCAACGTTTGCAACATCGCGGTACTCGGCCTCGACACTAGAACGTGATAAAGTAGGTTGGCGCTTAGAAGACCAAGAGATTAAGTTGTAACCGAGGAAGACACAATACCCCGAAGTGGAGCGATGGGTATCGGAACAACTACCCCAATTGGCATCAGTGTAAGAAATAAGCCGATAAATGGGGGAAGGATAAAGATGAAGGTCGAGGGGCAAAGTGCCTTGCACGTAATGAACAATACGCTCAAGAGCTTGCATATGTTCCAAGCGAGGATCATGCATGTGGAGACAAGTTTGTTGAATTGCATAGGATATGTCGGGGCTGGTGAAGGTGAGATACTGTAAAGCTCCAACAAGACGACGAAAGTGAGCGATCCTCATAAGAGGCACTGGCCGATACCGCGCCAAGCTTTGGTTTGATGTCGACTGGCGTGGGGCTCGATTTTCACGTGTGCATGCCCGCGCGGTCCACAATCTTTTCGGCATACTTACGTTGAGAGAGAAAGAGGCCGTGTGAATCCCGTGTGACAGCGATGCCTAGAAAATAACTTAAAGTACCCAAGTCCTTCATAGCAAATTTGGAGGAGAGGCGACGCATGATAGAGAGGCGTAAATCAGTGGAGGAAGATGTGAGCAAAATGTCATCCACATATAGTAAGAGATAGATCGTATCCGTGCCACGACGATAGACAAAGAGAGAATGATCTGATGTGCTATGTAAGAAACCAATAGAAGAAGCATAATCAGCGAACCTTTAGTAGCAAGCTCGAGGGGCTTATTTGAGACCGTAAAGTGAACGCTTAAGGAGACATACGTGGTCCAAATAAGAAGAGTGCCGGAATCCCATGGGCTGATGCATATAGACAGCTTCATTAAGATTACCATGGAGGAAGGCATTCTTGACATCCAACTGATGAATGGGCCAAAAATGAGAGAGAGTGATGCCAAGGACCGTGCGAATAGTACCCAGCTTAACCACGGGGCTGAATGTTTCCTCTCAATCAACTTCGACCTGTTGAGACCTGCCATCACCTACAAGACGAGCCTTATGCCTCTCAAAAGAACCATCAAAGTGAAACTTGTGACGAAAAACCCACATAGAACGAATGATATTGACATTAGGGGGCGAGGACTAACTCACATGTCTTATTTTTAATAAGAGCATTATATTCATCCATCATAGCGGATTTCCAATTAGGGTCAGATAATGCGGTGGAAGGATTAGTAGGAATATGTGACTGAAAAGGAGAAGTATGGAGATTGAAGAGTTGTTTGGGACGAAAGATGCCATGTTTGCTACGGGTGGCCATTTAAGGAGAGAGACGAGGTAATGGCGGTGGAGGTGAGGTATGAGAGATAGGCCGTGAGGGCAGAGAAGGGTTAGCCGCAAGTTTAGGAGACCCAACATTGAGAACAAAAGGTGCAGAGATAGGTGCTAAAGCTTCTAGTTGCAATGTTGTTCCAATGTTGGGGCAACATTAGGACCCAACATTGGGAACATAAGGTGCAGAGATAGGTGCTAAACACTCTGGTTGTAATGTTACCCCAATGTTGGGGCAACATTGGGAACATAACATGGCGGGGCGTGAGGCATTGGAGTTGTTGTTGTAATATAGGAGAGATCGGTGTGTCAATGAACTCGTAAGATGGGAAACGAGTTGTACTAGGTTGAGCAAAAGAAAAACTGTTTTCATCGAACACAACATGGTGGCTCGTAATAATTTGTTTGGTGGCTAGGTTATAACACTTGTAACCACGATGATTAGTCGGGTAGCCTAAGAAGACGCAAGGAGTGGACCAGGCTTGGAGTTTATTGATTGTAGTAGAGGGAAAAAGAGGAAAACATAAGCACCCGAACACGCGTAGATGAGAGTAGGAGGGGTCTTTTTGGAAAAGGAGTTGAAGAGGCGTTTTGGACCCGAGGCGTTAGTTGGGAGGATGTTGAGGAGATAAGTGGCGGTTTGTAAGACGTGGGGCCAGAAATGGGGCGGGCCTAAGCCATGAGTCAAGAGGGTGCGCATCATGTTGTTAATTGTTCGTATTTCTCGTTCAGCCTTGCCGTTTTGAGAAGAGGTGTAAGGACAAGATAATCGAAATTGCATGCCTCGTGAGGAGAAGAGGGAGTGGAACGTGTGGTTGTTATGTTCAGTACCATTGTCACATTGGAGAGTTTTGATGTCACGTTCAAATTTAGTTTTAATGTAATTGTTTAGTGACAAAAAAACATTATAGACTTGAGATTTTTGAGCAAGGGGAAAAGTCCATAAAAAATCGGTGTAATCATCTAAGAACAATATGTAGTAGCGCAAACCCGACGTACTTAAAATAGGTGACATCCATATATCACTATGTAAAATATCATATGTCATAGAAATAGTAGTCGTGGAAGAAACAAACGGAGTCTAATGTTTTAAAATGAACAAAAACTAATTTTAGAAGAACAATTAACTAGATTTTTGCACTTAAAAAACATAAGGGATATGTCCTCAGGTGGCCGAGACGTGCGTGCCACGTGGATGAGGAGGGAGCGGCGAAGGACGATGGTGGAGACAGAGGAGTGAGGGGGTAGAGATCACCAAAACTATTGCATCTCATGATGAGATTGCCCGTCTTGAAATCCTTCACAGAAAAACCAAAGGGGTCAAATTCAACAGAAACGAGATTATCCATAATAAATTTACGAATAGAGATAAGTTTTTTAATGAGTTTGGGAGCATGGAGGACATTTTTGAGAGAGATGGGCGGGAAGGGAGGAGGAAGAACCGCATGACCCGAACCATGGATGGGAATCATATAACCACTACCAAAAGTAATGTTAGAATGAAAGCTCGAATTAAAGTAAGGCGAGAGAGTACCTTGATTGGACGTCATGTGAAACGTCGCCCCCTTGTCCGTACCAATTGTCGTCTTAAGAAGTGAGAGAGAAAGTATGCAAAGTAGCCTCAAGATCAGTCGGGGCGTAGTAAGTGGTCAAAGGGGCGGCGTGATATTCCTGCAAGGGACGTAACCTGAGAATGCCTGGCTATCGAGACGGTGGCTCAGAACACGGAGACCAAGGTGTGGTTGGGTAGGGCGCTGGAGGTGCGGCCCATTGCTGCGGTCCAAGAGCGGCCCACGGTGGATAGGTCCAAGGTGGTTGGGCCCATTGGGGTGGCTGCTGATGATACGGGCCACAATTAGGGTAACCGCGATCGCCGCGGCTGTGTCCATGACCGCCTCGCCCGTTGCTACTTCTCTCACGACTGCGACCACGTCCACGAACCCTATAACAAGAATTGTGTTGGAAATAGGGTGTGGGGACGTGATTCGAGGCGTGTTGTTGACTCGCGGTAAGAAGGGCGGCGTCTGCGGTGCGAGCAGCGCGCTTGGAGAGGCTGGTTTCCTCTAGCGTCAACATGGAACGCACGTTGGAGAAGAGCGGAAGAGGGCCGTTGTGTTGCATGAGGGTTGCGACCCTGTTGTAGGCGTCGCTCAGTCCAGCCACTAGTTGGAGAACTAAACGATGATTCGTGACTGGTGCACCGACGTTGGCGAGTTGGTCGGCCAACATCTTCAGTTTCTGACAATAAGCTGTTATGTTCGGGAAGTCGTCAAGAACCGTTTGAGAGAATTGGTTCTCGAGATGAATGGCACGAGAGTTCTTATTGTCTTGAAACAAACCAGCAACACGAGTCCAAGCACTTAAGGCGGTGGAGTTTTTCTCCATGACCTGATGAAGGAGGTCAATGGAGATGGTCCTCGTAAATCTATTGAAGCACAATGGCGTCGAGACGATCCCATAGGTCGTCACGGGTGAGAGAATCGTCAGTGGAAGAATGAGGTGTGATGTGATCGAGAACCTGATACGCGCAGACGTGGATTTTGAAAAGTTCTGACCATAATGTGTAGTGGCTAGTTTCCGAATCTAACGTGATGGGAATGAAGTTTTTAACATTAGAGACGACTAAAGCCGGATGGAATTTAGAGTGTTCCATGGTGGCGGTCGAGGAGGCGCCGGAGGAGGGGGAAGAGGCGGCGCCGGAGGAAGTAGGGCTGCCGTCGCTAGGGTTGGTCATAATTTAAGAGAGAAGAAAAGAGAAGAATATGGCTCTGTACCATAAAAGATATTATTTCTCGATGAGATTCTTATTAATCAAACCAGTATATATATACAATACAAGACTCCTATCAACTATATAAATAATCTAATCATATCTTTACAAGAGATAATATAATATTTTTCTATCTAATTTAAAGCTAATGCAATTTTGTGTTAAGGAATATCAGTTAGAGTCTAACTGTGCGTTCTTATACTATTTAAGTAATTTATAAGTTTTTAACTCATTAAATGATAGAAAGTGTATATCCATGTACCCTTTGAAGCCGCCTAACTCTAATGTTGCAGACAAATGAATGTTCATTAATTAGTTATCTTTTAATATTCTGGAAAATGACATTACCTATGTACGTTTTTCTGCATTTTTTTAAAGTTGGTGGTGCAACAAAAAAGAAAAAAAGAAAGACTACGACTGCGCACCAAATACTAGGAAGATTGGCTGAACTCCAAACTGAATATTCGTGTCCTTCTTTTTCCAAACTCTATCCAAACATTAGGATTCCATTTTAGATTTATTTTGCCATGCCTTGAATAAAATATCAGTACGATTGGTTGGCAAAGGGATGATGTTTGATGATGAGGAGTGACATTATCCTACCTGACCACATTCTTATCTGTGCTTCCACAAATGTCCATACACACTTTATCTCTTCTTCTTTTTCCTCCTCCTGTTTTTTTTGCCAAGTTTCAGTAGAGCTTATTCATATGCTCGACAATATTCTGAGATCAAAGGGCCAAAATTATCTTATGTCGTCCTCGTTATAAAGAGGATACTATTATATTGTACATGTTAATTACAAACAGATTAAATAATTTTATACTTAATCTTAAAGAGATTCCCTTTTTTCGGTGAAAATGCAAGTGAAGGTTTAGTGCATAAAGGTAACACTATACAATCACTAATAAAAATACGCAAGAAAAGAAAAAAAAAAGGATTTGTAAGTCGAAAAGATAAAAGTGTGATTCCTTTAAAAAAGAAAGAAAGCTAAAAGTGTGATTTCTGAAGTTCAGTCTATTTCTGATTGATGAGGTGCTTTAGATGTTTTCGTTTTTACTTCCCAATTATATTAAATGATGGACAGAGAATGAAATATTAGAGGTGATTCACTAATTTGTATCTAGATGTATAATTTTTTTTCCTTTTTGATAATTAACTGTGAAGCGTATTCAGTTTATCTACATAAGTTCACGAGATAATTTCTTCACGTATCTGAGGATCGATCTTGAAAAAGATTATGAATCCTGGTTAACTGTTAAATATTGGATATAAAAGTACCTTGAACTAAAACTAAAATTGTATCTGTTTTTCATTTTGACATGCCGTACGATTCATGTTAGTCATATCTATTTGACATTTTGACGTGACGTACGAATACTGTTAATTAATCTTCTCGAAATATTATAGAATTTAGTACTCTGATTTGTGACGAGCCATGACGTTGAGCCTTAGATATTTCTGCATCTTAGGAGTTGGGACTATTAGGAATCAAACGGGTTAATATTTTGTCTAACTAATTATTATACTAATCATCGAAAATAGTTAGATCACTTGAAGTGAATAATCTGTCTCGCATCGTGTACCATATTATTCATTATATCGGTATAGACTTTACATGCGAGCTACACGATAACGATGAGCCTTTATTTGTATGCCATATTTTGCTTTTGAATGAAATCTTGTTTTGAGTAATTCTAGTTACAATTTCTCATTGCTCCAAAATCATGAAGAAATTAAAAAACTCTGAATACATTAACATCTAGTTTAATAACTCCGAACCCTTCATGGATTTCTCAAATTGTAATGTATCATAATTTGCATTAACGTACAACTCAAACAGTACCAGATTTAGATATCATGATTAAGTGATTTTTATTTATTTCAAACCTACAAGGTTGCATACAATAGGTTTGAAACGTAGGATTTCAGTAGATACGACACGTGCTGGCGGCTTCAATGTTCAGATGATGGAGCACGAGTTTCCCAAGATGGAGATTCAATCACATGCAATATCTCATGACATGATGTTTTCTCAAGTTATATATTAAATTTATCTTTTTCTTTTTAAATAACTAATAGAAATATATTATCTGTTGAGAATTATTTTAGTTGTGATTTTGGGGCATTGGTAAAGTTTAACAAGACTTAATGTTTTTATTTTGGATTTTATTTTGTTTAGGTTCAAATAAATTGATGAAGAGTGCAACTCGAAGTATTTTAAGTTAAATTTTGTCATTATTGAATTGTTGCAACCTTGCTACATGACCTTAATATTGTGAATTAACTTGTTTGCTTAATTATAACTTTATTATAACTTTCCGTGCTCTAATCGTATCCCACCTATAATTTAAAGACGTGCAAATTGAAAACAAGAAGTAGGAGCTAATTAATATAGTCATCCACTCCGTCAGAGTACGATGCACCAGTCGCGCTCTGCAACTTTAATGTATGCGCTTCGACCTAAGATGCTTATAAATTTCAATTTCTTTTCACTAATATTTCTTAGTTCCTACATTTAGATCTAATGAATTGTTGTAGACAATTTATAAAGAATAGGGAAAAAAATTGATATTGAAGAAAAGTTTAAACAAGAATAAAATTAAGTTGAAAATGAAATAACTGCAAAAAATTATAATTAATTTGCTCCAACTTTGTTACGGTCTTGCGTGTGGCTACATAAACTAAGAACGCAACAATAGAAAACATTGAAGTTGAAAAATCAAAAGAAGGAAGAGAAATAAAAAACTCGATTGAGAGGGCCAATAATATCAAATGCAAACTAGAGAAAGGAAAAAGAACAAAGGCATGTCAACGAAATAAAACTAAGGAAAGAAGAGAACAACAAAGAATAAGGAAGTTAAAGAGTCAAGAGAAAGAAACAATAATTACCCTTAAAAGAAATTTCACAACATACAACAATTGATTGTGTATTATATTATATAGGTTTTCATACCAAAGCTCAATATAATTAAGTGAGTAGCGTCTATGTTTTTGCTTAGTAGACCGGAAATGTGGCCTAATTGGTTAAAGAGGAGAGACTTTCTCTCATAACCTTGGTCTCAATTTCGATTCCCACAAGAAATGAGCGACTTGATTATGTGTCTTCTAAATATGTGTCTATCACACATGGTTACTCTATTGTAGTTGTTCAATTGACGAAGTTTGCAAGCTATTGCGTCAATCTGCGAATTTACCTAGTGCGCGCCCAAAACGTAGCGACTACGGGCACCCACGTCATAAAAAAAAGACTTATATTTAATTAGTGTTAAGTTCAATACTTTTAATTTTTTCGTTATTTTCTATCTCTAAATTTAATTCATTAACAAACACGTTTCTGTATTCCTACTTGTTCGCGCACTTTACCAGTTGAAACCTACCCACTCGCACTTGCTCTCGCAATTGGTAAACCTACCCACTCGCTCGCACTTGCTCGCCGACTTAGCCAACAAAATCTTAAAGCTTAACAGGGTTCTCATGAGTCATGGAGATGTCACAATCATCACGGAGTAATAGACAAAATACAAATGAAAGAAACCCCACTTTGCCAACTGCACTGCACCAACACTAATACAACGTGCCTTCTGGCTCTTCTCTTCACACCAAACTAATAAAACTTAGAGAGAGAGAGAACCACTGAACCAGCCTTTGTTTGCAAATAAAATAAAAGATGATAATAATAATATTTTCATATTCACCACTTCACTTTCATTTCATCACATGTTTGGTCATTGAAAACTACCTCCCCTCACTCCCCAGCTGGCCTGTACACATAAATAGCAAAGATAAATGTAAAAATATCAATCTGCCCACTTTAATTAATCCCTCTTGTGTGGGAACTTTGTTTCCTTCATGGTACTGATAAAGATTCAATTTTTATAACTTTATGAGCAATCCCTCTAATTAAAAGGCAAAAAGATTCAATCTTTAACAACAATTATGGGAATCTTGCTGTACGATGATGCTGTAATAGTGAGACAATCTGAGAAAGAAGGAGAGCCAAGTGTCATTACCGTAAATTGCCCTGACAAAACTGGTCTGGGTTCTGATCTTTGCCGCATAATACTCTTCTTTGGGCTCACTGTTGTCAGAATTGGTAGGTATTTTGACTGCATGAAAGAATTTTGATTGATGGGTTTTTTTTTTCTTTTTCTAATTAGTGTTTTAATTTGATGATTTGAAGATGTATCTACGGATGGGAAATGGTGTTACTTGGTGTTTTGGGTAATAGGGAAAGAGAGCACAAGATGGGGATTGTTGAAGAAGAGACTGATGGGTGCATGCCCTTCTTACTTTTTGGCTTCTGGCCTTAATTATGGTCCTGATTTGCAAAATCCAAAACCTGCTGATGTGTTCCTCTTGAAGCTGTGTTGCCATGACAGAAGAGACCTTTTGCATGGTTAATTCTTATTACTCTGAATAGTACACATATTTGTACTTAGAGAGAATTTGTTTTGAGTTCACAACTTTTATTCTTGAACTAATCAGGCTTTTTCAAGATTGTGAATCCAAGTAATATTCTCTTAGCTTTTTGTTATATTGATTTATATAATAATAATAATGTCCCTGATTTTGACAACTTGGATACTAGAATATTCAGCCTAGAAAAATATCTTGGTTGGATTCCATCAGTTGAATTTTTGGTGAATATCTTTTGGCAGATGTGACGGAGGTTCTTTCCGAGCTTGAGATCGTAATTCAGAAAGTCAAGGTATCAACAACCCCGGATGCAAAAGTGGTGGATCTCTTCTTTGTAACTGACACAAGGTTTGCATTTTATACACTGTTATTGATAAGTAACCTGTTGTATCACTTTATTGACCTGATATTTTTAACTAGTCAAGAAATTTTCTGATTGATGCTTTTGTAGTTGAGTCTCTATTCATGAATCATGAATCTAAGACATATTTTGAACACTCTAATTTTCTTTGATCCGATATTTATTTCGAGAATCGAGAACTTACTCTGCCCTTGGATGATCTTATCAGAGAACTTCTGCACACAAATAAGAGAAAGGAGGATACATGTGATCATCTAAAGGCGGTTCTTGGAGATGCTATGATCAGTTGCGACATAGAAATAGTTGGTTCGGAAATTACGGCGTGTTCTCAAGGGCCCTCTTTTCTTTCAGATTCAATCACGCAAGAACTGTTCAATATTGAGATGCTTGACACATATCAAGACGACTCCATGACCTTTAAATGCCCCTCAATCACAATGGACAATATGCTGAGTCCTTCTCACACTCTTGTCCAAATTGTTTGCCAAGACCACAAAGGTCTATTGTATGATCTAATGCGAACTTTGAAGGATTATAACATCCAGGTATATAATTTCGCTCTCCACAAATGTTCCTGTCTCGTTTTCATGGCTAACTTCCTTGCACCGTAATCTATGCCAGATTTCGTATGGGCGCTATACAACAAAAGGGAATCCTGAATGTGAGTTGGACTTATTTATTATGCAAGCGGATGGTAAGAAGATAGTTGATCCCAACAAACAAGATGCACTGAGATCTCGTCTTCAGATGGAACTAAGCCGTCCTCTCAGAGTATCATTGATTAGCCGTGGTCCTGATACTGAACTAATTGTTGCAAATCCCGTTGAGTTATGTGGAAAGGGCCGTCCCCTGGTTTTCTACGACATAACTCTAGCTCTTAAGATTCTCCACATAACAATCTTTTCGGTAATCTCTTAGATGCTTTATCTTGAATAAGCTTGTTTGGTTCATTTAACTATCTATGTTAAAATTATATTGTTAGAAGGTTGGAAACTTACATATCGAGGATCGTAGTACCTATTTTTTGCTAACTACATCATTGTTTGCCTTTGCAGGCTGAAATCGGGAGGTATATGATTGGTGATAGGGAGTGGGAAGTTTACCGGGTTTTACTCGATGAAGAGGATGGTAGTTCTGTTTCAAAGAAAGAAATAGAGGAGACTGTTTGGAAGAAGTTAATGACTTGGGCTTAAAAAAGTAATGAGCTGCAGTAGGATGCTGTGCTCTCCGCATGTTGAGCAGCTGCATGAGAAATTGTACATATAGTTTTCTGACTAAAGCATCTTGTAAATAGCTTAGTTTTGCTTGTCTTATTAGTTATGATGATATGATCAGCATTGTACTTTAAGATGAATGACTGTGTAATGAGGTTATGCGAATGTCATTATCTCAGAGCATATTGTGTTTTTAGCTTATGCCCAACTAAAATTCATTAAGATTAAGATGATGAAAGGTAACATATCACATATGCATCTCATAATTATGTCCCCGTACACCACGTTTTTCACTAAACTATAAAAAAACACAAAGCGACGTGTTTGTATCCAGAACTCACGGCATATGCTTAAAAATTTCATTTGCTATGCTGCAGATTTGTCTGTCTTACAATTTCCAGTATATTCCAAGTTTGTGCAAGATTCCAGAAACAACTGCCCAGAATGTAATTTCAGCAAATATAACATACAAAAGAGTCCCCAGTCTTCTAGAATTCCATACATCAATGAACACATGCTGCAGAATCCAGTTCACCTGAAAATAAGATGAAACAAAAAAAATTAATTACTTATTCATAGTAATGCTTCTAGATCTCTTTGTTGGGACTTACCAGATTGTTATCCGAGTTCTTATAATACCATCCATTTATAAATCCTGCAAAAATTCCTTGAGCTGCCAAGACGAAAACCAGCATTGCGTTCATTCCGATCCATTCAAGGAACAAGAACGGGGTGCGTAGTCCCCAAACATCGATCTGCATATGCACCAAATACAGATAAACTTTGAGTTCTTGGTTATTTTTGTCAGGGGTGAAGTAGAGCTTTTACCAGTATGTAAAAGCCAGAGAACACAATGCCAGCTGCACCACCAGTAAAGCAAACATAGCTGAAACTGTAGAGTTGCTTGTTGATGGGAATAGCTGAAAAAGAGTAAACATGAGTAACGTCATTAGTATTGGACGGTAAAAGATTTCAATGTTCTACTTTGTGATTTAAGCGGCAATTACCATCTGTAAAATGAAGAATGCAAGCTACTACAAGTAACACAAGCCCCATTGATACCCATTGCTTGAGCCTTTCAGCATGACCCTGCAAAAAAGCACAAAATTGTTTTTATTTGCTGATCATATTAGTGTTGTCGAATTTTGGGCCTTGATGGTGCTGAAAACATACAAAGATTCAGATGAAGTACCTTAAAATGAATCAATACATGTCCATAGTGAATGCCGATAGTGCCAGAAATGATCGCTGAGATCGAGCTAGATAAACAATACAAATCACGTTCATATTTCTTAAAGTCGAGATTATTTACTGTAAAAAGGCACGATAGTTGCAAAGTAGGTGCGAAACCTCAACAGGCCTTCAGGTTCAAATGGAGCGAGACACCAACTAGGCGCATCCTGGCGTAATGGACCAGCATCTGGAGCACTAAAAGTGCAAGCCTGGAAATATCTCAACCAAAAAACAAGAAAAATGAAGAATAAAATCAGAAGAATTTCAGGAAATGAACTGAGAAATAATAGCAAATTCGAAAACTAACTGACCCTTAACCGCGACCAAACTGGTTGATTATACAAATGGTTAATACCCCAAACTTGTCGATCCACATATCCAACAGCATTGCATGCGGGTCCGAAATGTCCTCTCATCCCACATTTTACCTGAAAATGAACATTAAGTATCATTCACAATTGTGCTAACAAGATTTTATTGCTACTGATGATATATAGTTGTTGCTTCTTACGGTGTATCGTTCAGCTTTGTTATCAATATTTGACACGAAACTCCAGTCGGGAACATATAGAGAGAATGTTGTAACCATATAGATAACAAATGCAGCAAATCCTCCAATCCTGGAAACAAGCAAACCATCCTGTTTTCAACTTAATGCAATAAATGTAAATTTGGTCTGTGAAAGGGCAGTGGTTTGTTCAAAATGAGCTTAATACCATTGCCATTTATATGCAGTGAAGATCGAGAAATGTCCAGGATTTAGATTGGTCGGCCTAAGCTTCACGGTCAGCGTCTCTATTAAAGCCACAACAAAGTATACCAAAGCTATTCTCTGCTAAAAATGAATACAAGATTTGAGGTCAAGACGAGAATCTGAAATCGATCGACAAATAATACTCAAGCCTTTGAACTATGACTTATTCACTCAAATAGCCACTATTTCAGTAAAGTATATGAAAAGACGACTGCTCGACACCTGGAGGATGCCACACCATCTGATTTGTTTCATGTCAACACCATAGGACAGACTATCTGGTGCCTGAGAATATCCTCCTGCAATCATGCAGATTTAAAACTTATACATTTAAAGTTTACTCATATCATCTAATCTTAGATGTTAATAATAACTACAAGAACGGTTATATTAAGTGTAACCACTTTATTGTAGCAAAGCAATTTCTTGCTTAATTCGAAGCACATACAACTATACAAGAGATTTTTCGTCAAATATCACACAAACATAGTATTCTGGTTTGAGCATGTCCTAAAGAAAACAAACATTGTGTTCAATACCTTGCAGGAGAATTCCCCAAAACAGAAGCTTCAATGTCCTCAGAATTATCTTTCTTACCGCATACTTGACCGTTGGAATTTTCTGTAGAAATTAAAGTAGAAACAAGGCCAAATTGAATTCTGTCACATACTTTCTCATCAACCTTAAATTTCCTACTTAAAAAGTTAGAACTATAAGAAAAAATTACCTTGAGGGCCAGAGCTATAGCGACCCCAACAATGAAGAGAAAAAACGGCATCACAAAATCAGCCAACGTGCAGCCATTCCACGGTGAGTGATCGATCTTTGAGAACACACCTCCAGCATCATCTACAAGTATCATCAACTACACACATGTACTACATTAGAACTAACTATTTCACGCATGCAGGCAAATATCTTCAACCGAACATTACACTACAAACTAAGCTACTTTGCTCGAAATTCGGTACATACCACTATGGTTAGGCCTCTAAACGCATCCAAGGTTGCGATCCTCTTGGTCTTTTGCTTCAATATCTGTGATTGCGGCTCCTCTTTCTCTTCCTTTGTCGTGGTGTCTGGGGTTGTCACGATCTTTTGCTCAATCTCCAAACTGTCTTTCTTGACCTCATGATGAACTTCGTTAGCGTGTGGTGTTGTGGTACCAAATCCCTCCTCCAACTTTCTTGGATCCTCCATAAAAATTCCCTGCTGTTAGCTTCTAATGCTGGTGTCACTAGTACTTTTTTCTTTATAATTATGAAATAGCTTAATAATAATAATACTATATATATATGGGATGGAGATACAGAAGAGACAGTGGTAAAATCAAACGCCGGCCTTTGTTGGGAGTTGATATTGATAAGAGTAGGTCCAGTAAGAATTCATAACTGGCAGTTAGCTGCAGTCGGACAAAACAACGGTTGTCTTATGCATTAACAATTAACAAGTCTACACATGCATATACGCCGTTAATACCAGGACGATCACTTCATCTAAAAAAAATTATGTCATATGAGAATTTGTCTCTGATACTTTAAACACGTCCATTTGGCTTGATGTCATAACTTTTCAATGTTATAGGTTGATACTTTCTTATACAAACATTAAAAGAATAATAAGTTTTAAGAGAAATGTATCCGTATATTTAACAATTTTTTTGTTTTGGCCATATTGAAGAGTGAAGACGTGCTTTTTTGGCAATTATTCCATATATATACATATATGCCAACTTTAACAAATTGTGTGATTTAGAAAGTCTTGTTGGATTAAATAGTTTATCATGAATTAAATCACGTATCCAAGATCGTCACATGTTAAACCATAAAGAAATTCACAAGTCATGAATCGAGAAGCGTACCTTGATCCATACAGATAAGCTTTTATGCGAGAACAGTGAGGCTTCGGTCTTCCACAGACTAATCTATCTCTCTTTACGGGTCTCTCTCTATTGATGGGAATGGAGGAGAAGAGTAGTCATTAGATTAGCCTTGGGGACCAAGACCCTATAACCTTATATAGTATTCTAACTAGAGCCCCATAAACCCTAGTTAGAGTACAACAGAGAATTACACATTACAAAGCCCACACATATTAAGATACTAATTGGGCTCTTTAATTAGATCACTTAATTAGCCCAATATAATTAATTAGCCTTTTATATAATTGTCTTAATTTGTAAGCCCATATATTAGATTATTAAATAAATCTAACAATCTCCCACTTGGGCTACAAATCCAATCCAAATGACAATTACATCTGATAACCTTAGGTGTACACAAACTTTGCTAATTGCCGAAGTATCTTCCTTAAACAATCTTGTCCATCTCATATACCAACATGGAACCAAAGCGGCCTTTGTTACATTAATCGTAACTCGACCCTCAATGATCACGCATACCAGATATACTCAAATGACATAGATCATGTATGGATGTGTAACATGGAAATTACATGCAATGTGATCATAAACATGCCTATTTCCAATTGGTCCTAAATCTTTCGTGAGATCAGCCTTAGTCTTTCAAACCTTATGTCAAACCACAATGAAAGATAAAACAAATAAAATATTCAGAGCTATAATAAAAAAACCATCAACCTTTTCTGCAGAAAACTGAACATACATAAACCAATGTATCGTGTCAATAAATGAGCCAAATACATGAAACAAACTCCCACTAAAACTGCATATCATAAAATAAGACAACACTCGTGTAAGTATTATGCTCATGAAAGACCTTGAGTGTCAAACCTTTATAAGTGGGTAAGCTAGCATTACGTTTGTTTCTATACGCTCATTAAACACTAACTAACTCTGAATTCTCTTATAACAATTAGGTACTTCAATGTCTATGTGGCTAGACCTTGACGAAATCCTATTGTTCAAATATATAACTGTAATATATTGTCACCATAAACCTTTAGCGGTCTTTCAAAACTTATCCACAACTTGCAGCCTTGTGACAAATTTCACAGTCATATCACAAAATTGGTTACCACATGACAAGTTATAAGCTATAATGCTATCCTGAAAGAACCTATAAGTGTCTGCTGAACACCTTCCCAGAATATAGCTTCATTTGACAGCATATAGAAATAACAAGAATTGGATCCTTTGGCAACTCCATATTGTAGTCAGAATACCAAATGATCTCCTAATTTTCTGACTTACAATTGATGAGAATGTAATCTTTTATCCTATTAAGTACCTTATAACCCATTTGGCTGCAATTCAACGATCCATACGGGTTCACTTAGTAATTGCCCAACATATCAATTATGTACGCTAAATCCAGATGCATACAAGCTTGAGCATACAAAAGTTTCAGTTTTCAAAGCAAAATGAATCTTTTGCATCTCCTTTATTCAGAAAAGTATGTCATTAACACCGAGCATTAGGAGTATAAATTACTCCCACTGAACTAATGATATACACAAGTATCAATTGTATTAAACTTAAAATTGCACGAGGCAATGACTTGATGATACTTGTGATACCATTGACAGAAATACTTATTTGTATCACATAAGTGACACATCCTCTTGAGGTTGTGTTTGCTCTTTTGAAGTAAGCTCCAGATATTGGGCAGGGATTACCATAGGTGAGACCTCATTGTTGTCTTGCAAAGACACCACTATCTCCCCCCTCAAATAAAACATCCTCAAGATATCTCAGATTTCCTGTCTCAAAGAAGGACTTATTTATACTACAGACTTTTAGTGCCTCTTTATTTTATTTGCAGGGTTTTATTAGTTGAAGCAATTGTTTTAGCATACATAGTTTATCAATCAAGGTACTAGTCGCAACCAAAACAGAATTAAGTAAAAGACTAAATTTATTATTTCTAAATGAACAAGAATTACCAAATTTGTCCAAAAGAAATAAAACCATACCCGTCTAAATGACGGTACTACACAAGTCTTTCTTAATTCAGCTAAATGACTAGTGCTAAAAGATAATCTAAGTATGCTCCAATGTATTCAACTGAAGATTGTTTTGTCATCGCCCCATATAGATGATTCTTTCAGCATCACTTGACGATTGACTCTGAATGCAACCCTTTCTTTGCACGCCATAAGACGTATTTGGCATATTTGGAACAATCCTTCGTCACATGCCCAAGTGTCTCGCAAAAGAAACAAACATGTTGTTTATCTTGAGTCTTGGCTTGTGAAGTTCCCACTGTAGTAACCTTATTTTCAGCCCTCTTTTGCTTAAGGCTCTTGGAGGTAATTGCAACTTGAGCACCTTTAGTATTTTCATGCTTCAATCTATCCTCTTCTTGCACATAATATAAATGAACCATTAAGAGTCCATTTATCCTTATTAATATTATAGTTAAACTATAAACTGACCAAAGTGTGCAGGAAAGAATATAAGTACCAAATGCACAAGCAAGTGATCAAGCAGATCAAGCTAGTGCCTTAATTTGAAGCAATGTTAGACATCTCCGGAGTGCGCTCACTAATATTTCCTTCATCCTTATACTTTATGTAGACAAGTTTAGCTAAAAGCTTGCTTGTCACAACCCTTTCGTTCCTTACAAAACATTTTTATTTTCTTGAAGGAAAACATTCACAAATACCACATATGACATACCGAACCTAAATACTGCTGGAACGCCGCGCTTTAGTATATTCAGACTCAAGTGATTAGAACCTTCCCACTTCTCAAAGTTCACTTTGACTTGAATAGAACTTGTCTTTGTAAGAGAAGTAGGTTGTTCTATCCTTAACACCAAGTTTAAATTCATGCAATAGAGAACTAACAGAATGCTCTCTTTCCAGCTCTTAAGTTGTGCCGTTAAGCACCAGAATTTAGATTATGTCGGCAATAATATGGACAGCAGAAATTATAACTAATAAAAGACAAACAGATTACATAAGCTCACTTTATAGAAATTTATATCATAACATGCAAAGTTTACTAAAATAATCATGTAAGACATAAATTTCAATCAACTGAAGTGTGGTGGGCCCATTTGAACAAGATACCTAGCACAACATCGAAGTTTAGTCTTTGGACAGAAACATCAACTTGTAAGTGGTACTCTCCACGCAGAAATCAAATGTTGATAATAAATCCTGTCAAACAACAACCTTCCTTTGGGCCGGCATGTTGTTCACATGGAAACTTTATAATCATCACACACCATTTCCACATGTGCATTCCTTATTCGGCCAACCAATGACCTTCCTTTAGGCCGATCATCAATCGCATAAACAAGAAATACACGCATCCTATTATCTCAAAATAAATAAATTCAAGCGTAAGAGGTTACTTTGGCAACATTTTACTTAAATTCACCTATCTCAAAATATAGGACATAGGGTTTTAAGAAAGTGCCCAATCCAAAATACCAAATTATGACTATAAAAATATAGTCATGAACTGTATCACCATACACCATAAAACACAAAACACCCTTATGCATAATTAACAAAGACACACATCATGTCAAATCATAATCAAACATTATATACATGATCACACTTAAGATGACATATACGGAAGATACATTAACCAAAAGCACAAAAACAACATGATTTAACACACATAAAGGGCACTTCATACAAGGGAAATATAAATCAACTTTATTTTCATGCAACCCCACAATAATAACACCAATGATTTAAATTATGTGAAGAACTGAAGTTAGGTGAATCCTTATGAGATACCGAACACAATCCTGAAATTTAGTCTTTAGACAAAAACAACAGTTGTAAGTGGTATCCTCAAAACCAAAATAATAAATATTGATAATAAATTTATGCCAATAATACATCTTCCGTTGGGCCGATATACTATATGCATGAATACCTAAATTACCACATATTTATTATTTACCGTTAATAATTATTCGACAACAAAATCCTACCAATAATATAACTTCTTTTAGGACGAAATATTATATGCATGGATAAATCCTAACTCGTCAAATATTTATTAACTAATGTCTATTATCTGGCCAAAAATTAACCTTCCGTTTGGTTGACTAATCTCTTCATAAAGTTAGACATTATACATAAGTCAGATAATTTAATCAATTATTACCCCTCAATTAAACTGATTTATTATTTAAAACAATACTTTAAAACCTTGCTGAAAATCTGGATGAATGACTGGATAGGGCTAAAGTCAACAAGAATTGGCCTTAGTATTTCTTTTTTTTTTCTTATTAAACTTGTGGGTCTAGCAGTCCAGCAAAAGAAAAGAAAAGAAAAAACAAACTAAGGTCCAGCCCATAAGAAGAACAACCAGCCCACTAATTTCTTAATTATTCGGCCCAGATCACAAAATCATCTACTTCCTCCGTCATCAACCTCCTCGTCGCCGCCACCAATGCAGCGGCGTCAATCTTAAATCCAAAACACCGACACCTGAAGGAGGATCCGACGACGAATGCTCTTAATATAGCCGCGAGACCAACGTCTCATTAATTGCTCGACAAACCTTACCTGACGGCGATGGCGGAGCCTTATGTCATCGCCGCCATAGTTCACTTCTACTCCACCCAACGGCGTGAGATTTATGAAGCTTACCCCAAAGACGGAGCTTTAACGAGCACTGAACCGCCGCTGTGAACCTTGCTTATGCACCGAATTTCAATAACCAAAACCTGATGGCAATTGAAGATAGGCTAGGTGACGGCGGCGGCGGAGAAAATGTTTCCCGAAGAAGGAATCTTTTCCTTTACGAAGAACTGAAGAAGACAATGCGTTGTCCTTTATTTTTCCTTTATTTTTTTTTTTTTTGAAATCACCTTTCTCAATAAAGAAAATTACTTTTCTTAACCAAAGAAAAAAGGAAAAAGAGAGGGAGCTGAACGAGAAAAAGAATTCCATACAGAAAAGATTCATGTTGGCTGAAGGAGGAATTCCCTTTTAAACTCATATCGAAATTCTGACTTCCAAAATTAATCCTTATCATTGTGCATCATGCACACTTAAGCAAGAGAAAAAGAATTCTTGATCCATACTTGATTATGAAATACAATCTTAGCAAATTCACATGTCCATGTCAAGTTCAAAGGAATTTGAAGATCATGCACACGAACAAAGCACATAAATTACATAATGATCATTGATTTCATAAACAAGCTCATGCATAACAGAAACAACGGTTGTCTTATGCATTAACAATTAACAAGTCTACACAGTTAGCTGGTAAAATCAAACGCCGGCCTTTGTTGGGAGTTGATATTGATAAGAGTAGGTCCAGTAAGAATTCATAACTGGCAGTTAGCTGCAGTCGGACAAAACAACGGTTGTCTTATGCATTAACAATTAACAAGTCTACACATGCATATACGCCGTTAATACCAGGACGATCACTTCATCTAAAAAAAATTATGTCATATGAGAATTTGTCTCTGATACTTTAAACACGTCCATTTGGCTTGATGTCATAACTTTTCAATGTTATAGGTTGATACTTTCTTATACAAACATTAAAAGAATAATAAGTTTTAAGAGAAATGTATCCGTATATTTAACAATTTTTTTGTTTTGGCCATATTGAAGAGTGAAGACGTGCTTTTTTGGCAATTATTCCATATATATACATATATGCCAACTTTAACAAATTGTGTGATTTAGAAAGTCTTGTTGGATTAAATAGTTTATCATGAATTAAATCACGTATCCAAGATCGTCACATGTTAAACCATAAAGAAATTCACAAGTCATGAATCGAGAAGCGTACCTTGATCCATACAGATAAGCTTTTATGCGAGAACAGTGAGGCTTCGGTCTTCCACAGACTAATCTATCTCTCTTTACGGGTCTCTCTCTATTGATGGGAATGGAGGAGAAGAGTAGTCATTAGATTAGCCTTGGGGACCAAGACCCTATAACCTTATATAGTATTCTAACTAGAGCCCCATAAACCCTAGTTAGAGTACAACAGAGAATTACACATTACAAAGCCCACACATATTAAGATACTAATTGGGCTCTTTAATTAGATCACTTAATTAGCCCAATATAATTAATTAGCCTTTTATATAATTGTCTTAATTTGTAAGCCCATATATTAGATTATTAAATAAATCTAACACATTAATCGCCCCTTATGCGGAGGAATCATTTCATGCAAGGGTTGCGTTATGCTGATACAAGCAAGTCGGTTATTGTTGTAGATAACACTATAGGGATAATTTTTTCTTAACTAATTAATTAACTCTTGAAAAAAAAAATTCAAACCTTCCGAGTTCCCAGTAACGAACCTAATGCCTTATTTTAGTCAACCTATATATGGCATATATTATTATAATGGCGGGTACTAATATATCTAATCTAAGAATCATAAAATCGTTATGTAGATATATTCTAGCTTATACATGCAGAAACTGATATTACTCGAGATAGGTTGCTTTACCGTCTGCCTTTTTTGGAATGTCATTTTATTTTACGTGTGACTATTTAAAAGGTAATTCATATGTAGGATTGGCACTCGTCGACAATAATGTTAAATCTTAAACTTAAAATGCAATTTATTGTCAAGTTGGACTTCTCATCGTAATTGATATTTTATTGCCAGCTTGTTGGAGCTTGGGAGTAAAGCAAATAGACAGTCTGCCTTGCTTGCCTACTGTGTTTTGGAGTTAAAAAATTATCTCAAAGGGAGAAAAGCACCAAACCCCTTAAACTATAATGATTTTTGGGCACCACTCTTAAACTTTGTAAATAAGCACTTTGCCTCCTAACCTTTGCCAACCTGTTCGAGTTACCCCTGGCAATTTTTCGACCAAAAAATCGCCGAAAAGTTTTATTTTTTTTAAGAATATTCTCCTCATCGAAGAATTTGTCGAAGAACACTTCAAAGCCATTACACGGGAGATTTAGTTTTAATTTGTCGAATTTCCAAAAAATGTGATGAACACCTTTAAGTGTTCTTCATTTTTTCCGGAAATTCGACGAAATAAAACTAAATTTCCCGTGTAATGGCTATAAATTTTGCGATACCGTCACCATTACCGGAACCGTCTTGACGAGTAGAAAAGTCGATTAGAATAAAAAAAAGTCCGACAAAAATTTTCTGGCAATCCGCGACAGCGTAGCGACGAGTTACCAAATTGTTTTGCCGGAATTCCTAAATTTGAACTCAATATTCTCCTCGTCGAAAAGGTTCCGTAGTGGTGACGGTATAGAAAAAGTCAAAGCCATTACACGGAAAATTTAGTTTAATTCGTCGAATTTCTAAAAAATGTGATGAACACCTTCAAGTGTTCTTCATATTTTCGAGAAATTCAACGAATTAAAACTAAATTTCTCTTGTAATGACTTTGAATTTTGCGATACCGTCACCACTACCGGAACCGTCTTTACAAGGAGAAGATTCTGTAAAAAAAAATCGGTGATTTTTTGGTCGGAAAATTGTCATGAGATAACTCGAATAGGTTGACAAAGGTTAGGGGCAAAACGCTTATTTACAAAGTTTAAGGGGTAGTGCCCAAAAGTCATTATAGTTCAGGAGTTTGGTGCTTTTATTCGTATCACAAATTACAAAAAGGCACAGATAATAGGTGAAAAATAAATAAAGTATCTTTACGCTTTGATTTGTTTTAGGATTAGTGGTCCTTAGTAAAGTTTTGATTTTTGTGGCGAAAGACAAAAATGAAGTAAATGTAATATTAACCTAAAACCCCATACTTGCTACGGGAGTTCATAAACCCGTCCACCCTACCGACCCGCCTAAACTTGACCAACACAAACTGTCACCCTTATGTTTTATTTTTTTAACTTGTGTCACGGTTGAAAAAGATGGCAACCCGCCCTTGAGTGGGTGGGTTGCGGGTTGAGACGTACACCCGCCCGCCATCCGCCCACCCACACATTTAAGAAAATAAAAAATATATTAGTTCATTTCTCTAAACACTTCAATGAGAAAAGAATGTAATTGTGTACTAGCAAATGAATAGAGATAACTACACAACACTCTAGTTCATCTATGACGTGAAAATTTAATAATTTGATGCGTATTAAGGAAAGACTTTACATACATATAGTTGAAACTCGATAATAATAATGCATAAATTGAACTTGTAAATAATATAAACGTACTAAAGAAGAAACAAGAAAAAGAATGAGAGGATAGTTCTTAAATACGAATAATATAGGATCATTGTGGTATATAATTTGTGTGTTTTAAAACATGAAAGTTTATTTTTTTATTTGTGATTTGATGTATAACATATAACCCGCCAACCGCCCGCACCCGCTTAACCCGCAACACGTATGGTCTTCAAAATAAATCCACCTGTCCAGTTGAAAAAATTGGTAAACCACAAGTATTGAGTCTGGTGTCTTTTTTTATGACAACCCGTCAAAACCCAACCGCGAACAGAAAATTAAAAAATATGTTTACAGAACTTACTGACAACGAAACAGATTTGTCAAAAAGGCTCCCCTTTGACAGAAGTAATTTCTCATATCTCGTATTGCACCTGCAAGAACCATTATTCAATTTTAATATCTTTACTGAACGTTGAACCTATTTAACTACTAAAAAAGATCAATTGTTTCCCTATTAGTTCTCGAGAAAATGAGTCAAAATATAGGAGAAATTTATCAGTCATAGTGTTGTAGTGAATCAGAATATAATATAAATGAGGCAAATGAGTAGTTTTCTGCCAAGATGAGGAATACAAATGGGCTCATAAACCGATGCAAACAAAAGTAAGTAATTCAAGGGCCAAGAAAATGGCCACAAAATGTTAATACTACAAGTGATGAACCTTGTAACTCTAGACTATAACTTTACATCAAATAGTTGTTTCTGATACTAAGTAGTATACCATGCAGATTCTACCATGCCAAACCAGAGTCGAGATGCTATTCGGGTTTTCTCTCTATTTCAGCAGACATATGAGACTTACATATGGTTTTAACGGAGAACCTATGCTCTTTATGCGGTGTTAGCAACTTATACAAGCAAATGAGTCGACCAAATTTTGTATCCCAACTTTGATGAACTCGCAAAACGTCTATATTTTTATCTCCTAATTAAGTGATTATTCAAAAAATGTCATGGGAACAAGTTATAATATTGAATCACATTTCTGAATTAGAGTGAGGCCTTGGTTGCATTTGTATTAACATATAAGAAAAATTAGATTTTGTCTTAGCACAACCAATAATAGTTTCTACCCATATTAAACCTGATACAGTTTTGAATTCACAAACTCGTTCCATACTTTAATTTCTTATACTGAATTTCAATTAGGGATAAAAGCATCAAGCCCCCTGAACTATGCACATTTTTGCGACTTGCCCCCTGAACTAAATTAATAAGCATTTTGCCCCTTGAACTATGCGCATCTGTTCGATTTGCCCCCTCGCCTGATTCCGCAGAATATTCCTCGGAATATTCCATTTTCGTGCGACTCACGTGAGGGTCAGAAGGGCATTTTCGGTACATATTATGGAGTGTTAAGTTCATGCATATTCCCCCTTGAACTATGCTTATGTTAGCGACATGCCCCTTAAACTATGGAAATGTGCCCCCTAAACTATTACGTTGCGATTTACCGCCTGAGCTATTTTGCACTGAAAATTACCCATTTATTCTATACTTTTGAGGCTCTTTTTTATGTCATTTTAATGTACATTTTTGGTGTGTTTGAAGACAGGTTATTGTGCTATTTAAAATCATTACACTTCTGCATTCATACACCAAAATAGGATGAATTGGAACATCAAAATATTCTGCAGAATGATTACATTACATTCAGATCATTAACAAACTTGTCCTCAAGAAATTGCACATTACAAGAACAAGGCAAATGGCAGTCAGTGAGGTCTGCAACATTGCACACGTCTCCATTCTCAAAACAAGGAATACAAATTGCACACGTCGGGTCGTGCTCGCACGACCTGCATATGTACGCAATATCGTTATGTCCCCAAACTGAACCACAAACACGTTGCTGAATAGCACACAGTTTAGCCAAACTAGGCCGTCCTTCATTCACATTTCCCACAGGCACTCCAATACGCCTTCATTCACATTTCCCACAGGCACTCCAGTTTAGCCAAACCAGGCCGTCCTTCATGAACCCCAACTTTTATCATATCCTCAAACGTTGAAACTGCCTCCACACGGAAACCATAAGCAACAATCATTGTATTCCAAGAAACTAAATTCCGCACATCTGGTTTTATTCTATCAAAGCATCATCTAGCAGCGACCAAACTACCGCATTTACCGTACATCCCAACAAGCACTGTCTGCACCGAAGAATGGAAATCCAAACCCCTCTCTCGCGCAAAAGCATGAATCTTTATCCCATGTTCCAGCGCAGACGAGAGCCCGCACACAGCTCATAACCGTCACCCAATTGGGCTTCACCTCCGAATCTTCCGCACACATCTCGTGCATTTCCACAAACGCCTCTTTAGCCAACTCAACAGCCCCATCCCTCATATAACCCGAAATCAAAGCGTTCCAAGACGCGACATCCCTCACCGGCATTTCATCAAACAACTTCCACGCATCAGACAACTCGCAACACTTGACATACATATCGATCAAAGAAGTCCCCAAGTACAAATCAAACACCAACCCATCTTTCATCACCAATCCATGAACGCATTTCCCAAACTGCGGGCGGCGGAGGAGATATCGCAGGAGCTGGCGTACATGGCAACCATTTTGGCGGCGAGAAACAGACGTCTGAACGAGGCCGCGGAGGATTGAGTGGGCGTGGAGCTTTTGACCCTGTTTGAGGAGGCTTTTTCCGGCCGGTGAGGGACTGGAAAATGGCGGCGTATTGAGAGTGAGTTTGGAGTGATTTGAGAATGGGTTGGAGTTGTGTAAGGTTAGTTTTTATCTGTAGTATGTACCGAACGTTGTTTAGTTTTTTTTTTTGTAAAAAATAAAAATTGAAATGGACGAAACTACCCCGCTGACCATCACGTGATACGCACGAGTTGGGAATATTCCGGCGAATTTAGGGCGGAATCAGGCGAGGGGGCAAATCGAACAGACGAGCATAGTTCAAGGGGCAAAACGCTTATTAATTTAGTTCAGGGGGCAAGTCGCAAAAACGTGCATAGTTCAGGGGGCTTGATGCTTTTATCCCTTTCAATTATAATTGTTGAACAAGTTCAAGCTTCATTATATCTCTTTTCACATAGTAAACAGTTAATCTGATTTAGCTTTTGGCATCTAGATGTTGATCTAAGTGTAACATAACTCGAGCGTGTGAAAAGCTTATATAATTGAATGCACATGATAAGATATTAAGTTATCTGAGCAAGCATTTGCCTCATAATTGGTTACCGAGGCAATCTTTGTGACACACGAGACTCATCACCCCTCCAAGCCCTTCTCATCTCATGCCAAGAAACTGTGGCTATAAGACAACTTACGAATAAATATTTAAGACTGAGACAACTTACTTGTAAACGTGATGAGTGGTCAATTTCACGATGTTTATTCACATAATTTGGTAAATGGTAACTAGAAGCTCAATCTTTCACGTTCGCGTGTTGTATTAGAGAAGCACGTCAACATAATGAGAGTGAGTAATCAACTCAAGGCAGACACTCAATCGTAAATTCGACACCCTTCCATTACTTTGTAGCTAAGCATTCACAATACATTGTCACTCAAGTAATCAAATTACAAAAACACAACTTATAAAGCTCACATGGCAAGGAAAGTAATAGCGTAAAATCAGAACTTCACAAAAACTCAGTGAAGCATGATTCAATTTCGTTGACATTCGACTTGTTCATAAAATCTTGGTACAAATGTGCAGAACGCATACAAGAACAATCATGTTATAAAGAACCAAATTTCAACCACATCTTTAACATTGATGGTCAGTTGACATGCTTGGATGGAACTTGGAAGAATAATTAACAGTAGAAACGATTTTCCATGTCAAAAAAAGAAAATCTATCTCCAGGCAGTCGGGACCAACCGTAGATGATAAACAGAGCATTACGTTGCAATCATCTCGAAAAGCAGTCTCCTGGTCTTGTTCACTGGCTTCTAAACCTCTAAAAGAAATGTTGTCAAACAAGTGGCATTTGCTTCCAATTATGTCCATCTTCTCACTGCATGTTTGTAAGATCTTAGATCTATATTACTTGTAATAGAATACAGTTGCACTTGGCAGTAGTTGCAACTGCACTCGTAAGTAAGACAAATGACAGTTTTTTAACGTTTAAAAGTTATTTTACTGTTGCAACTAGAAGAAGGCAGTTAAACATAAAAACAGTAAAGAACACAAAGAGTTTTAACGTGGTTCGGTCCAAATGGTCCTAGTCAACGGGGTTTGCACCCAAATATTGACTCAAACAATACCCTACTTAAGCATTACAATGTAGGTTTTACATCAACCCAAATCTTAGACTCCCTCTAATATTTGCAGTTGCAATACCTATCCCTTAACTTATTTTCGGTGTACTCGATTGAGTCGATGAACACATCAAGTTACTCCAGAGTTCCTCTGACTTGATGCTCTTCTCTAAAAGACTTTGACTCGATACAGGACTGAATTCACAAACTGTCCTTTTCCAAGTGTCCTTCAATTGTGTCGAGTCTTCTCCTTATATAGGCATGAGCAGAATCTCTGCAGATCTTCAGTTGCAACCCTCGCAAATCTTCTTTCCTTAACAGATAAGATATGCGTATCTCCTGTTGCAATCCACGCGGATCTTCTTTCCTTATATGATAAGCACCCCGATAATTCTGTTGCAACCCGAATATATCTTCTTGCCTTATCCAATAGATTCTGCATGATCATAAAAGATATCCAACGAATATGCCTATTAAATATGTCTAGATACATAATAAGGAGATAATATTAAACAAAGATAATCTTGGAAGATCTTAAAAATCTATCTTAAAAAGATAAGAATAAAAGATCAGATCAAACAAAGATAATTTTGGAAGATATTGAAAGTCTATCTTTAAAAGATAAGAAAAATATCTAAAATATATTCCCTAAAAACATTTGACTTTTTATATCTCAACAAAAGATATTTGACGAAGATTTTTCCCTTAACGATCAGATATCAAATTATACTTTTAAGGAAAAATAAAATATTTTCCTTTTAAATATAATTTCCATAATATAGATCGAGGGAATATTTCGTTTCGCCAAAACGCTGATTTACGTTGTTGCAACTGAGCTGTCTAGATGACGTTGCAACTGACAGATTCACTGTCCGAAAATAGCGTAACTTTCTTGTATAAAAGAACATTGAATACTTTCCAACATATAATCAATCAACATGATTTAGGAAACATATGCAACACAACAAGGAAAGTCAATTACATCACAATCCAAAGGGCAAGTCAAATAAAAGGAAAGTTTCCCTTTTTAAGATTATCACAATAATAAACATGGAAACATTTGACTTGCAAAAAGGATAATATTTCATAAATTGATTTCCTGAATAAAGCAATCAAATATTTCATTCAATTAGTGAAAACTATATCTCACTTAATTTCTTTTATTAAATCAATTGACATTGATTTAAATAATTTCCAAAACGGTGTCAACATAATCTCCAATTTATTTATGGTGAAATAACATTGGTCCTAACAATCTCCCCCTTTGACTCATTTTGGCAAAACCATGTATGTCCAAAGAAATTAAGTAGAACTGTTGCAATCAACAAAAGGAGCTTTGCTAGTGATTAAATAATGAGATGAGTGAAAACACAAATCACTGCAATTGTTGCAACATACATAAAACTGGAACTTCCGTGAGGGCACCAGTCAAACTTTCTCTCCCCCTCGGTTCATGTATACCTTTGCTCTACCATTTAGGCTGAGCTTGGCATATTTCATTTCTTGGCTAACTTCTCTCCCTTTTGACATAACGAGTCAACGGGTGTAAATCTGCAAAATGCAAAGAGAAATTCTCTAAACAAGCATTACCAAGATAATATTAATAATCATCAAGGTTGTAGTAGCAAGCTATAATCCCAGAACCCAAGTTGAAGAATGGCAAAAAAACAAGGGTCATATGCTCTTTCACTTTGTGATGATTAGACGACACCTCCAGTTGCAACAATGTAACAACAAAACGATTAGAGCTAGGACTCTAAGATTTGTCCCATAAACTCAACTACTTCTTTGATTTCTTGACAAAAGCAATGCCCTGCATGAAGCGGTTAGACACCAAGCACAAGATATAATAATATATCTAGAAGTTACAACTGAATGATGTATGCCATATGTGGCATATGTCACCTCTTAACTTGATCTCCCCCTTTTTGTCATAGAAAATCAAAGACCCTGACAACGAGATGGAGTCTCAATATCCCGGAGCATATCACATGTATATTTGTTGTAACTAATGGCAAAAGAATTTTGCTCCCCCTTAAATGAAGCATAACTTCAACAATCACTATGCCCCAAACACAATCAGTGCACCAAACTACAGTTAACTATATAAAAATAAGGGAGAATTACACAAAGTACCCCTCAACTATGGGTAAATTACACAAAGTACCCCTCCTCTTTGGGAAATTACACAAACTACCCTTATGACCGATTTTTCGTAATTTTTTTATTTCAAACTATTGAATGTAAATTCATGCTCTTCAATTATTTTGCACAAAAAACAAAAAATAAGTCAAAATTATTGCATTAAACCTCATTTATCTCGTTTAAAAAGACAAAAAATATTGATAACAAATAATTTCTTCTAAGAAAAAATAAATTATCTGCGAATTTTAGTCTCTGCTATGATTTGAATTTGAAAGGTTGTCTTAATTATTTTATTTTTTTTGACCATAAGGGTAGTTTGTGTAATTTCCCATAGAGGAGGGGTACTTTGTGTAATTTACCCATAGTTGAGGGGTACTTTGTGTAATTCTCCCTAAAAATAATTAACCAAGTGCTTTAGAAATTCACCCCTTGATATGTTGCACACAAAGTTACAACATGAACTTTAGTACCAAAAGACAATCACTTGAATCACCTTGTGGAACAGTCATGATACCATGAGACGCACATGTATCAATCGCGCATAGAAGATGTTCCTCAGATATGTACTCACAAAAAGAGATATGATTGATGCAGCTTTGCCATGATGATGCAATCAGAAGTCTGAGTCCATAAAAGTTCCACAAAAACATGACATGTCATCTCAACAAATTCTTTTATAAAAGAATACATTGATAAAAGATAGAGAAAATTTTGAGTAACAAAAAGTACATAAGAACCATAGAAAACAACAAGTACATGCCATAAGTACCAAAGTTGCAACAAGCAACACAGTGAAAAGACATTTCAAAAAATCAGGCAGAGAATGCCGAAAATGTGGAAGCTCCAATGGCATGATGTACTTGGATGATATTAGATGCTAGAGTACGCATTCACGGTTCAAGTCACACAAAATGTTTAAAATGGTCAAGTCCGGAGATGTGACACATGGGCATAATGACTAAAACTTGACTAAGTAAAATACCATCACCAAAAAAACTTCGTACTTATCCACTTGAACTGGTAGCTTTCACTCTAACTCATTTTTGGTATGGGGTAGCTCTTTTCAATGAGTAGACGCGTGAAATATGAATTGATAGATTTCACTCCCATTTCTTTTAGGTCAGGTAGCTTTTTCTAGTCATCACTCAAACACATTATCCTCTTTAAATGATAAGAGAGTACATTTCTTTTTTTTTTTTTAAAAAGAATTGAGTACTTGGAGAATGGTGAGGTAATCCACAAGAAAATCAGTTCTGAACTCATCTTATGCACCCAGTGATCATATTCAGAACGAGACAATGAAAACAATTTGGACAAACCTATGAAATGAATTCAATAGTATACAGATCATCCTAGTTGCAACACGACCACTGTTGCATCTTACATAAGGCAGTTTCTGAGAGACTTTCTTAGGGTCTCAACTGTAACTGCATGCAGTACCTTAGTAAATATAACAACAAGTTATCTCTTCAGGCATGAGTAAAATTAACAAGTTGGAAAAACTCATGTTTGTGAAATCTTTTACGCATACAGAGATCATATGCATATCTGGACAAACAGAAAAACAACTTAGATAGACTGTATGAGATAAGAAAATTGGCATTAAATCATCATAGTTGCAACTGGCCACTTATGCAACAACAACATGCACATGTCGAATAACAAGGTCTCAAACATGTAACAACTCACGATTAGCATGAGAATATGTCCAAACAAAGATAAAACATATTAGAAAAAAAATATTCACAAAAGTCAACAAAACGTAACAATACAACTTGCCCTATTTCTTTATCAATAAGCACAAATAGGGAACTCATGCAGGCCATTATACCAATCAGTCATACCTTCATCAAAAGATTCAGATCTAGATAATGAACTTATCTTGATTCGTTCAATCATGTTCTACTTTGTTGCAACAGACTCTACTCGATTACTTAATACAATCGCATTGACTTCTCTCAACTTTGCAATTGCAACAGCAAATACAGTAGAAGTTCCAACATCATCTATCTTCAGAATTCCAGTCCATTTGTGACTATGAGTCTCTTCGTTCGCAGATGCGTCTACAAGTTTCAACAACACCTTCGGTACAGCTTTTGAAGCAGCATTCTGTTGCAACAGAATATGGCTGCTCATTTGGTTCTTACATCGTTGACATGCATCACAAGACCCAAGTTGCTTCCTCCATTTGGTAAAAGCTTCCCAACATATTCCTACAAAAGGCTTTTAGTTAGTTCCACAATAACTAACCTTTTGAGCAACAAAATCATTTCATCAAAAGAATGTGAGTGACATGTCAATCGGTGCAACGCATTATGCAAATGAGAGAGTTCATCACACTTTCCCACCAGTCTATACTCTCATAAATCATGGAGAGTATTTGGATCAGTCACTTTACACAAATTCACACAAAAATTCACATTGACTTTATCTAAGAAGATGGGTTCACGTGATTCACAAATTTTAATCAAGTTAGCAAAAAGTTCCTCCATGTGGAGCACATCCTTGATTCGTGAAATCTCGTCAACATTCAAAATTCTTATACTGAGAATTCGTTCATTCTTTCCATTTCCATCCATAATCTCTCTTTTTGATTCTTTCAAACATTTTGACAATGATTTACTAGTTTCATTCATATTTCTAAAGCCTCCTTTATAAAAATAAAATGATTTAGGTGAACACCCATAAACACGTGAATCAGTAGAAAAGCACAAGTGACTACAAGTCTTCAACCAAACTTGTTTATCCTGTAAAGTTGCAACACTCTGTGTGAATGTCGGCTTAAAATGATCAATGCAAGTTGCAACGCAAGACATAGCCACAAGGATTAAAACAGGCTTATGAAAATAAAGATTCTTCCAGAAGTTAAAATAACTTGATGTATTGTAACCTTTTGTTCTACAATGGAAGATCAACATAGACTTACCAAGATCCTTTGGAGAAAATACACCTTCAAAAATATGATAAGGGTGGAAAACATTACCATGACACCCTCGTATTAGAGAGATAAAACCACCTTGTGTACCTTTCACAAGAAATCACTTTTTTTGTGATTTCCCATCTACAACAAGTCTCACTTGATTTTGGGAAAGATTCTCTTGGACCTCTGGATTTGACTTATCATCTCGCTCAGAAATATCTTCATATTCTGCCCGGACATTTGTGGCAACTGGTGATGTTGCAACAGGCATAGTTGCAACTGGTATTGTTGCATCAGATGATAAAACATAATTTTTTCTGCATATAATACCTTTTCCCTTCCTTTTGATTCTAAGATCATTAGCAGCGGAAACAAAATCAGAGTCGGAAGGGATAAGATTCTTACATTTGTATTTCCATGATTTATGCATTTCTTGGAGTTTTATCAAAAGATGTGTTAATGATTGGACATGCCCATCCTCATTGACTTCATCTTGAAACACCATACTCTTCGTTGATAACTCAATTTCTTCTTTCTCAAGTGATGTTTCTTCATTAGCCAACCTGAGAATATTACATATCTCTTTAGTTGCAACAGAATTAGATATTAATTTGAAATTATTAATATCAACACAAAATAAAATAATATCCATGGCGCTGGAGTTTTGGCTGGCCATAAGATATTCATCATCGGTCCAATCTAAGACATCTTTGATAATTTCATTCTCGTAAGACGGCGGAGACCATCCTCTAAGTATGTTTTTCCATGCCTTGAAATCTTTGGACTTGATAAAAACTTCTAATCTGTATTCCCAATATATATAGTTTGAATTGTTGAGCGGTGGTGGCCATAACACCAATGCTCCTTTCTTAATATTGTCCATACCTGCAAAAAAGATCTTAAATCCAGAATCTCACTAAATAATGGGTTAGTGACCGGCTCTTAATGCCAATTGAAAGATCTTAGATCTATATTACTTGTAATTGAATACAGTTGCACTTGGCAATAGTTTCAACTGCACTCGTAAGTAAGACAGATGACAGTTCTTTAACGTTTAAAAGTTGTTTTATTGTTGCAACTAGAAGAAGACGGTTAAACATAAAAACAGTAAACAACACAAAGAGTTTTAACGTGGTTCGGTCCAAATGGTCCTAGTCCACGGGGTTTGCACCCAAATATTGACTCAAACAATACCCTACTTAAGCATTACAATGTAGGTTTTACATCAACCCAAATCTTAGACTCCCTCTAATATTTGCAGTTGCAATACCTATCCCTTAACTTATTTTCGGTGTACTCGATTGAGTCGAAGAACACACCAAGTTACTCCAGAGTTCCTCTGACTTGATGCTCTTCTCTAAAAGACTTTGACACGATACATGACTGAATTCACAAACTGTCCTTTTCAAAGTGTCCTTCAATTGTGTCGAGTCTTCTCTTTATATAGGCATGAGCAGAATCTCTGCAGATCTTCAGTTGCAACCCTCACAGATCTTCTTTTCTTAACAGATAAGATCTGCGTATCTCTAGTTGCAATCCACGCGGATCTTCTTTCCTTATATGATAAGCACCCCGATAATTCTGTTGCAACCCGAATATATCTTCTTGCCTTATCCAATAGATTTTGTATGATCATAAAAGATATCCAACGAATATGCCTATTAAATATGTCTAGATACATAATAAGGAGATAATATTAAACAAAGATGATCTTGGAAGATCTTAAAATCTATCTTAAAAAGATAAGAATAAAAGATCAGATCAAACTAAGATAATTTTGGAAGATATTGAAAGTCTATCTTTAAAAGATAAGAAAAATATCTAAAATATATTCCCTAAAAATATTTGACTTTTTATATCTCAACAAAAGATATTTGACGAAGATTATTTCCTTAACGATCAGATATCAAATTATACTTTTAAAGGAAAAACGAAATATTTTCCTTTTAAATATAATTTCCATAATATAGATCGAGGGAATATTTCGTTTCGCCAAAACACTGATTTACGTTGTTGCAACTGAGCTGTCTAGATGACGTTGCAACAGACAGATTCACTGTCCGAAAATAGCGTAACTTTCATGCATAAAAGAACATTAAATACTTTCCAACATATAATCAATCAACGTGATTTAGGAAAGATATGCAACACAACAAGGAAAGTCAATTACATCACAATCCAAAGGGCAAGTCAAATAAAAGGAAAGTTTCCCTTTTTAAGATTATCACAATAATAAACATGGAAACATTTGACCTGCAAAAATGATAATATTCCATAAATTGATTTCCTAAATAAAGCAATCAAATATTTCATTCAATTAATGAAAACTATATCTCACTTAATTTCTTTTATTAAATCAATTGACATTGATTTAAATAATTTCCAAAACGGTGTCAACATAATCTCCAATTTATTTATGGTGAAATAACATGTGTGACTGATATTACAAGGAAATTGGCCAAAAGACTGAAATTGAACGATTTAACACCATGAAAGTCTACAATGTGAAGATGAAGAGCCTGGTTTTAATGAAACTAATCAAGAGGATCTACTGATGAATTGGTTGTGCAAATTCTTTGGCGAATTATTGAAGAAATTGTTCGCTGGTTAATTTCTTTGTGATTTTACGTGTGTGTGTGTGTCTCTTTGTGTGTGAAGGGGTAGAGCCACCTTGAGGGCTAGGATGGGCTCCAGCCCGGTGTTCATTTAGTGAAAGAAGAGACAAAAAGATTGTTCAAAGTTGTGCAAGTGAGCTGAAAAGTTTTCCTTGATGTATGAAAAAATAAAAGTCACGTAGTATATATACAAGGAGCTGAGCTCAATGAATGGTCAAGATCAATTTAATCTAATAGCCTTAAAGGCTAAAGAAATGTTCTACACTCTTCTTATAATAAAATAAGTTGGTCAATCATAGTCATGTTCTAGAGAAGTCTAAGATTGTTATATAAAAGGAGAAATCAGAGTTGGCCTATTTACATGATAGAGCCTAAAGTGTTGAAAACATTCTGAAGTGACCTTAGAACTATGGTTGTTGGATCGGTAAGCCAAAGTACGGGGCCATGTGTATTGGCGACGCGTTATTTGGTATATTTGCGTGCCTAAACGCGCTGCTAGCTGGATAATGCAGGCTCCTGCTTGCTTGATCAGACGAAAATGTGGCCGCTGGTGAAACCCTCCCCCACCGAATAGGCGACGTCCCTGGTGCCTAGGAATTCTGAAACGCTTGAATCTTGTTCTAAGACTGCCATAACTAAATTGGTGTAGTTGACGCACATCCTCCATGTCGCCTCCTTCTTGAGCACGAGCACTACGTTGCTCAACCACTTCGAAAATCTTATCTCATAGATGTGTCGTGTCGCCAGCAATTCTCGCACTTCCTTCTCTGCTGCCTCCTTCTTCTCATTGCTAAAATTTTGCTTCTTTTGTCTGATCGACTTTGCGTCAGGATTCACGTTCAATCGGTGTACTATGATCCTGGGGTCTATCCCGTGCAAATCTGAATGTGTCCAGGCAAACATGTCAGCATTTTGCCTGAGACAATCCACTAACGTACTCTCTATCTCCGGACTCATTGCCACCCCTATCTTGATTGTTCTGGTATCGTCTTTCTAGAACAATCACATTGTCTTGAACTCCCTGAGTGGTTCCATTTTCGACTCCTCCCACTGTTCCATCAATTAGAACTTACACTTCTCTTTAACCGGCTCCTGAGGTTTAGGCTTTCGCTCGTTCTTTGGCTTATCAAGCTTGCTTCTCTTTCCTCCTCGCGTCTCTTTTCCTGAAAGGGTCATTTCCTCTCTTTGCCATCTTACCAAGATAGACTCTCTAGTGCAAATAAAATGGTGTTCCTACAGACGGCGCCAATATTTTGGTCTTATTTTGTCTGGGTTACAATACACCGAGATGATCGTTACAATGGGCCTGACTCAACTAAAATAATGTTAATCTATTACAAAGAATGGACTAGCTTGGTCCGGAATACCTAATACACGTACATGAATACAAAAGAACAACAATAACCCTAGATGGCCGAATCGAGGAAACAATCGAACTATCCGGGTTTGATGTACCCCGATCGGTCGAATTTGGAGAACTGTCGAATTGGTATAGTTCGAGGGTTTAGAGTATCGAATCTGGAGAACTATCGAATGAACGTGATTCGATACTGAGAACTCCCGAACAAGGTATACTCGACGGTTAACGATTGAATCAGTAGAAGAACAATTGAACCGAATAACTGTCGAACGACTGAATTCGATCGAAGTGAGTTGGTGAATAGTAATTAATGTGTGGCGTAAATATCGGAAAACGGGATATATTATATATAGACCCCGATCCACGGGATCCACACCAAGTACGGAGAATAACTGTCTAATGGGCCACGTTCGACTGTCGAACGGGCCCAATTCGATATTGGGTAGGCCGGCCCAAAAAACTTTTGAGCCTCCTAAAATACCCCACGAGCATCACATGTAAAGTCCACGTTATTTTTACATTTTCAAACAATTAAAAAACGTGAAACTTGTTGGCTAATATATTATATTGTTGGACAAATTAATATTTGTGCCCTGTAAGTTTACCCATTTGATGAATATGCCCATTAAATTTTGAATTATTGAAAATGCCCCGCATTTTGGCAATTTCTTAATTTTTATGCCCTGTGTCAGCCACATGTGAAAAAAAGGTGACGTGTCTGCCGACTTGGAAAGAAAGACACACGCCCTCTTAAAAACGGTACGCCACATCAGCCCAAAAATATATACATAAAAAATATTTAATTTAAAATATATTACTTTTTATTTTTGAAAAAAAAACTCATCATCGTCCTCTTCACCCCCCCCCCCCCCCCCTCCCTCCCGCCGCCGGCGGTCATGTTCATCACCACCCCCGTTGCATTCATCACCACCTCACCGCCGCATCTTCATCACCACGTCACCACCACCAAGCTTGCCCTCCTTTAATTTTGATTTCGAATTGAATTTCGATTTCAAAATCGAATTCGAGCTTGGTGGTGAAGATGACAGGCGGCGGGGGTGGGGGGTGAGAACGATGATGGGTGAGGCAGGGGGCGGGGTGGGTGGATGAGGACGATGGGGGTGTGGGGTTGGGTGGGTGCAGGACGATGGGTTTTTCTTTCTCTTTTTTTTTTTAATTATGGATATAAATATAGTGTAATTCATAAGGATATATTTTTTTAAAATTTATATGTATTCTAGAATTAAATATAAAAATGTTTTTAATACATAAAGATATATTATAATAAATATAATATTGTTTTTAATACATAAAGATATATATATATATATATATATATATTATATATTTTGGATATAAATATTATTTTAATATATAAAGATATTTTTTTTATATATTTCTATATATTCTCAAATTATATATGATATTGTTTTTAATACATAAACATATTTATATATATATATATTTATATATATTATGGATATAAATATGATATTATTTTAATACATAAAGATATTTTTTTATGTATTTATATATATATATATATATATATTCTAGATATATATATATATATATATATTTTAATACATAAAGATATTTTATATATATATTTATATATATTCTGGATATAAATATATTTTTATTTTAAATATATTCCATGTGGCAGTCACATAGTACAAAAAAATATTTTTTTGTTTTAAATATATTGATGTAGCGTGTGTCTTTCCTTCCAAGTCGACAGACACGTCACCATGTTTTCACATGTGGCAAACACAAGGCATAACAATTAAGAAATTGCCAAAACGCAGGGCATTTTCAATAATTCGAAACTTAATGAGCATATTCTTTAAATGGGTGAGCTTACATGGCACAAATATTAATTTGTCCTATATTATTATCTATTAAAAAAAAAAAAGGAAGAGAGACAAATAGATTACTTTCTAATTAAAAAAAAAAAACAGAAGGTTGAGAAGTGCCATTTTTTGGATAGACAAAGACACAAATTATATCGCCATTCGCCAACCAAAAGTGTACTAAATTAGCAGTAGTTAAAGCCTCTTTAAAAGATATCTAGCAGCCGATCTTGACCTGTGCTTGGATTATATTCCTACTACTGTGCTCAATATCGACTTGGAATTGGAAGTGGAAGTGGAACTCCACACGTTCACTACCTACTACTGCCCAACTCAAAATGATCACTCTCCTTATCTCACATTGAATGAAAAAAGGAATTAGGCCTGCCTTCAAACGCGTCCACTTCCTCTCTATTCATATATGGTCCACACTCACCACCCTAACTTCAAATCTTGTCTTGTATTTTCTCATTTTAATCTTTGACCTATTAATTTGGAAATACTTATCGACGTGATAAGATAATGTTAAAGCTATTATCGTCGGTCTTAATTAAAGGGCGATGGATTAAACACTGGTCAAATCAAACATTCTTCAACAGATATGTGCATAATTCAGTTAGTATTAACGTACACGTACGTAGTTACTTTGAGAGTCTAATAGATATATATATATATATATATATATATATATATATATATGGAACACAGTTCAAATGATTTAAATCCAATACTAAAAGGATAATATCTATTCCTATATGATTATTCATTATCTGTTACGTATATCAAAATACATATTTCGGATCATAATAAAATGTGATATATATATTCACAACAAAAATGATAACCACAACTCGTGCATTCCTAGCCTTGGGGTCTTCACGATCATGACAAATCCTATGATATGAATTCTTACAGCTTTAAATTCTCTACTTCCACTCCTCCCCAAAAGGCAAAAACGTCAGTTTCTCACATGCACATATATAACTCACCACTCTGTTTCTCAATTATAATTCACCACAAAAACCAACCTCTACTACTACAAACACATTTGTAGAACCACACACACCATGACGACCGCACCGGATCATCACCAACATGGCGGCCTCTCCGCCGCACGATCAGTCGGGCTCCAAACACTCAACAGCCGTTGGTTCATGGTCTTCGCGTGCCTACTCATCATGTCAATGTCCGGCGCCACTTACATCTTCGGCATCTACTCCAACGACATCAAGACCTCCCTCGGCTACGACCAGACAACCTTAAACCTCCTCGGCTTCTTCAAAGACCTCGGGGGCAACATCGGCGTCATGTCCGGCGTAATCAACGAGTTCGCCCCGCCCTGGGTCGTCCTTGCCATCGGCGTCTCCATGAACTTCTCCGGGTACTTCATGATATGGCTTGCGGTCACGGACCGCATATCGAGACCACCCTTGTGGCAAATGTGCTTGTATATTTGCATTGGCGCTAATTCGCAAACCTTCTCTAACACAGGCGCTTTGGTTACTTGTGTCAAAAACTTCCCCGAGAGCAGGGGAATTGTCATAGGTTTGTTGAAGGGGTTTACGGGGTTGAGTGGCGCGATCATGACGCAGCTGTTTCATGCTTTTTACGGGCACGATTCCAAAGCTTTGATCTTTCTTATCGCGTGGCTACCGGCCGCGGTTTCGTGTGTTTTCTTGAGGACGGTGAGGCTGATGAAGGTGAGTAGGCAGGAGGATGAGGTTAAGGTCTTTTACCATTTGCTTTACGTGTCACTTGCCTTGGCCGGTTTCTTGATGGTGTTGATAATCTTGCAAAATGGGCTTGCTTTTAGTAGAGCGGAGTATGCAGGGGGTGCTAGTGTTGTTCTGTTTTTGCTGTTTGCCCCATTGGGTATTGTCTTTAGAGAGGAGTTCAAGATTTGGAAAAACAACAAGAAAAATCCACCTCAACTGAAAATCGTAACTGAAACTCCACCATCAGCAGCTGAATTAGTAGTACTACCAGCTGATCATCAGCCGCCGCCAATTCAAGAAAAGACTACCACCATTACTTCTTCATCATCGTCATGGTGGTGTGATGTGTTCAAAGCGCCCGAAAGAGGCGAAGATTACAACGTGCTGCAAGCGATTTTCAGTATCGACATGATCATACTATTTACGGCTGTAACGTTTGGAATTGGCGGTACGTTAACAGCAATCGATAATTTAGGCCAAATTGGGAAAGCACTAGGCTATCCAACAAAAAGCGTCACCACATTTGTCTCACTAGTCAGCATTTGGAACTACTTAGGTAGAGTTACGTCGGGTTTCGCTTCCGAAATTTTCTTGGCTAAGTACAAATTTCCACGTCCACTCATGCTCACATTAGTCCTACTCCTCTCGTGCGCCGGCCATCTTTTGATAGCGTTTGGGATACCGAATTCTCTTTACGCGGCCTCGGTGCTTATGGGATTCTGCTTCGGGGCTCAATGGCCGTTGATTTTCGCCATCATATCGGAGTTGTTCGGATTGAAATATTACTCGACTTTGTACACTTTGGGAGGGGGTGCTAGTCCTTTAGGGGCTTATATTTTGAATGTTAGAATAACAGGTCATTTGTATGATAAAGTGGCATTGAAGCATATGGCGGCAAAGGGGCTTGTGAGGAAAGAAGGGGAGGATTTGACATGCATAGGCGTGGAGTGTTACAAGCTGGCTTTTTTGATAATCACGGCTACTACACTTGTGGGGTGTTTTGTTTCGTTTATTTTAGTGATTAGAACAAGAAAGTTTTACAAAGGGGATATTTACAAGAAGTTTAAAGAACAAGGTGACTCTGATACGTGAGAAGTTAGTGTCCTGTATTTGGTTTTTCTTTTGTGTGTTTAGTGTAATAATGCATCCACAAGGCTAGTCCATTGATGTATGGAGGAGGGTATGCCATAGGGTGATTCACCTTATAATGGTGAAAGGTGAAAAGTTTTAGTTTCACCTGTATCAATTAAGCAAATATTGTTAGTTGATGATATATATGATGGTATTTAATATGTAACTTGGTGATCTTTTATTATTTTCAGGGATAAGATAAACACTGTCTTTCTTTCCAGTTTCCACAACTACTGCCAAATAATCCTGCCCTTCCCATGTTTGCAACAATGATTTAAATTTTGTTATCTTAAAGACCTTTGACCAGAAAGTAGGAGAGAAATATTGATGATAGATATAACTTGCATGGCCAAAATTAGTTTCAAAACATTACCGAACAAATCTCAACACGTCTCTTGACTAGGGTTGTGTATTTGGATCGAATCAGGTCGAATGTATTCGATTTCATTCTTGAACTAACGAAGATCGAAATCAGATCAGTTTAAAATGATCTGATTCGATCCAAAATAATTCGATTTTGATCGAATTTGATTTGATTTTGATCTTTCTTTTTTCCTATTTATTTTAATATTAAAGAATAAACATGATATAACTTTTTAGTGTGTATCTGAAATTAAAGAAAGCTCGAATAAACATGAATACAATAATAATTTATAACAAATTCACATGCATTAGTAGGTTTCTCAATATAACATATTTACCCAATGTTCAAAATAAAAGACAAGTCATATTTAGTACTTAGTAATCAGTAGGCTACAATTCAAGGTTATACGCACAAAAAAGGGTTGCTTAAATTGCTTTAGTTAGGGTTTGAGGATTCGAGGGTTTTGTACTTTTGTTTCACTACTTTCCGCTTTTTCCTAAGTTATTTCTACCATTTTCCGCCAAAAAAAGAAAACGTGTGTAGTGTTTTTTGAGAAAGGAAAACATGTGAAGTGTCAATACTTTAATTAATATATTAAGTTACTTAGTAGTGTTTCATTAGCATTATATATATATATATATATTATTTTATAACTTAATTTAGTATACTATTATATATTTATTTATTTATTTTTTTAAAAAAAAAACGAGTATTCGATTCAATCTGATTTTTAACCCCTGAAATCGAGGATCAAATCAAAGGGGAGTTTGATCTTAAGTCAAAAATCAAAAGTCATATCAAATATTTAATTTAATTTTTAAATCGGATCATTCGATCGATTTTCAACTTATTCGATCAATTTGATTTTTAATTTGATTTTTTCTACACAGCCCTACTCTTACATAAGACAAATTGAGCATTCTAGTTCTACAATCTCCCTTTACAAAACTCGAGTCAACTCGACAAATATAGGAGGTCCATTACGGTGTTGAGCATTCTACAATCTCCCTTTACAAAATTCGAGTCAACTCAAATATAGGAGGTCCATTACGGTGGGTCACCCCACTTTATGTTAGATGGGCCACCAATGAAATGATTGGGTACAAAAATTCAAAACCATGGACCAGCTAAGCTAACATCAATCAAACCATGACTCAGTTGGTTAATGAAACCCGTAATATATATAGTGATAGACAACAATGTAGGTCGATCACGCGCAACGCAGATGAATATGAATATGGGAGGTGAGGTCGACCACCACCACTGTTTGATCATTGATGCATGAGATTTCCTTGTTATTGGTCCGAACGCTACTTTCATTTCAGTAATGAATGAAAGATACTGCGAGTCTGCAACTACTATTCAAACATGTGTGATGGGGGTATTTCAGGATTGGGCTGGCAACAGAGTTGGGCCGGCCCATTAACGTATCAAATCTGGCCCATTCGATACCTTCAGCGCATCGAATAGCTACGATTCGATGCGAGTATCGAATTGATATAATTCGATGCGTAATTTACAGCTGTTTTCGGGACCCACAGTGCGAGTAGCTATATATATAGGGTGACTTAGAGCGTTCAGGAGAGGTTGAACGCATGTCCCAACCTGACCACATCGAATCCATCCATTCGATACGTCCCCCCATTCGACACGCTCCTCAATTCGACACGAAACAAGATTCGATACGTACCGAAGTCCTATTGAGATAATATAGCGTTGACTCGGCATCGAACCGGCACCATTCGAGGCGTGTATCGAACAACCGCAATTCGATGCGTTGCATACTTAGTATTATTATTGTATTTAAATCAGTGTAAGATCTGTAATAGATAGTAGGTGTTTCGGACAAAGTTAGTCCGGTTATTTCAAGTGGATTAACATTATTTTGGTTATTTATATTCCCATTGTATTGTATTACTGTGTTCTATTACCATGACGAAATAAGACCAGAATATTGGCGCCGTCTGTGGGAACACCGTAAACACTGTTTTTAGATAGAGTAGCTAGGATGACAGATAAAAGGCATTTGAATGTGGTTGAGAAACAGCAAACCAAGAAAAAGCTCAGAACAAAGTCAGATCCGAGACTAGATAGGCTTGAGCCTAAAAAACAAGGGCAAGATAAAATTGAGAGTCAGTTGTTCAAGCAATGGCAAGAATGCAAGATGGAACCTTTGGGAGGATTCAAAATAGTACAGCTTTTCAAAGAAAGTTCTAAAAAAGTAATCAAGATTGGAGCAGAAATGGATTGCATGATAGAAGCAGCTTTGGTAGATTGTCTTCACCGCAATTCAGATATATTTGCATGGTCTGATTCAGACCTTCAAGGGATAGACTCGAGAATCATTGTACATCATCTGAATGTAGATAAGAGTGCGAAACCGATACGGCAGAAGAAGCGGAGTTTCAGCAAAGAAAAGAATGAAGCAGCTGAAAGAGAGGTGCAGGAACTCTTAGCAGCTCGACATATTTACGCTATAAGATTCTCAGAATGGTTGAGCAATATTGTGTTGGTCTTAAAGAAGGAAGCTACATGGAGGATGTGTGTGGACTATACTGACCTAAACAAGCATTGCCCGAGAGATCCATTTCCTTTGCCGCGAATAGATCTACTAGTAGATTCTACAGCAGGATGTGCATTATTGAGTATGATGGATGCAAAGAGCAGTTTTCATCAAATCTTCATGGCGGTGCAGGATCAGAGTAAAACGGCATTTGTAACTGATACCGGAGTGTACTGCTATAGGGTGATGCCTTTCGGATTAAAGAATGCGGGAGCAACATTTCAGAGGTTGGTGGCTAAAATGTTTTACCATCAAATTGGGAAGTCAATGGAAGTATATATTGATGATATGCTTGTAAAGAGTCTTAAAGCTGATGAACATGTGCGACATCTGGATGAGGCATTCACCATAATGAGGACATATGGAATGAAGCTAAACCCTAAAAAATGCACTTTCGGAGTGACGGCTGGGAAGTTTCTAGGATATGTGGTAAATGAGAGAGGAATCGAGGCTAATCCGGATAAAATAAAAGCAGTATTGGATTTGCCTTCGCCTAGCACAGTGAGAGACGTACAATGCTTGGTGGGCCGCCTGACGGCCTTGGGAAGATTCATATCAACATCTGCCGAAAAGAATCTCCATTTCTTTAAAGTGATGAAACGGAACAAAAATTTTATCTGGACTCCGGAATGTGAAGAGGCATTTAGGCAAATGAAGAAATATCTAGTAAGCCCCCCGTTGTTAGCAAAACCGGAGGAGAATGAAATGTTGTATCTCTATCTGGCAGTATCTGCAAATGCAATCAGTACAGTACTACTTAAACAGAGAGGAGCTCAGCAACTACCAATACATTATGTGAGCAGAGTACTGCAGGGGGCGGAGAGAAATTATTTGGAGATAGAACTGTTCGCATTGGCGATCGTTGTTACAGCTCGAAAGTTGAAACCGTATTTTCAATCTCATCCGATTACTGTGGTGACTGACAAACCATTAAAGCAAGTATTGGCGAAACCAGAAACCTCTGGTAGACTGGTGAAGTGGGCGATTGAACTCAGTGAGTTTGGGTTGGAATTTAAGCCGCGAGTCGCGGTCAAAGCGCAAGCCCTAGCAGATTTCATGGCCGAAACCCTAGGTAATAGTGTAGTGGAGGCCGCATGTCGTATATTTTCTATATCAAACCAAGAAGGTACCAGTAGAGCAACGACGACATGGATATTGCATACGGATGGATCTGCCACAACTCACGGGGGGGGGGGGGGAATTGGAATACATTTTCTGTCCCCAGAGCGGAGGAAATTTGAATTTGCCATCAGCTTGAATTACATGGTGACAAATAACGAAGCTGAATATGAAGCAATAATTGCAGGGATTAAAATGGCACTCGGACTCAACATTGAACATTTAGATGTGTTCACCGATTCGCTTTTGGTGGCAAATCATTTCTCCGAAAAGTATGAAACACGCGAGGAAACTATGAAGCTATATGCCGCAAAAGTTAAAGAGTTGGCAAGGAAGTTCAAATTTTTTGATATAACTCAAATCCCCAGGGACGACAATGCCAAAGCAGATGCACTATCTAAATTTGCAAGTTCTTCAGAAATTTTGGCAGAAAAAAGAATCACACTTATGGTTGCTGACAAACCTTCAATTGGGAAGTCAAAATATATTACCACAGAAGTCAGAGTGGAATTTATAATGACAATACAAGAGGACCCGTATTGGAAGGATGAAATTATGATTTATCTTCAACAGGGCATTTTACCAGCGGATCCGAACGCTCAACGCAGAATGCGTTACAAGGCTTACAGATTCACTATCAGTAATGGAGAGTTGTATAAAAGGTCTTTCGAAGGACCGTTGTTAAGATGTTTGACCCCTACGCAAGCTGAATATGTCATGGAAGAGATCCACGCTGGTAGCTGCGGAAATCATTCCGGGGGCCGAGCGTTAGCTCAACGAATATTATGTCAAGGATATTACTGGCCAACTCTACGTAAAGATGCAACAGCTTATTCAAGAAAATGTGACAGCTGCCAATATCATGCTCGCCTTATTCACAGACCGGCACGTCCACTGCAACCAATCGACGTGGCATGTCCTTTTGATCAATGGGGAATTGATATAGTTGGTCCGTTTCCACCGGGCAAAGGTCAAAAACGGTATCTAATAGTGGCAGTGGAGTATTATACAAAATGGGTCGAGGCGGAACCTATAACGTCAATCACGGAGAATAATATGATCGAGTTCATCTGGAAATACATTATATGCCGTTTCGGTATACCAAGGTCCATTGTGTGTGATAACGGAACGCAATTTACTGGGAAGCACATTAAATCTTGGTTTGGGGAATTAAAGATATCACACAATCTCACGTCGGTATATCACCCACAGTCCAATGGCCAAACAGAATCCACTAACAAAACATTGAAGGATTACCTTGAAAGGAGAGTCAGAGCCACGGGAAAAACATGGCCAGCAGAGCTTCAAGGAATATTATGGGCATATAGGACGACCCCGAGAACATCGACAGGGGAAACCCCATTCGTTCTTGTCTATGGCACTGAAGCAGTATTGCCTGCGGAAATAGGTATGCCAACGCGCAGAATCACTGATTATGATCCAGAACAATCGGCCAGGCTGCGACAGATGGATCTAGATATGATAGGATCCACAAGAGAGGATGTTTATCAGCGCACTGTTGCATATAAAGCCGCAATGGCCAAAAGCTATGATAAGAGAGTCCAATTCAGAAGTTTTGAAGTAGGAGACTTGGTTCTTAGAAGCCTGGCAGCTAAACAGCATATCGGGAAGCTTGAACCAAAATGGGAAGGGCCTTTTAGAGTCACACGAGCAAGTTCACGAGGATATTATTATTTGGAGACTCTAAAAGGAATTCAACAGAAACGCCCATGGAATGTGCAACATCTCAGGCGTTATTATGCATAAATAGAAGAAATTTCATTAAATATATGTTTCTTACACACATTTACGCTGATTCTGTTCAGAGTTTATTATTAACTGAAAATCTTCGTTTGTTAAATGATGCAGAGAAGAACATGACGGAGGGGTAAGAAGGCCCAAAGTGGTCCACCCCCGCATGTCGGAAGGAAGAACATGACGGAGGGGTAAGAAGGCCCAAAGTGGTCCACCCCCACATGTCGGAAGGAAGAACATGACGGAGGGGTAAGAAGGCCCAAAGTGGTCCACCCCCGCATGTCGGAAGGAAGAACATGACAGAGGGGTAAGAAGGCCCAAAGTGGTCCACCCCCGCATGTCGGAAGGAAGAACATGACGGAGGGGTAAGAAGGCCCAAAGTGGTCCACCCCCGCATGTCGGAAGGAAGAACATGACGGAGGGGTAAGAAGGCCCAAAGTGGTCCACCCCCGCATGTCGGAAGGAAGAACATGACGGAGGGGTAAGAAGGCCCAAAGTGGTCCACCCCCGCATGTCGGAAGGAAGAACATGACGGAGGGGTAAGAAGGCCCAAAGTGGTCCACCCCCGCATGTCGGAAGGAAGAACATGACGGAGGGATAAGAAGGCCCGAAGTGGTCCACGGCCCGATGCAATTCACAACTATGCAGGAATAACCCAGTCGACATCTCAATTGGGTAAGACAATATTACCCTAACAAAAACAGTCTCAACTCAAAATGCTCATAATCTTACTGCAAATGAAAGTAGGATATTAATTGGACAGAATCACAACAACGAGCAAATTGATGAAATATCGCGTATGGAATACGTTATAAATACCACTTAACGAATGAATGCGCACCAAAAAGCAGATAATGTCAAACGATTGAGTCGTTTTCATTGAAAAAGCAATCATTTACGAATTACAAGGTTTTGTACAAAATATGAACTTAGTAACCGCAAAATAGTGTAGCCAAACTATCGCTACTCTTCAGATGAATGGGGGGACTCATCACGAAGAACCAATCCCATTGAACGGACAAAATTGGCGCAATTGCCCTGAATCTGATCTTCTGTCAGGATTAATTCCTCAGTTTGTGCCCAATTGTCAGGCAAGACAATTTCTGCTCTGTCAGCAGGATCTTCGAGTTGATACCTACTGGGAGAAATTGTACACTGGGCACTAACTGATAATTCTGGTTCACTTTTCTTGCTAGTCAGCATAGGCGCCATGCCACCTTGAGCAGGGCATTTACCTACAAAAGTTGTTGAAGGACCTGAAGCTTTAGATGCGCTGCTCACCTTCTTTCTTTTAGCCGCAGTGGCAGGGTGAGTATCTTTGAAATCAGTTCTTTTCGGAGGACTGCTAAGAAGAATCGTAGACCTGGAAATTCTAGGTAGCAATTCTGGCTCACTGTCGCCCGAACCAAAAACATCATGAAGAACCTTTTTAACATTTTCAGAATCGCCCGGAGTAGTGCTGGGAGCGATCTTCTCTTTACCCTTGGATACGTGAGGTGATTTGGGCTCTAAAGGGCTTGAATGGGACTTTTTTGATTTTTTACGGTCCCGCCACACCGTATAAAATGGATCGCCAGAACGAGGTGTGTGTAACTCATCATCGTCATCATCACCGTTATCTTTGGGTGTTTCCATTTTTGCGTCACGCCTTACATCAAGCATGTCACTGCGAAAACCCTCTCCAAGGTATCCAAGATGCCCTACTTGACCAACACATACGTCCATCCCATACTGCATGTCAGCAGCGCCGCGTAATAATTCCAGGCATTTACATACATTACTCTGCCTAAAATTTTCAACAACAGCACATCTATATTCTTCAGATTCAAAATACTGAATTCGACGACGCAAGTTGGAAATGGCATTTTCAGTATCTGTATTTGAAGCCTCGAGAGAACGATTCACGCGTTTTAGGGATTCGTTATCCTTTTTCAACGCATCAATTTCAGCACGCAAAGCTATTGCATCCTCTCCCGCTTTCTTGGCCTTCACTTCGGCATCATGCATATCACGGATGGCCTTAGATGTTTTCAATTCCGACTCTCTGGCGCGTTTCAGTGCATTTTGGCGACTGTACTTTCCATTATTGATAGTAGTACGTAGATTGTCGACAACAGAGTTATGTTGATTATGCACCTCAGCTAACCCGCTATAATCTCTGCATAGCCGATAAACGGCTAAGATGACAGAAGCAAAGAAAAGGCGCCCAAAGCGAGCCAAACCTTGAAACCCCAATCGGTTGATTACATTTCGACGATCCAATTGCGGCCACAAACTTTGCATAATTTCTCCAGCCTGCTCCTCTCTCAGTCGGTATCCACCCAGTGTGGCACTCAATGATTCTGAATCTTCATCATTGAGAAAGTCATAATTACTAAGGCTTCCAGGCGGAGCAGGTCTTGGATTCCCTGAAGGTCGAGGCCTCTTGGGAGGAATGCTTTGAGCTTCGCGGGCGGATATATCCTCCTTTGATTTTCGTTTAGCGGCTTCATACCAGGGCTCATCGGTTGAGTGGGAAGAACTTGCTTTTTCTACGTTACGTTTTTCCCTGAAATGGGGATGAGCAGCATTAAACTTAGCTAAGTTGGCAGCGATCTTATCGTCTTCTGCATCGATGTCCTCCATTATCTCAATTTGGCGGTTGGTGCCGACTCTGATACGTCCACCGGTATCGGTTGTTGTCATTACCAGTTTCCTCGTAGCAAAGTTTTCTTGACGTTCAAAATCACTCACTAATGGCACCCGAGTGCCCGCACTGATACCTCCAAGTCTTATGGTAGAAGGGTCCCGCGAAGGTAAATTAGATGGACCCGCACCTGAAGGCTCATTTTGCTCATTTCGTTCGCCCGTTCCCTGAGTACCATGAATATTCTCAGGAGATAGAACAATTTTGCTGCGGCTTCGAGATTTTATACGAGCCATATTACCCTAAAGATATAAATTTTAACAAGTTTTCTGTAAAATTAAACAACCAGTAACGTGTCGAATATCGAAAATTTGATACGTACCGTGTCGAACAGGATGCGTTCGATGCGATCCAGAAACGAACAAAAAATATTCCCTCCAGGTAAAAACAAAAGTGTCAGACATGTGGTCCCTTATATATAGGCCCGTGGGCCGCATCTGTTCCGTACGCATCGAATTTTCATAATTCGATGCGCGCATCGAACGGATCACTATTCGATACCCATAATTTCACACATCGAATTGTAACAATTCGATGCCCAACAATTCTTAACACAGATATGTTGTGAATTTGGAAGCCGTCATTATTCTATTAACGTCTCCCAAACTGGGGGGACTATGTGATGGGGGTATTTCAGGATTGGGCCGGCAACAGAGTTGGGCCGGCCCATTAACGTATCGAATATGGCCCATTCGATACCTTCAGCGCATCGAATAGCTACGATTCGATGCGAGTATCGAATTGATATAATTCGATGCGTAATTTACAGCTGTTTTCGGGACCCACAGTGCGAGTAGCTATATATATAGGGTGACTTAGAGCGTTCAGGAGAGGTTGAACGCATGTCCCAACCTGACCACATCGAATCCATCCATTCGATACGTCCCCCCATTCGACACGTTCCTCAATTCGACACGAAACAAGATTCGATACGTACCGAAGTCCTATTGAGATAATATAGCGTTGACTCGGCATCGAACCGGCACCATTCGAGGCGTGTATCGAACAACCGCAATTCGATGCGTTGCATACTTAGTATTATTATTGTATTTAAATCAGTGTAAGATCTGTAATAGATAGTAGGTGTTTCGGACAAAGTTAGTCCGGTTATTTCAGGTGGATTAACATTATTTTGGTTATTTATATTCCCATTGTATTGTATTACTGTGTTCTATTACCATGACGAAATAAGACCAGAATAATATGCTAACTACAGTCCGAATATCCAATCTCTGCTCTCTTCACGTGTGCCTTAGCTTAGCCACTTGTTTAGTCAACCAGATTTGTGAATCGGAAATAATGCTACAATTAAATTAGTAATAATGTTCTTTCACTTTTGAGAAACAAGGGATATATGCATGGTTATTTTCTCTGTAGCTATGACACAACTTAGTGAAATAAAATCCAAAAGGGATAATTCTATCAAACCCCCCAAACTATGGGGTCATTTACCGCACATGGTCAGAACTTTAGTTTTAGCGGCAGTGCCCCCTAAACTTTGGTCGTTTGTGCGAATTTCTCAATTTTCCAGTTTTTTTGCAATTTTTCCACAAAAAATCATCGAAAAAATTATTTAAAGTTTGACTAAAACCTTCGTCTCGATGAGACGGTTCCGATGGTGGTGACGGTGTCGCAAAATTCAAAGCCAATATACGAGAAATTTAATTTAAGTGTATTGCACTTAAATTAGAATTCCCATCTTATAACTTTGAATTTTACATCACCGTCACCATCATTGGAACCGTCTCATCGAGACGAAGGTTTTAGTCAAACTTTAAATAATTTTTTCGTTGATTTTTGGTGGAAAAATTGCAAAAAACTGGAAAATGGAGAAATTCGCACAAACGACCAAAGTTTAGGGGGCATTGCCGCTAAAACTAAAGTTCTGACCCTGTGCGGTAAATGACCCCATAGTTTGGGGGGTTTGATAGAATTATCCCAATCCAAAATAACAAACATATTTCAAAACTATATTGAAGTCAATAGCCCTAATAAACTTTTAAAGTATTTACAAACATATGCGTCAGAGAGTCAGTGACAAATAAACACGCACTGCTGTTATTTTAATAATAGAAAATAACTCAATAGCAAGACTCATATGCACCAAGAAATCTTCGATAATATGTGAATTCTTAAGGCAATAAGGCTATCAAACTAACACGCTCTCGTAATTTCAATGATTTTATGGGTTATAATATTTAAAATTCGCTCGTACTTTCTAATATGTTGCACACTTTCCTCTCCGTCGTTTTCGTTATTGAATATTAACTTTATGTTTCAAAAAATGTTTAAAATGCCTTCTTTTGAATGGTTAGACAAATGTTAATTGGATCTCGAATCTTATTGCATAATTAGATAAGTTTGTTTAATGTGCTAATATAGATAATGCGAGTTTACAAACAAGTAAAGGTAACTAATACCCTTTTATAGCTGCAGTTACGTAAGTCATGAATTTATAGTAAAGGCGAGGGCGACACCATGACGCGGAGGTCCTCAAGAATCAACACTGCAACATGTTGTCATCTATTGATGACTTTAGGGTTAAGCATAACTGTATAACACGATCGCATATATAAAGTTGAGGTTTGGTTTTAGAGAGCTTAGTGTTTTGATTTTGGGGGTAGATAAGATATATATTGGTGTGAAATTACTCCTTTGTCCAGAATGGCATGAGACCAAATCAGTCATGCTCCATGGATTAGGAAAATTATTATTGTTGTTGTAGTTTACAATATACGTGCTTTTTCCTTTTATTATAAATAAGGCTTTCATTGAACACTTCAAGAGTGGTTAAAAAAAGGGATTTAAAATTAGTTGTGCCCTACTGCAAAAGCTATTTAAGGTAAAAAAAAACATACTTATAGATTATTCATCAAAAGGTCATAAATGAAATTTGTGAAAGTTTTTGTGTAGACAACAAATATATTTTATTCATAAATATCCTAATGCCATGATAGGGCTTTTATTGGCTCCCGGCCCAAATACTGAATAGGCAATAGGTATCACCAAGTCTCTCTATCTTTTATTCTTTGCATTTGGTCCATTTTCCTTTTCTTTTCTTTTTTTGCATAAACACCTAATTGGCTAATTCTGACCCAAAATTAAATGGAAATTGGAAAGCCTTCTGTATTTTGTTTCTTTTTCCTTTTGTTGATAAATATATTGATGATGCCTTCAGTAATAACGTTTAACTGTTTAAGAAATGACGAATGCTAACACTCGGACCTTTGTGACGGAGGTTTCTCATGGGTGAATCATTCGTATTGTTACATATCCTTTTTCGTATAAACAAAAAATATTATAACCTTTACTTTCCGACAATTTAATTGAAAAAACATGACATATTCTACTACTTTTATAGTTATGTACTTCATGCATTCCTATCTCGTTTCTACCTTATACTCTTTGTGATTTTAAATTCGTGACTTATAACTATACTTTACTTCTTCTCACGGTTGGGTCCCAAGTCCCCTTCAACATTAATTAGTTCTTAGCTACGTTGTACGAATACATACACGTGTAATTTTTTGACGTGTATGCGCATCTTAGGTCCTTAGACAGAAAACTCAGTTCCAAATGTTCTCTCAATTTACAAATACTAGGTAAAAATAAAAATAAGCATGAGGCTAAATAAGCTTCATGAATTTAAATTGCTATTAATTAAATAAAGAAAACCTATTTGTCTCTGTAAATCCAAAATGATTTTGTATTTCTATGCTATGAATAAAACGAATGTGTATTTTTTATTTTCTTTAACAAGAGCAAACTATTTATTTAACTAAGGCTGAAAAATCAACAACTGGACAACGAAGTGTTGGGTATGGGTCGACAGGACAACCGCATATAAGTACAATGCATATCAAATCAAGTAAAATGCGCCAGTTCTTGCGGACAACATAACCAATGTTTCCTCTTTCCCTCAAAGTTGAAATATAGCTGAATTATTTTATTTTGAAATTGAAATATATATAATTTGAGAGCACATCTTTTGCACCACAACTACTATAACTCCTAGCATGCAGCAATATTGAAAGAATAAAGAACTAATTTACGTCAGTTGTGCCGTACGTAGTTGGTAATTTTGGAGTGGATACACCTAAACTTTATATTGAACCACTATGATGTTAATCAGTACAAATTTGACATAAAAGAAAATAGTTAGGACTGAAACTTTATCTCAGCTTTTACCTTTATTAAAATCTTCTCATTAAGTTAAGTGATAATTCTAAGATACGCAAATTTTGATATATATATATATATACACATATATATATATATATATTTAAAATTATCTTCTTACCAGTTACCATGCAAAATAATTACAATTAAAAGAAGATGCTCAAAATTCAACCTATGATTGACCAAATCTAGTGTAGTTTTTATTATTAGGCTTTGATCTGATGGTAACTTTTTTATAATTAACAAAAATCATCACTCCCTCCATTACAATTTACAACAAACTCTCCCTTTCTTTCTTCCAAAAATACAAAAAATACAAAAGGAAAAAAAAACTGTTTGTAATGTATCTATCTATATCTATATCTATATGTTGTATGTATTCACACAGCTCTCTCTCTTTCAATATTCCGATCGCCGGCGATCCATGATCTCCTCGCGCCACCGCTGACCGCCCTACATTTTCTTTCCCGTAACAGATCCAATCATCTGATTAGACGCACAAACAGGCAATGTCGTAAATTAGGGTTAGGGTTTTGATTCCGATTGTTGAAGGCGAAAAAAGAAAACAATGTTCAACAAGATAATGAAGAGAGGCCACCGCAAGGTGGCCAAATCCGAATCCGAATTCGCCTTCGCGCAGCCTGGCCGGAGCTCCGGCTCCGTTTCCACCTCCAGCGTCGTCGTTAACCACGCCTCTCGCGGCGGTGTTCCGCCTCCGATTTCAGCTTATTCCTCTGCCGCCGTGGCTCCTCCTCCGCCCTCTCCTGGAACGATCGAGAATCTACCGATGTTTCGTGATGTTCCGGTGCCGGAGCGCCAGGGTTTGTTTCTTCGGAAGCTTCGTATTTGTTGCTTTCAATTTGATTTCTCTGATTTGATGAGAATGGTTAGGGAGAAGGAGATGAAGCGGCAGACTTTGGTTGAGCTCATTGATTTTATCCAATCTGGTTCGGGGAAGATCACGGAGGCGAATCAGGAGGAGATGATTCGGATGATTTCCGTGAATATATTCCGGTGCTTGCCCCCTGCTTCTCATGAGAACACGGGATCTGAGCATACGGATCCTGAAGAAGAGGAACCGTATCTCGAGCCTTCGTGGCCACATTTACAGCTCGTTTACGAACTGCTCCTGCGGTACGTGGTTTCGTCTGATACGGATACCAAGGTTGCCAAGCGTTACATTGATCATTCGTTTGTTTTGAAGTTGCTTGATTTGTTTGATTCCGAGGATCCTAGGGAGAGGGAGTATTTAAAAACGATACTGCATAGGATATATGGGAAGTTCATGGTGCATAGGCCGTTTATTAGGAAGGCTATAAATAATATCTTTTATAGGTTTATATATGAGACCGAGAGGCACAGCGGGATTGGGGAGCTTCTCGAGATACTCGGAAGCATAATTAATGGGTTTGCGTTGCCAATGAAAGAGGAGCACAAGTTGTTTCTTGTTCGGGTTTTGCTGCCACTTCACAAACCTAAGCCGATAGCTGTGTATCATCAGCAGTTGTCGTATTGCATTACGCAATTTGTGGAAAAGGACTATAAATTGGCGGATACAGTCATTAGGGGTTTATTGAAGTATTGGCCAGTCACTAATTGCCAAAAAGAAGTTCTCTTTCTTGGGGAACTTGAAGAAGTTTTGGAGGCGACTCAGGCCTCAGAATTCCAGCGATGCATGGTTCCTCTTTTCAGAAAGATTGCTCGTTGTCTTAATAGCTCACACTTCCAAGTAAGAGGAATTTATTATGAATATTTAGTAGATTGTGCAGTTTTTGCTCACACTTTTTGCAGCTCATTTGTATCAGTTTGGTCTACTTCATTACGAGCTTGACTAAATGTGGATCCTTTATTTGATAGAAATGATATAGTTACCCTACATGATTCAAGCTATCATTAATAGAACATCTCATTTTCTTGTTTACTGGGCATGCTATTCCATTTGTTTATATTGTATGAGATGAGATGGTCAACAATGCCCACTAGCTCTTTTAGGTACAATTGTACTTCATAAATTATATGATGGGATACCTAATCTTCTATTCCCCCAACTTTGTAAATTACTTTCCACCCCCAGTCTAAGTTTAATATTTAATTGATTTTTTTCCCTCTTCTCATGGTGATAACTCCATCATTATATGGTATCGTTCCTGCTATATTTTAACCTTGATTAGTGCTATCAGTTTTCAACCTAAGTTGTTGTTACGATCATTAAAACTTGACTTGCTTCCTTCTTTAGATTCTCCCTCATCGTTCCTTGAATGGTTGTATTTCCTTTTATAAACCCTAAATACGCACAGGAGACTACCTCATTGTTCCCTCAATCATTGTATTTTCTGTTATAAAAACTAAATAAGCACATGAGATAATTTCTGTAATGTACTCCTATAATGTACTCCTACAATACTGAGAGATTACTAGATTATTGGTCCTATCAGCTTCCTTGTATACTTTCATGTGCATTCACTATATAGAAGACATGCGTATTGGACTTCTCTGAACGAGCAAGCTCAGCCGTCTGGCAGTAAAATTGCACCCGTGTTTCTTTTGTTGGGTGAAATTATTTCTCAAGAGATTATGCTGAAGGCCAAAGAAGTTCTTCTTATAAGGGTGGAGTGGCAATATAAGTCCGGCAGTAATGTCCTAGTACTATTTAGTTCTTACCAAGTTCTTGATGTTGATCATAAATTAGCATAATTTTTCTAAACCAGAAAACTTTAACCTTCGATTGTACGCCTAAAACAAGTTTTGCAAATTGTCAATGATTCTTTTTGCTTAAAAACAGCAAAGCTTTACATGGATTGTTGACGATTGATGTTGAATGAGAAATTGACTTTCTGCATCATGTCTGGTTGTTCTGCAACTTGTTTACAATTTGCTTGCGTTTTTAGTTTCTGTTCAAGTCGGGATATACAGCAGTTTCGTATTTACTGAAATTATTAGCTGCCATTGCTGGATAATCATAAGTTAGGTTGTCAGTAGAGTAGAATTAGTGTTATAATCATTAAGGCATAAACTGCGTGTTATGTTTACAAGGCAAGGCATGAGGCATAAGTGTTGTGAAGTTTTGTTAATATTTTAGAATTTATGTAATATTTAATTAGACAAATAAGTTGAAGAAGAAATGAAAAAAAGTATGTGAATTGAAAAAAAAAAGTTCTTTGTTTCTACCATTGTAAAGAGGCATTCTTACAAGATAATAGAAAAATGAATTTATTAATTTTTATCATTTATCTTTTTCTATTCATTTGACCTGGAAACATCGTTATTAAGGAAAGTGGTGAAGCTTAGGTTTAGCTGTCTATCACTACGGCCTGCTTCAGTGCTCCATTTACTTTGGTGTATCTTTGTCCCATTCGTGCTGTCCCTTTCTTCTAGGTTTTGCATAGATTTTGCTAATCTATTGGGTGTTCCTTTTGTCCTTACCATTATATTCCCTCTTCTCTTGGAACCTCTCAATGGTAGAAAAACTGGCATTGACCAGAGCACCTCAGCAACATGGGCCCCGGAATAGTGGCCATTACAAAGAGTTTCAACTGACTCCTGGTCTGCACGGACTTTAGGTACAAATATCTCCTGTCATATGCTCCCAAGATCTGGCACACACCTTTGAGAAGAAACTCTCCACGGTAACCCCTTAAGGCGTTTATTCATCACTTCGGCTCGAGGCAGGACCAAAACAGTGCCTTTTAAGCTTTGGAAAGAGCTAAAAGGTTTTCTGCAATAATCATTAGTTACACCAAGTTTCTCATTCTGGTATTTTACAATTTTCCTAGAAAGTACGTGTAAAGGTAATTGGTTTAAGATGGATGAGCAAACGCAGATGTACCCTGAAGGGAATGCTTGTAGATTTTGAATGCATCATTTATAAATATTTTTTTTACAGACAAGAAATCTTGGCTACTAGAATTTAAGTACCTGAAGCACATAAATGTAATTTTTTTGGTTAGGAACAATTTATGCTGCCCCTTATTTAGACCCTTTTTGATGAGTTACCGAGACAGTGTAAACTAGTCTTGGCTTCATGCTAGTTTGCCAAGTATGGGTCAATATGAATGTAACTTTGATTTCTGTCATTAACCTTTTAAGTAATCAGTAGCCAAGGCACCATTTATAGATATTTATATTATTTCTGGTTGGCAATTATCATGAGGATTTAGCACTTGTACCTACAATTATTTTCATATTATAGAAATTAGTAGTTGGTTCTAGATATAACACATACTGACACTGTTGCAGGTGTGCCAAACTTTGTTGCCACGTTACTTCATTGCCTGCAAACTATTTACTTGACCATTTTCAGTGATACATATGCATGGTCGCCCACTACTGAGGGATAAGTTTCCCTGCTCTAACAATAGGATCCATTTGTGAAGATTTCCTTGAATGGGATCTCATCGTGTTTTCTTCCATTTCCAAGTTTGCTTTGACTTGTTGCTCGACCAACTCAACAGAATCTATAATTCTAATTTCTTGTTAGTAGAACCATTTCACAAACCTAACTCGTGTTGGAGCTATTTCATTCTTTACTTTTTCATGTATCATATGATGTTGATCTACCACAAGCAAGGCTCTTTATAGTTAATTAGGCATTGTGTGTTGTTTGTGTACTTTTTCTATTGTGATGATCCAGTGTCCAAATCTTAGTGACAGCGACTCTGTTTATTACAAGGGTTGGTATGTGTAATATCCTTCAAATTAAACGCTACTTTTTAACTGGCTCATGGAACTAAGATTTTCCTCCTTCAAAAATACTTTAGAACTTGGATTGGCTTCATTTCCTCCAAAGATACTTTATGACTTGGATTGGCTTCATGTTCGTGCTTTCATAATTTGCTATTAGAGCACAGCAGAGTTAGAGTAAAATCGATTTTATTTTGGAGGAGTTCAAGATTTCAACTTCACATTCACTGAAAGGAAAATTATGATGCTGCTCGTCCGTTTTGTGTCTGTATTTGGCTGTGATGTCTGAATAACATCTGGGTGAATAGGTATTTAATATTGAAGGGATTCATCAGAGCTTTAGTGTCCTCGACTGTTTACATGATAAGAAATTTGGTATCAGAGAAAGTTTTTTGAGTTGGATTTGAAGTATACTATGTGTAATGTGTTTTCTTAGGGTTACTGAACATGCATGTGGCCTTGTTTTTGGTTATAGTTTAGAGCCAGCCCACCGTTGTACATTGCAATGAAGACAAATATGCAGACTATGTTTGGAATTGCAGTTGCTAATGCAGAAACTTTATCTGTTATCTTGAGGATGTGATATCTTGTTCTCAGCTGAAATAGAATTCCTTAGATATCTACCTGTTCAAGAGAAACTTATTGTTTTTGAATGTTCTTAGTGATATTTATGCTGTTTTTTAGTTTTATTCATCTCTCGCTGGAGCATATTTCTTTGATGTAGCAGCTCGATGATTTTTTGAGCTTTTCTAATGTCTCAGGTTGCAGAGCGAGGCCTCTTTCTCTGGAATAATGAGCATATTGTGGGCCTCATTGCCCAAAACCGATCTGTCATTTTGCCAATCATTTTCGAGGCTCTGGAAAAGAATATTCGTACCCACTGGAACCAGGCAGTGAATGGTTTAACAGTTAATGTTCGGAAAATGTTTTTGGAGATGGATGCCGATTTATTTGAGGAATGCCAGAGGCAATATGCCGAAAAGGAGGCTAGAGCAAGTGGGTTGGAAGAACAACGAGATTTAATATGGCAGAGACTGGAAGTTGCTGCTTCTCAAGGAGCATAAAAGAATATCTGCACGGCAGGAATCAGCACAGCATCCATGATGGATGAATTGAAACTTTGAACTCTGTCTCCCGGTCTCAGTGACATTCTCATTTTTGCATTCTTTCTTTTTAATTTTGACTTTGCTTAATCATTAAAGATGATGATCGGCAAAAGAAGCGGTTATGTAATTTAGATGTACTAATATTTATATTGACCGGCTGCATATTAAGGTTGGCTTGTGAAGTTCCTTATATTTATTTGTCGTCTTTGTTAACAATGTTTAATGCTACGAGATATTTTTATTCTCGTACTGTGAACTTCTGACAAAGTGGAATCATGGTTCATGTGACATGGTCTTTATGGTGGTGGGTTTCAATTTTCAGTTCCATTACTGTCTTATGTATGTATGTGCCTTTGTGGGTCTATAAGGTGTTGCATTTTGCTGTTCATTGTTAAGCTACTCACATTAAGAGTAGAGACTAGAGATAATGAAGAGAATATAAGAGTATGATACGGCCCAAGATGAAGGCCGTAGGGTTTACTATTTAGGAAATTAGTTTATTAAGTTATGTTATTCTATATTATGAGTCTTATGTTAGTCTTAGATTAGGAATCTTTATTTAATTAGAGTAGTATTAGATTTCTATTTCGTTTAGTAGTCTAGGTTTATTTTGTCTAGGTTTATTAGTATAAATAGTCCAAGTCTTGTAACTTTTTATTCATTCAGAAAATAAGTAAAAGTTTAGTTTTCTTAAATTTAGTCTCTCTTCTCTCTCAATTACTTCTTGGAGCTCGTTCTAGCTCGAATAGAACCCTATCCCTAACATTGGTGCTTTCATTGAGAGTCACTATATCAAAAAAAAAAATCATGGATGCGTGTTTATCCAATATGTCAAAACTTATGGAAGCAATGAGAATTTACAAAGAAGGCATGTCTCGCCACTTCGATCGTATGACTGGCTTAGTGTCCAAGATTGAAAGAAATTTGAGTGCACTTTCCCAAATTCCTCCACCACTACAAACGCCGCCTCCACCGCCACCAGCATCACAGTCGTTGTCAACGTTCTGCAACCGTCAATATCTTGATTTTGAAGTTGTTGTCGAAAAGCCGAAAGAGTCCACAAAAATTAAGGTCAACGTGGAAATAGTGAAATTCAACATCAACATGGCAATCTTACCACAACCTCCGATTCAACCTAGAGTATCCTTGTTGTTTCTTGCAAAGGATAAAAGCAATTCAAGGATGGTGACCCTTGGAAACAATCTGATGGCTTTTCATCCAGGTTATAACAACATAGTGACTATGAATTGGAGAAAGCGGAAAAAAGGTCTTGAGGACAAGACCCTATTAAGGGGGAAGGATTGATACGGCCCAAGATGAAGGCCGTAGGGTTTACTATTTAGGAAATTAGTTTATTAAGTTATGTTATTCTATATTATGAGTCTTATGTTAGTCTTAGATTAGGAATCTTTATTTAATTAGAGTAGTATTAGATTTCTATTTCGTTTAGTAGTCTAGGTTTATTTTGTCTAGGTTTATTAGTATAAATAGTCCAAGTCTTGTAACTTTTTATTCATTCAGAAAATAAGTAAAAGTTTAGTTTTCTTAAATTTAGTCTCTCTTCTCTCTCAATTACTTCTTGGAGCTCGTTCTAGCTCGAATAGAACCCTATCCCTAACAGAGTACAAATGCACTTAAAACAAATTATCTAGTCTTATAAATTTGATTAAAAGTAATTTTACCCATAAATGTAAATGTCTGAATTGTTGAATTGAACTCGGTAAGTAGTAATGTAGTATAAAAGTCAACTCTGAAGTCTGAACTAATGCCAAAAGTCGTGCTACTTATTTTAGAAGCACGATATTCTCCATCTTAACATATATATAATAATATAATAACTAAGTGGTTGTTTTTTCCTAGTCGAGAACAAAATCCCCTCCTTATCTTCTTCAACTTGGAACTTTATCAAATTCAAATACTAATGTCGAAAAAAGGAGGAGCTGCCACCCTGCAGAAAGATGTGCCGTGGAGAGCATCCTCTGCGGTTAAGCCAATTCCCAAAATCCACCACTCCCCTCTTCTTCGCATCTCTCAAAATCCCTTTTCCGATTATGCCCTCTTTGCTATGAAGGTTATATTTACTACTGCGTGTTATAAATTATTATTATTATTATTATTATTATATTTGTTTGTGACTTTTTGTTGGTGGGTTCTTGCCAAAATTTCATTTTTTGTTGTAAAGGCTTTATCTTTGCAGTTTTTCTTACTCTCCAGAAAATTAATTAATTAATAAATTTTGGGTGTTACATTAAGAAGTATAGTCCTATTATTGTTTTTCTTGTTGCCAAATCTGTTTTCGATATGCATAAATGGAATCAGGTTGTTATTATCTGCTTATTCGATGATCCGGTAGTTATTCTTGGGGCCTCATTAGAACGTACGAGTTGTATTATGTGTGTAGCTTCACGTTTTTTTATTTTCATTGGTGATTTAGCTAGCTATTTGTAGAATTAAACTCATTGTGGGATTTTGGATTGCAGCACACAGATCCAATAGGTAGTGGCCTAGGGAAGGAAGCTGTGGTTGAGGCTGCTGGTCCCGATTGCATTGTGCCTGGACAAACCATGCCCATCATATTACTTGGTCTTAAGGTATTTTATTGCCGTTTAAGGAATTTTTTAGTTTGCTTCTTAGCTGTTAATGGATATATGGCAAATAACATTTTGCCGTTTATGTTTTACAATTTGTTTACTTTCTTTAATTGTTAATTTTACTGTCAAGAGATTTGAGATTAATCTATGAATAGTAAGAACACAGCGGCAAAGTGTGCCAGTTGCTACATGAGCTGGTTAGTTCAGGACATGTTCTTACAACTTCCTTTAATTCCAATAATAATCGTATTTTGTACAACTTCTAGACTGCAGATGTGACAACTAAAGAAGAAAGTTTAAATAGTGATGTCAGTAGATACTGCGTACGCAAGCGGGATTAATCTCACTAAAGTTGGTTATATTCTAGGTCTTGATTGATTTTGTTGGTTACCAATGAGTCTAACAAGTTACATCTGGAGTAAGTTGGAAATGATAGTTTTCATGGCTCGATTGGTCTAACAAGTTACATCTGGAGTAAGTTGGAAATGATAGTTTTCATGGCTCGTTCTAGTTCTAGACGCAAGAAATGGCCTAGAACATGTAGCTCTTATTACTTGGTTTGAGTTTCCTCTGGAGCTAACAGTGGCGTGTCTGGGGAAGGAGACGAAGCATTGAGAGTGACAAAGCTTGTCCTAAGAGAAGAAATGGTTGTGACAACTACAGGACCCCTGATTAAGTATACTCGTCCGGTTTTCTTAATCGTTTCAGTTAGTAAATATCCATTATAAAATTCTATGGATTCATCATATATTTCTGTACAATCTCTTTCGTATGTGAGCGAGTTTGTCGTCGAGCCTCAGAAGGAATTTGTGGAAAAGTTTATGCTGAGGAAATTACTGGTGGATCTTGCTTCTTCAAGGAGAAAAGAGAGATATCTTCTGAGGTTTTCTTAGAGAAGTGATTTGTTAGTTCTTACAACTGTCCAGCTCTTTAGGTTGATTAGTTTTTAGTTTGTTTGTTCACTTATGTTACTATACATTCATCTGCTTTGTTACATTATATGATCTCTTGTGGAGAAAAAAAAAACAGTAAGATAAGGTATATGTATTTATAAGCAATTCCCATTATCTGATGCCGTGTTGACTGTTGAGGAATTCAGGACCTTTATTGTTTTTCTTTCTTAAGCAAACGCTCTCAATTTCCTTCTGATATTGGCAGTAAGAAAGTGTTTTGGCTCTTCACATGAAGTTCTGTATTGATAAAATATGTTTTAGGAGGTAATCAGTATGCAGTGGTGTTAATACTTAATCAGATCATATTATTTTCCTAGATCTACTGCCTCATTTCATTTATTTATACCCCAGGAAAGTTGTATAGCTCTATGCAACAGTGATTTACTGTTGGATAAAACTCATAGTTTTGTGTGTCCCTATTTCTGTCATTCCTTGAGAATATTAGTGTTTTGTCAGGCTTTATTTTGTGTACCGTTCTGTAAAGTTATATTTTTCTCTGTTCTTCTGGAAAGCAATTGATTAGTTTTGGAATGCGCTGGAGGCTTAGTAAAATAATCTTTTTCTTTCGTTCTCTCAATTCCATTTTCGGTTCTTTTATACTGTGATGGAGAAATACGAGAAGTTGCCTGTGAATTTTGTCTCTCAAACTTTTCTCCTTGTCTTCCTTCTTTTGTGTTGCTTTTCCAAACTGGTTTTTCTTTTTCAAATTCTCCAGTGGTTATCCCCTTATTGCTCTTAGTTATAACAAAAAAATCCCGAACCCGACTTTTTCTGCTGATCTTGTTTCTGGGGTAGAAGCATCTCATTGGTGATGTTTTGCAGGTATGGCCTGTTGAAGTGGACCTGAAGTTCATGGAACCAGTTGGCCGAGAACTTAAAGCAATTGGAAGGGTAACTCGCCTAATTCGCCTTTTTCTTTTTTCTCCGAATCAAAGTTTTGTCGTGTGCAATAAATCTTCTTCATGAAAGATGCCATCATGACTATATTTTTTGCTCTCCTAATTAATGGTGGCTTGTTCTTGTATTTGGCAGTTCATGGACTCAGCAGTAGATCTTATGAACAAATCATTTATCGATCGATAGCAACACTCTATGGAATGGCCAGAAAGATTGCTGCCTGAATACACAGTCGTATTTCCTGTTATACCATGCCAGTGTTCTCTTGACCGTATAGAGAGTCAGTTTTTTTAGCGTTATCTAAATGTGTTACATTTTTTTCCCCGTCGGAAGTTGGAATGTGGAAATGTGGAAGTTTGTACTTTGTACATTAAGAAGTTCATATTATGAGTTGGGTTGTTTCACTTGTATCTTATTTGCATGTATAGTAGCTCCTTTCATATCTGCAGGAGAGGTCATTTGAACTCAGAATTCAAAATCAAGATTCACTTTAAGCTTTAACATTAAAGGGAAAAGTACTTGAAACTTAATTTGGTGTTTTCGATAATCTTCCATGCGGTGTCTGATCAATGTATAAAGGAGCAGACCTAAAACTTTACAGTATTCATCGTGATCAACATGGATGACATTCTATTTATGCAAAAAAATAATAAATGTATGTTCAATGAACTTCTCTTGCATAAACTATAAACTATGTGATATCTTATCTAAGAGATTTTCCTTTTGAATGTGTCCTCAAATTGTTAAAGTACAATATCAACTTTATATTTGGTTCAATATGTATCTGATGTCACTGGAATGGGGTGAGAAACTATATACAAACTGTAGATAAGATCAGAACTTTTGTAGCAGACAAAAGGACTACAAAATTCATATACTATTCTATAATCTCAATAAAATAAGTTAACAATCTCACGAGAGTGAAATCAGATGACCCAATAAAGCACAGGATTACGAAAGTTATCACTACTTTTAAGGCAATGGTGGAGTTTCCACATACTGTATTCGACCAACACTGCTAATGTAAGGTGTTCTGGTCTACATATTTTTTCTTTAATCTTTCCCTTATCGGAAACTTGCACTAGTATTCGTTTTTGGCAACTTGTGCTAGTATAAATACACCGCAAAGGATACGGTTCTTTTGCAATATCATTAGTAGCTCACCAGATAGCCATGCAAGAAGAGAAGCTACGCAAAGGGCCTTGGCTCAAAGAAGAAGACGAACAGTTAGCTGCCGCTATTGCGGTTTTTGGGGAGCGACGATGGGACACATTAGCAAAAGCATCAGGTACATATACATAAGTAATTTCTGTGTATGCATGATTAGAAACATCCGATATTCAGATAAACTTTGATATTAAGAGAGATATTTTGTAATAATGCAGGCTTAAGAAGAAGTGGCAAGAGTTGTAGGCTCCGATGGATGAACTATCTCCGTCCCAACTTAAAGCATGGTCACCTTACGGTAGACGAACAACGCGTTTTGATTGAACTACACGAAAAATGGGGCAACAAGTATTGGTTTTTACCTGCACTCCTTGAAAAAATTTATCCATCTGCATGTACTGTTAAAACTAAATATTTTCACTTCTCTTTCATTTCAGGTGGTCGAGAATTGCACAGAGATTGCCAGGAAGAACAGATAACGAGATAAAAAATTACTGGAAAAGTTACGCGAAGAGGAAAGCTCGAGCTTTAGAGGGTAACTGGCATGAAAAATGTATTTTGTATAGAACAGGAGTTTAATACAATTATTATACAATTATTATTTGTATCCTTACATGCACAGGATGCCTCAGTAGCGGCGTGGATTCTTCTAGTAATACTTCATTGAGATCAGAGCCTGAGACAGCCAGTCCATGTTCGATAAATGGCGAAACCGTGATGCTTAAGGACGATGATGATTTGGATTTCATGATTGATGATTCACTAGAAGTAGTTGAGATGTTGAACTTGACAAGCTCACCTTATGAAACGAGATTGACAGAATGGATATCAGATATGCTCCCTGTTCCTTCTGGTTTCAGTGAAGATGCATGCCAGAATTTTGACGCTTATCGTCCAGAATGGATCTCCGACTACGGTACATGGGATTGTTCATTGTGGGATGGGGCGTGATCTTTCAGCGTTTAGTTTGATAGGGATGAACTACGTATTGTATGGGAATTACTAATGTACATTAACCTGTATAAACTTGTAAGAACTTCCCAGTTGTTAATAATTTGCTAAATGGATTGATTAGATTATGCTAAAAAAGTTTGTACCATTCAAGTTAATAAGAAGAATTAAGAGGAATCTAAAAGGAAATATATAAGTATATTAAAAGAGGATGCCTGGTTGTAAAAAAGTGTTGGTGCTTTATTCATATAAAAAACAAAGTTACGGTGCTTTCGCACAAAAAGAAGTTGCAAGTTTAGGATAACAAAACGTGAGTTGACAGAGTATTTCATTACAGGAGGAATTGGTGAAGCAAAATTATCATCAGATCAGAACAAGTTGTTGTTTTGCTGATCAAGTGTAGTACACGGTACAAGATAATGTTTGTCTTTAGAGAAACAACTGTGAGTTGGGGGAAATTGAGGCCAAAGATTACACACAAGTTGAACTGATATCTTTCTTACAAGTTGTTAGAAGTGTTCTTATGAAGTATAGTATTAATAAAATAACCAATATGCAAGAAAATCTTGTTCAATGAATATCGCTTACATCAAAAGCTCTTTATGTTTAGTGCTTCTAATAAACTTATAAAAGTGGCTGAAGAGTTATCAGCGTATGAAGCAATTAAGAAAAGAATTTGACAGTGTCTTCTTGTGGTGTGTACTTGCATTCCGCATACAATACGATATCTGGTATTCGTACTTATTCTGTGATTCACTGTGTTTTTATTAACGCATGCAAGAGAGTATTATATCCCAAATACAATAGTAATGTCACATTGCAGTTACTTGCTAAAGATATTTTTCAATTCATTTTTCATTCTGAGCCTTAAGCTCTAGAGCACAATACACCAAACTTGCTTTTCTATCTTCAGTTTTTGGCATGTAATGGTAACTTTTACTCCATAATTTGATGGAAAACCAAGACACTAACATCACTGACTTCAATTGACTAATAAAATTGCAGAGAGGAAATCTTACGTTCTGTTTTCTCTCATGCATTTCATACAACTACAATAGCACAAAATTTGATGTGCCATGTAAAAACAACAAGGTAAGCAAGGTTGTTACTAAATTTAGGAAAATGGAATTATCAGAGTAAAGCCTCCAACACCCCGAGTATTCATCAAAGTAGTCCTCATCATCGCCCGAATTTGAACCCATCTCTGCATCAGAACCGTTTCCAGATGTCCAATGGCCAAGATGGTTGCGCCTGCTCACGAAAAAATAAAGTTTTTCTCGATACAATGGAATAATGGACTTATTATTACTCAGTAAAACCATTATTAATAAGCAAATGGTACTTGAGAAAAAAATAAAAAGAATGTTTACTTAATTTGTTGAAAACTTGCATGCACATTTTACTTTGGGAGAGCATTGAGATATTTTATAAAAGGGACCATTTGAGATGACATTAATACATCCCATTAAGATGGACAAATTCACTGCTAGGAAACAAAACCACATGGATGTCAAATAACTGTTGAGAAAATTCACAATAATCATACTTATGTATGGCCTTGTACTGCTGTAGTGATTTATGACCAGTGTTTGAAGTAAAAAAGGTAAAGGCAATATATAAAACAAAATGCAAAAGGTATACAAAGTCAAAAAGGCAAGAGGATGAAAGTCAAAAGACCTGTTGCCAAGGACACCAGAATTGAGAATGAGTTGATCAATGTATGCAGCAGATTTAGGCTCCACACTATAAGCCTTTTCATATTTCACCTCCATCCCTTGCCCTGATGCCACAAAGAAGGCTCCATTTACCATCACATCTCCTTCACTCCTCCAGTTCCATCCCCTCCAATCCCCTCCACCCGCGTCCAGCCGTTTCGTCACCTGAAAATCAGATAGTTCTTTTAAAACATTTTGTCATGTTTAATAGTATGTACAACACAATGATCAAAAAAATGTGTTACCTCCTTGGCGTTGCGATTGTACGGTGCAATATAACGATTCCCCTGGCTATTGATAGTAGGACTAGCACTCCCTCCAATCGCATACATCTCCCACATTGTAAAATCGTTATTCACAACATGAATGTACCCTCTTCTACACCTCGGCATCCTCTGTATAAGCTTCTTACCAAAAATGTTGAAAGCTATAGTCACTTGCATCCCTGAATCAGGCAAATAATCGTCGCTATGTCCCAACAGCATAACTTCGTTATGGTGGGAAAAATAGTTATTCGATATCGTGATCCCAGTCGACCCCATCACCGCATCAATCAATCCATCCTTACAATGCGACAACGAACAATGATCGATCCAAATATCCCTCGCCCCAAATATCGATATCCCATCGCCATCGGATTTAGTCCTCCACCCGTAATGCGTGGGGCTCGACCGGATATTCGTCTCCCCAGCTTGATGACAATGGTGTATATGAACATTGTGGATTATGACATTAGTAATGTATTGCAAAGTTATGCAACCACCTCCTATGATATGAACATGAGCCCCTCTTCCGTCTAACGTCTTGTAAGAATTGAATATAAGCTCTTCTTTGAGCTTAATTAACATATTGGATGCAAATACAATCCATAACGGCTGGGTTTGGATTACAGCATAACGCAGTGTACCAGGAACGGGAGTGACAGGGTCGTTGTCAGAAGAATCCGTGACAACGTAGTAACGACCGCCTTTCCCGCCTAATGCATGCTGTCCAAACCCAATGGCGCAGTCAGCCAAGCGTTGGCGGTTGAGTTGCCAGTTGGGGTCACAACGCCAGCAGTCGTCAATGGGGTTGCCGGTTAGGCAGTTAGATTGTTGGTCGTTGGCGTCGAACGATAGCATCTCTCTTCTAGAAAGTGACACATTAACTTGTCTGCATGAATGTAGATAAATAGAAAGAATGTTAGAAATGTGAACAAGATAATTAATTAATTAACCTTATTGTTGTTTAACATTTGATTAGTAATGTTAATGGAAGGAGATAATGAACATAGGATACCAAGGGCATTGACAGGCAGAAGAAAAAACTGAAAAAGGTATCATTGACATGGAGGGCCCTATAGAGTTAAAAGCATGCCAGAAAAGAGAAGTGACTGCACAGATCTAAATTATTACAAGACTGAAAATCTTACATATCAAAAAGAAAACACAAGTAGAGTAGTAGTTGAGGAAAACAGAAATGCTAGTTAGTAAAATGAAGCAATGTCTATAAAATTGACTGGTCAACAAGTAAAGATACCATGAAAATGGAATGACAAAGTAGTTTGTTACTAAGAACAAAAACAAAACTGAACCAAGTATAGACATAGTAAAACAACAAGGGGAACTTGCAAAATAAACCAGCATTGCATCAAGTAAAAGGAAGGTACATTTACTACACAGAAACAGGGACACTAATGCATTTTTCCATGTTATAGATAACAGAAAGAAAAACCCATAATAAAGGTGGAGTCTTTATTTCAAGATTTGAGCTTTGTAAGAGCAAAATGTGAATAATAATGTTTCTTTCTTGCCTGTGAACTTCATGAGCAACAGAGTCAGGGTTTGGGTGCTGACCGGGTAAAGTGACATTGACCATAAATGCAGAAGAAACCAACTCACAAAATGAGCCCAAAAGCACTACTAAAAACACAATGCAGCTCAGCATTTTCATTGCTCTCACTTCAACTTCAAGAAATGTGCAAATGCAAATGTTCTTTTTTTTTTTTGTGGAGAAGGTGAAAGCAATGTGCTTTTTTGGGTCAGAGTTTTGTTGTTATGACTGCATTTTTTGAAGGGCTCTATGTGAAATGGATTGGAGAGAATGAATTTTGGTAACAGAGGCGTGTTTTCTGATTTGTACTAAATTTCATCTCTTTTTTTTTTTTTTTTTTTTTCATTCACAGTATCTTTTGGTCACATAAGTCTTACTTATAATTATTGCAGAGAGAATCTTTAGTATGCTGTTGGTTGTTTGGGAAAAAAAATAAAAAAAGTAAGGCAAGATAGGCTAGGTTTTAACTATTTTTGGATTTTCCTTTGTGCTGATTTAATATAATGTACAAAAAGATTTGGGCCAGGTCAGTGTGAAATGCTTGTTTCTTTTTCTTCTCAATGCCAGCTTAGCTTGTATTATAGGACGATATCAATTGTTGTCATCTCAATCGAGCATTTACTTGTTCTATATTTACTTTTCATCTCATTTAAGCATTGAAATACTTAAGACGGGTCTATCATGGCCTAGTTTACGTGCGATTCTAGTATTATAAGTCCACAACTGACAGACAATGTTGATTCAAGATTTAGTAAATCAACGAATCAAACTGACTTAATGTCTTACGTCTGCGTGTTAAGTTAGTCGACAAAAAATCACTCATTATCATAAACTATTATCTTTTGATGAATAATTTAAAATGGGTAAAAACAATGCAAAGAAGTAGCATGATCATTAGACAAGGTAATACATTATCTATTTTAAAACTAGTCATACAACTTCTTCACAAAAATGGATTTTTATTTTACTCAATATAGATGTTGGAAACAATAAAAATTGTAAAGGGACTACTAGGGAGAGACATGCTCCTTCTTTTAACAATTATTTAAAGCTTTGTCGTGATTGGATATTTTTATTTTCAAAAGTGTGGTGGGTGCCCACGAAATTATCCAAATATTGGGGCCCAGGATTTCTGGCCTACATTAGGAAAAAATTGTACTGGTAAAAGAATAATTAAATGGGCCAATTGAAATCGTTTGATAGATGGGGATCTCGAACCAGTCGGGGTTTCTATTTAGTATTTACTGCTTTTCATGATGCTGTTCGATAATGGCCGTCCACCCTTTTTTCTGTTTCTGCTTTTAATTCCGTAATTAACTCCACTCCTAATGGTCACAGTCTGCACTAACATGTCATTCTTTCTCTAATTTTCATTTTAATGTATATTTTAAATTAAACTAACTTTATCTACGACTTTCTTATATAGAGTGTTCGAACCAAAAATGGTTTTTGATATATTTTATAACCACAACAAATGCTTACACATTTTATGTTCTTCACGAATAATGGTAATTGATTGTGACGTGAATGTGATTGATGACTGTATAAATTGCATTGCTGTAAGTGTTATTTCAATATATAAAGTAAAGGGATAATTACGGTTACACCCCCTGAGATTTAGTGTAATTACAAAGATCTTTCTCAGGTTTGAGTAATTACAATAACCTCCCCTCTAACAAGTAATTATAAGAATAATTACAACTACACCCTCTGAGGTTTGGTATAATTACAAAGACCTCCCCTCTAGGCTCTAACAAGTAATTGTAATGTCATTTCCAAGTTTACCCTTGATCAATTCTATTGCTTAAATGAATTTTAAATGTCATGTTGAAGCACTTGATATTTTATTTAATTTCAAGAGGTTGAATGTAATATTAGATAAATTAATTACTAAAAAATGTTTTAAAGAATACACTAAATTAATTATATTTATTCTCACATATATTTAATTTTGTTACTCATTATTTTTTGTCGATAAAAAATTCTATTTGCGCGAAAATAAAAGATAACTCCTTATACATAGTGGTAGAAAATATTAATTATAATTTTATATTACAAAATAATATTTTTAATAATAACTATTTTTACATGTAGTTTGAAAGGCATTCCTAACAATTGTTTGAAAGGGGAGATAATTGCATTTAATTTATTAAAAAAATTATGTTGTAATATAAAATTATAATAAATATTTTCTACCACTATGAAATAAGTGTTTATCTTTATCCTCACACCAATAGGTTTTTCTCGTCAAGAAATATTGAGTAATAAAATTAAATGTCTTTTTATAAGAGAAATAAAATTTAAATATATGTGAGAATAATTAAAATTAATTTAGTGTATTCTTTAATACTTTTTTATTCAGTAATCAATTTATTTAATATTACATGAAAGCTCTTAAAACTAAATAAAATCAAGTATTTTCAACAAGATATTTAAATTTATTTAAGCAATATAATTGATGAAGGGCAAAGTTGGAAATGCATATATAATTACTAGTTAGAATGGAGGTTATTGTAATTATTAAAACCTGATGGTAGGTTATTGTAATTACACCAAACCTCAAGGAGTATAACTGTAATTATCCCTAAAGTAAATCATGCGTTGCTGGATTACAGACTTGAACCATCAGCATGTAAATTCTTTCATTGTCTTGCGAATCTTGGTATTTTCTCTTCAAATTATTCATTAATATGTCAATTCCAACACTAAGGAGTCTTTTTAAAGAAAAACGGCGACGTAAAGTCCGTAGATCTTTTATTTTAATTTAAAAAATCACAGTTGGTTTGTATCAGAATTTTGTAACTTGTAGTAAGGTCCGTCTGTGACAGAAAGTTCATTCATATATACAGTTTCTTGAGACTTGTTTTATACATATAAGTACAGGTATATATAGGGAATTTCGGGTTTGAATTACGACAAAATTTTATTGACACAATCAGTACTTGAAGTCTAAACCATTTCCAATTGCTAAGGATGTTATAAAAATAGATTTGGGTTACATAGAAAGTACATCGAAGCACTATCAAAGTTCGCGCGGCGTGACAATAACATATGTTTTTCTAAGATGTTTGGCCCTTCCAATGGTCCACATCTTGAATACATAAAACTTTTATTTGTTACATAGATATTGTTAGCAGAGTTTGCCAACTAAAGAAGAAAATAAAATCTTAGAAAAGCTGCATGCAAATTCCTTTCCTCTACATCACATAAAGAACTGGCGATCATACATTTTCTAACTGCTTGAGCCAAATAAATTATGTAACTACATTTGGGCCCAGAAGGGAACAAAATAAGAAATTAGATTGTAAAGCATCTTGGTTGACAGTGTCGTCCATCAAAGATTACAGTGTCGTATTTTGGTCTTATTTCTTCACGGTAATAGAACACAGTAAAAGATTACAAAATGAGATCAAAACAATGTTATCCAACTTTATTAACGGACTAGCTTGGTCCGGAACACTCTTTACAAGCTTATTAGATAGAATAACTGAATTACAAGATAAATGTATCGTATCGAATCGTAGGTATTCGATGCTGACGTGTCGAATGTCTTTGTTCGATGCGTATCAAGCACCGCTGGTTCAATGTCGTTCTGGAGGGTATCGAATTCGATGCGTACAATGGATATCGAATTCGATGCGTATTTTGGGTATCGAACGGAAATACACTCTTTAATTGCGTGTCGAATTAAGGTTATTCGATCCGAGGCGTGTCAAATGATAGATGGTTCGATGCTGACGTGTCGAGGTGGTTATCTTCCCAAAAACTTGCACAAAGCTCAAGGGGACGGGCTATTTATAGAACCCGTCCCATGGGGCCCACTAACCAATATAGAAAGGAGCATCGAATAAGGGCAATTCGATGCGCTTGGGCTGACCCAATAACATACGTATCTTTTGTGGATTCGATGCGCTTATGGGCCGACCCAATACAGAATGTATTGGGCCAATCATAAATTACCCCCATCATATAGTCCCCCCAGTTTTGGAGACGATATTAACGTGGAGATCGTCTTCCAAACTTTAAAACTATATTTAGGATTGCTCTGAACGGTCTTTGCCGTACATATCCAAAATTTCGGTCATATTATCAATTATTTTACTGATTTGGGATATTCCTATTCGTAATATAGTTCGGAGCTGTTCCCAATGGTCTTATGAATGTTAATTTGACGCCTCGAATATCTGCAATTCGATGCGTGAAATAGCGTGCATCGAATAATGCTTGTTCGATGCGGTTATTCGATGTGGTCCCTCAACTGGGCCTGATGGGCCGGGCGCCATCTATGTAAAGGGAACACTACCATGATGAGCTCATTTCTCTGCCAACATATTGCGCTCTTCAGGTGAGACGCATCGAAATTGCATCATTCGATGCGATCCATGTCGAACGTTCACCGATTCGATGCGATCAACATCGAATTGGGATGATTCGATGCATTAAAATTGTGCCTTTTCTCTTGTTAGGTGTTCATATGTGCATTTTTAACTTGGTTCTCTCTTGTTTAGGATAATTTTATTCAAGCAAAAGCTTTTTCTACCAAAAATTCGATCAAGGTAAAATTTTTGCTTTTTATTTGCTAATTTATTTCTTTTATCAAGTTCATGTTATGTATGTTTGAGTGATGCGCTAGAGTGTTGAGTGATGTGTTCGTCCTTAGTCAGCCTCCGTTTTAATTTATTTCAGTTCATACTCGTCAAGGATGGTGAGCGGTGAATCCACTTTTGGGAGTGAGTCGAGTACTGGCTCTAGCTCTAGTTCTATTAATAAGGGGAACCCTTCGAGTGCTCCCGCAGACCCGAGCAGAGTTGAAGTAGACGTATATGAATTAATTGACACCGTAACGGTTGACTCTCCCGCGGGTAGTAGCCCTGTTGCAAGTATTGACCCAACAATGCCTGAAATGGACAGTGATGATCTGTCCTCGTCATCCTATCAGGATAACCGCGCTCCAAGTGAAGGTGAAGAGGATGTAGATTATATTAATAGGGAGTTCGACGATCATGTCGAGGTCCCCGGAATGGCCTACAATCAATATATATCTCGTCTTCAACATAGTCGTAGGGAGCTTCGTGTAAATTTCGATATACCGGATAAGTATAGGATTGTCCTCCCCGGGCCGAATGATCGGATGTACACCCCACCGCCCGGGCATATGACTGTGTTTGTCGGTCAGCTCCTGAACGATCTTCGCTTTTCTATCCCTTATGAGCTTAAATGGCTTCTTAGAAAAATAGGTGTCGTGCCCGCCCAACTCACACCGAACTCTTATGGCAATTTAATTGGTTTTATCATTGTCATGAAGGCGTTGCGCCAACCACAAAGTCCAAACGAGTTCTATGCGTTGTTTGAAATTGTGAGGCGAGAAGAGGGATTTTATCATGTTAAAGCCCAAACACACCGCAAGTTTTTGAATGGTGGAGCAACTGTTTAAGGGAAAGATTGGAAAAGACGATATTTTTATATCGCAAAAAGTTATAAAGTCGAGTTTAAGGGGTACCGCCGGGATTGGTATACCGGGTCAAGGGTAATGATTTCTGCCGGTGTTTCTATAACCTTATGGGACTGCGAGTTTATTCCGAATTTAGTTCGAGAACATTAATTTGATGTTAAAAAACTAATCGAACATCGAGTCCTCTCACTAGCTGGTTTATCCCCAGTGAAATATACTGGAAGGATGACTCTCGGTATAATTGCATAACTCTTTTGGTATCTTTGACTTATGCATGTTATGATTCTAACGATTTATCTTTGTTGCAGCCAAGTACTTCATGAGTCGACACGCAAGAATGAATCGAGCTGTTGCTGCTGATTTGGCGAGCTCCCAGACCAACATTGTGCCTGAAATTCCTCCTCCACGGAAGAGAAAGAGTAAAGGGAAGAAAAACCTTGCTGGTGGTTCTTCTGCCACTGCTGCTGATCCAACAATTGATCCTTTTGAGGACATGTTGAGGGATAACCCAGAGAATGTGCATGGTGGCACTGAGGCGTCAGAAAGCATGGCGGTTGGAACAGGCGACGATGCCCAAGTCGGCAACCAACGCAAGAAAAGGAAAATGCCTCAGACCCGGTCACAGGCCGGAGGGGCTGCTCCACCAGTCGGCCAGTCAAGCAGGCCCAGTGCTTCTAATGCTCTGGGCAATGTAGCCGAGCCGAGTGCAGGAGTTGGGCCTAGCCAAGGTCCTCGAGCTCGGGCTGCTGGGTACGAGATCTCGGAGTCCGAAGCCATCGAGCATTTGAGGGCATTAATGCCTGGTCTCGCAGTTCCTCTCCCAATCTCTGCCGAAGAAAGGAAAAGGGTGGAACGGAACATGCTGCATTTGCTAACAGCGGTAATGATTTCCTCATTTGAGTTTTATTTTCTCTTAATTGACTTTGTAAATTGTGATCTAACTGCTCATTAATTATTAGGCGGGAGGTTTCGTGGACACCATGTCCTCGGCCCTGATGGAATTTCGGGAGACAACCAGAGGTGGTGATAGCTCTGTTTTACAGACTGCCCTTAATGACAAGGAGAAAGCTCTGCAACTGGTTAAGGATTATGTTGCGCAGGCTCATGCTGACAGGGAGGCAGCTAAAAAGGCAAGGGAGGAGGCTGAGACGCTCAAGGAAGAGCTTAATAAGCAAATCACTGAGCTTAAGCTGGAAGTGGGTGCAGCTAAAGAAGAAGCCCATAACGCCGATCTCAACGGTTATCTGCACGGTCTGAAAGAGGTAATATGCATTCCTTTTCATGGCGTTTCACATCCCATATCTTTTTTCATATTAATATATATTTTTCTGATAGGTTACTCCCCAGCGGAAAATGGAGATAGCTGAAGAGTTTCTCCAAAGCAGCACCTTTCGAGAAATCTGCTCTCGTCGAGGTCAGCTCGAGGCTCGGAATGCTCAGGTTCTAACTGTGCATCAGTTTTATGCCAGTAAGTATGTTCGTGGCGGTTTCAAACCAGAATGGTTAGACCTGTCCCTAGGGCCAAATCGAGAAAAACTGCCACCTCGTCAAACTTCTGAGCCTGCAGAACCTGATGATTTCGCCTCACTGCTGGAGAAGGAGGATCTCATTCTCGGAGGGTTATCACCACCGCTGGATATGCCTGAACTATATCCCTAATCTGAGGATGAAGAAGATACATGAATGCTACTAAGGTTGTTCTATATTTCATTGTTTATGAACAATTTTTATCCTTAATTCAATTCGTGCATGGCGCTGCGTCGCTTTTATCAGCTCAAACATTTTATGCTTAGTGCAATCACATTTTCGAATGTTTGTCTTTAGTTGTTTAATTATTTATTATGCTCATATATGTTGCCTTTTATTTCAATTTCTCATTTACGTTCTTTACTTTATTTTGGCAACCTGCTGGTTCACTGTTGTTCAATGAAAATTGTTTACCAATGTTATTGGTAGTGTCTGTCTCCTGTCGCGGTGATCTTTGCCATTCTGGACATGATTGTTTGTTTCAATTCGTAGTTCTTGACATTTTGAGTGTCTTATAGTATAGAATGTCCGTCCCTTCCTTGTATTCTTTGGGAATTACAGTATTTCATAACACATTGGGCATAATCTCCTTTCTTCTGGTCACCCTAGTGATTGTCGGTATCTCATGCCACTCTAGGACAGAGCTTCCGCCCTTCCTTTTGGTTTAGGGATTTTCGGTATCTCGTGCCACTTTGGGGCAGAGTTTTCGTCCCTTTTGTAACTTCTGACTTCTTTCGGTATCTCGTGCCACTTTGGGGCAGAGTCTCCGTTCTTCTAACTTCTTTAGGGAATTTCGGTATCCCGTGCCACTTTGGGGCAGAGTTTCCGTCCCTTTTGTCTTGAGCTTTAATCGGTATCTCGTGTCACTTTGGGGCAGAGTCTCCGTTCTTCTAATTTCTTTAGGGATTTTCGGTATCTCGTGCCACTTTGAGGCAGAGTTTCCGTCCCTTTTGTCTTGAGCTTTAATCGGTATCTCGTGCCACTTTGGGGCAGAGTCTCCGTTTTTCTAATTTCTTTAGGGATTTTCGGTATCTCGTGCCACTTTGCGGCAGAGTTTCCGTCCCTTTTGTCTTGAGCTTTAATCGGTATCTCGTGCCACTTTGGGGCAGAGTCTCCGTTCTTCTAATTCTTCAGTCATGCATAGATTTTATTATGCATAGTAGATAAAATTCATGCAAACCAAATAATTAGACGTAATCTTCTTTGAATAATCCAAATTAGATTATATAAATAGAACTGAGCTTGGATCATTGCTCATTTGTCTGACTTCCAGTGTTGTCCTCCAGATCCATGGTTTGGGGTACCTATTTTAAGTTCATACATTTTGGTCCCTCATGCGTGTCATAACAGAGAGAACGAATAAAAACTTGTTCAAAATATTCAAAATGCTAAAAATGCTTGTAAATTGAAACAGAATATTTAATCGATATGCTCCATATGCCTTGGAGCCAATGCTACTGCTGCGTTATCTTCTTGTTGCGGCCGCGTCCGGAACGAATTTACATAACACTTCCAACCTTCGATATGATCTGCAATAACTTCTCCGGTGCCGGCGGTGGTGGGAAATTTTATCATTTTATGGTAGGTTGATGGTAGCGCTCAAAATGCATTCGACGCCGGTCTTCCTATGATTCCGTTGTAAGCAAAGTGCATGTCAACGATTACATAGTTCTCCAGCATTGTCGTTCTCTTTGGCGCTGTCCCCAATGAGGTTGGGAGTTTGATCATTCCTAGCAGCACTATCGTTGGACCTCCAAAACCATGAAGTGACGTTCTCACCGATTCTAGTGCCTGATTGTTCAATCCCATTTTAACCAATGTAGAGTTGAACAACACATTTACGGAACTTCCATGGTCCACAAGCATTTTTGTGACTCCAAAATTAGCTATATCAACAGTTATCACCAAAGGGCAATTTAGATTGGACATCTGTATAGCATGTGCACTTAGTTTCCGTAGGTCTGCCGTGGAGAATGTGATCTCTTCATGTGGCATCTCTTCAATTCTCAGCATATTGGCCATATGAACAAAGTTATGTGCTTCAACAAGCCTTGTGATCTTTCTTCGACCATTGGTAGAATTTGCTCCCCCTGGTCCTCCTGATATCATATTGATGATGCCTCTTCTGGCGTTTCCATCCTCAATCTGGGGGTATTGGAAAAGTTGCGGTTCATCAATTGCCCTCTGCTTATCTTTCCCATGAGATGGAGTTCTCTTTCGGTTGAAATTGTTTTCTTGTTTTTGCACCTTCTTGACAAACTCCACCAGTTTGCCATCCTTTATTAGCCGTTCAATTTCATCCTTCAGATTTATACACTCCTCGGTATTATGCCGCTTCTGATTGTGGTATTGGCAGAATTGATTTGAGTACATCGTTGCCTTGGACTCTCTCATCGGTCTGGGATCCTTCAACCATCATTTTCTCTTTGCTGCCCCAAACACTGCCATGATGTGAGCATTTAGTGGGGTGTACCTTCTAGGCGAACTGTCCCTTTTGTAATTTTTATTCCTATTATTGTAATTGTTACGATTGTGCTCTTCTCTGCCTCTTTCCTTCTCTTTTACAATTGTAACAACAGGTACCTTAGTCGCCATCATTTCCTCGAAATGAACCACCTCTCGTGCTATTTTATTAATCTCTTCAATAGTGGTGGGCTTTCGTCTGAGTAGATCCCCCCCGAACATTGTGTTGGTGGTTGCCCGGAAAAGTATGCTCGCAATCATTTCTCCTGACGGGCTATCAATCCTTAATAGCTCCGTATTAAAGTGTTTCATAAAGTCTTTTAGACTTTCATTAGTTTCTTGCTTCATTGTGTAGAGATGGGAATGATCCAGAACCAGTCTGGATTGACTAGAGAATTGGTCTTCAAACATTTTCCTGGTGGAATGCGATTAAACCAATCCACAGCTACTCCCGAAAGAGTTGTTGCAAATATCCTGGCTTGGATATTGTCTTTAAAACCGAAAAGGGACAACTTTCTATCTAGCTGAAAAAGATGATCTCGGGGATCAGTCTTCCCATCATACGTTTTCAATTCCGGGAGCTTATCTCCCTGTCCCAAGATTTCTGACTCTATCTCTTGACAGAATGGACTGCGGCTATAAGTATTATTTTCTTGTACCGCTTGAACCTCAACTGTAGCTTTTCCTTTCTCCAGCCTTTCTTTATCCCTGGCCATTCTATCATGCTCACCCCGTGAATCATGACCCTCTGAATGTCTTCTGTCATCTCTATTTCTTCTTCTTCGCAGTTATTCTCTTTGGTCCTCTTCCTCATTTCGTTCCCTTCTGGAATCATGACTTTCTGAACGTCTCCTTTCTTCTCTTCTTCTTCGTTCAGTAGCACGTTCTACCTCCTTTTCCCTTTTTTTTCTTTTCAAGATGCTTTCTTGATTGTACCTCAACAGAAGCTAACTTCTTTCCTTGTTGATCTCGGGAGGATTTTCCCTTGCTTTTTGTTTCCTCTGAAACATGTCTGCTTCTTCTGTCATCTAGCTGGGATTTCTCCTTCTCATTTTCCCTTATTCATCCGAGCGACAGATCCTTGTTCTCTTAAGGCTTCCGGATGTTCAGCAGGGGATGAGATGAAAACTGGTAGCGCTGGAGTCAGTACTTCAGCCACAACGGCTTTCACCATTGCCATCAATTCATTTTTCAAATTGTCTAGAATTGAGACCCTCGTTGCTGTTGCTGCAGTTGCATCTGCTTCAACGACAAATACCTTCTCACCTTGAGGTACTTGATTCTCTCTCCTTGCTGAAGTTGGCACTGCTGCGGGTACTATTGATGGTCCCGCGATATCTTGCATGATTCGTTCAGGTGTATTTTGTCCTGCTTCTGCTGTATTTCCTTCTAGAGCTTTACTATGAGATCTGGTAATTCTAGACATACTGCCTAATAAACTAATAAACTTTGTGTTCCCACAGACGGCGCCAATATTTTGTTCTTATTTTGTCACGGTAATAGAACACAGTAAAAGATTACAAAATGAGATCAAAACAATGCTATCCAACTTTATTAACGGACTAGCTTGGTCCGGAACACTCTTTACAAGCTTATCAGATAGAATAACTGAATTACAAGATAAATGTATCGTATTGAATTGTAGGTATTCGATGCTGACGTGTCGAATGTCTTCGTTCGATGCGTATCAAGCACCGCTGGTTCAATGTCGTTCTGGAGGGTATCGAATTCGATGCATACAATGGATATCAAATTCGATGTGTATTTTGGGTATCGAACGGAAATACACTCTTTAACTGCGTGTCGAATTAGGGCTATTCGATCCGAGGCGTGTCGAATGATAGATGGTTCGATGCTGACGTGTCGAGGTAGTTATCTTCCCAAAAACTTGCACAGAGCTCAATGGGACGGGCTATTTATAGAACCCGTCCCATGGGGCCCACTAACCAATATAGAAAAGGGCACCAAATCATGCATGTTCGATGCGCGCATCGAATAAGGGCAATTCGATGCGCTAATGGACTGTCCTAATAACATACGTATCTTTTGTGGATTCGATGCGCGCATCGAATTCTCTCAATTCGATGCGCTTATGGGCCGGCCCAATACAGAATGTATTGGGCCAATCATAAATTACCCCCATCATCTTGGTTTCGAATTAGTTTTTAATTTGCCAGAAATTAACAATGTTTTGCAATGTTTTAGGAACTTTCCGACATGTTCCAAATAATCCGTAAATGTTGTGTTGTAGTTGTAATATAATGAACATGAAAATACATGTATGTTTTGGTTTCCATAGTAAAAAATAAAAAGATTTCAATACCTTTTGAGAAAACACATATACAATTTTAGGGAGCGTCGGAGCTACCTTTGACTGTTGTGCAGTCAAGTCCCGCTATCTTTAAAATTGTTACATTTAAGGCCCATGTTCTTCATCCTTTCCAACGATTATGCCCCCAAATAAATCTTATATGTTTTTTGACCTATCAACCCGTTGAATTTATTTTGAAATTTCTTTCCAGATCTATGTAAGATTTAAGGATCTCGTTTTATCGTAAAAGACTCGGAGCTTCTCTTTTATCTTTAGAAATAAGCATACTTTTTTTATTTGTTAGATAATGCAAAAGAAAGGTCGTTAGACCATGTCCTCGAGGCACAAACTGGAAATAAAAGACGGTGGGTGTTCCCACAAAATTCCTAAACTACTATCTAATAAACTAAATCTTCCAAGCATGTCGGCCACCTTGTTCTTGTCTATTGGTATCCAATTGATGCGAATATCCCACGGTAAGCTTATAAGGTCACAACATTCTTTAATTAACCCCGCTTTTGGGTGTCCCGCTTCTAATGGTTCGGTGATTTTTTTATAGGCCACGAGCGAATTCGTCTCCAGCACAAGCCATTGGTATCTCTAGGCAAATGTTAGCCCCTTCTTAATAGCCTCCAACTCTGCCTCGTCCAGTTTTGGTGACGTTAACAAAATTTTAAAGCCCCCATCCCCATTGTCCATCCACCGCACTAAGAACGCCACCCCGTACCCTCTATTCTCCTTCGCAATCACTCCCCCGTCTGTATTAAGCTTCACCCATCCTTCATCGGGTTTCTCCCAATGCGGTCTCGACTCCTTCCTCCCTCTTTTCTTTCGGCCTTTCCTCCATTCCTCACAGAAGAGTTTGATTTGGAATATACATGATTTCGTACTATCCATACGGTTCTTAAACACAATTTTATTCATAGTCTTCTAAATCACCCAAAGTCTCGCAGCGAACACGACCTTCCAATCCTCCTTTCTTGAAATTGTGCTCGAGATCCCTTTGTTGAACATCACGTCCCGTAACCATGAGACGCCCGGGATTCTTTAAAACGTGCCAAAGTAGAGTGTAGCAATTACCTTTCTCCAAATCCCCTTCGCCATATCACAATCTCGAAGCATATGGATTTACGGTCTCCTCGGATTTTTGACAAACTGGGCAAAGTTCCGAAGTTGGGATGCCCTTTGTCTGTCACAAGACATTCATGGTGAGCCTATCAAGTGATGCGAGCCAAAGGAAGTGCAAAATCTTGTTACTTAGATCGATCTGCCATATCCATCATGTATCCCTTCGCCCATTAGCATCATCCGCGTACGCCTCGACATAAGTATTATATGCGGATTGACACGTGAAATCCACATTTAAGGTCTCGTTCCAAAGGATTTTATCTGCCTCCTCGTTAATTATCACTCAGAATTACAAAATTCTCGCCCTTAGATCATCCGGAATCAACGAGCTGAGTTGTTCAAGTCGTCAATTCCCCTTGGCATCAAGAACATCGCGCAGTGTAGCGTTCGCATCCATCGGATTAATGAGGCAGCCTTCCTTGCACAAGCTCCTCCCCTCGAGCCAATTACCAAACCAAAATCTAATATTTCGGTCGTTCTCAATTTTCCACCGAAGAAAAGGCGCCATTAGAGTAACACAACGCATAAACCCTTTCCAAGTTGCACTATCCGTTGGTTTAGTCACATAATCTGTAATTCGATCATTCTTGAGATATTTTGCTATGACTAACTCTCGCCAAACCGTGGCCTCCTCCCTCATAATTCGCCAAGCCAGTTTCGACAATAGGGTTTCGTTGCAAGTGCGTGCAACCCTTATCCTGAGACCCCATTTGCTCTTCTTTTGCGTGACTTTCGACCATCCAATAAGGTGAAGTTCCCTCTTAGTAACGTCCGCGGACCATAGAAAATTCCGATTAAGCCGATCCAGTTGATCACAAATGTTCTCTAGAAGCCAAGAAGCTTGCATGTTGTACACCAGAAGGGCGGATGACACGGATTGTATTAAAGTAGCTCGTCCCGCGAGTGTGAGGAGTCGCCCTTTCCAACCCGTAAAACATGCCATGATGTGTTCGACCATGTCATGGATAAAAATTTCGGTTTCGGATGGTGTTTCGATGGATGGAAATTTGGAAACTATTCGAGAAGTTTCGGAAACGTTTCGAAAAGTTTCGTGAATATTTCGTTAACGTTGCCCAAAAGTATAAAATATGTTATAAAACTCATGTCTAAAACAACATCATTTAAAATTGTTACTATATAAATTACTTTATTTTGGAATTTACATTAGAATCCAATATCTATAAATATAAATTAGAAACTACAAAAAAAGTTATCAATAAAGAACTAATAAACATAAAAGAAAATCTCTTTTGAGATAGTTAAATACTACAAAAATAATATACAAATAGATTAAACATAAAATACTATTCATTAGTCAAAGCCGTTTTTGTTGAAAGGTTAAGAGTTAATTTATATGTATAAAGCTAATCTTTTATATATATATATATATATATATATATATATATGTATATCAAATAGCACCGAATGCACTACCACAGAGAACAATATAATATAATAATAATATTATTTAGGATGAGTTTCGAAAGTATCCTTCGTAATCAAATCCGAAATATTTCGGCCGTTTCGCACGAAACAGCGCGAAATTTTAATCTATGGACCATGTATCAATGCAGTCCCGAGATATCGCCCTAAGTTGTTCGTTTGCCCAACTCCGAAGATAGCGCTCAAGCAGCCCTTGAAACCCACGCATCCTGTTTTTTGAAAAAAAGACCTTCGATTTGTGATTGCTGAGTTTCAAACCCGAGGCCATGCAGATTTTTTCAAGCACCCATCTAATAGCTTTCGACGTGATCTTCATCCCTCGACCCATGAGGACGATATCGTCCGCAAAAAAAGATGAGATAAGTGCGGTCCCCCTCTACACAGAACGAGTGGTTTCCACGAACCCATGTCAACTTCCTCTCGGATTAGATAAGCAAGACTCTCAACACAAAGCACAAAAAGGTAACGCGACAAAGGGTCACCCTGACGGAGGTCGCACGCATGAGGAAATGATTCAAGAGGTGTGCCATTCCATAGAACTCTTGTGGCCACATTTCGTACGCAAAACATAATAAGCTCAATTGTTTCCTCCAAAAAATCAAACGCATGTCATGTTTCTTCATGGAAGTCCCAATTAATCTTATCGTAAGCTTTCTCCAAGTCGAGCTTCATGATCATACACCCTACCTTATTATCCTTCTTGTTGCGCACTGAATGAAGCACCTCTTGTTACAAAAAGATTTTATCCTGCGTGCTTCTCCATTTAATGAAACTTGACTGAGTCGGGGAAATAATTTCGGGCATAATCCCACGGAGGCATGAGGTGAGGCTCTTCGTTATGAATTTATACAAGACGTTACATAAGGATATCGGTCAGAATTGCGTGATATTTTCCGAATTTTGCACTTTCGGGATAAGGCATAGAAACACTTCGCAAAGCTTTGGGTCGAACTCCTTATCCCGAAAAACCCGCTACGCGAACTCCCCCTGATTTTGGAATAATCACCCAACTCTTTCGAAAGAATACAGCCTGCAAACCATCCGGTCCTGGTGCCTTGAACGGATGCATTGAGAATATAACTTCTTTTATTTCCTTATCCTCTATGCGAGCCTTAAGAGCCTCACGGTTGTCATGAGATTCAACCGTTTGTTGTATAGAGATTGCAAGACGGACCGAGCCATGATTCACCATCCCTCCCGACCGACCCGTAAAAAGTTCAGCAAAGTACCCATGCGCGTGCGACTTTAAGACCGCATCATCATTCGACCAAATCCCATTAATCTTGAGAGGTTTAATTTCGTTCCTCTTGCGTCTAATCATTGTTGAGCGGTGGAAAAAATTAGTATTACGATCCCCGTCTTGGATCCACTTCACTCTTGATTTTTGGAACCAAAACACCTCTTCTTGTCTCAATACAACATTATATTTCGTAATGAGGGTGCGCTCCAACTCAATTAGCGCCACACTAGTGCGCCTAGCCAACGCTTTTTGTATACCATTAAGGCGTGCCATGAGAACCTTTTTCTTGTGAAATATGTTGCCAAACCGCTCCTGTTCTATGGTTTAAGCACCCTCGGAACGTCGTTAATGGCCAAAAGAACATCCAGGTGTTCCTCCCAAATATTTTTAATAGGCGATAAACATTCGGGTTGGTGAAACCACGCCGCCTCAAATCTAAACAGTCTTCTCCCCTTTGGACCACTCGCTCCGTGACATGCCATAATGATAGGGTGGTGGTCCGAATAAACTTTTGGTAAGTGAAGGAGATTATGGTTTGAAAAAAAAATCAAACCATGCCTTGTTAGCTAATGCGCGATCCAGCGGAGCCTCAATCACCTCCATGTCATCCTGTTTATTTGTCCACGTGAAAGGGGGACCCTAAAACCCCGTGTCCATGAGTCCACAATGTTTCATAAAACCTCGAAAACATGTGAGCCGACCAAGCGTTCACGTGTTTCCCACGGATTTCTCGTGCAAGTAACTGACTTCATTAAAGTCCCTCATCGTTAACCATGGTAGGGACAAACTGTTCGCAATAGTCTCCATGCTTTAAAACACGTGCACCTTCGCTGCCCATCGCAATTGTGATTAAACCCCAGACAAAATCGAACGTTCCCTCAAGTTTGGATTAATTATGGCGTGAATCGCTTGGTCCTCCACCGCCAGAATTTCAACACCAACGCCAGCTTTGTTCCAAAGCATCTACACTCCTCTTATTAAGCTCGTTGTAGGAGCAAATACGTAATTTGAGTACCCCAACTGAGGCGTAATTTCATACGCCTTATCCTCAGCGACGCTCGTCTCCAAAATAAAGACTACAGATGGTCGATGCGAACTAACTAACTCCCAAACATTCATCCTAAAATCAACATGTCCTGTCCCTTGACAATTCCACGAAATTATCTTCATATTAACTTGATGTAAGTGATGAAGCTCGATCGAATACTCAATCTCAAATTCCCTACATGTCGCAATCATCTCGCGCCCCATCTCTGTCGCCAGAGCTATCTGTCGACTGGTCTCCCAGATGCTCTGATTCGTCACCTGCCACTAGGTCGATATATTGTCCTCTCTCTGGGTGCGATAGAGAAGTCGGTTGCGCCAAGTTCTTTTTCGATTTGTCTTGCTCCTTAACTTTTTTCTTACCCCAAGTAACCCTCATCCATTCGCCAAACTCCCCTTTTTAGGTTTCTGAATTAGCCAATCCACCACTTCCTCATTCTTTTTGGGCATCTCCGTCGCACCATGGTCGAAGCTTCAATGTCTATAGTTTGATTAATCACGACCGACTCGCATTTGGACTCAAGGTGCCCCGTTTTGCCGCACTTGAAGCACATTGTTGGTAGGTTCTCGTACACAACTTGGTAAAATTTCTCCCTCACCCCCACAGTCATCTTAAGTGGTTTGTTCGTGCTGACTTGTACACAAACTCTAGCGAATTTGCCTCTAGTTGCGTTAATAGTATTTTCATCAATTTTGATGGGGTCGCCAATCATACTCGCCAATCCATGCACAATGACTTTGGATAATAGTTCCATTGGGAGGTTCATAATGTGTACCCAAGTAATCGCACTTTCAACCCGATCTGTTGTAGCATCAAAGTCCGGTACCCATTTGCGAATAGAGAGGAAGCTCCCCGCCAGATGCCACAACCCTTCCGTGAGTATCATCTCGCGCTTTGCTGGAGTTACCCCCTTCATGCAGTAGCACCCGTGGTCTAAATCCATGAGTTCGAACTCGTTATGTAATGACCACATGATATCAAATCTTATTTTCAACGGTTCGTAGTATAATCTAACTATCTTTCCACTCGTTCCATATGCGTTCCTCTAACTCCTCAGAGAATGTGACCTTCGGGATAGGGATTGGGTCCTAGGTCCCTTGAAAGATAAGGTGTTTTTTCACCTCCGCAAATCGCGATTCATCGAAATTGACGTCCCGCGAGTTATTCCGCTGCTTAGTGATTGAAGCATAGATATGACTAGGATTAGGGTTTGGCGGCGAAACCTCGGCTCGGTCATGTTCATGTCCATCGGTGTGTCAACGGTGGCTGCTGCTCGTTGTCGTTTTTGAGTTTTGGCGGAGAAGACAAATTCGTCCGACGGGATGAATTTCGCGTTGCAGGTTGGCGTTCGCCGTTCGGTGTTCGCCTTCGTCGGAGTTGCATGCATGGGATTTTTTTTTAAAATAAGCATAATTATTGTTTAAGCGTAACGCATAAAAAATGATTTAATCATTTATCCAGTTTAGTACGTAATATTCCTTTATATTAACAGTGCTATTTTGGTCTTATTTCGTCATGGTAATAGAACACAGTAATACAATACAATGGGAATATAAATAACCAAAATAATGTTAATCCACTTGAAATAACCGGACTAACTTTGTCCGAAACACCTACTATCTATTACAGATCTTACACTGATTTAAATACAAGAATAACACTAAACATGCAGCGCATCGAATGACGGTTGTTCGATACGCACCTCGAATGGTGCCGGTTCGATGCCGAGTCACTGCTATATAACCTTCACAGTATGCTGTAACGTATCGAATCTTGCTTCGTGTCGAATCGAAGGACGTATCGAACAGAGGAACGTGTCGAATGGCTGGATTCGATGTGGTCAGATCACAACTTAGGTTCCCCCTTCTGAATACTCAAAACCGTCCTATATATAGCAGCTTGCACTGTGGGGCCCGAAGACAGCTGTAAAATACGCATCGAATCATATCAATTCGATGCGCATATCGAATCATACCTATTCGATGCGCTGACGATATCGAATGGGCTTGATTCGATACGCTAATGGGCCGGCCCAAGCCTTTTGCCGACCCAGTCCTAAAATACCCCCATCACATAGTCCCCCCAGTTTGGGAGACGTTAATAGAATAATGACGACTTCCAAACTCACAACATTCTCTTATAAAGAATTTTTGGGCATCGAATTGTAGCAATTCGATGCGTGACATTATGGGTATCGAATCGTGAGTCGTTCGATGCGCGCATCGAATTCTGAAAATTCGATGCGTCCAAAACAGTTGCGGCCCACGGGCCTATATATAAGGGACCACATGTCTGACATTTCTTGTTTTTATCCGGAGAAGAATTTTTGTTTGCTTCTGGACCGCATCGAACGCAGCCTGTTCGACACGGAGCGTATCGAATAAGAGATATTCGACACGTTAACAATTATCTATATTCATAGAAAAATTACTAGAATTATATTATTGGGCTGATATGGCTCGTATAAAATCTCGAAGCCGCAGTAAAATTGTTCTATCCCCTGAGAATATTCATGTTGCTCAGGGAATGGTCGAACCAAACGAGCAAAATGAGCCCTCAGGTGCGGGTCCATCGAATCGACCTTCACCAAATCCTTCTACCATAAGGCTTGGAGGTATTAGTGCAGGCACTCGGGTGCCATTAGTGAGTGACTTTGAATGTCACGAAAATTTCGCTACAAGGAGATTGGTGATAACTCCGACCGATACTGGTGGACGCATTAAAGTTGGCACCAACCGCCAAATTCAGATAATGGAGGATATTGATGCAGAAGACGAAAAAATCGCTGGCAATTTGGCGAAGTTTAATGCAGCTCATCCCAATTTCAGGGAAAGACGTAATGTAGAAACAGCGAGTTCTTCCCGCTCAACCGATGAGACATGGTATGAAGCCGCTAAACGAAAATCAGAGGAGAATATATCCGCTCGCGAAGCTCAAAGCATACCTCCACCCAAGAGGCCTCGACCTTCAGGGAATCCAAGACCTGCTCCGCCTGGAAGCCTTAGTAACTACGATTTTCTCAATGATGAAAACTCAGAATCATTGAGTGCCACATTGGGCGGATACCGACTAAGAGAGGAGCAAGCTGGACAGATTATGCGAGGTTTGTGGCCGCAGTTAGATCGTCAAACCACAATTAATCGGTTGGGGTACCAAGGTTTGGCTCGCTTCGGGCGCCTTTTCGTTGCTGCTGTCACCTTAGCCGTTTATCGGCTATGCAGAGAGTATAGCGGGCTAGCTGCTGTGCAAAATCAACACAACGCTGTTGTCGACAATCTACGTACCGCTATTAATAGTGGAAAATACAGTCGCCAAAATGCCCTGAAACGCGCTAGGGAATCAAAAGCATCTAAGGCCACCCGCGATAAGCATGACGCCGAAGTGAAGGCCAAGAAAATCGAAGAGGACGCAAAAGCTTTGCGTGCTGAAATTGATGCGTTGAAAAAGGATAATGAATCCCTAAAACGCGTGAATCGCTCTCTCGCGGCTTCAAATACTGATGCTGAAAATGCCATTTCCAACTTGCGTCATCGAATTCAGTATTTGGAATCTGAAGAGTATAGATGTGCTACTGCTGAAGAATTTATGCAGAGTAATGCATATAAATTTCTGGAATTATTACGTGGTGCTACTGACATGCAGTATGGAATGGACGTATGCGTTGGCCAGATTGGACATCTTGGATATCTTGGGGAAGGTTTCCGCAATGACATGCTTGATGTAAGGCGTAACGCAAAAATGGAAACCCTCGAGGCTAATAATGATGATGACGATGATGAGTTACATACACCTCGTTCCGGTGACCCATTCTACACCGTGTGGCGTGACCGTAAAAACCCAAAGAAATCCCATTCAAGCCCCTCAAAATCCAAATCATCTCGCGCTTCTAAGGGTAAAGAAAAGATTTCTCCCAGCACTGTTTCAGGCGATTTGGAAAATGTTAATAGGGTTGTTCATGATGTTTTTGGTTCGAGCGATACAGAGCCAGAATTGCCACCGAGAATTTCTAGATCTACAATTCTTCTTAGAAGTCCTCCGAAAGCAGTTGGTTTAAGACCTCAGGACCCTACAATTCCGGCTAAAAGAAAGAAGGGGACCAGTATGTCTAAGGCCTTAGGTCCCTCATCAGTCTTACCGGTTCGAAAATGTTCTGCTCAGAGTGACTTGGCTCCCGTTCTGGATAATAAAAGGGGTGATCCAGGGTTACCAATTAATGTACAGTATACCATTTCTCCCAGTAGGTATCAACTCGAAGATCCTGCGGATAGAGCCAAAATCGTCTTGCCTAACAATTGGGCACAAACTGGGGAATTAATCCTTACAGAAGATCAGATTCAGGGCAATTGTGCCAATTTTGCACGTTCAATGGGATTGGTTCTTCGTGAGGAGTCCCCCCATTCATCGGAAGAGTAGCAATAGTTAGGCTACTCTATTTTGTGGTTATTAAGTTCATATTTTGTACCAAACCTTGTAATTTGTAAATGGTTGCTTTTTCAATGAAAATGACTTAACCGTTTGACATTATCTGCTTTTTGGTACGCATTCATTCGTTACATGGTATTTACAACGTATTCGATACTCGATATTCATCAATATGCTTGTTGTTGTGATTTTGCCAAATTAATATCCTACCTTCGTTTGCAGTAAGATTATGAGCCTTTTGAGTTGTGACTGTTTTTGTTAGGGTAATATTGTTTTACCTAATTGACATGCATGCAAGGTGGACCACTTTGTGCCTTCTTACCTCTCCGTCATGTTCTTCTTTCTGACATGCGTGGGTGGACCACTTTGGGCCTTCTTACCCCTCCGTCATGTTCTTATTTCTGACATGCGTGGGTGGACCACTTTGGGCCTTCTTACCCCTCCGTCATGTTCTTCTTTCTGACATGCGTGGGTGGACCACTTTGGGCCTTCTTATCCCTCCGTCATGTTCTTCTTTCTGACATGCGTGGGTGGACCACTTTGGGCCTTCTTACCCCTCCGTCATGTTCTTCTTTCTGCATCATTTAACAAATAAAGATTTTCAGTTAATAATACTTTCTAAACAGAATCGACAAAAATGTGTGTGTAAGAAACATATATTTAATGAAAATTCTTCTATTTATGCATAATAACGCCTGAGATGTTGCACATTCCACGGGCGTTTCTGTTGAACTCCTTTTAGAGTCTCCAAATAATAATATCCTCGTGAACTTGCTCGTGTGACTCTAAAAGGCCCTTCCCATTTTGGTTCAAGCTTTCCGATATGCTGCTTGGCTGCAAGGCTTCTAAGAACCAAGTCTCCTACTTCAAAACTTCTGAATTGGACTCTCTTATCATAGCTTTTGGCCATTGCAGTTTTATATGCAACAGTACGCTGATAAGCATCGTCTCTTGTGGATCCTATCATATCCAGATCCATCTGTCGCAACCTGGCTGATTGTTCCGGATCGTAATCAGTGATTCTGCGCGTTGGCATACCTATTTCCGCAGGCAAGACTGCTTCAGTACCATAGACAAGAACGAAAGGGGTTTCCCCTGTCGATGTCCTCGGAGTCGTCCTATATGCCCATAATATTCCTTGAAGCTCTGCTGGCCATGTTTTTCCTGTAGCTCTGACTCTCCTTTCAAGATAATCCTTCAATGTTTTGTTAGTGGATTCTGTTTGGCCATTGGATTGTGGGTGATATACCGACGTGAGATTGTGTGATATCTTTAATTCCCCAAACCACGTTTTAATGTGCTTTCTCGTAAATTGCGTTCCATTATCACACACAATGGATCTGGGTATGCCGAATCTGCATATAATGTATTTCCAGATGAACTCGATCATGTTATTCTCCGTGATTGACGTTATAGGTTCCGCCTCGACCCATTTTGTATAATACTCCACTGCCACTATTAGATATCGTTTTTGACCTTTACCCGGTGGAAACGGACCAACAATATCAATTCCCCATTGATCAAAAGGACATGCCACGTCGATTGGTTGCAGTTGACGTGCCGGTCTGTGAATAAGGCGAGCATGGTATTGGCAACTGTCACATTTTCTCGAATAAGCTGTTGCATCTTTACGTAGAGTTGGCCAGTAATATCCTTGACGTAATATTCGTTGAGCTAATGCTCGCCCCCCGGAATGATTTCCGCAACTACCTGCGTGGATCTCTTCCATGAAATATTCAGCTTGCGTAGGGGTCAAACATCTTAACAACGGTCCTTCGAAAGACCTTTTATACAGTTCCCCATTACTGATAGTGAACCTGTAAGCCTTGTAACGCATCCTGCGTTGGGCATTCGGATCCGCTGGTAAAATGCCCTGTTGAAGATAAATCATAATTTCATCCTTCCAAGACGGTTCCTCTTGTATTGTCAATACAAACTCCACTCTGACTTCTGTTGTGATATATTTTGATTTCCCAATTGAAGGTTTGTCAGCAACCATAAGTGTGATTCTTTTTTCTGCCAAAATTTCTGAAGAACTTGCAAATTTAGAAAGTGCATCTTCTTTGGTATTGTCGTCCCTGGGGATTTGAGTTATATCAAAGAATTTGAACCTCTTCGCCAACTCTTTAACTTTTGCAGCATATAGCTTCATAGTTTCCTCACGTGTTTCATATTTTCCGGAGAAATGATTTGCCACCAAAAGCGAATCGGTGAACACATCTAGATGTTCGATGTTGAGTCCTAATGCCATTTTAATCCCTGCAATTATTGCTTCATACTCAGCTTCGTTATTCGTCACCATGTAATTCAAGTTGATGGCAAATTCAAATTCCCTCCGTTCTGGGGACAGAAAATGTATTCCAACTCCCCCCCCGTGAGTTGTGGCAGATCCATCAGTATGCAATATCCATGTCGTCGTTGCTCTACTGGTTCCTTCTTGGTTTGATATAGAAAATATACAACACGCGGTCTCCACTACACTGTTCCCCAGGGTTTCGGCCATGAAATCTGCTAGGGCTTGCGCTTTGACCGCGACTCGCGGCTTAAATTCCAACCCAAACTCACTGAGTTCAATTGCCCATTTCACCAGTCTACCAGAGGTTTCTGATTTCGCCAATACTTGCTTCAATGGTTTGTCAGTCACCACAATAATCGGATGAGATTGAAAATACGGTTTCAACTTTCGAGCTGTAACAACAATCGCCAATGCAAACAGTTCTATCTCCAAATAGTTTCTCTCCGCCCCCTGCAGTACTCTGCTTACATAATGTATTGGTAGTTGCTGAACTCCTCTCTGTTTAAGTAGTACTGTACTGATTGCATTTGCAGATACTGCCAGATAGAGATACAACATTTCATTCTCCTCTGGTTTTGCTAACAACGGCGGGCTTACCAGATATTTCTTCATTTGCCTAAAAGCCTCTTCACATTCCGGAGTCCAGATAAAATTTTTGTTCCGTTTCATCACTTTGAAGAAAGGGAGGTTCTTTTCGGCAGATGTTGATATAAATCTTCCCAAGGCCGTCAGGCGGCCCACCAAGCATTGTACGTCTCTCACCGTCCTAGGTGAAGGCAAATCCAGTACTGCTTTTATTTTATCCGGATTAGCCTCGATTCCTCTCTCATTTACCACATACCCTAGAAACTTTCCAGCCGTCACTCCAAAAGTGCATTTCTTAGGGTTTAGTTTCATTCCATATGTCCTCATTATGGTGAATGCCTCATCCAGATGTCGCACATGTTCATCAGCTTTAAGGCTCTTTACAAGCATATCGTCAATATATACTTCCATTGACTTCCCAATTTGATGGTAAAACATTTTAGCCACCAACCTCTGAAATGTTGCTCCCGCATTCTTCAATCCGAAGGGCATCACCCTATAGCAGTATACTCCGGTATCAGTTACAAATGCCGTTTTACTCTGATCTTGCACTGCCATGAAGATTTGATGAAAACCACTCTTTGCATCCATCATACTCAGTAATGCACATCCTGCTGTAGAATCTACTAGTAGATCTATTCGCGGCAAAGGAAATGGATCTCTCGGGCAATGCTTGTTTAAGTCAGTATAATCCACACACATTCTCCATGTTGCTTCCTTTTTTAAGACCAACACAATATTGCTTAACCATTCTGAAAATCTTATAGCGTAAATATGTCAACCTGCTAAGAGTTCCTGCACCTCTCTTTCGGCTGCTTCATTCTTTTCTTTGCTGAAATTTCGCTTCTTCTGCTGTATCGGCTTCGCACTCTTATCTACATTCAGATGATGTACAATGATTCTCGAGTCTATCCCCTGAAGGTCTGAATCAGACCACGCAAATATATCTGAATTACGGTGAAGACAATCTACCAAAGCTGCTTCTATCATCCAGTCCATTTCTGCTCCAATCTTGATTACTTTTTCAGAACTTTCTTTGAAAAGCTGTACGATTTTGAATCATCCCAAAGGTTCCATCTTGCATTCTTGCCATTGCTTCAGCAACTGACTTTCTATTTTATCTTGCCCCTGTTTTTTAGGCTCAATCCTATCTTGCCTCGGATCTGATTTTGTTCTGAACTTTTTCTCTGTTTGCTGTTTCTCAACCACATTCAAGTGCCTTTTATGCGTCATCCTAGCTACTCTATCTAAAAAATAGTGTTTACGGTGTTCCCACAGACGACGCCAATATTTTGGTCTTATTTCGTCATGGTAATAGAACACAGTAATACAATACAATGAGAATATAAATAACCAAAATAATGTTAATCCACTTGAAATAACCGGACTAACTTTGTCCGAAACACCTACTATCTATTACAGATCTTACACTGATTTAAATACAAGAATAACACTAAACATGCAGCGCATCGAATGACGGTTGTTCGATACGCGCCTCGAATGGTGCCGGTTCGATGCCGAGTCACTGCTATATAACCTTCACAGTATGCTGTAACGTATCGAATCTTGCTTCGTGTCGAATCGAAGGACGTATCGAACAGAGGAACGTGTCGAATGGCTGGATTCGATGTGGTCAGATCACAACTTAGGTTCCCCCTTCTGAATGCTCAAAACCGTCCTATATATAGCAGCTTGCACTGTGGGGCCCGAAGACAGCTGTAAAATACGCATCGAATCATATCAATTCGATGCGCATATCGAATCATACCTATTCGATGCGCTGACGATATCGAATGGGCTTGATTCGATACGCTAATGGGCCGGCCCAAGCCTTTTGCCGACCCAGTCCTAAAATACCCCCATCAAGTGCATACTTTTTATTTTTTTTCCTGAAGACACAAGATATATTCTGACTTTATTTATTTTGTTTAAGTTGAATGAAGATATATACATATATATATATATATATTTGGATTTGGGTTTAGTGAAAAAATCATGATAAATCTACACTGTCCATAAATTATAAACTAGGTCAAGAAATTATAAAAGTGAAATTTTACTATTGTATAGTCTATGTTTCACATGAAATATGGGTATATATATACTAATGTATTTGCAACTAGTCATTTCAATAATATCCCCAAATATTATTTGAGTCGTATTTTACGCCATAATTAGTTACATTTTTACTTACTGCGTACGCTTTTGCGAATTCTTTTAAAAGAAAATATGAAACCCATAATTAAGTTTGATTCCTATTTCTTTAAGTAATTTAATTTATCAAAAACATTTGAAATATAAATTTATATGTATTAGTTTATTTTATTCAATAAAACAAAGTATATATATATATATATGAACCCTTGATTGTAGGAAAGATATGTTTGAATTTCAAAACTTGTGGAAGATTTGTAAATGATCTCAGAAAAATTTCAAATTAAATTTAACGGGTTGATAAATTTTCCAAGAAAATATATAAGATTTCTTTGGGGCCATACTTGTAGCAAAAAATAATGACTAGGGGCGTTACATGTAGGAATCTTTAAGTTAATGGCGACGCTCCTACAATTTTATCCAAGAGCAAAGAATTCTAAAGGCGAATACAACAGTTGAAAATATTTTCATGCATTTTTTTTAAGAATTAATTTGGAGTATTTTGATATACAGTTGGAATCACATATATAAAATCCAATTAACGATTGTTTTTAAAAGAAGTTTAAGTGCTTTTAAAAATTATAGATCTCACCAAAATATATACTCATAAGTGCTGTAATGGTATTTTTAATAATACTTAATTTGCAAAGAATAATCTGAAATAGTTTATGAGGTGGAAACCAAATGACTTTTGAATCAACATCACTAGCTATTCTGTCAGTGTTTACTTCTCACTTGTAATGATAATTGATCCGTCAGTATTCACTTCTCAATTGCTTTTTTTTTTTTGATAATGCTATTTAAAATCTGAGATTCCTAAAGTTGTCCTCACAAAGAAGCTGTTTTGATAGGAAAATAATTGACATCATTTTACCCCAACTTCTTTTGATTTCTTTATTTATTTTTTGATAAATAACTTCTTTCAATTCTGACATTAACATACATATTCTTGACAATACTTTTGAATCTTATGGCTATCCATCAGCTTCATACTTGCTTTTTAACTTTTCTACTCCTATATATATTATGAGGGTATTGCACATGCCTTCACTAGCCCTGCATGCTTTGTATAAATTGATTAGCTTTGTTCTATACATTTTCAACGTCCTCGATTCTTGAGCAGGAACTAGTGTTTGGACTTTGGATATATTTTTAAGTGTAAAAACCTGCCTTTTCTACTAAATTTTACTAGGTGGAGCCTGAGTCAGGTTTAGAACATGGGTTCCATTGAAACACATTTTGACTATATTTTCATACGTAGGTCCCTATCCTTGACCGTTACATTACATGGGTGTGGGACTCTGTGCTTTTTAGGGTTAGATACCAAAATAGAGCTCCCTTTATTGTAGACTGTTCAGGTTTGGTGGTGTTCTCGAGCAAACGGTCTACGAAGTGTCCATAGTTTTGGGAACTGCACAACTCCCCCCATAGGTTTTAAATTGGTGGAAGACATAATCTATTAGATACTACCAAATTATACTAATTAGTAGTGCACGAGTGCTAGTGCATTGGCAATAATTTTTTGGTACATATTAGATATTTTATGATTTATCTGCGATACGATTGAAATCAACTTTTGTTCGTGTATTGTCCTAATTGTTAACGTATTATACACCTTTCAATTATGTCATGCATGTATTAAGTCCGGGTGCATAACCTGGAAAGGGAAGCTGTTGCTAAAACGGGATTTAGCCTTTATAATATAAAGAGAAGTATATCGAAAATTACGAACACAAATTCTAGCGTATGTTAACAAGATAAGTTACGTAATAAGTAAAGAAATATATGCATAACTAAACTATTTACATGCAGACATATAAATAACGTTTAATGTGATATGTGTGTGTGTGTGTAGTGTATTATTATTATAAACAACACTATTATTATATACATAAATAATAATAACATTAGAAGTATATAAGAATTGGGTATTTAACAAAAATAGAGTAATATGGACATGGTGAAAATGGAACGAGAATGTGGATAATTATAGAAAAAGTGAAGATATATTGTTTTGTTGCTATTTATTTTGGTGAAATTTGACACTTCTGTCAAAAATTGAATTTCCTCTAATAATTTGATTGAGAAGTATTTTCTTTATTCAACTTGGCAAGAATTATTTGGCCCATTGACAAAGGCTGGGCCCTAAATTTGAAACAGACTTATCCCACTGGTCCACTTCGTATAGTGGGCTGATTTTTCTTCTTGATTAAGCCCATTGGAACAAGATAACACACCAATCTAGTAGCACCTCTTGTCATCTCTTTATCTTAAGATGTCATAACCCATTTTATAAATTAAGTTTCATTTCCCTCCTTTATCTGATTGAATTGAGTCATGAATGACTCTAAAAATTCAAACAGATCAAAACTATTTAAAGTTGAATCACAATAGTTCTGCATCTGAAAATGTAATTGAGCTCAATTATACATCTCGAAATGAGTTCCAGAATCCACCGCAACATATAATATAATGAAGTAAAATCCTTAAAATAAAGTAACTAGACCAAAAATAAGTTGTTTCATTGCATAGATTACAATATATTATATCGTCTGGGGCGTCAGCCAAATTATCTCTATTCTACTTCACAAAATAAATAAATTGAAAGATATTTACTATTTAGTGACTTGTTAACACATCGGATTCACTTCATATCAAACCCTCAAAAAAAAAGCTACCCAATATCCAAAATTAAGCTTACACCATTATACAGATACGTTGTGAGAAACTGAGTGTAGCGAACTACATAACCAATAAAACTACTAATAGACAAAAGCTAATTAACTTTTTTCTCTATACACTAAACCACTTCATGAATCATGATCATATCTTAAAAGTAAAGATCATGCATAACCAAGAAGCAGAATCTACTTTACAACTATTGACGAAATCTCCTCTAATTAAGATCCACAATATCAACCATGATTTTGACAAAAAGTACTACAATACTAATCGAAGAGCTAATCTTTTTCCTACACACTACCACTTCATGAATCATGATCATAACCAAAAAAATGTAAGTTAAAGACCATGCAAAATCAAAGAAGCAGAATCTACTGTACAAGTTTCTAGTAAAATCTCCTCAAATTAAGATCAAAATCAACCATGATTGTCAGCATGAGCACTAGGTGTGGACCGTGTGGTGCCCTGAACTTGAGCTGCCGGCCCACCAGGATTTTGGCTGCTGTCCCAATTTTCCCTTGGAATATTATGGTGATTCTTCACGTCAAAATCAACATCCAACGTGCTCGTTAATCCTTTAGTCGACATTTCTACGTGCATCATTTTTCTGTTGAAGGCAAATGCGAATTCTCCAGCGAACAAGAGCATCAATACTAATGAGAATAACACTACACTTTTAGGAGTCATTATAACATTTACTTATGTTAAACACTTATAAATTGCAAGGTATATATATATTTCGAAGATATATGAGTGCTCGCGTATTTATATAGAGATAGTGGGAGTGGACTTTAGACAAGTGGTGATGACGGAAGTGGGTTGAGGTTGAGTTGAGGGGGTTATACAAAAAAATCTGAATGTGGGCTTTCCACCTTAGACAAAAATGTATTAATACTCAAATAATTATGTTGCCAGGTGGCGTGCTGTTCCGTTATCAAAGTCTTCGGATTTCCTTTTCCAGTTAAGATATTTCTCATATATGACGAATCTTAATCCTCAAATAGAACAAGGACACCGCTTTTTTGTCATTAAAATGAAACCCGCAACTCGAATTTGCAATCATTCTCCACACCCGCCGCCCTCCATTGTTAGTTAAAGGGTTATTTGAAAACTACAGTCTTGATGTAATAACTGTTAGCATATTATTGTTGTATATTATAGTCTTAAGGGTAGTTTAGTCATTTAGCATTTTGTATATATATATTTGTCTTCTTGTAAATCCTAGCTACCATTCCACATTTCATTGTTTTGTAATATTACTCTTTGTCTTGTAAGATCATGCTTTTCCTTATGAATGTTATCATGGCATCAGAGCCAAATCTCTGACCCAACCGGTGAGTTCGCCGGAATTTTTTTGGGTTTTTCGTCTTCGTATTGCTACTGGTTTTTGGTAATCCGCTGCACTCTCTGAACTTGTTGGTGTGTTAATTTCGATTTCGATTTGGTGCAATTTTTGTTCGATTTGTTGCCCCAATTCTGTTTTTGGGTTAGTCTTGCTTTGTGTATTGCTGCAATTTTCGATTTCTGTTATCATGACGGGAGGGGATGATTCGTTGCAGTCGATTAGTGTTCGTTTCGATGGGAAGAACTATGGGTATTGGAGTTATGTTATGAAAATTTTTCTAAAAGGGAAGAAGATGTGGAATTATATTTCTGGTGTTTTGGTTGCTCCTAAGTCATATGATGCAAATTTTGTTGAGTTATTGGATGTGTGGGATACCAATAATTCTAAAATTATTACTTGGATTAACAATTCTGTTGAGCATAAGATTGGTACTCAGTTAGCTAAGTTTGATACTGCGAAAGAAGTTTGGGACCATTTGGAGAGGTTGTATGTGAGGTCCAACTTTGCTGTTCAATATCAACTTGAAGGGGAAATTCGTGCTATTACATAGGGCGATCGAAGTGTTCAAGAGTTTTATTCTGAGATGACAAACTTTTGGGATCAGTTGACTATGACAGAATGCGCTGAACTGAGAGCATTCGGTCCGTATATTGAAAGGCGAGAACAACAACGTTTGGTTCAACTGTTGTACAATCTCTGCTCTGAGTATGAAGGCATCCGTGGGTCAATTCTGCACCGTACTCCTTTGCCTTCAGTTGATTCAGTTGTGCATGAATTGTTAGCTGAAGAAACCCGCCTCAAGACTCAAATTGAGAAGTCCACTCCTGTTGGTTCTGTTTTGGTTACTCAACCTAGTCATATCAGATCTAAACAAAAGAGTTATGATAAGGATGAGTGTCGCTATTGCCATGAAAAGGGTCATTGGAAGAATCAGTGTCCTTTATTGAACCAGAAAGGCAAACCACAACAGGAATATGGAAAGAGGCCAAGTGACAAACCTTCATATTCACAGAATCTTCGTTTTGGAGGACAACCTAATACAGCTGCTGTCATGCCTACATTGGATCCAGCCTCTGTCGATTCATCTTTGTCAGACAAAGCAACTTTGGTTAATCTATTGCAGAACCTTCTCCAGGCAAACAAAAACCAGTCTCCACCATATGCTATGTCTGCTCCATCCACATCAGGTAGAAACTCGTCCTTATGGGTGTTGGATTCTGGAGCATCTCATCACATGTCTCCTGATCGCAACTCATTTGTATCTATATCTCATGTGTTACCACCTACATCTGTTATGACTGCTGATAGCACTCCTATGCCATTCGTAGGTGTTGGTACAATTCAAACAGAAAATCTCTTACTTCCTGATGTTTATTGTATTCCTAAATTGGCTATGAATCTTATTTCTGTTGGTCAATTGTGTGATCGTGGTCTTGATGTTCACTTTTCCTCTACTTCTTGTCATGTGCAGGATCCGAAATCAAAGAGAATACTTGGGACTGGAAGTAGAGAGGGGGGACTTTATGTTTTGGATGGCATGAAGGTTGATGGCCAGTTTGCAGCTATGAGTATTGATCTATCTACATTTCATTTAAATTCTTCTTCTTCGAAGTTTTACGTATGGCACTCTAGACTAGGTCATGTATCTGGATCTTGTCTGAGATTTTTATGTAATAGTGGTGTTTTGGGAGACTTGCAGTCTCAGGATATTTCTGATTGTAGTGGATGTAAACTTGGGAAGTTTTCTGTAAAACTTTTTAATCACATTACATCCACTTCTTTTGCACCATTTGATTTGATTCATTCTGATGTTTGGGGACCTGCCCCTATTCCTACAAAGGGGGGGGGGGGGGGTCACGATATTATGTTTCTTTCATTGATGACTATACTCGTTTTTGTTGGGTTTACTTGATGAAAAACCGTTCTGAATTCATTGAAGTTTATGCTCACTTTGCTGCATATGTGAAAACTCAACACTCTAAAGTCATAAAATGTTTTAGATCTGATTTGGGTGGGGAATATACGAGTAAGGCACTCTCTGACACTCTTCTTAGTGATGGTACTGTGCACCAATCCTCTTGTACAGACACACCTCAGCAAAATGGTGTGGCTGAAAGAAAACATAGGCATATTGTTGAAACGGCACGTTCTATGCTTTTGTCTGCTAGTGTACCTAGTGAGTATTGGGGAGAAGCAGTTCTCACTGCTGTTTATATCATAAATAGAGTTCCAACTCCTAAGAACGCAGGTATCTCTCCATATGCTAAGTTATTTGGCCAAACTCCTGATTATTCTCATTTGCGGGTTTTTGGGCCCACATGTTTTGTTCTTCGTCCACATGTAGAGCGAACTAAGTTGTCTTCACGTGTTGCAATATGTGTCTTTTTGGGATATGGAAATGGTTAGAAAGGTTATCGGTGTTATGATCCAGTTGGTAGAAAATGTTATGTTTCTCCTCATGTTCACTTTATTGAGCATATTCCATATTTTTCTATTCCGAGAAGCTCCCATAATGTGACACGGTCTGATATTATTCACATTGACCCATTTACTCTTGATGGTTATGATATTGGAACTAATGACCCAACTGGTGAGAATATTGGTATTGGTGATGTTGTTAGGGATGACAATATTGGTGTTGGTGATGGAAATGACTTGGGCGCTGTTGAAGAGTTACCCCCTCATGTCCCTTCTCTTACGATTTCGGATCCAGCTCAGGAGCGGTATCCCAGGCGTACTCGTAAGTCTACTCAACTGCCTGATTTCATTTACTCTTGTTATTCTCAGCCTTTTGTTTCCTTTTTGACATCTGTTTGGCCTCTTTGTGAGCCTACCTCTTATTCTGAGGCGGCACAAGATATTGTTTGGCAAGAGGTTATGGCTGAGGAACTATCAGCTTTGAACAAAAACCACACTTGGGACTTGGTTCCTCTTCCAGTAGGGAAAAGGTCAATTGGTTCTCGATGGGTATATAAAATTAAAACCAAAGCTGATGGTTCAGTTGAGCGATATAAGGCTCGTCTAGTGGCAAAAGGATTTGCTCAACAATATGGCATGGATTATGAGGAGACCTTTGCTCCTGTTGCTAAAATGACATCTGTTAGAGTTCTTATTGCAGTTGCATCTGTACGACAATGGTATATTTCACAGATGGATGTAAAAAAATGCATTCTTGAATGGTGATTTACATGAGGAGGTGTACATGACACCTCCTCCGGGTGTTCCTCATGACAAAGGGCAGGTGTGTAGACTTAATAAAGCATTATATGGGCTTAAGCAAGCTCCAAGAGCTTGGTTTGAGAAGTTTTCTAGAGCTGTTTGTTCTCTTGGCTTCTCATCTAGTCCTAATGATTCAGCATTATTTGTTAAATGCAGTTCTACTGGTCGCATAATGCTTTTACTGTATGGTGATGATATGATTATTACAGGTGACGATGTTGAGGTTATCAAGGTGTTGAAACACACCTTATCTCGTTTGTTTGATATGAAGGATTTTGGTCCTCTTCGTTACTTTTTAGGTATTGAAGTCGCCTCATCTCCAAAGGGCTATCTTTTGTCTCAGTCGAAGTATACTTCAGATATTTTAGAGCGAGCTCGTCTTACAGACACTCGTGTTGCTGCTACTCCTTTAGAGGTAAATGTTCGTTATACTCCTACTAGCGGCACACTTCTTCCGGATCCCACCTTGTACAGGTCTATTGTTGGTAGTTTGGTGTACTTGACTATTACTCGATCGGATATTGCTTATGCGGTTCACATTGTTAGCCAGTTTGTTGCTGCACCTACCTCTGATCATTGGGCTGCTGTTACTCGCATTCTTCGTTATCTTTGTGGTACTATTTATCAGAGTCTATTGTTTCCTTCGAGTTCTTCCTTAGAACTTCGAGCATATACGGATGCAGACTGGGCTAGTGATCCTTCCGATCGAAAATCTACCACTGGATATTGTACTTTTCTAGGTGATTCTCTCATCTCTTGGAAAAGCAAGAAACAAGATGTTGTTTCTCGCTCTTCTACCGAGGCAGAGTATCGTGCTATGGCTTCCACCACAACTTAACTTGTTTGGTTACGACGGTTGTTAGGTGATATGGGGGTGTTGTTGTCATCTCCCACACCCATGTATTGTGATAACAAAAGTGCTGTGCAGATTGCTCATAACTCTGTTTTTCATGAGCGTACCAAACATATTGAGATCGATTGTCATGTGACTCGACATCATTTTCAGCTTGGTATTATCTCTCTACCGTTCATCTCGTCTTCGATGCAGCTGGCTGACTTCTTTACGAAGGCACATACGATTCAGCAACACAACTTCTTTGTTGGCAAACTCTCGTTACTTATTGCAGTACCTTCTCGAGTTTGAGGGGGGGTGTTAGCATATTATTGTTGTATATTATAGTCTTAAGGGTAGTTTAGTCATTTAGTGTCTTGTATATATATTTGTCTTCTTGTAAACCCTAGCTACCATTCCACATTTCATTGTTTTGTAATATTACTCTTTGTCTTGTAAGATCATGCTTTTCCTTATGAATGTTATCAATAACAAGGCTGCTAAGACTTTTAAGAGATTAATATAAAGTATAAACTAACATAATTCACGTCAAAATTGAATCATAAATTTACCCGCAAGAGAACCTTTTGGTTAAAGATGATAAATTTCTCTCTTCGGTTTAAGTTCGATTCCCATAAAACTTGATTCTTTGTCTTCTAAATCTGAGTTTATCACAAATGGCTGACTTAGTGTGCTTAACCCGATTGGCATAGTTTGCTGACTATTCCGTCAACTTAGAGGTGTACGTACCTTATGCGCACTCGAATGACAGTGCTTGTAGGTTCCCACGTTATAAGACAACTACAATAAATTAAAAGAACCAGCTTTAAGAATAAAACAAACTTTATCTAAAAACGACTCTAAATACAATACTTATAACTGTGGGGGTATTAGACGGAAAGATTGTAGATAAGTCTCACGACTTAGTCGCACATGGACACTCTCATTTAGTTGTGATAGATAAGATTAGTGATTCAAATATTTAGATATTCTTTTGTTTGTTACATATTTGCTGCCCCCACCCCCGCCGCCGCTGCCATCACCACCACCACCATCTTCATCGGATACCGATTATCACCGTTATTTTTCCCACTACCACCCCCACCACCGAACACCACCACCATCTTAATCGGCGCCACCACCTCTCCCAAAATCGCATCACTACCACCGTCGCTATTACACCACCACCCTTCCAATCGTGTCACCACCTCTCTCAAAATCGCGCCACCACCTCTCCCAATCACGCCACCATCCTTCCTCAATCAAATCGGCGCTGCAAACGCTGCAATTCACGGCTCTAATTGCGCCACCAACCCATCGCGCCACCACCACTACAAGAAAATTAGGGTTTTTGATATGGGGGAATTTAGGGGTGGTAGTGAGAGTGATGGTGGTGGTGAAGATGGTGTTTTGGGGGCAGCGGTGGTGGTGGTTGTCGCGACGGCGGCGACGGGGTGGGTGGGGTGGGTGGGGCAGATGAAGATGATGATTAATTTTTTTTTTGTACTTTTTGTATTTCTTATATTGTTAAACTGTTTATTATTATTATATATATAATTATATGTTTATTATTTTTATAAATAATTATATATATGTTTATTATTAATTATATATAAATGTTTATTATTAATAATTATATATATGTATATTATTTTTAAAAATAGTTATATATATGTTTGTTATTATTGTTTATATATATATATATTGGGGTGCAAAGTGCAATTTGTTTTGGGGTGCAAATACAATATTTAAAATTACAAGAGTTTGCGTAAAAAACGTGTCTGAGCTGAAAAATATGACGTGGCATTGACAACTTGTTGACTGTACCGCCACGTTGGCAATTTTGGCCTGAATAAAAGTCGAAGGCATTTTTGAAAGCTTGTTTTAAACATATGAGACATTTTGACAATGCCCCAAAAAAATGGCTATTTTAATTTTTTAAAAAAAGTGAGCGAATTTTTTTAATATTTCATCCTAACCAGCATACTAATGAAAATGCTATAAAACCAAACCACTTCATGCATGGTCATATCTCCAAAAACAGAAGGATGTTATAGACCATGTATAAAACTACTAATAATTACAAATACAAATAAAATCTCCTCTAAGCTTCGGATTAAATCAACCATGATTATCAAGAGTTTGTGCCGTGTCCTGAACGTGAGCGGCCTGCCCGCCAGGATTTTGGCTGTTATCCCAATTTTCCCTGGGAATAGTATGATGATTATCTATTTCCACCTCCAAATCCGTCGCCACCACCGAGGTGCCACTCGTTCCTTCCTCGACGCTCACCATTTTCCTATTGATGGCGTGAGCGAATTCTCCAGTTAACAAGAGCAACACTAATAAAGAGAGTACTAGCACTATAATTTTCGAAGTCATAATAACTTTGTTTTAAATTGCAAGAACTTATGTGTGCATGCCTATTTATAAAATTAAGTGGGACTGGACTGTACAGAGTTATTGGTGATCACGTACTGATGACGAAAGTGGGTTGTAGAGTTAGAAAATATCAGGGCTTTCCACCTAAGGACCAAAACAGAATTACCGGGGCGGCACAAACGTAACTATTTTGTTGCCAGGTGGCGTGATGTTCTTTATTTCTCATTACAAAAGATTTTCGAGTTATATAGAAAAACCACCCACGGTAATATTGTTAGGAGGAATTTTTAAATCTACCCATTAAGTTTGTTCGTTTTCTAAATTTACTAAAAGAATTTTGGGCTTAAAAAATAGCCCGTACCTATAGGTATACCTTGTCAAAAATATCTATTTTCTCTTATTCGTGCTATTTCGTCCACGTGACTACCAACGCGATAAAGTGCCGTTTCAGGTGTAAAAACGCCGCACCATGTCATTATATCTCACCTCAAAAAACGTTTTTCACTCAGTACCATCAAAATATAAATAAACCAACGCTTATCGAAAAAAAAATCCCACAAAGAGAAAATGGGTATTTTAATTTTGACAAGGTATACCTATAGTTACAGCCTACAGGCTATTTCTGAGGTCCGAAATTCTTTTGGGTAGATTTAGAAAACGGGCAAACTTAATGGGTAGATTTAAAAATTCCTCCTATTAGTAATTTATCGCGTTGGCAACCACGTGGACGAAATAGCCCGAATAAGAGAAAATGGGTATTTTTGACAAGATATACCTATAGCTACATGCTATTTCTGAAGTTCGAAATTCTTTTGGGTAGATTTGGAAAACGGGAAAACTTAATAAGTAGATTTAAAAATTCCTCCTTATTGTTACTAGCAAATATACTGAGATGTGCAAATAATTAATTAGCAAAGGAAGTCCTTCATACATAATTTGTTGATGTATTTGCTTACTGTTGTATACAACAACAACAACAACAACCAAGCCTGTAATCCCAATTAAATTGGGGTAGGCTATATGAACCATGAATGAATCACGTCGAGTCGTGAACATGAATCTTCTGCCTCCATAGGTTTCGGTTGACGAGCATGTCTTCATTTAGATCTTTTAGCTTCATATCGTTCCATATGACCTCCATCCACGTCTTTTTCGGTCTCCCACGAGCTCTAGCCGTCTGTCCTAAGTCGAGATCTTCAACTCGTCGTACCGGTGCATTTATGGGTATGCGTTTAACATGCCCAAACCATCTTAAACGATTTTTCCGCATTTTCTCGTCAATGGCCGCCACACCCAATTTATGCAGAATATCTTCATTGCGCACTTTATCTCTCCTAGTGTTACCGCACATCCACCGAAGCATGCGCATCTCTGTAACGTTCATTTTCTGTGCATGACTTTGCATAATAGCCCATCACTCGGAGTCATAAAGCAAAGCAGGCCTAATAGCCGTACGATAGAACTTTTCTTTAAACTTTAAAGAAAAGTTACGATCGCACAGGATCCCTGTCGCACTCTTCCACTTTGTCCATCCAGCTTGGATGCGGTGGTTGACGTCTCCGTCTAACTCTCCATCCATCTGCAGTATGGAGCCTAAATACCCAAAATGCGCACTTCTCGGTATCTCTTGGCCATCCAACTGAACTGTGCCATCGTTGTTTCTTCGTTGTTTGCTAAACTTGCATTCGAGGTACTCTGTTTTTGTTCGACTTAGTCGAAATCCTCGTGCTTCTAATGTTTGTCTCCATCGTTCTAATTTAGCGTTAACTCCCATTCTCGCCTCATCGATGAGGACAATATCGTCTGCAAACAACATACACCATGGGACTCGGTCTTGGATGGTTCTGGTGATTCCATTAATTACAATGGCAAACAAAAATGGGCTCAAAGCTGACCCTTGATGTAAGCCAATTGTAATTGGAAAGGCGTCTGTTAAATCGCCACAAGTTCGGACACTCGTCACCACATTCTCATACATATCTTTTATGATGTTGATATATTTAATGGGTACCCCATTCTTCACCAAGGTCCACCATAATACATCTCGAGGTACTTTGTCATATGCCTTTTCTAAGTCGATAAAGACCATATGCAAATCTCTACTCTTTTCTCGAAAGCGCTCAATGAGCTGACGAATCAAATGGATGGCCTCTATGGTCAACCTTCCGGGCATAAATCCAAATTGGTTCTCAGATATGGGAACAATTTGTCTCAATCGGTGTTCGATCACCCTCTCCCATAGCTTCATGGTATGAGACATAAGTTTTATCCCACGATAGTTAGAACAGTTTTGGACATCGCCCTTGTTCTTATATAGAGGTATTAGCGTACTCTTCCTCCACTCTTCTGGTATTTTATTTGTTCGCCATATTTTGTTAAAGAGGTCCGTCAACCAGGTCACCCCTATCTATCCCATGCTTCTCCAAGCCTCGATAGGGATACCATCTGGGCCAACGGCTTTTCGAGTCTTCATCCTCTTCAAAGCATCTTTGACTTCCGACCTTCTAATACGGCGCATAAAATTGCGGTTCAGATCCTGAGGGGACTGCGAGATGTCACCCACTGCTTGGGTGGGGGCTCCATTGAACAGGCCCTCGAAGTACTCCCTCCACCGTGCTTTGACTTGATCCTCACGCACTAAGACAGACTGACCTTCATCTTTGATGCATTTCACTGCACCTAGGTCTCTAGTCTTCCTCTCTCTAATGCGAGCAATTTTGTATATATCATTCTCGGCCTCCTTGCTATCCCCCTTCTCATAAATTTCCTTGTACACAGCCTCTCGCGCTAGTCCAACAGCTTTCTTTGCTTCTTTCCTGGCTAGCTTATACTTTTCAAAACTTGATCCATCATGGTTCTTCTTCAGATCCCTGTAGCAATTCCGTTTGACCTTGATTGCCGCCTTTACTTCTTCATTCCACCATGACGTGTCTTTACCTGTCAGGCTACTACCTCGGGATTCACCTAAGAGGTCTTTAGCTACCTTCTTGATACAACAAGCCATTTTGGTCCAAGTTGCATCTGCATCGTCCTCAGTCTTTCAGTCTACCTCTTGAACCACTCGCTCCACGAAGGCCTTTTGGGTAGACTCCTTAAGCCCCACTTAATTCTAGGCTCCAACCGGCGTCTACTCCTCTTCACTCCTTGCCGCAGTCTAATATCCAACACCAAAAGCCTATGTTGCGTAACCACACTTTCTCTGGGGATGACCTTGCAATCTATGCAACGACTTCTATCTGCCCTCCTAGCTAAGAAGAAATCTATCTGGCTCTTATTTGACCTACTCCTATAAGTGACCAAATGAGACTCTCTTCTTAAACCAAGTACTTGCTACAAAAATCATAGGAGATGGCGAAGTCTAAGATAGCGTTTCCCGGCTCATTGCGATCCCCAAAGCTATACCCGTCGTGGATGTCCTCAAACCCATCACGGCTAGATCCTACATGACCATTAAAGTCACCTCCAATGAAGAGTTTCTCGCTACTAGGGATCCTTTGTACCATCTCGTCCAAATCTTTCCAAAACTTACGTTTCACAGCTTCGTCTAGTCCTATATGTGGTGCATAGGCACTAATGATATTCAAGATATCCTCGCCTATGACCAACTTGACCAGTAAGATCCTGTCGCCCTTCCTTACTGTTGTATAAAGGGACTAAATTACCCCTATGTAATATAAATTCATGAAGTAAAAGCAACCAAGCACTCTAATATTTAATCAACTTATATAAAATTTCTGTGTCTTTTTATTAGCAAATATTGGACATCTCTATATTTATGATTTTCTTGCATTCAACTATATGAAATAATATTCTTCATTTTCCACCTTATTTATATTCCAAATATAAATAAATTGCACAATTTTCATCGAATATAGATATCCAGTTAAATGAGAGGGTAATTTTGGTTCTTTTATGCTACACAAAAACAATTATACACTTAAACTATCATAATATGTATGAAGGGGGTGCTATCGATTGGAAGTTTGAAACTGACAAAATCTGGAGATATGTACTAATTAAAATAACATCATGTAATTTTTTACCAATTAAACATGACACATGGATGATTTTTCCATATATCACCTTCACGATTTCGCACTCCGTTTTTGCTTCCGTTTAAGATACGTTTTGATAGACCACTTTCTACAAATAGAGGCACGACACGTTCTTTGTCAAAATGAAAATCCTCACTTGTATTTGTAATCATTACTGCCTCCCCTCTTTTTCTTTTTCCTCAATAATGACTCAAAGTAGATTGCATCATGGATGTCCCTTTTCACGATTCGGAGAATTTAAGTTCACCTTCAACATGGGAATTACTGTGTACTTTTACGTTTGGTGGCCTTTAGAATATCCACAAGGGATACTGAAGGCCATAGTTTATACATAAAAGGCCTAAATATCTCAATTATCTGATAAATAAAGGGAAACATTCGTGCCAAGAATCCAGTACCCGGCTTACCGCACCATAAAAGCGTAGAAACTGACATATTAAGCTTATATTTCTTGAGAGTTTGTTCAGAAAAAAAAAGACTATTATATTTGTAACCCAAAGTTTATAAATGTTGTCCAATATTTTGAATTCATGTTTTCTTCTTGGAGAGTACTCTGGTATTTCTAGTTATTATATTTTGGTTTCTGCATCTTTGTCTACACCAAAAAGCAAATTGTCCCGCTAAATATTATATATTTTTTAACTGAACGTGTTTTTTTGGGTCGAGCTTTGATTATGCCTTTTAATAAAATAAAAACTAAAAAAGTTTCATCTTTCATTCCAATGCGCGCGCCAACTAGACACACCACATCAATAGTGCAAATTGCTGTATGCCTTGTTTGAATGCTTCGTAAAAGGGTGATTGTTAAATTGTGGCCATTTATCTTGAGCATCTATATGTACCTGAAGCCCGTCATACGTGGGTCAGACCGACCTCAATATCTCAATTGTTAGTCACACCTTACCCCCAACGATTAATAACAATACTCATTTTTCTTCTTACTATAAATATAGTAAATACCCCCATATATGCAAGAGCAAATTATTTTTTCTGCCCTTTAATTTCGACTATGTTTGCCTTTTGCCCTTTAATTTTTCGGGCTCCACTTTTGCCCTATAATTCTTATATTTTTTACCAAATATGTCCGTTGGGCTATTTTTCAGGCCCTTAAAGGTAAAATGTCCATAATACCCCTGTTATCTTCTTCATCACATATATATATATATATTTTTATATATATATATGTATATATACACAGATATATAATTATTTCTCTATATATATTTATATCTTTAATAATTTATAATATTTATAAAAGTTATAAAAAACAAAAAAAAACATTTTAAAAAAAGAAAATCATCCCTCCCCCCCCCCCCCCCCGACCCTACCACCAGTGCTTCCCTTCCCCGCCGCCCCTACCACTAGTGCTTCCCTTCCCCGCCGCCCCTACCACCAGTGCTTCCCTTCCTCGCCCCCCTACCACCAGTGCTTCCCGTACATCACCGCTCATCTTCGTCGCCCCTGCTGTACCCTACCCCATCCCCTTCGAAATCACCGCTCATCACCGGCGGTGCTACGAATTCGAACTTGAATTCAGATTCAGTAAATAGAAATCGAATTCAGATTTGAAATTGAAATCAAATTCAGATTTGAATCGTGATTTAAAGAGGGGCGGGGTGCGGGCGAGCGTCGTAGTGGTGATGAAGATGGCGACGGCGGCGGGGGGAGGCGAAGATGAGCGGTGGTGGAGGTGGTGGCGGCGGCGCCTATGGTGGTGGCGGCGCCTGTGGTGGTGAGTTTATATATATATATATATATATATATATGTGTGTGTGTGTGTGATGAAGATAACAGGGGTATTTTGGACATTTTACCTTTAAGGGCCTGAAAAATAGCCTAACGGGCATATTTGGTAAAAAATATAAGAATTATAGGGCAAAAGTGGAGCCCGAAAAGTTAAAGGGCAAAAGGCAAACATAGTCGAAATTAAAGGGCAGAAAAAATAATTTGCTCTATATGCAAAACCATCATGTGAAATGTAAATTTATTCTAGGGTTTTAGGCACACCACACTCTGTAATGTGCAAAAGAGGTGCATTATCCACCTGTAAAAAATAAATATGCATATTACCCCCTTGTAATCTTAAAATAATGCAATATACTCCCTTATAGAAGGATGTGTAACTCACTTACCAAAAACAGATGAGACTATTTCTTCTTATCATTTCCTCTTTAAAAACCTAATTTTTTAAAATTATTTTCACTTTAAATTACAAAAAGATGATATAATATTTCACTAACTTACTAAATAAATAAAACATAGATATTTAAATAATAGATTTTGACAAAGCTATGGGCTTTAAAGGAATTTTCTTTTACGTCTATGATACGTGAGAACGAGCTAATGGTTGACGGGTTCGTGCGCATTGGGAGGGAAACTAACAAGGAACATGTCTTTGCCATCATGCTTTGCTGGGCACTGTGGAGTAATAGGGACGCAATTATGACAGAGGAGAGTTCTCAGAATCCAGCGAATATTGCTTCGTTTTCATTTTCATACGTAGCTCGGAGCAGAGCCACAAAATTATTTTACCCTAAGCTACGACGAGAGGCGAGCAAAGAGTGGATAGAACCGTTTCCATTAGTTTTTGCTCTTCTTAATTTATTTTAAAATCTTACATACTTTTTTAATTATTCCGTCAATAAAATATAAATCAAACAAGAATATTACTAAGGACTTTATTTATTTTGGCTTGAAAATTATAGTAGTTTTATGATGAAAAAATAGTGGGATAAAGAATCATAACATATATTTTTAGTGGTGTAAATTATAGAGACTAGTATTTTATGTACTAAATTTTCAAAAAACCCACATGTGCTTGAGCCTAGGTAAGCCCAAGTCTAAATCTGCGCCTGTACGTAGCAACTTGGCGTGATGTTACCTTGAATCCGCATCATACGACGCGAACATAATCTAATGAATGGGAGGCACCAATGGTGGGTTGTTTAAAAATTAATTTTGATAGCGCGCGATTTGAGGACGATGCTGAGATCGGACTTGGTGTGGTGGTGCAGGATCATAATGATAATAGGATAGCTACGACACAACAACGATTTGCAGCCACGTTGGAGTCGGTGTGTGTCGAGGCCTTGGCGACACTTTGGGCGATCAAGTTGAAAGCGGGAATGAGTTGGATGGAGGTGGTGTTCGAGGGCGATTGCCTTAATATCATACATGACATTATTTATCGGATGCTGACATGACATTATTTACCGGATGCTGACAGATGCACAATATGTGAATATCATTACGGATTTTCTTCAGCTTTTTGAGGGGTTTAATACCCGTTGGGTGGGAAGCGATGCAAATGAGGTCGCTTACAACCTAGCTCGCACGGCGGTCAGAACTATTATTAAACCACATAATCTTGTGTTTGTCGTTCCTCAGTTCTCTTGAGGGTTTTTAAGTTTTTAGGTCTTTTTTGATCTTTTAGCTAATGATGTATTTCACGTTTTTTAGACGTGTTTTTATGTCGTGTTTTAATGAAATCCTTTTACTTCAAAAAGGAAAAAAAAAGAAAAAAAAATAGCCATCTTAAAATCGAAATTGATTATGCAAGATGTGGCGGCTTAAATTTATATATCGAATTAGAGTAAAGCTGCCCATCTGTTGTTTGTTAAGTGGCTAAAAGAGCCTTTTGTTAGTTTTATTAGCAAAATTTCTCTTGCCTAATATATGTAGAAGAATTTCCCTCTGACTCAAAAGTACGTTTCACGAGCCTGATATGCATGTCGATTTGAACCTTTTGATTAGCAATTACCTTTTATTCCTCGGTTTTTCAGATTTGAATAGTATTTAAAAACCGAAAAAGGGTAAAAAAAGCATTGGCCATCATGACCTTCAAAAGATATATTAATCCAATGCAGAAAATTCAATAGATTGGATCTCCAGTTTTCATTTTCTTAGGCAGGTATATATGCGTACACACGTAAAAGATTAATTTGAATCCAAGTAATTTAGATTCAAATGAAAATATATTAGAAAACTAATTAATCAATAATTATTTATACGAGTCTTATTCGTAAAACTTGTTTTTCAATTTCTTATCCATAAATTAACTCTTTATCTATAATTAAGAAAATGTGCTTAAATTTAAGAACCATTACATAATACTTTAAAACATTGCAGGCTTTCTTGCGAGGACATGAATGACATTTTCCATAAAAATTATGTTGAGCTGTAGTATGCTAATAAAATAATAACATATGGAAGATTTAAAACTATTTTTAAAATAATAACTATTGCAAAACCACCCTTGTTATTGTCAGATTGAAAATATTAGATATTATTAGATATATGTTGTATATTCTCTAGTATATTCTATAGTATATTCTCTAATATATCTAATAATATCTAATAGAAAAAACAAAAACAAATTAAAAAAGAAGAAGCAAACTCGTTTGTTATTTTTATACCCCATGTGTTCACAACTAATTAGTTAAAAAAAAAACCATCATACCTATATCTTGTAGTGACATAATTGATGTATGATGTAACAAAAGACCAGATCCTTAATGTTAATGGAACTTTGAGTTAAAAAGAAAACTATCTTTATATAATATGATTAAATTAACAAAAAGTTCATGTATTATTTTTATTAACAAATATTTAATATATTTCATTTGATAGTCCCTTTGCCTTGAACCTCAATTTCATGTTGATCGATGTAAATCATGTAATATATTCATTATTTCATAATATATAAGTCGTTCTTTTTGTTTTTATTCAAACTATATCAATAATGCAATTGGTCCCTTTTCCTACAAGAACCGATCATATCGATAAAATATGGGCGATTTATAATTTCTGCCCGTTAATTTCCACCAACTTCAGGTTTTGCCCTTTTTTGGACCGGGCTTTATTTTTGCCCGGTAATTGTTTTTTTTTTTTTTCAAAAATGCCCGATGGGCTTGGTCGAAGCCCAAAGTTGAGCCCGTCGGACATTTTTTTTAAAAAAAAATAATTACCGGGCAAAAATTATAAGTTGGTGGAAATTAACGGGCAGAAATTATAAAAAGAAAAAATATTGATGGCTTCACCCCACACTTTGTCTAATTGCTTAGAATTAACCGAATCCCTTCGTACACTAATTTATCCCCAAATTCAAAGTAGTGGCTACAAATGCCATCAAATTACGCCTGTCAACAACAAGTTTTCATCGACAAACAATTAAATTCCTCTGATGGTGATATGGAAAACTGCCAAATGAACGGAAGCTCACCGGATTTGGAGTCTTTGGTTCATGATCCGAGTGAAAATTATACAACTTGCAACAAAAATCTGGATACATCATTAAACAAGAAGAGTTGAGAGGGTATAATAATAGTCGGAATTGCCAAGAATATCTCCAAACACATCTGGATACATCATTAATCAAGAAGAGTTGAGAGAGTATAATAATAGTCGGAATTGCCAATAATATCTCCAAACACTTTGAATTTGGGGATAAATTAGTATACGAAGGGATTCGGTTAAAAGGGACGGAGCTCGTGTTCGGAGCTCTTTTGGCGTCTTTTTAGACCAGCATCGGTTGGCCGTTCTCTGCCAAGAAGCCCTTGCTTCGGCTAGTGCCATTTCTCTTTGAAATTCTCTTTTTCGGTTTTGCAGTTGATGTGTTTGATGAAATGGGTCAATCAAACAGGGGAGGGGAGGTGGTGGTGGCGGCGGCAATGTAGAGGAAGAAAAAAGTCCTGTTAATTAAGTAAGAAAACCATCGAGAGGCGTTTAACACAGAATTAGCCACACATATATATTCTTCATAGATTTTATCTAACTCCATGACCGATATAGGTAATTAATTCTAAGCAATTAGACAAAGTGCGGGGTGAAGCCATCAACATTTTCTCTTTTTATAATTTCTTCCCGTTAATTTTCACCAACTTATAATTTTTGCCCGGTAATTGTTTTTTTTTTAAAAAATGCCCGACGGGCTCAACTCTGGGCTTCGACCAAGCCCATCGGGCATTTAAAAAAAAAAACAATTACCGGGCAAAAATAAAGCCCGATCTAAAAAAGGGCAAAACCTGAAGTTGGTGGAAATTAACGGGTAGAAATTATAAAAAGCCCATAAAATATCTATGGGAGCTGATATATACAGATCAAAATCCCTAATCATAGAGCAATATTTCATTTGTTATCTATTTTACCCTTAATCCATTTATAAAATAATTCTGTTTTCTTTTATTAATTATTCCTTAAATCTAGGAACTGATGAATATACAAAATCTTCACTTGGATTATCTTTCCTAGTATTTAGAACTCACAATGAAAACCCCCGTTGATTTCTTGCCGATTGTATATTATTCTTTTTCTTAGTTGCATAATTAATCTGAGTAAATTTATTTTTTACATTTCCACCATAAGATTGTTTTTTTCGAAACCAATAGTTAAAATTAATTATTGTTTAATATTATTTACTGTTGATTGTGTTTAATGTACTGTATACTTTATTATGCTAGTATATTTTAGTTATGCGTATATATGTATATATACATTCATTTATATACTAATATTTTAATAATCTACATGTGCAATTGCACAAATATAAAATAAAATCAACAACTTTTTTTTTAAAAGTGGTTTATTCAACATTGAGCAAATATATTAGAAAAAACTCTTAACAGTATAATAACTATCAAAATATTGTTGCAAGAAAATAATTTAAATACTTACTTGCACTTCTTTATATTATTATCCACTAAAGGTATGTTTTTGTTATGTATCAATATTTTATGGGAAAATACTTACTGGAATATTTATTTCATACCTTTATATTTTTATCAACAAAAAATTGCATTATTCCAACAAAATAAATGTAAGTAAATGATAAAACACGAGAGTCTTTTACCTACAAGTTTAATTTATTACGAATTTTCAGAAAATATTTAAGAATATCTCTATATAAACTCCTATAAGATGGGGCTTTTTGCCAATATCTATGGGGCTTTTTAGCTATAATTATTGACAAGAGGTGTATTAATTTTCTAATAAAGATTACACATCTTTTTCCTATCAATTAGACGTAACACAAGGGTAACACGCGGACGGTTTTTGATGTTCAATCATTCATTATACATTGCTTACTTTTCTCAAAAGAATAATTGTTTTTTTCAAGTAAAACTGACTACATAAATATGTTCTCTTCCCAGAAACCAGTTAGAGGTCGGTACTCGGTATATATGAATCGTATGCACGACTAACTAACTAAACTCCTGTCGGGTAAAAGTCTACTAGAAATTTTTCTTTCTAATTGCCCTTTTTCTGTCGCAAATGTACGATAACCACGTGTTAATGACACTTCGTGCAACAAAAAAAGACTTAGCATGTACCATATCTGGCTATTACGGTATTTATTAGTCCAGAATCAAAATAATTACATAAATTAATCAACTGTCAGACAACTTTCAGGAAAGTCGTGGTACGCCACGACAAAAAACCTATTACTTGCACCGCACCTACAATTTTTCCTACATAAACCCTCAACGTACACTCTCTAATAATCAACAACCATTATATTGAGAATCATCAAGATTTCAAGCTAGTAACTATATTTACAATTTCTATATATATATCTCCAAATAAATTCTAATTTATTCCTCTCACTCATATATACTAGATATTCACACAAGGCAAGCACTAAAATAACAATACACAATTGTCTCAAAAAAAAAAGAACAATACAAACAATACACAATGAATAATAAAAGCAAGTCATTCTACATTTATGCTTCTCTGCTTATTTCATGCCTTATTTTGTTTGGAGCACAATTGACCAATGCACAAGAAGTAGGTATGTAATCACGTCGATAACAAAGAGCTTTCAATTCGATATTTCTTGTTTTATTTTTTCCATTATTTATTTGAAATATATGGGATTAATTATTTGAATTAATTTCAGAGGATGAAAGGGAGTTTGATTACTCGAAAAATGGTGAAAGGGGTCCTAAACATTGGGGAAAACTTAGGAGTGAATGGGGTGCATGCAACAACGGAGTTCAGCAATCTCCAATTGATATGTTAAATGAAAGAGTGAGGATTGTGTCCAAGGCAGAAAAGAGACATTACAAGATTGCTAATGCAACCGTCAGAAATAGAGGCCATGACATACAAGTAAGCTTCACTGAATTTACCGAACCATCGGACAATAAAACATTAACTAATTATAAGGAGTATCTTTTTTACAGTTTCAAACATTAACTAATTTAACTAAAATATTTAATTCATCAAAAAAAAAACAATTTGCTTATTTTCTTTATTTTTTTTTATTTCAAAACAGAAAGAAAAAAAAGGTATTGTATAGCTGGGACGCGCAAAATATAAGCTAATATAATATTTTAGGATTGATTGGTCAAAATAAAATATTACTTATTTATTTGAGCTCAAGTAACAAAATCTCTGCGTGACAAAAAGAGAATCAAGTAATCTAGCTCCTTATAATGCTGAAAAAGTGTTCACCGAAAAAAAAGATAATCAAGTAACCTAGTTCCATATAATGACGTGCGTTTAATTTTTCCTATTCTTTCTTATATATTTCAGAAGTAAGAAATGTGTCTAATATGATTAACTCTATGAGAAATTCGTTACAATTTTTTTTATAAAAATATGAAGGGATGAATCACTAATTTATGATTCCTTATTATGCAGATTGGATGGTCCGGTGATGCTGGATCCATGTTCCTTAATGGGAGAGAGTATCCGCTGCGGTACGCCCACTGGCACTCTCCTTCAGAGCACACCATCCACGGCAGAAGGTACGACATGGAATTGCATATGGTTCACTTTAATACAGACCCCATTGATGGCCAAACTAGGATTGCTGTTGTTGGAGCACTTTACAAGATTGGAAAACCTGACAAATTTCTCACCAAGGTATTTATCGACACAAGATTAATCACTATTTTAGAAAATAATTAGCATTGTTTATTTACGATGAAGTGAGTGTATTTTTTTTTTGTTTGTTTCTATCAAATATTTCTCCTTTTCTCAAAATAAATACTTTAACACGTACATGAACTTGAATTGATTCTTCACAGCTTATGGGAAGTCTATCGTCGATGATTAATAATATTACGGAAGAGATAAATTTGGGAATGGTTGATCCACGTGAGATTGAAATCCATAGCAAAAAGTACTACAGATACTTAGGATCACTTACTATTCCTCCTTGCACTCAAGGCGTTATTTGGACCCTGAACAATAAGGTACACACATGCATTAATTTAACTGAATATAGATAATGAATTGGCAGCCTCAATAACACTAAATCTTTACGTAACATCTAAAATGTTTATTGAATACGTAACATCTAAAATGTTTATTGAAATTAATTAGGTGAAGACTGTCTCCAAAGAGCAAGTTCGTTTGCTTAGAGAAGCTGTTCATGATGTAAGCTCCTAAACAATTAACTAATGGTTTTTAGTGCTTTTAACTGATAATCATTTCTTCATTATTCAAAGAAATAGATTCTTCAGTTGTTTTAACAACTTGTTTTAAACCAAGTTTTTCAAAAGTTCCAAGTTTATAAATAATCTTTGGCTCGATTCTTGGAATCGTCCACTTATTAAGTAATTCCAGATTTTCTGGAATCTCATGCTCAACATTTATAGTGTTTTGAACAGTATTCGTTCTTCCTATCATATTCATGATCAAAAGAAGTTATGTAATGAATTAATTCTAAAGCATGATTACTCTAATCACTGGCTATGATACCACTTTCTACCCAGATCTCAGATTTCCACTCAAGTCCATAACTATTTGGCAAGTTACAATTGTGATACAAGGGAAGATATTCTAGAACTGGAGTCTGTCGAGGTCTAGACAGGGCAAAAGCAACAACCAAATCCCCACAACTATGCCAACACAAGGCCAAAAGGGGTGAAGGTTTTGCAGAACATGCCACTTATCTAAGCCTGCCAGTCTCTTGTTCAAACCCAGTAATGACAATCGTTTCTTGTTAATAGTTATTGACAAGATTAGATCTCAGTTAATCTTGAATAGAAGAAATATTCATTGCCATATTCATAGAATAATCATACAGCAGACTTAATCCATTACATAACAAGAGATTAGCCTTCCATTAGGCTAAGGGAGAATAAAAAGAGTAAGTAGGAACAGGAAAATAAAACTCACTTGAAACTCCAAGTTACAGATCAAAAGCTTTTATTCAGACTAGACGATTACAAAGGAAATTTTTACAATATTAGAGAGAGAGAGGGAGAGAGAGAGAGTAGGGGACTCTGAAAATTCTGCCCTAAACACAGACGAAAATGGCCTTTTATAGAAGGCCGGACTTCAAGACACATTACAAAATAACATAGACGGGTTTTTCAGATTTTTTTTTTTTAAGTACCAAAAAAAATTACATAGTTCAAAAAGTCATTTGACTAAATCATCCTTGCCATGATGTCACGGCGTTCATTACCACCTTCTGGAAGTTCACATCTCCATTGTTTTATTTGACTCTGATTTAGAGGAATTTCCTCTCCTGTTTGTGTTGGCGACGGATCTAAGTATTCCAAACACATCGCCCATTGCAAGATCTTCATTAGGATCTTGTGCATCCTGTTCATCATCATGATTGGAGCTCATCGAAACATCTTCGTCGAGTCCTTCCAATTCTCTGGTTAAATCTTTTTCCATTTCATCAATATAAACCTGGATAAGGCTTTTCTTGTCAAGATTTCCTGCTTTAAATTGGACTTTTCGTTTGATTAAGTCCCAAGGAGTATTTATTTCCTTTTTCTTCTGGCTATCAGCAAGTTGTGTATACGTCACAATTGTTTCCTCCATTTGTTGGATAGTTTCCAGTCCTTCTTGTTGATTTGTTTCTGGGTTAATTTTGAGCATTTTATCCCAGAATTTTGAGGCACTCTTACCCCAAATACAAGGAATATTATCCTCGTCTCTACCAACTTCTGGAAACCATCTCCAGATCCATGGAATTGAAAATTCCAAGAAAAAATAGAAGGCTGATAATCCTTCAGGACATGCAATATTTTGCTGTCTTTCCCGAATTTTCGGAGATATATCAACCCAAATTTTAAATTTTTCCTTAAAAATTTCTGGTAAAATTTTTACTGAAGTGCCGTGGAATTTCCACCATTTCAGAAACCAATTTGGTATGTTTTTTTCAAAAATCTTTCCACACATCTTTATGAACCATGTGTGCTTATGATTATTATTTTCATACAAAAGCACTTTATTAAAGGCTTCAACATAATCCCAATAATTGAATTTGAAAAGGATTTTTGAGGTAGAATGTATGAATTCTTTCACCAAATATGGAGAAGATCCCCATTCCTCAACATGTATGACTTGCTTAATAACAATTTTTGAGAAATTAAAATTTTCTTTTTGTGCTCCTGATGTAAAATGTTGTATTTCACAAGATTTTGTGTGTTCCAGGAGTAATTCATAGAATTTTCTGGACTTATATGTGTCTGCTGGGAAGAAAGCTGTATTAAATTTCCTTTGGACTATTATCCAAGGTTCCTTTTCCCATTTCAAATCTAAGTCTTCTATTAGAAGAATGACTCTTGGATTCGGATTATTAATAAATCCAATACTTTGAGTATCATTGGAAATTACCTTAGCATATGATGTTGTTTCTGTTTCAGGGCTGTCCACTGTCTCTTGAGTATTACTCATTTTTTCTTTTTCTTCCTTTTCAAGGAATTTCTGAAATTCTTTCTCTTTTTCCAAAAATTTTTGGAATTCTTTATTATGAGAGAGATCAGCAGCTATAAGCTTCTGTTTACCATGTTGGGCCAGGAAACCTGGTCCTCTGCCTCTGCCTCCTCGTCCTCTATAAGAGGAGGAAGCCGATCCCCGGCTGTACATTCCTGAAAACATGAAATCGAATGTTAAGCAAGCAATAATCTTGCCAATTTTTCACATTTATTAAGCTCATATTTATGTAGCTCTATAATAGCCCTTCGGACTTCTTCATCATGGATCCAAAGTTCCTCAAGAGTTTTACTCTCATATCTTTTGATATTATCTTGTAAAAATCTGATGGCTTCTGCCAATGTTTTTAAGTAATTGTGTAATGGCATGATTGATATTCACGAGTTAAGAAATCTGGAAGACTATTATCTTCTCCCTTCTTATAAGCAATCTCGAAATCAAACGGTGCAAGATGCGCCTGCCACCTGGCAAACATTTGTTTTGAAACATCATGTTTAAAATCTTTATTAAACATAAATTTTGCAGATTTGCAATCAGTCTGAATAGTAAAATGTTGATTATATAAATCATCTTGAAATTTTAAAACGCATTTAACTATAGCTAAAATTTCTTTTGCCACAGTAGGGTAATTCTTCTGGGCATTGTTCCATTTTCCAGAATGGAACCTCACAAGAATTTCTTGTTTATTATCAGGATTAATTTGTTTAAGAATACCTCCATATCCTATTTCTGAACTATCAATATCAATGACCTTCTTCCAATTAGGATTAGTAATCATCAAGCAAGGCAGAGATTTAACTCTTTCTTTAATCTTTCTAACAGCCTTAGTATGTTGTTCTGTCCACGGACATGGTTTCTTTTTAAGTCTTTCATATAAGATAGACGTATCTTGAGTCAGATTTTTATAATAAGGGGAAATGTAATTTAGACTTCCTAAAAACCTTTGCAATTGGGTTTTTTCACTAATTTCATCTGGAAATTTATCTGCGAAATCAACACTTCTATTAATAGGTATTATACTACCTTTTTCAATAAAGTGTCCAAGAAATCTAACTTTGGACTGAAACAAGGACATTTTAGGCTTGGATATGACTAAGCCATTTCTTATGATTATTTGTTTAAAAATTTGTAAATGCTTAAAATGCATTTCAATGGATTTGGAAAATACCAAAATGTCATCAATGTAGACAATAATAAACTCACTATAAGAAGTGAAAATATCATTCATGATTTGTTGAAATTCTGAAGGTGCATTCTTCAGACCAAAAGGCATGACATGCCATTCATAATGTCCTATTGGAACATTAAAAGCAGTCTTATATTGATCCTCTTTGCTGATTTGGATCTGCCAATATCCTGATTTTAAATCAAATTTTGAAAATATGATAGAATCATATAATCTATCTAATAAATCCTTTTTGTTAGGAATAGGATGCCTAATCCATTTTAAAGCTTTATTAAGTGGTTTATAATTTATAACAAGACGAGGAACACCTCTTTCTTGTTCTGAATGTTTATTAACATAAAAAGCGGTACACGACCATGGTGACTGTGAGGGGCTAATTAATTTCTTTTGTAAAAGAGAATCAATTTCTTTTTTACATAACTCCAGATGATCTTTATTCATCTGACAAGGCCTAGCCTTAGTTCTGATTTGTGAATCATCGAAACCTTCCTCATAGGGTAAAGAAACAATATGTTTCTTTCTATCCCAAAATGCATTAGGATGGTCATTACATATAGTAATAGAAAAATCGCTGATTAAAAGTTTGATTTTATCCTGTAATCTAGGATTTTGAAGATCATTTTCAATATTCAAAGAAGCAATTTCGTATTTTAAGAAATTCAATTGTTTTTCTTTATGAATAATAGAATCAAACATTTCATGTAAAAACCTAGTATAAGGTTTGTTTTTGAATTTAAAGAAAATCTTATGTCCTTCATAATAACCAGTTAATCCTTCATGGGTAATTCCTAAAGGAAATAATTTTGTAAGAAAAGGAGTCCCTAAAATCATTTGGTTAGTAATATCCTTAGCAAGTAGGAAGCTTGTAGGAATACAAGTTTTATTATTGCGAATGTAGGCTTTAGAAAGCTTATATTCAATTTGTAAAGGTTTCCCTCCTGCATGGGATAATGCATGAGTAGTTTTTTGGAAATAACGTGTAGGTATTAATCCTTCACGAATGACATTTAAGTCAGCACCACTATCAAGTAAAACATCAAAATGTTTTGTAAAATAATTATCAATCATTAATGTTGTCTCAGTGTGCCATTTTTGAGACTTAATAATCTCCATAACAGATAAATAATCACCATCATCTTTATTATTTTCGAAATCCTTAATTTCATTATGAGAAGATGTATTATCTTCATCTGGTGAAGAGGTATTTTCTTCAATCCTGGAAACTCTTATATCAAGAGTTCTAGTACCTTTTTTGAGATTCTTAATTTCTTCTTTAAGGTTATCAACCTCTTGTTGTAAATCAATAATGGAAGTAGGAGTTTTACTCACTTTTCTGTCTCTAAGAAGTTTATGAACTTCAGACATTGAATATGGTCCTTTAGGAACCATCGGTCCTTCTGGTGTCTCCTCTTTGATACCAGAAGTTCCTGGCTCATTATGAGCAAGATGATCAATTAATTTAGATCTGAGATCCTTATTATTAAGATCTTTCAAAATATCTAAAAGAGTATCATTAGTCAAAACATTAATATTATTATCTTGAAATTGAGATAAAAGTTTATAATACTCATCATTTTCTTCCGATGATTTTTTGTCACAAGGAAGACCTAGAGGACATGTATCACAATCCTCAGGTTCAGAAGAAGTATAATCTTCTAAATTTAACTCAGTATTCAAATTCTCATCTGAGCTTTCTTCTTCATCATAAGTTTCCTCACTATCAGAATTTAATAAGAGCTTTGATAAAGACTCTTTTAACTTATCATCCATATCAAGACTGTTTAATTTCTTCTTGACCCAACATCTATTAGCATAATGGCCAATTTTTCCACATCTATGGCAGACAATCTGATTTTTATTATCTTTTTTTCTAGTATTACGTTGGATTCTTCTGTCCATATTTCTCTCTACTCTTTTAGCAGAGAATTTCTTTTTTCTGTAGGTACGTTCTGTACCATCCCTCTTGTGCCCTATCCTTTTAGATGAGCTAGGTTTATTAATTCTAGGCGTATCAATGCCAAACTGATCACAAAGTTGTCCTAATTGTTTTCTTTCAACTAGGTTTTGTCTCTTCATTTGTTGATTAAGTTTTATGTCATTACATAAAGCCAAACCTTCTTGAATACAAGTACCTATAAGGTTTCCATAAGTATATCTATCATAAGGAACAGAACTTTGATCTCTCCTAAGATTTCTACGAATTCTTTCAGCAAAAAGGTTGGGAAGACCATCAACAAATTTGGACTTCCAATGAGAGCTATTACACTCAGGAAGCTCCATGACACGATTTAAGAAAGTATATTTATACCATCTAAAATCAGTCAATGTCTTGCATCTAAGATTTTGCAAGAGGGTACGAATCATTTCACTATTGTCAGAATATCGACCAGTAAAATGTTCAATAATTGTGACAACCAAAGTATAAACTGCATTTTCATATTGAGTGTTATTCTCAATTTTCACAGTATTAAGAATGCTAGCCTTAGCCTCCGGGGATAAATAATTATCCCACCAACCTTTAAGTTGGCCAGTAAAACCTGCAATTATCATATTTGCAACATTCATGTCTGTATTATTATTTTGTTTACTGACAGTAGAATACATTAGCATTCTTTGAACAACATTATAAATTTGTTTATCCGTATTGCCATCAATATTCCATTCATATATACTTCTACCATTATAGGAATTATTATCAGCAAATTCTCTTTCCTCATGGAGAGTATCCATAGGAGAAGGACGTCTATAATAATATAAACGTTGAGTGGGCCTATAAGCCCATTTAATCTTTTCAATCCGATCATTAATCACCGGTGTCTTCTCTGGGTTTTCCTTAATTTCTGAGTTTAGAGTACTTAATTTTAACTCTTTAAATTTTTCATTTAGAAATTTTTCTATTTCACTCATCGATTCTAATTTAAAATCAATGATCTCCGGGGGTGGTTGAATAGTAGGAGTAGCAGTTTTTACCACTTGTGAAGTAGAAGCAATATCTTCTACTCTAGGGACTTTAATATCATTAATGGCCTTTAAGACGTGATCGAGTCTATTAAGCAAAACTTTAATTTGTTCACCTATGATGTTAATACATAGGTTAGTATAATTATTTTGTCTTATAATATCATTGATATGTTCCAAGGTTACCTGCAAAGTATCACTTTCAAATAGCTTAGCAAAAGCAAGGATATTGGTATTATTAAAAGAACATGCTTGTGATGGAGGATATGTGCTTGTGATCATTTTTCCATCTGAAAGACGATAATTTCTTTCAACAGTTGAAATATAATACTCAACATAAGTATGGATAAACCAAGGAACAAAGGAATATTTAGTATTTTGTTCTTCACAAAATTTATAAAATTGATCTTGTATTAAATCTTTTTCTTCTTTTGGAAAATTTCCAAAAAACCATTTTCTAAATTCTTCCCATCTGGGATGTTTGAATTCTCCACTTATTTTTTGCCTGGCTGGAGACCCAGGGCTAAAATCAATTTTTTGTTTAAAATCCATTAATTATCAAAATTCATATCCGATGCAGTAAGATCTGCGTCTTCCATATTATGAACATTACCATACATTCCATTAACAACATTTTCCCTATTAATAAATAGATTTTTGATATCATCTGGGGTTTTAACTCTTCTTCTAGAGGTAGAAGCTCCAGAAGGAGTTTCCACAATATAATCCAAAGGAGAAATATAAGATCTCAAAGAATCAGTTTTTGACACCTTGTTTTCTCCTTGTTCAAACTGTATTTGAACAGTCCCTTCAGATGTCTGTAATACATTAAACGAATCATGATGCATGATTGGTTGCTGAATAGGAATAGCTTTATTAATTATCCAATTTTCTGGGAATTGGATTTCATCCCATTTAATAGTTCTTCTAGTAGTAATTCTAGATTTTTTGAAATTAGTTTCAATTAAAATGGTTTCATTTAAAGGTTTATCAACCTTTCTACATTGAGGATTTAAAGTATACAGAGGTTTATAATAAACTCTATAACATATACATATAACTTCAGTACCTGGTAAATAATTATAACCATGTGTTTTAATATTTAATGTTAAAGCATCAAGAATATTAATATCAGACAATGATAATTGTAAATTAGGATATACATCAAAATAAACTGGACCATGTGCCAGACTTGATTGAATCATTCCTATTAATGATTTCTTCCAATCAAGATTTCTACCATCTCTTAAAGCTGCTATAAAACTTTCTGGTAATCCTTCTAATGTTAATGGTTTAAAAGCAACTTGAATTAAGCCTATGTGTATAAACTTGTGACTGTGTTTGTATAAAGAAATATCTTTATCACTTAGAAGTTTTATAATCATTTCTTCATTATTCAAAGAAATAGATTCTTCAGTTGTTTTAACAACTTGTTTTAAACCAAGTTTTTCAAAAGTTCCAAGTTTATAAATAATCTTTGGCTCGATTCTTGGAATCATCCACTTATTAAGTAATTCCAGATTTTCTGGAATCTCATGCTCAACATTTATAGTGTTTTGAACAGTATTCGTTCTTCCTATCATATTCATGATCAAAAGAAGTTATGTAATGAATTAATTCTAAAGCATGATTACTCTAATCACTGGCTCTGATACCACTTTATAGCTTAGTATTATTGATAGTTAAACTAAATGAACTAAAACTAATTTGTTTAAGTTAAAAATATTAATTTGTAAACTGGAATAGTACTAGAATAGGTTATAAGTTGATAGGTACTGTTAAAAATGCTTCATAAAACAATAGCCTCATACTTTAGTGTTTTTCTGTATGTCTTTTTGTAGTTTGCAGAAGAAAACGCACGGCCTCTGCAAAAGCCCAATAGTAGAGACGTATACATTTACGGCCCATCAAAAGCAAATTGATATTATTATTGTGGAGATTCATTTGTCGATGATCACATGCTAAAGATTCTTCTTATCTCTTCGGTTTTATTATCAAATTTTTCTACTCTCTCCTTGATGACTCGAGTTACTTTACATACACTATTCTTTTTTTCCATTTTTTATTGGACTGTACAGATTTATATGTTGAAGAGAATAATAATATGAGTTATCTTACAGCTTATATATGCATTTAAACTAGGATAGTAGGATCTTTCTCATCAAAACTCTCGTGGTATCGTTTAAGCCACAATAATTTCTCGAAGTTTGACACTTTGGTAAACACCATTATGTTAGTTGACCATACATTTAACTGTAAAAAACAAGAGAAACAACTAGGGGCGGACCCAGAAAATTATTTTAACCTGGGCTACGACGAGAGGCGGGTAAAGAGTTGTTAAAGTCGTCTCTATTAGTTTTTGATCTTCCTAATTTATTTTAAAATCTTACATACTTTTTTAATTCGTCAATAAGATATAAATCAAACAAAAATATTACTAAGGATTTTATTTATTGTGGGCCGAAAATTATAGTTATTTAGATTTATAATGAAGATATAATGAATAAAAAAACATAAATTATTGTTTTTGTGGTGTAAACTATAAAGACTATTACTATGTATACTAAATTGCAAAAAACCTCACATGGGCTTGAGCCTAGCTAAGCCCAAGCCTGGGTCCGCCAGTGGAAACAACGTAATTTAGTATTATAATATATTTAAAAAAACCCAAGTTTTTAGCATCATGGAGTGTATTATTATTATTTAGCATTATGTTTGTTCCTTCTCATGGTGCGTTGATTTATTATTATTATTATTATTATTATTATTATTATTATTATTATTATTATTATTATTGCGGTTTTATACATAATTTCATTCCATACATTTTTAAGGATTATCCGTGGTTTATTAATACTTTAGTTGTTACTTGATTGCTACTAGCGTTACCACATCTTAGCGTTTTTATTTTGATCGATCATTCTTTAGAGACCAATTATATAATCTAAAAAATATGATGTATCGTAACAAGACAACCAAGGTTTTTAAGAGATGATTGCGATAGAAACATTTCATGATTTATATGTCATTTAATTGGTAAATTTCATTTTCTCACTTTTACGATATCCAAAAATTGCCTTTTTCCTTTTTGCGCCGCATAAAAAAGTTCATTACTTTTCAAATATACGATAAAATATGGCCATCACACCAACGAACGGGAAAATCTTATCCAACCGTTGTACTGCTGACGTGGTGAAACCGACGATCCAAATTTACTACAGATTTGTTTTTCTTCTAAAATCTAGGAAATGACCAACCCTTCACCCATCTCAACCATATGTTGGTAGTGGTTGCACCACGTCAGCAATACAAACGTTGCATTAAATAATTTATCCTCGAACGTTGTTTAGACGATCTAGAATGTAATTTGTCCTACGTGTCATCCACACGTGGTGTCTACATTCGAGTGATGTGGTATATAAATATTGAAATAGTTCTTAAAATTTGCAAAACAATTATAATTATAATACAAGAAACAATAAATATTTTTAAAATAATAAAGAAAGTGTTAATTCCAAAAAACAAAGTTGTAATCAATTGTTAAGAATAACAAAAACACAACTTTACTAATTTCTTGTATGTTGCATAATTGTAAAACTTTATTAATCTAAAAATCCACATAGTTCTAAATCCTTAATAATATTAATAATGAATATTTTAAAAATAACAGGAAAATGGTATATTAATAATTAATAATATTATATTACGTTATAGCCCTTACTTTCAACAATAGACCAGATGATCATCTAACATAATAGAGTGTTGTTTAACAAAGTGTCAAATCTGGGGTGGAGAGTTTGTCAAATGATAAAACCCCAAGGGAGGCAAATGAAAAACATCCATCTAAAGTGTTATGCTTTGCTAGAATACTATGAATTAGAACCTTGACCCCACCATACATCTTTATATTTTCTGCTTGTGCATGTATAAAAGTGTACATTTTTCCTTACAGATATAACTTTTGGCACATATTTTTATATGATAAAAAATATTAAAATGCATAATGTACATATTGGATTCAACTATATATTACCCAAATCATCCTACCCAACTTTTGCAAATCTAAGGATATACTAAAAAGTTTTGTTGAACACCTCAAAAAATAATTTGTCAACATAAACGTCATTAGATCCTTCAAATTTCGCGCGCATTATTTTTTCATTCCCTTGTGTCCTCTTACCTTTTTGAAGTGATTGTATTACCCTTGTCGTTCGTATCATAGGAGACTTTCTTCTCCATCATTTCATAATAAAACGCTTGTTAACTTGTTGTCTAACAGACCCCTTGGCTAGTCTCTTTTACGAGTTTTGACCATAGAGTTGCCCTTACTTGGATTATACTCTACTACAATTTGCCCAAAAAAAAAAAATTGATCTTGTTCCCGCAGCTATAAGCATGCTCTTGAACTATATATCGTGATTACTCTAAATGCTAGTTTCTTTGGTAATGGCCTCCGCTTCCTTTTTTTTATTTTATTTCTCGCCTCTTTCGGCTCAAAGAGCAAATTAAATTCATCTCGTCAATTATGCATGTGTGTGTTTGTCTATCGCAGCTAGTGTTGAGAATTAAGATATGATTTACCGCCGCCATCCATCTTAGCTTATAAATAAACATGTTTTGTCGCAGTATTTTATCCTTTTAGGGAAACAAATGAGGTGAAACCTAAGAATTACACTCCACCCCGTTCATTCTCGACACGCCACCATGTCCCTTAGATCTGAAAACTCCAAAAATTGCATCATTGCCATCTTTATTTACCTCCCATTTACATGTTTTGTCTAGCTGTTGTTTTTCCTTTTCCAATAAAATTCATACTTCTACTGTGTTTTGCCTTTAAAACTTGTCGTTTATCAGTTTCTCCATTAGTTTTTATTGTCAGTTTGTTGCCAAAAATACTCTGGCGAGGTTAAATCAAAGAATAAAATAAAAGAGTGAGGAAGGGAGGTGAGTGAGAGACCAAATTGGTGGGTGGAAAAGGAGAAAAAAGAGTCCGTGAGAGTTCTGAAAGAAAAATGGAAGAAAAGAAGAAGAAGATGGAAGTTGCTCGTGTGGAAGGGGAAAGAGTTCATAGTAGTAAAAAGTAGGAAAAAGAAAGTAGGGTAGAGTTGGAGATAAAGGAAGATATAATAATAATATATTAATTCAAACATTTATTCTTAATTAAAGGAGAGAAGATTTTATGTTAAACTGTAATAGATGTTTGTATGGTTTTTTTAGAGGTAAAAAGAAATACTCAACATGTGAGTCTAATGCCGAATAACGTCCAAAAGAGGGAAATCTTCATCGCAAAAAACTGCAGATGGTTAGACTTCGAGGAAAATAGAACCAACATAATAAGAGTTTGATGCCCAACGTCCCAAATTATGGGCTGCGGTATTACAATTACGGTGAACAAAAAAAGTTTGCCATGATTTATTAGAAGTCCACAATTTTTGGATGTCTTCAATCAAGGATGAAATCGTCTAGTCGAGGGTGAGTGTTGGATTGTTGATGAGAGATATGACTTGTAGGGAATCGGATTCAAAGTAGGTTTTCTTTATCTTCAAGGCATTTGCCCAGGTGCAAGTCTTTTTAATTGCAAACGCCACAGTAGCAATTGCATCATGGTTGAATTTTCCATGAGCAAAGAAGAAGAGAGTTGATCCGTTATGGTTACGAATGACCCCTTCAACTATGGTTTTGCCATCCGGGAACGCAACAACAATGTTAATCTTTGTCCATCCAGATCGAGGAAGATTCCATTTGCTTGGTGCTTTAGATGTAAGGACCCATGTCGAGGAGAAAGTCCTTAAGAAAGTACCATCCAAAGGAAGATTACAGAACTCGATCTTAGCAACCGCCGATGCTGATTCTTGATCGAAAATCAGATTCATGAGATTCAAGTTCCATTTTTTTCCTAAAGGCAAAAAAAGATCTCCCACCACTTTGATAGCTGATGGGTTGGGGTTAGATAACAACAACGGGTTTGCCCGATGGTATTCCAAGGACGAAATCCAAGGTTGGTTCCAGATTGAGATAGAAGACTTTGAGGAAATTTTGCAGCAAGCTCCTTTAGAAACTAAATATGCACATTTAATAGCATCTCTCCAAAACCATGAACCATTAACGGGGTCGGGGGGCTCTCAAGTATATTCAGATTTCTAAGATATTTGAGAAAAATTAATTTAACCCAAGTTTTGTGTTTAGCAACTACGAGGTTCCAAGCTTATTTAGCTAATATGGCTTTATTAAAATCTTCTATTTTTCTAAATCCCGTGCATCCTTTAGCTTTAGGTAAACAAAGATCATCCCATATTTTGAGAGCCATCACATTGTTATTTTTATTACCTCCTCATCAAAATCTCATACAAATTTGATCAATTTTTTGAAAAATGAATTTGGGGAGTAAACATGTTTGTATCAAATCCACAGGGAGAGATTGGGCCACTGATTTGATCAGGATAGCTTTACTAGCTTGGGGGAAGATTTTATTCTTTCCAATCAGTGAATCTAGAAGCAACTTCTGAAATAATTTCATTAACAACTGGTAAATTGGACTTTGATTTACAAAAAGATTGGCCTAAATGTTTATTTCTGTGATAACACTCACTAAGACTGCATAGATTGAAGATACTAGTAGATATAGAGAGATCAAAATTACCACAGAAGTGCACAAAAGACTTTGCCCAGTTCATCTTTTGTGCGGACTAGATGTGAATTTTTTTTCCAGGCATCTATCTACATTCCTAGCGTCCTCCAAAGTAGCTCTGCAAAACACAGTAAGTTCATAACAAATAGGACATGAGAGATTATAGGAGTAGTGCGGGCTATTTTAATTCCTTTAAATAAAGATTCAAATTCATCTTTATAGAAAAATCGAGACAACAATTATGCATAAAATAAGAACAAGTATGGGGAGATTGGATCTCCCTGTCTCAAGCCTCTTGATGGGAGGAAGTAGCCGAATGAAGAACCATTGATGATATGGGAATAACTGCATGAACAAACACACTGTGAGATCATGTTAATAAAACGAGAGTTAAAACCAAGGTTAGAAAAAAATTGAAAAAGTAGTATCCATTCAACCCTATCATAAGCTTTTGTAAGATCCATTTTCATTACCATAACCCCTTTTCCCCTTTTTTTACGAGCTATGTAGTTCATGATTTTATCGGATATAATTGAGTTATCCGACATATCTCTTCTAAGAACAGAAGCTGACTGATTAGTCTCTATACATCTATCAAGACAGGTCTTAAGTATCTCTGCCAACAATAAAGAAATGACTTTATAAGTCACATTACACAAACTAATAGGTAATACACATAAATTGTTCATATAGTTTTATTTAAAATCTTTAATACACATAAATTTATCAATAATCGTTACATTAAATATAAATAACAAATTACACAAATACAGAATCTACCCACCAACTATTATTACTTTATACTTTTGCCCTGCAGGTTTTCAGGCCAGAATTAATGAACATCAGTTTTGCGTTTGGGCTGCAGTTTATACCCAATTGGAATGAGACCAGACTTTTTGCCTACGTGTACGCTACATGCATTGAAAAAGAAAAAAAAATGACGTGGCCAATATGTGGAAGTCAAATCAGTAAAGAAAAAAAAATACAAAACAATTAGAAAGAATTGGTAAACATCATTATATCAAAAAACTAAATGATATAATTTATATTCTTATAATTTTAAGTGTCATAACTATTCTTACTCACCTCTTCAAAATGTGACTTTAACAAAAAAAAAATTAAAATAAACAAGTGGTTTATCTTTTTAATATATAAATTTTGATAAATATGACAAGTGTTTATATTTATATCATTTAATATATAATATTAACAACACAATAAAAAATAAATATGATGAACAAGTGGAATGTTGCGGTGGATTCGAATCCAATTGGAGGTGGCAAAGAGTGAGCATAGTTCGTGTTCCAATTTGTTTGGATGGAGCGGTGATTTTGGAGAAGGTAATCAACAATCTTCTCGTGGGTGAGGTCGATTCCTATGACGACACTGACGTTGAAGCTTGAAATCGACGAGCACAAAAAATGCTACCTTAGTTGCAGATGTCGACACCGAATGGAAGATAATTGGGCTTTTCTTTTTTTTCTTTTTTAAAATTTTTGAGTTAGAATTTTATCAACTTTTTATTTTTTTTTAATGCTGTAATTTTACAGAAATAAACAAAAATATTTATGATTATTAAAGTTATCCAAAAAATTAAGCTAATTCTTAGTGTTACAACTATAATCGTTTTAGATAATTAAATTACTATTTTTTGTATTTTTTTTGTTTAGAATCATTTTTGTTTTTGTGATTTTTCTTCCCCATATCTTTTCTAAAGTTGCGTGTTCGAAATTGGTAAATAAGAATATTTGTAATAATTAGATTTATCAAAATGAAATCAAATTTTCAGAATATAAAATTCTGAGATAATTTAGTCTTTTTTATGCAAATGAGATAAGGTTTCGATTTCTCTCCCAAGTCCCAAACCCATTCGAATATTGTGTAAATCTCTAACTACTAAATAATGAGTTTTGTTAGTCATCATATTGCGCCAAAGACAGCAACCCAATTATAAAAAAAAAAGGAAAAAAAGAAGAGAAAGGGATTTTGTCAATTTAAGAAGCATTATCTTTAAGTAATAGCCGCGTACACTACAAGAGATCATGGTCTACTGCAACAGCATTTGTGGTTGCAGAAAGCCCTGACCCGGCTACTAAAAGTCATCTGCAACCGCAACGCGGTTGCAGAACGTTTGGTAGCGTAAAGCCTCGGTTGCTTTACATCAGAGACCGCACCGCGGTTGCTGTTTAGGTCAACTGCGACCAAAAATTCTACACCCGCATCGCGATTCCAGAAACTTTCAGCAACCGCAATGCGGTTGCATAAAGTGTTCAAATTTCTGCAACTTCATTGCGTTTCCAGATATTTGAAGAGTTTCTGCAACCGATTGCAGTCTCTGATAGTGTTCATATTATCTGAGACCGCAATGCGGTTGCAGAAACTCTTTGAGTTTCTACAACCGCAAAGCGGTCTTAGATAATATTCACACTATCTGAGACCGCAAGGCGGTTGCAGAAACATCAAAGAGCAATTGCAATCGCAACGCGGTCTCTGTTGATATGCAACTTTCAGCAACCGCAACGCGGTCTCAGATAGTATGAATATTAACAGAGACGCTTTGCGGTTGCAATTGACCTGCGAACGAAAAAAAAAATTCCGATAATTTATCGAAATATTATTGTTTTTTGTTAAAATTACATATTGATAATGACAACAAATCAGTATAGTGGATATACAAGAACAAATATAATTAACGAAAAACAATAAATAAAATGAAATGAAAAAGGATAAAAAGTTGAAAAAAAAAGAATAAAGAAGAAGAGAAATAAAAAAGCAAAAAAACAGTGTTAGGTGTTATTTGTTTTGGATTTAAAAAAAGAAAAGAAGAGAAGTGTTGGGTGATTTTTTTTTTTGGATTTGGAAAAGAAAAGAAGAGAAGTGTTGGGTGTATTTTTTTTTGAATTTGAAAAAGAAAAGAATAGAAGTGTTGGGTGTTTTTTTTTGTAAAAGAAAAGAAGAGAAGTGTTGGTGAGTTTATTGTAAGACTTTGGAAAAAATGAGAGGGTAGTGGTGGGTATATATAGAAAATGGGGTGAAAATCTGATTTTTTACGAAAACTCAAATCCCCCCCCCCCCCCCTAGCCCTCCTAAAATTTCAAAAATTTTGAACAAATTACAACCGCAAAGCGGTTGCTAAGTTTTAAAAATTTGAAATAATAGTTATTGAGACTGCGTTGCGGTTGCAGAAAGTATGAATATTAATAGGGACCGCGTTGCGGTTGCAGAACGGTTGAATATTTTCAGCAACCGCAACGCGGTCTCCAAATCTAGTTTTTGCAACAACGATGTGGTCTCAATAAACCCTTTTTGAGACCGCTTTGCGGTTGCAACTAATATTCCTACATTAAAATCACAATTTTATGGAACTATCTCAATGCGTTTCTGATTTTTAGTAACAAACATCACTGCTACATGTGAAATAAACTAATAAGTGGTTACAAAAAAGTAATTGATGAATGAAAGAGTAGATTGAATGTGAAATGATCGAAGGAGATATTATTAAACCATGAACATATTGTATGTTATATCTACTACTCATCATCATATTTCTTCTGGTTGATTTGTTATTATAATTTGCTTCACTAATAATATGATTAATCGGTTGAATTAGTAGATAATCTTTCACATTACGTTTATTTCTACATGTATCTAGGCATGATATATATATATATATATATAGTTATCGTTTGAAATCATAAGAATCTTCATCACGGCTTGTCCCACATATATAACGCTTGAAATTGTTATGAAAAAATGAAATTATGGTTGTTTTTACCATTATTAGGATATTTATCAACTAAACTAACAACGTGGTACCTCAAATCATCAAAAAAACGTCATTTTAAAGTATGAATATTTTCAGCAACCGCAAATCAGTTACAAATACTACCAATTGCAATTGCAAGGCGGTCTCAATAGTTGCTATTGAGCCACGTTGTGGTTGCAGAAAGTATAAATATTAATAGGGACCGCGTTGCGATTGCAGAAAGTATGAACATTTTCAGCAACAGCAACACAGTCTCCAAATCTAGTTTTTGCAACCGCGATGCGGTCTCAATAGACCCCTTTGAGACCGCTTTGCGGTTGCAACTATTATTCATACATCAACATCACAATTTTATGGAACTATCTCAATGTGTTTATGATTTTTAGCAACAAACATCAATGCTACATGTGAAATAAACTAATAAATGGTTACAAAACAAGTAATTGAGGAATGAAAGAGTATATTGAATGTGAAATGATCGAAGGAGATATTATTAGACCTTGAACTTATTGTATGTTATATCTACTACTCATTACCATATTTATTCTTGTTGATTTGTTATTATGATTTGCTTCACTAATAATATGATTAATCGGTTGAATTAGTAGATAATCTTTCACATTACGTTTATTTCTATATGTATCTAGGCATGATATTTATATATATATATATGTATATGAACGTTATCGTTTGAAATCATAAGAATCTTCATCACGGCTTGTCCCACATATATAGCGCTTGAAATTGTTATAAGAAATTGAAATTATAGTTGTTTTTACCATTATTAGGATAGTTATCAACTAAACTAACAACGTGGTACCTCAAATCATCAAAAAAACGTCATTTTTGAAGTATGAATATTTTCAGCAACCGCAAATAAGTTTCAAATACTACCAATTGCATAATAACGGAAGTACTAGCGAATATGAGAAACACACGCACTAAAGGTGCGATTTACACACAGTAAAAACCCCCAAATTCTAGGGTTCGTTCCTTCATCAATTTCAGAGATGAAGAGGAGAAATCAAGAGCAGAACACCATCAGAGAGGGTTTAATGCAAGTAGCAGATAGTATTGAGGCGTAAATCACAAAGAGCGAAGGAGAAGAAGAGATAATTGTACAGGAAGATGTTGAGCGACGGGAGGTCATCGGAGCAGCGCAATCACGATCGCCGCCGAGGAGCACCATACAAAGAGATATAGGGGAGAATCAGTCGCGCAACACAAAGAGATTCAATGAACTGTTTGCAGGTAACCGTAGGTTTGAAAATGGCTATCCAGTTCAATATTTTCCGCCTGTGAATCGTGAAGTGCTAGATTTAACTAGAGAAGATAATGAGGAATCAGTGAATTATTGGAAGTATGCACTTATTGGTACGGTTATTGGTATGAGAATGCGTTTTGAGGCTATCCCAAGATATACTACAAGCAGATGGACCACAAAGCCACACATTCATGTTGCACAGAGTGGTGTGTTTGGTTTTAGGTTTGAGAACGAGAAGGAGATGTTGGAAACTTATGGAGGGGGACCATGGATGGTTAAGGGGTCATTCCCACTTGTGCTACAACGTTGGTATTCAGGAATAAAACTGGAACCACACAAGCTACAAACATACCCAGCATGGATACAGTTACCTGGACTGGATTTGCAGTTTTGGACACCAAATATGATTGGCAAGATAGCTAGTCTAGTTGGGAAGCTAGTCTATGTTGATAAATTAACTGCATCAAAGGAAAGACTAGCATATGCTAGAGTCTTTGTTGAGCTCCAAACAGGACAGAAGATGGTGAATAGTGTGACTCTGAGGGGGCCTGATGGAAGCTACTATGAACAGAAGATCAACTATGAGAAGAGGCCCCAACAATGCTTCAAATGCTTCAAGTTTGGACACTTTGCAAAGGACTGTATGGGAGAAAAGAAAATATGGGTAGAGAAACAGCAAGAAGAGAAGATTCAAAGCACAGAGCAGGAAAAACAAGAGGAGACAGGGAGAGAAGTGGAAAATCCAAGCAATGCATAGACAAATGTGGACAAAGTAGACATAAGCAGAAATCAGGATAAGAGAGAGAATACCAAAAGTCCAGGGGTACAGATTGGGAGAAAAGGGGAGGAGAACAAACCAGGAAATGGTAAAAATAAACATAAAGAAATTAACAATAATGAGAAATCTCCTAGCTCAACCCAAAGTGGAGGGGAGAGCAGTAAGGTCACACTAGTAAAGAATCTGAAGATAGGGGACCTAGCAGTGGTACTAGTTGGAGGTACAGAACAGGAGAAGAAGAAGAAGCAAGAGGGACAACATAGGAGCCAGAAAGGGACAGAAACCGGGAAGAATGGCAAGATGTGAACAAGAAAAGGAAATCAGCTAGGAATCAGAAGGAAGTAAGTAGAAAAACTCTAGCAGAGAAAGACAAGGAGAGGAGAGGAAGACAGGGGGTGGCCCCTATGGATGAAATAAATGTGGGAACCTGGAACTTAAGGGGGTTGAATGACCCCCTTAAGCAAGGGGCTATGGCACAGTTCCTAGCTCAGAATAAATGTAGTATAAGTGTTATCTTAAAGACTAGACTGAAGAGTAAGAACTATGAGAAAATCAATAAAAAACTCCAGAGTAAGTGGGAGACTAGCAGTAATATTGAATTAGGCAAGAACTGCAGAATCTTGCTAGTTTGGAGGAATGATAGGGTTAACCTTAGGATAGAGGCTAAGGGAGATCAATTTATGCATTGTGATGTTGAAACTCAAGACAGGAGATGGAAAGGTCATATAACCTTTGTGTTTGCCCATAATAGACCAGACCAGAGAAAAGATTTGTGGAGAAGCTTGAGAAGGATAGCTCAAGGGATACAAGGACCTTGGTTAATGGCAGGGGACTTCAACACTGTCCTGAATGATGAAGAGAAATGGAATGAGGGAGAACAACAGAATAGGGTAGGGGAGGAGCTGAAGGAGATACTAGAAGAGACTGGATTACATGATCATATCTACATGGGTCCTATCTTTACCTGGACAAACTCACATACCTATTGCAAGCTTGATAGGGTGTTAGTGAATCAGAGCTGGCACAGTCACACCAAAGACTCCACAGTCCAATTTATGGCACCTGGAATATCAGATCATTCACCTAGCCTGACCAAAATGTTTGCTGCTAATCAAAAAAGCCAGGATTCCTTTCAGATTTAAAAACATTTGGGCTGCTGATGAGAACTTCTTGGATTTGGTTACTAGAGAATGCGAGGAACAGATAAGAGGATGCAAGATGTTTCAGTTGGTTAGTAAGCTTAGGAATCTCAAAGGCAAGTTGAAGGAGCTTAATAATAGGAAATATCAGAATCTGGAGAACAGAATTCAAGAGAAGTACAAAGAACTACAAGAAAGCCAAGAGAGGCAGCTGAGTCACCCTAGTGAGGAACAGGCTAAGGACACATTAAGAAGAAGAAATGAATATATGGAGTTGCAACAAGTACACAACAAGCAACTCCAGCAGCAAGCAAAGGTGGAGTGGTTGGAGGAAGGAGATGTTTGTAGCAGAAGATTCTTTCAACACATCAAGGCTAGAAGAAGACAAAACAGTATCCTTCTCTTAACTAAAAATGATGGCACTGTTTTAAATTCCAGAGCTGATATAACTGAACATATACTTGATTTCTATTGTGATCTGTTGGGAAAGGATAAGCAGGTGACCCCAGTGGAGTCAGAAGCTTTCAAGGAGGGACCAATATTGAATGAGGAGATGAATGAGCCACTGAAACTCCCTATTACAAAGGAGGAGGTCAAAAAGGCTATCTTCAGCATGGATGATAACAAGAGTCCAGGGCCTGATGGATGGAATGCGTGCTTCTTCAAAAAGAGCTGGACAGTGACAGGTAATCTGGTTTATGAAGCCATAAGAGAGGTTCAAGTTTCAGGTAAAATACTAAAACAAATTAACTCTACCCTAGTCTGTTTGATCCCCAAGAAGAATAATGTGACTGATATTTCTGACTATAGACCTATTTCTTGCTGCAATATAATCTATAAAGTCCTGACCAAAGTTATAGCAAATAGGATAAAACACATTCTGCCTGACATCATCAATACCTATCAGAATGCATTTGTTCCAGGCAGGGATATGTTTCATAATGTATTCATTGCCCAGAAGATAGTTAGAGGATATAATAGAGGAAATGTTTCCCCTAGATGCATCTTGAATATAGACTTGAGGAAAGCTTATGACACTATAAGTTGGAACTTTTTGAAAAAAGCTTTAACTGGTTTTGGCTTTGATGCAGGATTAGTTCAACTCATTATGCTTTGTGTCACTTCTCCTAGCTTTACCTTCAGCATAAATGAGGGACTGGAGGGGAATATGCCAGGGAAGCAGGGATTGAGACAAGGGGACCCAATGTCCCCCTATCTCTTTGCCATCTGCATGGAGTATTTGTCCAGGCTTATAAAGAAGATTGTGAAAGAACAAGAAGGATTTAAGTGCCACCCTAAGACTGCAAAGATAGGCTTACACTACAAGAATCCGGGGTCATCCGTGACCGCCGGGCGGTCACGAGCATCTGTGACCGCTGGGCGGTCGCGGATGCTACCGTGACCGCTGGACGATCGCGGATGCTACCGTGACCGCCCAGGGGTCACGGTAAACAATGTCGTGACCGCCCAGCGGTCACGGCCAACAATGTACGGGAAACAACCCCGTGACCGCTGCGCGGTCACGCGATGCCATAGGCGGGAAACTTCCCGCCTATGGCTGCCCTAGTGGCATTCGTGACCGCTGGGCGGTCACGAAAGAGGGGTCATTCGTGACCGCCCGACGGTCACGAATGATATTCATAAAAAAAAATGCTTTTATGGATCCATCTTGATGTGTTTATGATTTTTAACAATAAGTCTCATTACTACATGTGAATTGAATTAATAAATTAGTACAACATTAGTAATTAACATATTAAAATAGCGAATTCGATGTGATTAGGCGAGTTATGAACGAATAACCTATTTTATGTTCTACAACTAATTATCATATACACCATGTTGTTTTAGATGTAATATGTCATTTTGTGATAAAATCTCTTTTAATTTACTTAGTAGTAACTATTTTATCAATTTAACAAACATCGCACCTTAATTAAACAAACGAAAATCAAAAAACGTTGAATGAAGGTTATTCGTGACCGCTCGGTGGTCACGAAAGACCGCTCATTCGTGACCACCCAGCGGTTGCGAACTCTTTTGTGACCGCCCAGCGGTCGCGACATGCTTCGTGACCGCCCAGCGGTCACGAAAGAGGGGTCATTCGTGACCGCCCGACGGTCACGAATAATATTCATAAAACAAAATTGATTTTATGGATTCATCTTGATGTGTTTATGATTTTCAACAACAAGTCTCATTACTACATGTGAATTGAAGTAATAAATTAGTACAACATTTGTAATTAACATATTAAAATAGCGAATTCGATGTGATTAGGCGAGTTATGAACGAATAACTTATTTTATGTTCTACAACTAATTATCATATACATCATGTTGTTTTAGATGTAATGTGTGATTTTGTGATAAAATCCCTTTAATTTACTTAGCAGTAACTATTTTATCAATTTAACAAACAACGCACCTTAAATAAACAAACGAAAATCAAAAAACGTCGAAAGAGGGGTCATTCGTGACCGCCCGACGGTCACGAATAATATTCATAAAAAATAATTGATTTTACGGATTCATCTTGATGTGTTTATGATTTTTAACAATAAGTCTCATTACTACATGTGAATTGAAGTAATAAATTAGTACAACATTAGTAATTAACATATTAAAATAGCGAATTCGATGTGATTAGGCGAGTTATGAACGAATAACTTATTTTATGTTCTACAACTAATTATCATATACACCATGTTGTTTTAGATGTAATGTGTGGTTTTGTGATAAAATCCCTTTTAATTTACTTAATAGTAACTATTTCATCAATTTAACAAACATCGCACCTTAATTAAACAAACGAAAATCAAAATTTTCGAATGAAAATTATTCGTGACCGCTGGGCGGTCACGCATAAGGGTCTTTCGTGACCGCTGGGCGGTCGTGAAGAAATTGGGGCGACCGTCAGGCGGTCACGAAAGACCCCTCGTGACCGCCGAGCGGTCGCGAAAGACCTTGGAATTGGGGGGAAATTCAAATTTTTTGAAAATTCAAAATTTTGACCCAAATTCTATATATACCCACCATTCCTCCCATTAATTTTCACTACACTCAAATTATCTTCTCTAAAAAACCCAACACTTTTCCTCCTTTCCTCATTTCCCAATCCAAAACATAAACACCAACAATTTTTCTTCTCCTCTTTCCTTATATCTCCAAAAAATAAAACACCAACTATTTTTCTTCTCATCTTTCCTTATATCTCCAAAAAACAAAACACCAACTCTCTTATTTTCTTCTTTTCTTTACTTATAACACAAATCATTCTCTTAAATGATGTTTATATAAAAAAATCGTCCAACCATAAATTATATTCGCAAAAAATAAATATATATTCCGGTATTTTGTCGGAATATTTTTTTTATTTCGTTGAATATCATCCGTGACCGCCGGGCGGTCACGGATGGCTTGAATATTATCCGTGACCGCCCGGCGGTCACGGATGACCGTCGGCGTCATCCGTGACCACTCAGCGGTCGCGGTGTTGCCCGTGACCGCCAAGCGGTCGCGAATGACTGCCGTGATCGCTCGGCGGTCGCGGATGACCCCAGGGGCATCCGTGACCGCTAGGCGGTCGCGGATGACTGCCGTGACCGCTGGGTGGTCGCGGATGACTGTCGTGACCGCCCAGCGGTCACGGATGACCTCCACGACCGAGGTCTTCCGCGACCGGTCATCCGCGACCGCCGGCCGGTCGCGGATGACCATCCACGACCGGAAAAGGGTCATTCGCGACCGCCCGGGTGGTCGCGAATGACCCTTTTTTCTTGTAGTGTTAACACATATATGCTTTGCTGATGACCTGTTATTATTTTGCAGGGGGGACAGAGTATCTATGAACATATTAAAGAGCACCATGAACCAATTCCCACAGCAGTCTGGACTAGAAATAAACAGCAACAAGAGCAAAATATTCCTGGCTGGGGTGCAAGGAGAAGAAAAGGAAGAGTTGATGGAGATATGGAAATTCCCACAAGGCAAATTTCCAGTTAGATATTTAGGCATTCCTTTGAGCCCAAGAAAGCTGAAGAACAGAGAGTATGAAGAGCTGATAAAGAAGATAACAACTAAGATTATGAGCTGGAATGCAGTGCAATTAAGCTATGCTGGAAGGATGCAGCTAGTCAAATCAGTTCTGAGAGCAGTGCAAAGGTTTTGGTGCTACATTTTCCCTATTCCTGTTGGGGTGGTGAAACAGATTGAGGGACTGTGCAGGAACTACTTGTGGTCAGGTAAGGAAAAAGGTAAAAAGAGTTTAGTAGCATGGGGGAGAGTATGCCAAGAACATGAAAATGGTGGATTGCAAATGAAGGAGATATTAGGATGGAATAAGGCCCTACTTGCCTCTCAAATAATACATTTAACCCAAGTCCAGACATCCCCTTCTATTTGGAACAAATGGGTAAAGGCCTATAAACTGAAGAATGAAGATATGTGGAGTGTACAGTTGAGAGCAGGAGACTCCCCATGGTGGAGGACTCTACTGAGAATAAGAGATGAAATGAGAAGAAAGCTACCACATGTACAGACTAGTGAATGGGAGAGAACACCACAAAGCAAGGCAAGCCAAATGTGCTACCAGGTTTTTCATAAAAACAGTGCTAAAGTGGAATGGAGCTCACAGGTTTGGAACTCTTTCTCCACCCCCAGAGTAGTATTCTTGAACTGGCTTGTGATGAACAGGGGTATAGCCACAAAGGTAAAATTAGCTAAATTCAATATGGTTACTGACACATTGTGTAGTCTGTGCAGTCAGGAGGAAGAAACAGTGGAACACTTATTCTTTAAATGCCCAAAGGTGGAACATGTCCTAGTAAAGATGATGAGGGCAGTGGGAATACATGCAAAAGAGAGGAGTTTAGAGAAATGGAGTAGAATGTTTAGTTCATCTAACAAGAAAAATTGCTTTACTTTTCAGGTGAGAGCTGCAATGCTGGGCCATATCATAGCAGGCATTTGGAGATGGAGAAACCACCTAATCTTTGAAAAAAGAGCAGATCCCGGTGGCTAGAATATGCAAGGATATTGCCTATGAGGTAATGGTAAGAATCAGGTACAAAATAGGGAGTAAGGAGAATAGGTTTATTAAGAGTGTGCTGGCAAATCTTGAAAGAGTCTAAGAGGGATACTTGCTGTGAGAGCTGTGGTGTGAGACTGACTAGGTAGATGTGATGTATTCTGTGTTTGTTTCTTTTGTGTTCAGTTGGCTTGGGATGTTATATTTTGATCTTAGCAGATGGCCAGAAGAAAACAGGACAAGAAATGGAAGCTTAGACAGGAGATTATGGAGACCAACTACATGTAGTTCTCTAAAACTGACCCACCTCCCCGAAAGAGTGAAGATCAGTACTAGAGCAACTGCTATAGGAGGCAACCATGATCTACAGGACATACCCTGGAGAGTACAGTCACAGATTGCCGATCTGGAGCTGGAAGAGGTGAAGGGTTTTGTTCAAATGAAGTGAGGAGGATTTGTGTAGATATGGTGAGGCTTAGAAAGGGTCATAGTCCTAGACTAGAACCGGTTTTCTTTCCTCGGCCTAACAGGGTACTGGTTGTTTTCGTAGAATGCTAAGAGTGTAAAATTGTGCTCAGCTTGGGGTATGCCCCTCGTAATTTGTATACCACTCTTCGGGTTATATTATATTTACCTTTCGTGCGAAAAAAAATACTACCAATTGCAACTGCAAGGCGGTCTCAATAGTTGCTATCGAGACTACATTGCGGTTGCAGAAAGTATGAATATTAATAGGGATCGCGTTGCGATTGCAGAAAGTTTGAATATTTTCAGCAACAGCAACACGGTCTCCAAATCTTGTTTTTGCAACCGCGATGCGGTCTCAATAGACCCTTTTGAGACCGCTTTGCGGTTGCAACTATTATTCATACATCAAAATCAAAATTTTATGGAACTATCTCAATGCGTTTCTGATTTTTAGCAACAAACATCAATGCTACATATGAAATAAACTAATAAATGGTTACAAAATAAGTAATTGAGGAATAAAATAGTAGATTGAATGTGAAATGATCGAAGGAGATATTATTAGACCTTGAACTTATTGTATGTTATATCTACTACTCATTACCATATTTATTCTTGTGGATTTGTTATTATAATTTGCTTCACTAATAATATGATTAATCGGTTTAATTAATGGATAATCCTTCACATTACGTTTAAACTAACAACGTGGTACCTCAAATCATCAAAATGATGTCATTTTGAAGTATGAATATTAGTTGTAACCGCAATTCGATTACAAATACACTCAATTGCAACCGTTATGCAGTTCCATTTGGGTTTAATTGAGACCGCAATGCGGTTGCAGTTGACTCTGTTGGTATATGAGACCGCAATGCGGTTGCAATTGACTACGTTGGTATCTGAGACCGCAATGCGGTTGCAATTGACTCCAATGGTATCTGAACATTAAACTATCTTTAACACGGCAAGAAATCATTCAAATCAGTTTTAAAACTTATCTTTTCAATTTGATTGTCGTTAATTTTTATCACTTAATATTGTAATCCCTTAATTTTATCTAAACTCCTTTCTCTTTTTTTTTTGATTGCATGAAGAGTTCCAATTTCTTTCTTTAATTTTTATCACTTAATATTGTAATCCCTTAATTTTTTAATTTTTTATAATATACTGAAAGTCTCCCTCGACGGTGCCGAGGGAGGCACCCAAAATTAGGGCTTACAAGCCCTATTTTGGGCGACACTTTTGGCCAATTGGCTGGAAAAGCCCAGCCAATGGGCTTGGCACCTGCAGTGCCTGATTTCTTTCAGGGACGTGGTCCCTGAAAGTGTGCAACCGAATTGCGGTTGCGGTGCGGTTGTTGTTGCCCCGCAACCGCGATGCAGTTGCTGATTCCCGGTTGTTGTAGACTCGGAAATCTTGTAGTGGTAATATATACAACAAAAGAAATTAGAAGTTCAATATACTGTTCGAAAGTCCAAATATGTTGAAATGGTTTAAGCTAATATAATTAATGGCTGCTACTTAAGTTGAATCTCTTCTACTTCTAATGATAGATTTATTAAATTTCTGTAAGATGCTAAAAAACTGATTATATTTCACCACATTATTAACTTATCCAAAAAGCAAAGCATTATAAATTATAGTGGGATCTACTTAAGTTGACTTGACTTTTAGCTCTTTTCTGTCTAATAAAAAAATTTATGAATTTGAGTTTTTCATCCTTTTTTATGCATAAAAATATAAATCTGGTTCTCGCTATGAGGTAAAAAGATTTGTTATAACAAGTGTGAAGTTAAAAATTAGAATAAGGATAAGAAAGACATTTAACACAAATAAGTGGCTAGATTAAAAATATTTTGTCAATTAGCGTAAGCAAACATAGTATTATTTTTTTTTGGTTGGATTTAATCTAGGGTAGCAATTTGGCTAACCATGCAAAATAATAATAATATCCCAAATATATTAGTAAGGGTAAATTAATAGTCGTACGGCAATTAATTTTGAAAGCAAACAAGTCCTGTTGTTTCATGAATACTAGAATGTAACAAATGAAAAGAAATATAATAAAAATATCTAACGGTTATTTTTTTGTTTTCTTTTCTAATTGTCATTGTAAACACAAAGGGTATTATTTAAACAGAGCCGTCATATTTACAGTAGCTTGTTACTTTTATTTTACTAAGCATTGCGATTTGCCATGCTTTATCAAATGATTTATGGTACAATATATTAAAACAAGAAAGCAAAAATGATCAGGCTGAAGCACATAGTTTGGGAGCGCTAATTAAGCCATGCTCCACTCGCACATTTTGATTGATTTTTGTAGTGTTTTTAAATATTAATAGACGTAACTGTAGCCAGAAATTCGCAATAATACTATTATCAAGTGCAGAGTTGTAGACTTGGGCTGTTTGACAGTCTCTATAAGGCCGTAGAATTTCGTGATGGTCAAAACAACAGATCTCTGACTCTCTTAATAAATCACCGATTTTGCCATGAAAATTAATTGAAGTCTCACAGTCAAAATACTCGTTCCGACTAAGAATGGTGAAGACAGGTAAGTATGGAACTCAGGTATTCACATTGAGAACGTTCTTAATTCCTCTTTAATTAACACAAAAAGAAAGAAAAAAGGAAAGGAAAACAACCATCCTTAGGACTTTTACTGATAGAGCACCGCGTGCTTTGCTGCACGAAAGAAAAACATTTTTTTGATAAGAAAGAAAAGATATTAAAGATCTGTAATTCTCTTTATGTATTATTTAATTTGCGTTAGAAAGAGAATTTTCAGTCAAATGTCTCATTTTCACACGTATCAACTCAAAATTATACACATTGTTTCTACAATTGAACTAATATGAATTTTCACAATTCTTAATCTTAACTCCAATACCCAAAACAATCTTACTGAGCATTATTTCGCGTCGAAAGTTACTAATACAATTAGGACTCGTTTACTTTGCCCAACCAAACCAAATTATATTAATAATCGTAGATATAAAGTTGTTTGATTCGCATTATTAATAATCGTCTTATCCTATGTGGCAGCCTAACTGGGGTATTATTAATTGGGTACCCCTCCCCCCAATTAATAATACCCAAAATTAAGCCTAATAAAATTAAAATTTAAGGACCTAAATATCCCTCTCTTTTTAATTTTTGTGGGTCTTGCTATTTACCACTTATATCAAACATTATCTCCAATTATTTCAATTAAAATAACACACACCCCTTTTCACGCCAACTTAATTACTACTAAATAATGAGTTTTCTTAGTCATCCTACCGTGCCAAAGACAGTGTAGCCCAATTATTAAAAAAAAAAAAAGTGAGAGGGAAAAAAAGGGTTTGGTCAATTTAAGAAGCATTATCTTTAAGTAATAGCCGCTTAATATATACAACAAAAAAATTAGAAGTTCAATGCACTGTTCGAAAGTCCAATATGTAGAAATGAATTGAGCTAATATAATTAATGGCTACTACTTAAGTTGAACCTCTTCAACTTCTAATGATAGGTTTATTAAATTTCTGTAAGATGCTAAAAAACTGATTATATTTCACCACACACTATTAACTCACCCAAAAAGCAAAGCATAATAAATTATAGTGGGTACTACTTAAGTTAATTTGATTTTTAGCTCTTTTCTGTCTAATAAAACATTTATGAATTTTCACCACCTGTTGTTTTATTATAATTTCATATTGTATTTTTTTTCTTGTTCTTGTTTAATCATATCCCCATCAAATCCAATTTTGTGTGATTTGGTATTATATATACCATCGACCGTGAATGATTTTAAGTATAAAGGAGCGAGTTGTGTAATAATTTATTGTATGCTACTTGTGTATTATAGTATAAAGCCAATAATTATACATGGTTGTGCAATTATCTCAAAATGGCACCTATAATTTATATTAGACTAAAGATGGCATAATTGCTAATTTCAGCCATACGGCCGTTTGAATCAATTGCATGATCCGTAATACCTTCAACTTTAAATGAATGTTTAGATGGAGATGGAAAAAAATATTCGAAAGAAAATAATTGTGAATGCGAATAATCGCTCAAAATTACGACAACATGTAGTGACTTCAAAATTAACCTATAATGACACATGTATCACGCCATATATATTCGTCTTGGAAACAAAAGACCAAACATAGGGGAAAAAAATCGTACAAACGCCACAATATTTTGTTCTCCCAAAAATATTGTTGAATGGCGTTGTTCTACAAATGTAAAATTTTGGTTCTCATTACGAGTTAAAAGGATTTGGTATGACAAGTGAGTGTAAAGTTAAAAATTAGAATAAGGGTAAGAAGGTCATTCAACACAAATAAGTGGCAAGATCAAAAATATTTGGTCAATTATCTTAAGCAAACATAGTTTTATTTTAGTTGGATTTAATCTAGGGTAGTAATTTGACTAACCATGCAACATAATAATAATACCCAAGTATATTAGTAAGACTAAATTAATAGTCATGCGACTATTAATTTTAAAAGCAATCAAGTCCTTATTAATAATGCTAGCTGATAATAAACAGTTAATAATAATACACTACTGTTCAAAAATAATAATAATAATAATAATTATTGATACACTGATCATGATCACAACAAATAACAATGATATTACGCCAGACTGAAATAATGGAATCAATAGCTTATCTTTACATTTCCACGACGTTGATCCATCAACCACTTCACCGCATACATAAGAAAGTTTTTTTTCCCCTTTTGGAAGTTTCTGACCTAAAGCAAAAACAATAACGTATTTAATTACGTAACAGAAATTCAAACTGGTCAAACCAGCAGTCTAACTTGCCTCGGAATTGTCAAAACTGGTCTCCTCTGCTTAAAAATTATTTATATGAAAAGGGGTTATTTTTCTATGAAATAAAATATAGAAATTATGTGTTGTCTGTACCTGGTTTTATATCTTTATTTCGATTTCAAGCTCAATAATTTACCAATGTGTTGTCTGTACCTGGTTTTATATCTTTATTTCGATTTCAAGCTCAATAATTTACCAATGTGTTGTCTGTACCTGGTTTTATATCTTTATTTCGATTTCAAGCTCAATAATTTAACAATGAAAACATAAATAATTGAGTGAATATAAACCAAGTTGGTGATGTACTCTCTGGTGGCCCTGGCCCTAATCGTTTGGTCCTTTTGTGTTCGTATAGTGATACGGTCCAAGATGAAGGCGGCAAGGTTTATTGATTAGAAAATTAGTTTATTAAATTATGTTATTCTTATATTAGGAGTCTTATGTTAGTTTTAGATTAGGAATCTTTATTTAATTAGAGTAGTATTAGATTTCTATTTCCTTTAGTAGTCTAGATTTATTAGTATAAATAGTCTAAGTCATGTAATTTTTATTAATTCAAGAACAATAAAATCTTAGTTAAATTTAATTATTATTCTCTCTTCTCTTATAAATTAATTCTTGAAGCTCGTTCTAGCTCGAATAGAACCTTATCCCTACCATATACATTCAAAAATTCTACACGCATAGTATAAATGCAATTATTAAAAAAATAATATGCAACAGTAGCCTCATACTAGAGCTCGCCCATAAAACTTTTTTTATACAGGATTTGGTTCTGGACCTATCTCATCTATATGGTAGAACTTCAGTGCTGACTTTAAATAGTGATAAGCAAATTTTAATGGCAATGTGAATAGTGTTATCCCTTTTTGATAATTTGTAGAAAAAATAGGCACACAATTATTCGCAAGAAACCTCCAATAAACATTTAAGTATATACTGCTCATTTTCCCTATTCACTTAAGAAAAATCATGCATGTAATATTTTTTTCTTCAAAAATAACTAATGATGGCACAGCATTAATTTTTGACAAGGTGAGCTAAAAAAAACTTGTAGAGTTGCTAATTCAGTTATGTAACTTGAATAGAGCCGTTGTTGTGCACAACGATGCGCCCATAGGCAATGGTTCCACGCACAAATTACCGTAGACCAAATCTGCATTAGTTGAGGACTTGCCCGTGGCGTTGGGTTGGGGCACAACTTTTTGTTTTTCTCTATTTTTCTTTATTTCCTTGAAGTCACTGTTTTTTTTTTTTTAAATATTTAAGCACACAATAGCTATTTTATGATAAATAATGATTGTACGTACAAGACGGGGGTTGTTGTGGGTAGGGGTGTGCATTTGGATCGGATCGAATCGAATCGGATCGAATCGAGGCTGGAAGTCGATTTCGATCCTCGAGAAATGAGGATCGAAATCGAATCAATTTAAAACAATCCGATTCGATCCAAAATCATTCGATTTCGATCCGATCCGATTCGATTCGATTTCGATCATTTTTTCTTTTTTTTTTCTTATTTAATTTAATATCAATGGGACCAACCACAACATTCAAAGAGAGTTACTGAATTACAAAATTCACTTTCATATGGTGAGAGAAATGTGTTACAAATTTACAATGGTATACCAAGAAAAAGATATTAGGTATGTGTATATATAAAAATATAATATTAACATTATATATAGAAATATCTTAGTAGCATTAATAGGCTTAGCTTTATAGATAAAAATATAATATTATATATACTATTATATATTTATTTATTTTTGAAAAATAAGATGAGTATTCGATCCGATCCGATTCTCAGCCTCTAAAATCGAGGATCGAATCAAATGGGGGTGCGATCCTAAGGCAAAAATCAAAAGTCAAATCAAATATTTGGATCGGATCATTCGATCGATTTTCACCTGATTCGAACGATCCGATTCTTTTTGCACAGCCCTGGTTGTGGGGCTCCAGACGTGTCCTTTTCTTTTTCCTCATTTGAATAAATACATGTAATATGTGGTTTTAATTATCTTTTCAGAATTTACTTTCCAATTCATTCCACTTATATATATATATATATATATGTGTATATATATATATATTGCCAATATTTTCCCATTTTGAATTGGAGTCATCTACAATTTTACATAAGCAATTTAGCATTTGTTCTTCGAATAAATGTAAAAAGTAAAAACTTAAAAAGTAAAAACTACCCATATGAAAAGCGTTCTATGTTTATTTCACTTCCAAACGCTCTTGGCGGAGGTATAATAGGTGGCCCAGAAATAAACTCGGTCGGTCTGCCTCATTAAAGGCTCAAAAATAAGAGGGTCAAACGTGGCCGTTCAATTACTTTTAGGACAATCGAACGTGGACCGTTCGATTGATATGGCCCGTACTCTATAAATACTCCAAGTCCTGACATTCATTCATTGATTAATTCTATACACTTTCCTATCATGAATCTAACATCATAGATTCGACCTATCATGGATCAAACAACACAGATTCGACCTATCATGGATCAAACAGCACAGATTCGACCTATCATGGATCTAACATCACAAATTTGGTCTATCATCGATCTAACAACGCCGATTCCACTGTTATCTGTCTAATAGCTCCCAGATTCGATACTTAGAGATAAAATAACTACGTTCGGCTTGATTCCATAAATGGGATACGTAGGCAGTTTGGCTTGCTCCCAAGTTCAGTTTGAAGCCAATAACACCCGATCCCTTGTGCCGTGATGCTTGGAGTGCAGGCGTGTAAAGAAGAAAGCTGATTCTAACACAATAATGAATCAGTCTATTGTGGAGTGTCTTATCAACTTGCCAAGTCAGCAGACGAAAACACCCCAAAACAGTGGCGTCGTTGGTGGGAACAACTACATGTACTCAGAAACAAGTTTGCAATCTCAAAGTCAATCCTAGCTATATCGAGATCACTAGAACAACTACGGAGTCAACAATATGAAACTTAGTGCCAAGCGAACAAGGAGTGGTGCTAATGGCAGTAATCAATTCCACATAACAACCAAAGAAACCTACATCATCGGAAGAAAGATTAGGGAGTCTTCAATCCCAATCGTATAGGTTAATCATTTACATTTCTTTTTAAATACTAGCAGATTTCTAGAAAAAAAGCGTGTGTTTTATCTTAGTACATGCAATGACTCAGAGGAGCTTCCTTTGCACGGACAAACAACTACACTCTGAATAGTGTCATGATTTGTCTTACCCTTATGTGATATCGAAGAATCTTACCCATAGGCGGTATCGAAGAATCTTACCCTTATGTGATATCGAAGAATATTACTCGTAGGTGGTATCGAAAAATCTTACTCTTATGTGATATCGAAGAATCTTACCCTTATATGGTATCGAAGAATCTTACCCTTATGTGATATCGAAGAATCTTACCCGTAGGTGGTATCGAAGAATCTTACCCTTATGTGATATCAAAGAATCTTACCTTTAGGTAGTATCGAAGAATCTTACCCTTATGTGATATCGAAGAATATTACCCTTATATGATATCGAAGAATCTTACCCGTAGGTGGTATCGAAGAATCTTACCCTTATGTGATATCGAAGAATCTTACCCGTAGGTGGTATCGAAGAATCTTACCCTTATGTGATATTGAAGAATCTTACCCGTAGGTGGTATCGAAGAATCTTACCCGTAGGTAGTATCGCAGAATCTTACCCGTAGATGGAATCAAAGAATCTTACTTGTAGACAAAGAAGAACATCTACCTCGAAGCGGTACGACGCAAACCTACCCCAAGCGGTACGACAAACGTCCATCTATCATGCAACGAAGCAAACGTGTCCAAAGCGGCACCAAGAACATCTACCCACGTGGTACGATGCAAACCTACCTGAAGCGGTACGGCAAACGTCCATCTATCATGCAACGAAGCAAATGTGTCCAAAGTGGCACCAAGAACATCTACCCACATGGTACGATGCAAACCTACCCGAAGCGGTACAAAAAACGTCCATCTATCATGCAACAAAGTAAACATTTACAAAGCGGCGCCAAGAACATCTGCCCATGTGGTACAATGCAAACCTACCCGAAGCGGTACGACAAACGTCCATCTATCTTGCTACGAAGTAAACGTGTCCAGAGCGGCACCAAGGAAATCTAACAGACGTGCTTATATGCAATCCTAAAAGTCACTCAGTAATTACTTTGATCAAACCCAAACATGCCCTGAAAGATACAGAAGTCAGAGTCCCGAATCAAGAAGTGGATTGATGTTTTGATCATCCTACAAAGAGATATGATCCAAACCGTGAAGCCGCGCACTGCAGTTTGACAGTAACCCTCGAATTTCTCAGTTCGATAGTTATGATCGAACCAAGGTGAGTTCGACAGTTACTTCGGTTGAATCCATACATGCCCTGAAATATACACGAGTCAGGGTCCTGAATCAAGAAGAGTATCGACGTTTCGATCATCCTACAAAGAGATATGATCAAAACCTTGAAGCCGCGCACGACAGTTCGACAATAACCCTTGAATTTCTCAGTTTGATAGTTATGACAAACCAAGGTGAGTTCGACAGTTACTTTGGTCGAACCCATACATGCCCTGAAATATACACGAGTCAGAGTCTCAAATCAAGAAGCAAATTGATGTTTCGATCATCCTACAAGGAGATATGATCGAAACCGTGAAGCTGCACACTGCAGTTAGACAATAACCATCGAGTTTCTCAGTTTAATAGTTATGATCTAACCAAGGTGAGTTCGACAGTTACTTTAGTCAAACCCATACATGCCCTAAAATATACACGAGTCAGGGTCCCGAATCAAGAAGCGGATCGACGTTTTGATCATCCTACAAAGAGATATGATCGAAACCGTGAAGCCGCGCACTGCAGTTCGATAGTAACCCTCGAATTTCTCAGTTCGATAGTTATGATTGAACCAAGGTGAGTTTGATAGTTACTTCGGTCGAACCCAGACATGCCCTGAAATCTACACGAGGTAAGGTCCATAATCTAGAAGCGGATCGAGCTTTCGACCAACCAATAAGGAGATATGATCAAAATTGTGAAGTCACGCAATGCAGAACTAATTGAACCACACAACCCTGCCATGCCTCGGCCCTATAAAGTTGAGCCAGGTCCATTGTATTGATTATCTCGGTGTATCGTAAACAAGACAAAATAAGACCAATATACTACCCAAAGTAGTACGACATACATTTATCTATCACGATATAAGCAAACGTGTCCAAAGTAGCACCACAGACATCTATCCAACATGATACGAAGAAATTTTTCTCAAATGAATACAAATCTAGACTACTATAAAGGTATCATTACCGCCAAGGTACGAATATCAATTCACCATATTAGCCATCAACGTCAACAACCAATAACATGTAAAAGTACAGAGTGCCATAAGCAAAACGCAGGCAATCATTAAACAAGAATGCAACAAAATATCCAAACAAGGGCGACACAATGCCCAGATAGTCAAAAATTGAAATTGCATAATAGATATTTATGCCCGAGCCTCGTGACTCAAGTCTTGGCACGGCTTCGCCTCTTTGGTTGTCACCATATCCGACATGGATAAAGGCGAATCGAAGGCCTTCGTCAAGATGACCTCTCGCTCAGTCGAGGCGCTTAGCAGCAGAACCGTGTGTTATCAAAACCATCTACCTTTCAAAGTCAATAACGATTGACTCGAGAAGTACCTGCAAAATCATATTGTGCGAATAACTGTCTTCAATGGAAAGTTCCTTAGGAGTAGAGCGCCTAGTAGTCTTTTTAGACTCGCGGTTTATGGCTAATCATTCCATTGGCTTCTACGAAGCCAAAGAGGGCACACTGATTCTCTATTTCAACAAGCTTAAAATACTCGTGGAATCATTCACAGTCTTAACTATTGTCGAATCCCCAAAGACGGGAATGTAACAAGGTGTATAATTTGCAACTCAAGCACAATCTTCATAGAAATGAGAGTCGTGCTAGTGGCGGCAGAAGAATCCGTTATAGGAAAGACAAGATGCACAAGAACGATAAAAAGAATCGAGCAGACTATGCCTATATACACAAACCAAAGCGACTAAACTTCTGAGTGACCAAGTCGCCGAAAAAAGACTAAAATACATTTACTCCATCGTCGAGAAACAATAATACTTGACATGTACAAAAGTTGCACAAAATTGAGATTTCACATATCATTCAAGAGACGAACATAGGGTTGCCAACGCACTACACATATTTCTGTTGCACGAATGAGGATGATAAAACATGTACTGGTATGCGGGAATTCAAGTCAACGCAAAAGTCTTATGGCTCCAAAGAAATGGACACTTGGTCAAAACAACACAACTACAAACCAAAAATCTCGAAAACATGAACGGGACGGACACCTCGCCAAAAATATGGCAAGTGTAGACCAAAAGCTTCCATGATAACAAAAAGGGATGAACACTTTGCCAAGATAAGGCAAGTGCAAACTGAAAATGAGACAACACCTTAAGATAAGTGCAAACTGAATCACTACCCATGGCGCGACGTTCATAAAGCAGATCACGGGCATAAAAGTGCGTGCATCGCATCAAGCCAGATAAAAATAATTGGCAACCGATCCTCTGGATCACGGTTCCCAAATGCGGGGCATATTTTGAAGCCACACAAGATTTTTAATTTACCATCCGCTCTTGAATCGAGACCGACTGGGGGGGACTATATTGTGTGGGTATTTTAGGTGGCCCAGAAATGAACTGGGCTTGCCTGCCCCATTAAAGGCTAAAAAACAAGAGGGTCGAACGTGGGTCGTTCGATTATTTTTCGGACAATCGAACGTGAGTCGTTCGATTGATATGGCCCGTACTCTATAAATACTCCAAATCCTGCCATTCATTCATTGATTAATTCTACTCACTTTCCTATCATAGATCTAACAGCACATATTCGATCTATCATGGATCTAACAACACATATTCGACCTATCATATATCTAATAGCACATATTCGACTTATCATGGATCTAACAGCACAGATTCGACCTACCATGGATCTAACAGCACAAATTCGACCTATCATGGATCTAACATCACATATTCGACCTATCATGGATCTAACAACACATATTCGACCTATCATGGATCTAACAACACAAATTCGACCTATCATCGATCTAACAACGCCGGTTCGACTGTTACCTGTCTAATAACTCTCAGATTCAATACTTAGAGATAAATAAGCTACATTCGGCTTGATTCCCTCAATGTGATATGTGGGCAGCTTGGCTTGCTCCCAAATTCAGTTCGAAATCAATAACACCCGATCCCTCATGCCGAGATGCTTGGAGTGCAGACGTGTAAATGAGAAAGCTGATTCTAACACAATAATGAATTAGTCTATCAATTTGTCAATTCAGCTGGCGAAAACACCCAAAATAACTCTCTTCATTATTTGTACAGGGAATACCTAGCTCGGATTCAAAAATACTACATGCATGATATGCATGTTTATTTGGACATTTGATTTGAAATTACCTTTTTATCCTCAATTATCAAATTTTAAAAACTAGCAAAGAAAAAAGAAAGTTTTGAACACCATGTCACCATGATCGCCTGAGAGAGATATCGTCCAATGAACGAATATGCAATAGAGACTAGATTTCCGTTTTATTTATCTATGCATACATACAGAAAAGAGTAAAAAATAAAATTTCTTTTTAGAAAGTATTTAGATCAGATTATATATTGGAAGTTTAATTCATCCTTACTTTTTTTTTTGATAAAAAATCAAAATCATAAGTAAATTATTAATACGAATTTTATTCATGAAACTTGTGTTTATTCTATTTTTTTATTGACATTAAATCTTTATTTGTAATAGAAAACGGGGCTTGTTTTAGAAATTAAACGTTTGCGCAAAACTTTAAAATATCAAACGGCTTTCATGAAAGGGTAAATATGACATTCTCAATAAAGTCCAAGAAAAAAGAATTAACTTGAGGTGTGGTGTGCTAGTAAATCAATAACATAATTTGGGAATTTGTCAAAAAAAGAAGAAGCTCGTATACTATTTTATTAGTATAATCACACCATATATATGTTAAACATTAATTAGCAAAATAAAAGAACCCGTCAAACATATTCTAATGTTATATTTTATTTATGTTGTGCCAATTCCAACCGTTGAGTTGTGGGAAATTATGTCTAAGTTAAAAGAAAAATAACTTTATATTACATTTAATTTTTATTTTGATCGGCTATATTACATTTAATTAACAAAAGGTTTATGCATTATTTTCGTTAGCAAATACCGCATATATATAACTAATTTGGTATTTTCTTTGCTTTGGACCTCAATTTCATGTTGATTAATCTCATGCATGTAATTTATTTATTATTATTTCATGATATAAGGCGTTTTTTGTTGCAATTATCAGATTAATTAATGTAGAATCTTTTTATTTCTTCATATATTTTTTTTATCCTTTTTAATTATTTTGATTTTTATTCTTTTTAATTATTTTGATAGATAGTTTCCTTAGTGATATCAATTCCGTCTTGATTCAAAGAAAAGGCAAGCCAAATATTATATATCTTACAGCCATTTATATAACAAACATTACCAAAGTTTTTGTTTTTTTGTTTTTTTAATCAGTGAGATGTAACACAAGGTAGTTAAATATAACTCCAAAACAACACAAGATCCAATAAGAAAATAACACGCAAATGGTTTCTGCAGTTCACTTGTTATGTATTCTTCTTGCCTACTTTAATTTTCTCAATAGAATAATATATTTTTCAAGTATAATTGATTACATATATATTTTTATATCTTTTAATCAATGAGGCGCAACACAAGGTAGTTAAATATAACTCCAAAAATAACAGATCAATCCAATTTAAAAATACCACGCAGATGGTCTCTTCTGCAGTTCACTCGTTATATATTCTTCTTGCTTACTTTTCGCATTGAGTAATATTTTTTTCAAGTATAGTTGACTACATAAATTTATGTTCTTGACTCCTACTCTTTCCCGGAAACCAGTTTGAGATCTGTAAGAATCATCGTATGTACGAAAAACTAACAAGCTAGACTCATCATGTTGGATAAAAGTCTACAGATATTTCTTTCTACTTTCCCTTTTTGTTTTTAACTGTCGCAAATGTTCGACGTGTTAATAACACTTTTTGCCACAAAAAGTACTTTTATATTAATTGGTTCGTACATTTTTTAGTACTCCAAAATCCAAATTATATAAATTAATGGGAGTGTCAAGGAACTTTCAACAAAGCCGTGGGCCGCCACGATTTAAAAAAAAATAAAAAAATTTACTTGCAGCGCACCCATAATATTTTCCTATATAAACCCTCAAGACAAACACCTCTCTATTCGACAAGCATTATATCAAGAATCATCAAGATTTCAAGTAATATAACTTGCTTACCATTTTCATTTCTCCAAATAAATTTCAAGTTTTCCCCCTCTCATATATACTGAATACTCACATTAAGCAAAAGCATTTGAAGAACAATATAATACAATGAATGGCAAAACCAAGTCATTCTACATTTTCTCTTCTCTGCTTATTTCCTGCCTAATTTTGTTTGGAGCACAATCGACCAATGCACAAGAAGTAGGTATGTAATGCAAACATGCCCCTCGACCACTTCCATTATCAGTGCTTTCATTTTAATTGTTATGTTATAAAATTGGTTCAAAGTATCATATAGGATTCAAGTTTGTTTTTCCTATCATTTTCAGAGGATGAAAGGGAGTTTGATTACTCGAAAAATGGTGAAAGGGGTCCTAAAAATTGGGGAAAACTTAGGAGTGAATGGGGTGCATGCAACAACGGAGTTCAGCAATCTCCAATTGATATGTTAAATGAAAGAGTGAGAATTGTTTCCAAGGCAGAAAAGAGACATTACAAGATTGCTAATGCAACTGTCAGAAACAGAGGCCATGACATACAAGTAAGCTTCACGCCTTCACCTTTATTCTTTGGTTGATCGCGCAATAAAGCACGCACCAATTATTATGTCCTAATCAACCTTTTCTTTTGTTTCAAAAGAAAAAAGAAAAGATATTATAAATTATGTGCCTTTTTATAGCTGGAACGTGTGATTCCAAATAAAAGCTAATATAATAATATGTCCATTGACTAGTCAAAATTAAATCACTAATAATAAGCTAATTAAAGATTATATCGTGATCTAAGTATATTATGTAATCCACCAAATATAATATGCCACAAAAATAAGGGCATAGTCTTATCAAATACGTACATAAAATCCAAAGTAATACTTCTTAATGTGGGACTACTAGCTATAAGCTATCAAATAACTCCTAAAAGTATTTGTCCTTTCAAGTATCTCGAATTGTAGACAAGAAAAATTAATACCCATTCACATGGGATTGACTTTTCATGTGTTTTATTATTTCACAAATAAGAAATTTGTCTAAGATGAACATCACTGTGAGAAATTTGTTCATATTTTTCAAAAATAGTGTGTTAATGGATGATTCATTATTATGCAGATTGGATGGTCCGGTGATGCTGGATCCATGTTTCTTAACGGGAGACAGTATTCTCTGCGGTCCGCCCACTGGCACTCTCCTTCAGAGCACACCATCCACGGCAGAAGGTACGACATGGAATTACATATGGTACACCTTAACACAGACCCTGTTGATGGCCAAACTAGGATTGCTGTTGTTGGAGCACTCTACAAGATTGGAAAACCTGACGAATTTCTCAACAAGGTAATTATCGACACAAAATTAATTACATATAACTATCATCACTATTTTGCGTTGTTATATTGACTTAGAAATCATAATATATATATATATATATATCTTTTTCTCAAAATGAATAATTTAACACATGCAATTGAATGGACTATTCACAGTTTATGGGGAATATATCGTCGATGATTAATAATAGTACGGAAGAGATAAACTTGGGAATGGTTAATCCACGTGAGGTTAAAACCCAAAGCAAAAAGTACTACAGATACGTAGGATCACTTACTATTCCTCCTTGCACTCAAGGCGTTATTTGGACCCTCAACAACAAGGTACGCGCGTGCATTAACTTAACTTAATATAAATAATTAATTAGCAGCCTCAATAACACTAAATCTTTACCTAACATCTAAAATGTTTTTTTGAAATTAATTAGGTGAAGACTGTCTCCAGAGAGCAAGTTCATTTGCTCAGAGAAGCTGTTCATGATGTAAGCTCCTAAAATAATGATTAATATTTTCTTAATTAGTACTCTTACATATTTTATTGAGAATAACTCTATACGAATAGTTTAGTTTATAAATAAGCAACTACATACGGATTTAAAGATTTCAAAGTGATTTTGTTTTTAACATAGTAAGTTAAATAAATGATTTTTTTAAAAAAACTAAAAGATATAGGTTGAAGCTGATAATGCTAAATAAGATAATTTTCGCATACATTAGTATATTTCTTAATTGTTTTCATGAGAAATCTTGTAATAATATTAATTTTGTTGTTTTGCTTTTTATGATAGTATGCAGAAGAAAACGCAAGGCCAATGCAAAAGCCCAACAGTAGAGACGTATACATTTACGGCCCATCGAATACAAATTGATATTATATGTTGGAGATTCTTTCGTTGACCATACGCATGTGCTAAAGATCTTTCTTCTTCTTTAGTTTGCACTTATAATGTCAATATATGTATTCAAACATTGTTCTACTATCTCGAGGATAGTTTTAGATATTTCAGATTTTCTTTTTTATCGCACTGTACTATTTATATTTATATGTTGAAGATCGAGAATATAATAATAGGTTATTTTGCATCTTCTATGCATTAAACTGCTCCACTTTATTAGAAGAGTATAAACATAATATGCGGTTGGAACTTGGAACCCGCCCTGTAGCGTTAAGATTTTGGTATGGATGGAGCTGGACTGTGTTAAAATGTTTATGGAAATTATGATGCCGTAACAATGGCGATCCAATTATTTTCTCTATCATAAGCTTATATAATAATTAATAAAAATAAACATCTCAAACATAAATATTCAAAAATTAAATTTTATCTAAAAATATGTGGATCGGGACTTGATACTATTTTTTTAATGTTGCATTAATACTAGACACTACCAATATTTTCTTAACACCAATCTGCTTGACTTATGATATTACGCCGCGGAAAGTAAAGAATACAAGTAGATAAATTATAAATTATTAAATTTTAAAAAGAATATATGAATATATTTATTAGAGGAAGAAATGGAACATTTTCCTTTTCGAGTAACTTTTCAAATATTAGTTAGCCGTTAGCTTAACTACTTTCATGTTTTAGAAAGTCTTGTTAATTAGCTTAATTAACTTGTTTTAGACGGTGTTTGAAAACTCTAGTGAAAAAGTATAAATTCATAAGCCAAAAGCAACTTCACACCAGCTTTAAGATTGTGAAGGATTTTTTAGCTTTAAAAAAGTTGTGTAACCGAAAAAAATAGATTTGCAAATGCCACAAAATCACTTATTCAAAAAAAAAAAAAAACTGATGATAGTTTTTTTAAGAGTTTGCAAACACTACCTTAGTTTGTTTAGTTGCTTAATTAAATTATGCCGTTAACCCCTAACGGCCTATAAATATCAGATTACATGCACAAGCATTTCACTTTGCTTGTTTAACAATTCAGAGAGGAAAATTCTCTCAACACTTGTAATTATTCAATTTCAATCGTTGATAATAAAATTCGATTTCTCTTTTGCTCGTTTGTTGATCTTTTGATCATGATCGATTCATGAATCTAAGTATGGTATCATTAACCGCGTTCAATCCTATTTCCGCACTCCTCTCTCGCGATTAATCAATTGCACAATACGATCATGCATTACTGTGTTAATGTTCATTACGAGTTGCATTTTTTACTCTTATGTTGTAATTTGCGGGTGATGCTCACCCGATTTGCTATAATCTACTGCATTTGTGCATGTATTGTTCATCAATCGCATAATGACAACTCATGCATCTGATTCTACTACGATTCCAACGATTTTCCCAGATGCAGTACGAAACCCTAGATAAGACTATATGTTTGTATATTTCTTCGCATCTCACGAATTTAGTGGATTTTTGGTTATGCGAGATCAGTTTAACGGCAAGAATTATGTTTCCTAGAGGTAGAGTGTTTGTTTATCGCTTTTGATTAAGAACAAAATGAGGTTCATTGATGGCACATTGCCAATGCCTTCGGATGATGATCCGATTACAAAGACCTTGGATTCGTGCGAATAATTTAGTCCTATATTGGTTCTCTAACTCTATAGTGAATGAAATCAAGCAGAGTTTGTTGTTGTTTTACCACTACACAAGGATTCCGGACGAACTGAAAACTTGTTATGACCGCGGTGATGGATCCAGAGGGCATCAACTTGAGAAAACACTCCCAACCAGCACTCAAGGATCTTTGAGCATTACTTAACACTACAACACTTTCGTGGCTTATGTTATGAGTTCTCTAACCAACGCCCCATATTTGCATGCTCTTGTGGAATTTGCAACTTCTAATGCCAATCAAACTATGGTTAGACTTAAAGATAATGACTCTATGTTAAAGTTTTTGGTTGGCTTGGCTGATTCTTTTAATGTTGTGAGGAATCAAATTCTCCTAATTGATTCCATACCGAGTTGCCAAAAGTCTATGCAATGCTCATGCAAGAAGAGAACCAGAGAGAGTTGTCTGCTTCATCTGGTTCAATTGATGCTCATGCCATTTTCATCAGCCACCAAACCAATCCCAATACTCAGAAGTCAGAACCTTCCTTATAGACCCCATGTCAAAATTAAGCCCCAAATCCTGGTAATAAGACTTTTAAACCTTGGAACAAAGACAAAAAAGCCACATTGTACTCATTGTGGCTACTAAAGCCACACAGTGGATAAATGCTTTCAACTCTATGGATATCCCTATAGTTGGGATGGCCCTACAGCCAAAAGAGGACCAACTACCAACCACTCAGTGAATCTTAGCAACAGTGAAGAAACCACCTCTGCGGGACTTGGCCAGAAATCAAATCTTGATATATCTGCTCACAAGGAACTCTTTGAGAAGTTTATGGGCTTACAGGTTGCCCCATAACTCAGCTTCTACTTCAACTCAAGCTTCTTCTGCGCACAACCATGAAGGATATTCTTAAATGCTTTTGCACTTATGCTTTTACTACTGTTGCTAATCCATACTATTGGGTCATTGACACAGGAACAACAGAACACATGGTTTCTCACATTGATTGGTTTATAGACAACCCTATTCTCACAAATGTTAAAATTAGCCTGCCTAATAATAGTGTCACATATGCCATTCACACTAGCTCAGTTCAACTGTTACCAAAACTAGTGCTTCAGAATGTGCTTTATGTTCCAACTTTTCATCATAACTTATTATCTATTTCTAAGCTAACCAGTTTGTCTAATGGTTGTCTCATGTTTTTGTCATCCTCATGTATTATACGGGACATCAACATGAAGAAGATGACTGGTGTTTGCTGAGTTAAAAGATAGTCTATATGTTATGGCTATGAACTCTTATAAGTCTAGTTTATCTTCTAATTCTGCTTGTAATAATGACATTGTTGGCTGTAATAATGCATATGTTCTTGCCACTTTTTACCACTCTAGACTAGGACATCCTTCAATGGATAAACTTTCTGCTATTACTCAATTGAATGTAACAGGTTGCAAGTCTCATTGTGATATATGTCATCTCGCAAAATAGAAGAAGTTATCTTTTCCTTCTAGCTCTACAATTTCCATTGCTCTTTTTGATCTTCTACATGTTGATGTATGGAGACCTTTTAGAGTGGCCTGTCATGATGGTTTTAGATACTTCTTAACTATTGTAGATGATTGCAACATAGTTACTTGGTTAGTTTTGCTTAAGAACAAATCAGATGCCAAACTTCACTTGCAACAGTTTTATACGCTTATGGGGTGTTTGGTTATGTGGATAAGGCTTCAATCCAAATCGAAAAAGAGCGTATCCGCATTTTGGTTCGAATGATAATTTTTGTGGGCTTTTTACCAAACATTGTATAGCCTGGTAAAGCCCAGTACGGAAAAGGCCTAATCCACGAATAATAGTAACAGCCCCACCCCTGAGATTAACTTATGCGGAGAATAGCCATTTACTGAAAATATGAAAATACCCTTAATGGCCCACCAAATCATTTGTTTTGAGGGCATTTTGGTCTATTCACACCAATACATGAATTACTCCAGCAACCCAAACTCGTTTTATAAAATCTCTGAACAATAATAGGAAATAATAACACATAAATCAAATATGAGACTAACGCACTTATATTACCTATTACGGAAATTATGACGACTTTTTACAAACTTTCGTATTAAACTATATACGAAACCAACACCCCCTTATGTTAACTCAGTTTTCTTATAAAATCAAATGTATAAGATCAGATAATGGAGCATAATTCCATCTCAATGACTTTTACTCCTCTTGTAGTATTGAACACCAGACCAGCTGTGTTGAAACACCACAAATAGAATGGTCTAGTGGAAAGGAAACATTAACATGTCATGCAAGTAGCAAGGGCATTAGAATTCCAGTCAAACATGCCTCTTGAATATTGGAGAAATTGTGTCTCCACAACTATTTTTCTTATTAACATAATGCCATCTAAAGTACTGGAGAACATGTGTCCATATGAGCTACTATACAAAACGACACCTGACTACAGTTTTTTGAAAGCTTTTGGTTGGCTTGCATTTGCTTCAACAGTCTCAGCTCACAAACACAAGTTCCAGCCAAGAGCAGTCAAATGTGTGTTTCTTGGCTACCAAGTGGCACTAAAGGCTACTTGCTACTTAACATAGAGTCCAGTAGAACTCTCATATCTCAAAATGTGGTTTTCCATGAAGATATATTTCCCTTTAAAGACAACCATATGCTCTTAGACTCTCCTGATAATCAACATCCTAACATATGCATTGATTCTTTCATTAAGACTAAAGAATTTACCGAAATTATGCATGAGCCTAACTACCAACTCATTCATGGACCAGAAGTTGTTGTCGCTCTATCATCATCGGGAGAAAGAAATCACCTTAGCTCCTATATGCCACCAACCCATGAGAGTCGTTATCCCATGGAGCATGTGCCTTCTACTTCCTCATCCAAAATGGATGTTCCCATGTCAAGCTCCACTACACCTGGACTCCATCAAACATATATTCAAAGTGGAATCAAACATATATTCAAGGTACCACTGAGTTAGAAAATCATCACCCACATGATGATACATGTAACATGTCAGGTATACCAGTCTCATGTTAGTAAGTCATCAAGACATATAACACCACCCTCATACCTACAAATATATGATTACTCATTACTTAAATATATATACATAAGGCAAACTCTACCATCACCACTAACCTTTCACATGGACCAAAAAAGCACTACCCCATTGCAGCTTACCTCAGTACCGCTCAATTGGTCTCCAACCACAAAGCTTTTAGTTCTGCAAGCAGTCAAGTTACTATGGAGACAAACGAACAAACAAGTCTGCAGAATGGAGACAAGCTATGCAATTAAAGTTAGATGCTCTACGACAAGCACCTATATACGATACTTATTGAACTACCTCCCAACCATAACGACATTGGTTGCAAATGAGTGTATAAAGTTAAATACAAGTCAAATGGCACCAATGAAAGATACAAAGCTAGATTGGTTGCAAAAGGTTACACACGGGTAGGGGTTAGATTATTTTGATACCTTCTCACATATGTCCAAGATTACTTTTGTCAGAACAATTCTTGCTTTGGCTGCCTCTCACAACTGGTTTCTAAAACAACTGTATGTAAACAATGCATTTCTCCATGGTGACCTTATAAGCGTTTATTTAGTGTGATTTAAGTATCTATTTCCTTATGCTTATGAATACTTAGGATGGAATATTTACTTGTTGTATTATTGTTTATGATTTTCTTAAGATTTTATAGAGTCGAGACAAAACGAGGCCAAAAAGGAATGTTCTTAGGTGACATTGAGTCAAGAAACTATTTCTAGATGTTCAGGTGCTACAGAAGCGCTACGACACTACACAGAAATACCGAAGATAGCGCGATTGAAAGGGTATGCATTAGGAGACTCTAAGGGGGATTAGAAAGTCGCGCGGTCAGAGGCGTATCATGCATGTGGCACGCGATCAAGACAGAAAATGGGTCGACACCAGAAACCTAAAAACGAAGCCCAGAGCAAAGAAAAAAACTATAAATAGGAGGCTACGTTCAGCAGTTATGGCACACGCTCACCACCATTCTCAGCAAGCTTTTCACCACTTACAACCACTTTTCGATAGAGAAACCCTAAGAGTTTGAGGTTGAGGATCACGCATGGAGTCACTTGGTGAAATTTCGCCTGCACTTTTCAACAACAAGAAGAAAATACTCAATAATACGTTGAGAGCAATGTTTCTCTCAAGAATTGCACGAGAATTATGCCCAACCACACCGGTTGAAGAGAAGAAAATCAAAAAAAAAATGCGCATACTGTTGTGCAGGAAAGTTAGGAAGTATTTGTTTAATGTAATATTTTTTAAATCCCAAACCCTAAACCCTAATATCAGCGGTTGCAATTGAAGGTTATTTATGACCGCGTTGCGGTCACTAATAATATTCATGTTTGAAAAAATCTCGTTTCACATGATAATTCCATGCCTATTTTAGGTTTGATGATCAATCACAATAATAATAGGTACAAGAGGTTAAACAAACACAATTAATAGGTTTCGTAGCACATTTAAGCCTCATTTAGAGCGTCGACTCGTACTGACACGCTTCTAACTAACTATAATGACGATGTAATAATCACTACGTATGTATATATATATATATATATATATATATATCAATGGGATATATCGCGCTCCATTAATATAATAACTTTGTATGATTAGTTGTGTAGAACATAAAATAATTTAATCGTTAATAAATTAGTTAATATCAACAACTCAATTACTAGTATACTAATTATATGTTACTTCAATTCAAGTTTATTGCAAATTATTGTTAATAAAAATTACAAACACATCAAGATTGAAATCAAGAAACCAAGAAAGGAAAAATTTAACCCATTTTTGCGACCGCAATGGGGTTGCTGAAAATATTCATATGCAATTGTGACCGCACTACGGTCACAATTGTTGGGCAAATGTTTATTGCGACCGCGGTCACATTTGCTGAACAATGTTTATTGCGACCGCACTACGGTCACAATTGTTGGGCAAATGCAATTGTGGCCGCTACGCGGTCGCAAATGCCCAGAAATTTTGTAGAAAATTCAAAATTTTCAAAATCTTGAACTTTTTGCGACCGCAACGCTATCGCAAAATGCGAAAATCTAGGCGGGGTTTAAAGAGAAATTCGAATTTTCTGAAAATTCAAAATTTCACCCTAAAATCTTTATATACTTCATTCTTCCACCATCATTTCATCAAAAAATACCAAACACCTTTTCTTTTTACATCATTTTTCTTCCTCAAACACTACTTTTTCAACTAAAAATATCAAACATTTCATACTTTTAACAACTTCAATATTTTTTCTAGTATCATCAGACTTTTTCTTCAAATAAACTCAACGCCTTTTCTTTCTAATCTTCAAAAAAAAAAACAAAAAAAACTCAACACCTTTTCTAACTAATCATTCTTTTACAAATAATTTTTTGTTTTAAAAACATTCCTAGTTTGCTCAACATTCATTATCTTGAACTAGTCAATCTAAAACAATAATAGTCTGATAACTTCTACTGAAATATTATTTTTTTATCTTGTTAAACACTTAGCGACCATGCCGCCTAATAGTTTAAATATTATTGGCGACCGCATTGTGGTCGCAAACTGAAATAACACATGTTGCAACCGCATCGCGGTCACGAAGTGCTTATAACGATGTGCAATAACGCCGTGGTTGTTGATGTCTACACCACAATCAGTGATCGCGACGCGGTTGCTGATGGCCGCACGCGGCGTGGTAAAAAATTACGGCTTGCAACCGCATCTCATGACAGTGTACCTAGGAATGTTTTGCGACCGCATTCCTATTGCAATGTGCCTAGGAACAGTTTGCGACCGCATTTTGGTTGCAAAATGTGTTGCAACCGGAATACGGACGCAAAAGCTTTTGCAACTGGAATGCAGTCGCAAACTCATTTTACAACCGCAACCCGGTCACAACAATAACAACGACTAAGGTTTCTACGACCGCACAATGGCAACCGCGTCGCGGTCGCAGAAAGTCATGTTGCGACCGCAGAAGGGCTTTTAGCGGTCGCTAAAAGTCCTGTTTTCTTGTAGTGATATGGGGATGAGATAATGAATGACAACGATGACAAAATATAGAATGTAGGGCTTTTTTATAATGTCCTCTCCACAAAAATCGACGGCACCAAATTGTCGATTTTGACCAAAACAGCGACCTGGTGTCGCGGTTTTGATCAAAGGATTTTTCTTTTTCATTATTTATTTATTTTTGTAAAAAATAGGGTCGTTGTCGAAGACAAGTGCCATCAGCATCGTACCGTCGTGAAAAATCTCGGATATTGCTGACAGCATGGAGCCGTCGTCAATTTGCTTTTTCTTTTCCGGACGCTTTTCATCGTTTTGCCATCGGGATAGCGGCTTTTAGGTGTAGTGAGCTATTTCAACTTACATTTCATTTTAACTAGCCTATGATTATATGTGTTATCGCTAGTATAAATTCAAGTGTTAGAGAGATCTGTAAATACTTATAATAGGAATTTATTGGCCTTTAGGCCCGAATAAACACTTTTAAATTGTTTGCTTTACATGTTTTTGTATGTACTTGTCTTAAAAAAAGTCAAAGAAAGAAAAAACAAACTCAAGCCACAAAAGCTGAGATGTATTGATTTTATAATTATGGCATTTTATTCACTTTATAAGAAGAAAAACTACTTCTTAAATGTTGCAAACGCCTAATTAAATATATTTCCAAAAAATCCTAACTTTTAGACAAAAATAACTTCATATACATTAAAGAGAAAAAAATCACTTTACCCTTGAACTGTAGCCCGTTTTTCACTTATCCCCCTAAACTTCTAATTTTATCACTTATCTTCCCCAACTATCTTAATCAAATCAATTTGCCCCCTCCGACGTAATTAAGCCACTTAATAGTCGTTAAATAGTCTGAAAGGGGGTAAGTGATAATCGTGTCATAGTTTAGGGGGCAAAGTGATATATTTTCAAAAAAGCAAAAAAAAAAAAATTTAATTCTTAAAATATTTATGTCTATATAATAAAGTTTATTATTTTAAAATGATACATATCCGTAAAACTACATCAATCAATTCTTAGATTTTCGATAATCACATTCCTAAATTATAAGATATTACAAAATAATAATAAAATCATTAATCTTAATTTGTAATTCTTTTAAAAATCTCCTCCACAAACATTTATCATAAAACTTATAGATGTAATAATATTAATGCAATTAGAATTTTACAAATCCGGCTTACTGTACAAGCCTTGACCTCCCACTTGGCCAAAATATGTTGACTTAAATATAAAATATAATGGATAGACAAAAACAGTAAATAGAAGCTAAGTTGAGCAAAAATAAATTTTTCGTTATATTTTACAATTCACATCTATGTACTGGTGAAATCTTGCGTTAACTGTGCAAGCGGTCATGTACATCTCAAACTAGTTAATCTTTTGAATCGAAGCATTTCACATTTTTCACCAACTTGGTTTATAAGTCTATGTGCTACCGTTTATTTCATCATTATGTTTGTGAAAAGAGCATTTTAAAAAAATTACAAATTGAAATTCAGGATTTTACTATTATTTTGTAATACCTTATAATTTAGGGATTTAATCATCATCAACATTTAAGAATTGATGATGTAGTTTTAGGTATATGTATCATTTTGAAAGAATAAATATCAATATATAGATATGAATATTTTAAAATTAATTGATTTTTTTTTCTTTTTTGAAAAAGTATCACTTTGCCCCCCAAACTATGGCACGATTACCACTTACCCCCTCGTAGACTATTTAACGACCATTAAGGGGCTTAATTACGTCGGATGGGGCAAAGTGATTTGATTAAGATAGTTGGGGGAGTTAAGTGATAAAATAGAAGTTTAGGGGGGTAAGTAAAAAACGGGCTATAGTTCAGGGGGTAAAGTATTTTTTCCCCTACATTAAAACAAAAACAATAATATTAGTGACTTCTATAAAATCTTGCAAACATCCTCAATTACCATTCCTCATCTTCTTTATAAGCTTTTGTCACTCTATAAATATTTGGACAAATTAATATTTCTGCCCTGTAACTTTACACCGTTAAAAAAAGTGGCCAGTAACTATTAAATCGATAAAACTAACCTACGAATTGGCTTTTTTCGAATTTTTCTGCCCACAGCTTGCCACATCACAAAAAATGCCTACGTGTCATCCGATATGGCAATTTTGGCACACGCCCAATAAAAAGCGCGCCCTCCACGTCTGAATTCCCACTTATACAAAACGTTTTTGCCCTTATAATAACAACACTCCAACACTTAGAATTATTTTCAGACAATATTTCCCCCATTTGTGTTCATACCCGAAACCCTAAATCTCGAAACCAAAATTGGCGATTTTGTCGTCGATTCACATCGTTTGAAGAGTTCACATTAGTAATTCGTCGCACGGGGTTTTCAATACATACCAAAATCGCGAACTAAACCCTAAAATTGAACCCCAACAGTCCTTTCTCACCACCCAAAACTTTGATACACATCATTAGTAGTTGTGGTCCTGTACTGCAAGTGCGATAATGCCGAAGTTGCGGTCCCCCTTTTACCATGACATGCCCTCGCCAATTTATCGTAAGTTTTACTTTGTTTTGGTTAGTTATTTTTGCATGTCGACAAAGTAATAGTAGTTTTGTGAGTTGTAGTGAGAAAAGGTTTCTGCTATAGTTCAAAGTTGTGTGCTTAAGTAGTTTAGTGGTCGGTCTAAGACACTGCAGAGTTAGGGTTTTTGGATTCAGGTTCTTTGAATGTTATTTTGTCGATTTTGTGTCTTATTATGCCAAAATATGGATTGGTTTTGTGGATATCACTCGAAATGGTCCCCTCAGCATTTTTGTGGGGTCTCTTGTAGTGATATTTGTTTAAAAATTTGCTGTCAATGGATGCCTGTGAAAAAAAATGGTCCCAATCTTTCTTGGATTGTAGGTCTAGTACTTAAAGCATAATATAAAATTGATTCATGTACTTTATACTTCATATAAGAAGTATAAGTTCTCCTTTATACTAAGTATAAGTTCTCCTTTATAATTTAAGCTCAATATGCTACTTTCATGATATATGCAGATCCCAGATCCAATCTTATTACACTCAATGTCCATTATGGAGGGAGATTACAGTCCAATCCATTTGATACTTATGTTGGTGGTGGAGTGATGAAGTTTGACTACTCAGACATTAAAGAGATAAACATGAAGCTTCTGAACCTTTATGCAGATAATATGAATGCTGAGAGTGAAAGGAAATTCTACTTTGTTAGGCAATGTTGGTATAAAGTCATAGAGGATAACAAGCTCCTGAAAAAGCTCTCAAAGAAGCACTGCCAACCATGGAGTTTGATATCTATTGTGATTTCGAGATTGATCCACCATTTCCAGACATGCCTCCAGATCCTGATGTTGCTGTGGATGAAAGGCTTTTAGTAACACCTGGTATGGCTAATACAATATTGGTCAGTGAGGATAGTATGTCAGGTAATGTTGATGGGGTTAGTGACAATGAGAATACAAGATTAAGGGTATTGGAAGAAGTTACACCTGCTGGTGATCCAAGAGTAGAACCAAGCAATGAGAATGGGGGTTTTGACTATACTAGGTTGGGAGACAAAGCTGATCCAATTACTATAGGAGATGATGGTTCTAACAGTGAAGATGAAACATATGAGGTAGAAAGTGAGTATTCTGATGATGAAGATTTTGATGAGAATGTTGATGAAGTAAGTGATGAAGCACATGATGTGATTCCTAGTATTGGTGTTGTTGACCAAGAAGTGGTTTATGAAAATGGTGACACTATTGTTGTGATGATTGAGGACATGCCTAGTGATAGTGATGATGAAACCTATGAGGAAGAGAGTGAGTACTCTGATGACACAGACTTTGAAGAAAATGTTGATTTTTATGATGAGTCAGAAGTGCAAGAGAAAATTGGAGATGATGAGCCAGGTGAAATAATTCAAGAAGATGTGAGGGATGTTAGGACTGAAAATTTTGTTGATGAAAGACAACAAGTGTCTGGTAGTCACATCGATGTAGGTGTAAGTGAAGTAGGAACGGGTGTGAGTGGTGAAGGACGAACAAGTGAAGTGCAAGATAAAGGGAAGGGGATCATAGTAGAAGATTATGAGGATGAAAGTGATGATCCTAGCTACGAGGAAGAGAGTGAGTATACTGATGAAACTGATTTTAATGAAAATGTTGAAGATGTTGAAGAAGAAGACAATATCAGTGTTAGTGTGAATGCATCTATGAATCCACCACCAATCCCTCCTTTGATTTCAAATTTGGCTGCTTTGATTAGTAAAATCAATGATGGAGATGAGGTGGGAGAGAGAGTAAGAAGGTAAATGAATGAAAGAAGAAAGGTCTCAGCAGGAAAGGGAAGGAAAAGCTTTAGACCATATTGGACTATGGTTAACAGTTGTGTAATAGTGTTGCATATTTTGTGAAGTTAGATGTGTGCTTATGGTTTATCCAATATTTTGTTACAATGGAGTAGATGATGAACTGGTTAACAGGTTTATTTTGAGGCTAAAATATTTCCAATGTAATATGAGCATTATATGCTCTGTAAACATTTATATTTTGGCCGCAAAATTGCAATACAATTCTAGAATGATAGCTACGAGAATGAATCAAAATGTCTTTTTTCTTTCTGAGGACAACTACTACGCAACATACACAACCAACTTCAAAACATTTACAAACAAAAGCAGTTCATACAACTTCAAAACATTTACAAACAAAAGATTCAAATTGTTCAAAAAGCATTAAAACAAACAACCAAACAACTACATAAAAACCTATCCTCACTACTCCGAGTCATAAATCCCCATGTCAAAGCGGTGAAACTTCGTGACCACTTTAATCTTCTCAATATGTAGCTTCTTAACTTGGAGGCAGTAGCAGAATTGGCCATAATGCTGAAAACCTTTCTCAGCAAACTGTTTGTCAATCGGGATGGGCTGAAAGAACAGAAATTTCTCTTATTAACAAGCGAAAGAAAAAGAGATTCGTCCCACAATTTGGTACTCTGATGACAATAGAATGAGTCATATTAAACACTTACTTGTTTCATGAATTGCACATACTTCAGAAGGTGTAGCCTCACAGTTCCAGTTTTGATGAGGAACTGCACCCCAGGATGGGCCCAAAATCTCTGGAAAAGTTTCAGGCGACACTTCATAATCATCAACCTCTCCTTAACCATGAAATGCGTGATCTCCTTCTTCTTGCGAATAGATAGCGCTTCTGCGATCTACCTAATACCTTCCCCAATAAGAGAAGACAGCTTGCGCAATATGAAGGTTTCATCACCCTCTGTGAAATCACTAAATTTCATGAAAGGATGCAACAAGGTATCCTGCAAAACAAAAAAATGTCGAGAATAGGTTTTAGTGGTTCAGAAGAGTATGGCTTCAAAGAAAACAGAGGGGGTAGTGGATCTTTCTACATGTGTTGTGTCATAGTACTCCTTTAAGACGCTGACGTTTGAGGCGACCATGACAACTGAACTTACTTTGTTTTTGGGAGGGTTTCAAAGTGGAGATTGCTCACGCTGAAGAATGCTTATGGTTTGATGAAAGGTACATGAATAGACTTCATTAATACATAATTAACCATCTCAACGCTCCTCCTGACACGAGAGTCGAATCGACTCTAATTGCTCAATATTTTTTTTTTCAACCACTAACTAAACCATTGCATCTGCCCAAAAATGGGCATTTTTTCCAAATCAAAAAGGCATTTTTTTTATAATTACAACCATACAAAAGGGCATTTTTTTTAAAATAATAATACTTAAAGGGCATTTTTTTAGAAAAATCAATACTTGAAGGGCATTTTTGTTAATTACAACCATACTTAAAGGGCATTTTTGTTTATTAACAACCATACTTAAAGGGCATTTTTTACAAACTTCACAAACATATAGGGCACGTGTAACAAACTTCACAAACATGAACACACATCAAAATTTCTTCCTTGTTTACACCAACAGTCATGTACATTGGGAATGAAATGGTCTGTAGTAGTGTCAGTTTAACCGAACAGACACATTTATGCTATAAAGATGTCCATACATTTAATATAATCTTTTACAATACAATCCATACAAAGGAAATTCGAAATGGCTAAAATTCGAAATGGTTAACAAAACATCAACAACATCAAAATGAAACTCAAAAAACACACGGGTAACAAGGATACAAACCATTCATTACTTGAACAACATCAACATCAACAAGGATACTCAAACTGATGAAACTTATGCCAACACAACCTTAATCAAACTGATCAAGATCTTAACCACCACCCTTAATACTACCAGCAACAAATTCTAATGAAAAACACACCTAATGTGGATCAAATTACCACACATCCTAATAAGCCAAAAACAATGGCTTCAATACAACCTTACAACAACCAAAACCAATATGATAATGATCATGTAACAAAGTCTAACCCTTATGGACAATTTTGTGTTCTGAATCTGCAAATCCTGGATTTTCTCTTCTTGCTCCTTTTTGGTTGTCTCGTATAACGACTGCATTGTTACATCTTTTGTTTCCTTCTTCGAAGCAACTTCTTCTTCATGTCCCTTAACTCTACACTGCACCCTCTCGATTCTTCTGCGCAAAATTGGAATCACAGCCCTAGCATATGAGCAGACGGGCGGATCTTCCCAAATGCATAGTCGACACCCAAGGGGCCATCGCGGACACCCATGGAACCTTCGTCCAGGGTTCCCATCGGTCATAGACACGCGCACGACAGCGGGTCTTCCACAATTGCATACTAGATGAGAGCTCATGGTCGATTCGGACATTTTCGAATTGAAAATTAGGGTTAGGGTTCTTGGTCGATTTGGGGGAATTGATTTTTTAAAAAGATTTATTGTTGGAGTGTTGTTATTATAAGGGCAAAAACGTTTTGTGTAAGTGGGAATTTAGACGTGGAGGGCGCGCTTTTTATTGGGCGTGTGCCAAAATTGCCATATCGGATGACACATAGGCATTTTTTGTTATGTAGCAAGCGGTGGGCAGAAAAATTCCAAAAAAGCGAATTCGTAGGTTAGTTTTATACATTTAATAGTTACTGGGCACTTTTTTTAGAGAATTTTGCACCAGAAGTCCTTTATGTTAACCACTTTTTAAAAAAGGTCCTCTATGTTGACATTTAGCAGAAAACGTCTTATATGTTGACATCATTTGCAATTTTCGTCCTATATGTTGACATTAACAGAAAGCGTCCTATATCTTGACATCATTTGCAATTTTCGTCCTATATGTTGACATCATTTGAAATTTTCGTCCTTTTCAAAAATCTGGCAAGAAAATGTTTGCATTTTCATCCCTAAATAATTTATATAATTGCACTCACACTTAAAAATTTAAAAATTTCAACAAACTTAATTGCATTCTTTTAAGACACATTCTTTTAAGAAAAAATTGATGATATTATATTTTTAGAAATTTAAAAATTTCAACAAACTTAATTAATAATTTCTTAAGCTTGATTTTATTAATTATTTGAGAATTTTAAATTTTAAAAAAATTATCAATTTCGAATTTTTTTTAAAAAAAATTATCAATTTCGAAAATTTCAAAAGAATTTATTATCAAGTTCGAAAGTTGCTACCCAGAATCGTTCGAAATAGTTTGAAAATAAAAATTATCAATTTCGAAAATTTTAAAAAAATATTATCAATTTCGAAAATTTTAAAAAAATATTATCAATTTCAAAATTTTAATATTTTTTTTAAAAAAAAATCGAAATTGATAATATTTTTTTAAAAATTTTCGAAATTGATAATTTTTTTTCAGACTATTTCGAACGACTTTGGGTAGCAATTTTCGAACTTAATAATAATTTTTTTTTAAAATTTTCGAAATTGATAAAAAAAAATTAAAATTTCGAAATTGATAAATTTTTTTTTAAATTTTCGAAATTGATAAAAAAAAATTAATTTAAAATTATCAAATAATTAATAAAATCAAACTTAAGAAATTATTAATTAAGTTTGTTGAAATTTTTAAATTTCTAAAAATATAATATCATCAATTTTTTCTTAAACACTACAAGAGAAATTGCTTTTACCGACGGCTCAAAAACCGTCGGTAAAGGCCCTTTTTCCGACGGAAATAACCATTTCCGTCGCCAAAAGCCGTCGGTAAAAGCCGACGGAAAAAACTCGTCAGTAAAGCTTTTTTTCGTCGGATTTTTACCGACGGAAAAGAGCTTTTCCGTCGGCAATAAGCTGACGAAAAAGCGTTTTATTTATTCCGTCGACTTAGAGCCGACGGAAATAGCCTTTTCCGTCGGCTTAAAGTCGACGGTATAGGGGTTTAGAAATTTTAAAAAAAAATACGATTTAAAAAAATTGTTTTAAAACAAAAAACGATTTAAAACAATTGCCGACGAAAAAACCCTATACCGTCGGCTTAAAGCCGACGGTATAGGGGTTTAGAAATAAAAAAAACGATTTAAAAAATTGTTTTAAAACAAAAAACGATTTAAAACAATTGATTTATGATTTTTTGGCGATTTATTTAAAAGAAATCGATTTTAAATACTTATTTTATAATTTTTGGCTATTTTTTGTAAAGAAAACGATTTAAAATAATTAATTTTATGTTTATTTGTCGATTTAATTTAAAAGAATTCGATTTAAATAATAACATGCAAATTTTCAAGCGTTATTATTAGTTTTATTATAATAAATAAAGTTTTGTATTTAAATTAGTTAGTGAATGAATAAATTTTTGTTAGTTATTAAGAATTTTTGGGAGAGAAAGTAGATAGTTTTTGGAGAACGGGAAGAATGAATGAATTAAGTGGGTGGAATAAGGGGTATTTATAGATATTTAGGAGGAGTATGGGTTAAATTAAAAAAACCAAAGGCGGGGGGGGGGGGGGGGGGGGGGGGTGCCACGTCAGCGATCCGTGTGAATTATCACACGGATCGCTGACGTGGCACCCCCTTCCCTAAGGCCTATAAATATCGAGCTTCTCTTCTCATTTTCAATATCCAACTCTTCGACTCTCACTCTCGATAACAATCCTTTCTTCTATCTCATATTCGATATTTTTTTTTCCATCTGCAAAATTCGTTTATTTCCGTTATGAATAACGAAAATAATCGTAATGTTGCCGACAAAGGTAAAGAAAAACTCGTCAAATCCAAATCCAAAAAACTTCCAAAATATATTTCGAATACAAACTTGTTCAAAAACATTAAGGCCCTCACAAATATTTTAGGCCATAAATCTCATCAAGATGTAGCAACCTCAGATCATAACGAGGTTATGCAGCCGATAGAGGATACTATGGAACCAACAAGGGAGACTGGAGTTGTCCCCGCTGCACAGCAACAGGGGCCTACCCGTAATCGCCCCCCTTTGCCGACGGAACTACCACATGGGCCCACTTCAACCCGAAACCGGGCCCCGCCTCCGGGCCGAGTTCGTGACCAAGTCTCGGTCCCGCCGCCGTCAATGACTTCTGCAGCTCCGACATTTTCGCTCGCCCTGTTGGACGAAGTTCCAGATGACAACGACGAGGGAGATTCGACGTCGGAAGGCTCCCCGGTTTCTGGTGGCTCAGCAAGTGGTTCTACTACACCGGTTGCTGTTAGGGGACGGGGAAAGGGCCGAGCTACGACTGATGACGAAACTAAGAGGCCCCTAATTGGCGTTACCGAAGACTATGTTTTCGATCCATCTTTATCCTACAATAAAAGATATCATACTAATGCAGAAGAGATTACTCGTACAATCGGCTTCATAATAAGGCATCATGTGGAAGAACCAGCTATTTATTACTCCCGTTTATCCAACGATCAGAAACAAAAATTTCTGAACCATTTTGGGGTAAAATTTCTGAACCATTTAGCTTATGTTAATATTTGTGTATATTATTGTTTTTTCCCTTACACTTATATGATATTATAATTTGAAGAGGGTATTCCAATACTCGGATGAAATAAAGCCAATGGTTCGTGAGGCATTCGACCGGGTGGCACAAGGCATCTATAAAAACTCCATCTATGATGTAAAAAAGACGTACAAGCAACGTGACAAGAAGCCAGCCTGGTACAAGAAGTCTTGGTTACCTGCAGGTAAAGAACAATTTTTCGTTAATCACTGGCAACAGGATAGGACGATATTACTCGCGGAAAAGGCAAAAGAAAATCGAGAGTCCCTGAAAAAAAAGAGTGCAGCCGGCAAGGGTTCGTTAGCCACACACCACGGTGGATCTGTCAGCACACAACAAAGGAGTCTATAGTCGGTACGATACGTTACGATTTGCTTTCGTTATGAATATACTTTATTATGTTACCTTTATCATTAATTAATATTGCTTTGAAACTAATGTTGTTATAGCGCGAAAGCGTGACCCCCTACCGCTACAACCTACAGTGGGTGGTCGACCACACAGTGAGGACTCCTGATGAAAAAATAATCAGATGGGACCCAGCGAGCGCACAAGCTTATCATGTAAGTTATTAAAACGTTGTATATTATTTTTGGGAAATATGTATATTGTTTATTGATTTACTTTAAAAACCGTAGGCTCGTTACACGCAATTACTCTATGCTAAATATGAGGTCGAATAACGCTTTCCCTTTGAGTGTGACCAAGCGCTCTCGGCAAAGGCAGATCTCGGCGGTCAACACGGGAGGCAACGTGGCAAGCCTAAGCACAACAAGATGTCAGATTCAGGGAGGATGACAGCAAAGAAGCCTAACCCTGGCGAGGAGAGAAGAACTAGGCAAGCCGTGCAAAAGGTTCATTCACAGTACGAGGAAAAACATACTCAACAGGAGGATCGCATAGCGGCACTAGAGCAAAAAATCCTTCATGATGAGGAGGAGAGGAGGCGGGCAAGAGAGGAATCACAATGTAATTTTAACAGGTATCCTCAATATAACAACCTTCCCAAATATTTACCCCAACAACAATCCCAGCCAGTTTTGGAATCAAAACCAAACACAACAGGGCCAAACCGCTCCGGGGAATCAAGGCTTTCATTCTTACAACCAGTCGAGCCAAGGCTATGATTCTTACAATCAGGGTACACCTATGTTGTGGAACCAACAACACGATCAAGGTGCACCTTCATCGTGGGAACAAGTCATTCCACCTACTGGTTCGTGGGGCCAGAAACAGCGTCAACTCGAGCCGCAGCCGGAAACTTTCCCGTTATGGTCAGATGAATATCAACCACCAAGTTCTTGGCACGATCAATGTTATACTCAAAGTGCTCCTGGACGTTATAGTGGGGCTCGTCCAAATGCTTCGTGGCAAAATAGTAGTTGGACCGAACGTCCAAATGACCAACAACGTGCTAAAGTTAGCGACACTTCTCCGAGTTTTGCAAGGCGTTATCAAGTCAAACCCGTAATTGATCTAAACAATTTGGAGTTACTGACTGAAGACTACACTAATCAAGCTTGGAACAGTGACGTGAATAGAGAATACGGTGGTCCATCTTGGATATGATAGCCGGGGTCGCTTTAATGTGTAATTTTTCGAGTATGAGTGTTTAAATTTCGAGTATGTGTGTTTAATTTTTGAGTATGAGTGTTTAAATTTCGAGTATGTGTGTTTAATTTTCGAGTATGAGTGTTTAAATTTCTAGTATGTGTGTTTAATTTTCGAGTATGAGTGTTTAAATTACCATTTTGCGTGTTTAATATCCGAGTTTGTCCTTTTAATTTAAAATAACATTGATTTAAACTCAAAAAATAACATTAATTTAAAATAACATTGATTTAAACTCGAAAACTAACATTAATTTAAAATTAAATAACATTGATTTAAACATAAATAAAACTAATTGATTGGGCCCGACATCATTTTTTATTATTTTTTTATTTATTTATTAAAAATATCCGTCAACATCATTTTTAAATTTTATTATTTTATTTATTTATTTATTTTAAAACGAAAAGGCTGCCCAAAATCAATTTTTTTTAATAAAATGGGCCATTACCGTCGGCCCAAACCCGACGGTAATGGGCTTTACCGTCGGATTTGGGCCGACGGTAAAGCAAGCCCACTTTTTTATTTTTTTTATTAAATGGGCCATTCCCGTCGGCCCAAACCCGACGGGAATGGGCTTTACCGTCGGATTTGGGCCGACGGTAAAGCCAGCCCATTTGTACCGTCGGCCCAAAGCCGACGGTATAACCCATTACTGTCGGGATTGGGCCCGACGGTAATAATTGGGCCTTTTCCGTCGGGCCAAAACGCCGGGCCCGACGGAAAAGGCCAAATCTGTTGTAGTGAAAAGAATGTGTCTTAAAAGAATGCAATTAAGTTTGTTGAAATTTTTAAGTGTGAGTGCAATTATATAAATTATTTAGGGATGAAAATACAAATATTTTTTTGCTAGATTTTTTAAAATGACGAAAATTTCAAATGATGTCAACATATAGGACGAAAATTGCAAATGATGTCAACATATAGGACGTTTCCTGCTAAATGTCAACGTAGAGGACCTTTTTTGAAAAGTGGTTAACATAAAGGGCTTCCGGTGCAAAATTTTTTTAACGGTGTAAAGTTACATGGCAGAAATATTAATTTGTCCTAAATATTTTGACACCCTTGGTGAAAAAGAAAAATGCACAAAGCCCCGTGCAAAAAAAAAAATGTATAAACATATTACCTCATGTGATATAAGAAATATGCAAATTAGTGTAATATAAAATATGCAAATTACCGCATATGTGATGTTAAATAAGCCCATTAATTAATTACCCCAATGTGTACTTTCATTCGATACCTTAGCGTGTATTAAAGTGAGTGTTGGTGCAGCTTTGTAAAACTATAGGAGCTAATATACATATTTTCCATAAACAGAGGTAATTTGCCAATTTTCATAGGATATTAATGGGCCGATTTCTTAGATCACACGTGTATAATATGCCGAATTTTTTTTAACAAAGATTTTAATGTGTTTTTTTTATTACATGGGGTGTTGTCAAAAACCTTATTAAGATAATGTACTTGGGGTTTTCGCAATCAACTAGACGGCACATTTGGATGGTATAATATCCCTTTATTAATAGCCTAATCTTACCTTAACTCATATTTAGATTTGTCAATCTATAATTAAAGAAGCTCGCAATTATCCACCAAATCTCATGATTAACCCATATTAGAAAATGCAGCCCCCCACCCTTTTTTCAGAATCATATATAGTCACGATTATTATTTTTCTTTACAATTTTATCCTCACTTCATTATTTTTTATTTTTTGATCATGCCCTCCAAAATCCGTGATTTTTACTGGAAGAGAAGATCTCTTTCCCTCATCCAAGATTTCTAAAGTCAGTTCCTATATATATTCCATAAGATTACGTTTATCATATTTTTCTCTCGAAATTTCATCGAAAACTTTTGGCGCTAAAAATGATATTTTCGTGCAAAACTTTGGCACTAAAAACATTGTAAATTAACATGGTAAGTTTAAAAGAAATTATGTGAATTGAGGTATACATATATGTTTTTTATAACAAAATATATCTAACTTGATTTTATTTTTTATAGATTAATTAACAAAGTAAGGATAATTTGGGAATTATAATGCAATCTACCGCTTAAACTACAATCCAAATACGATTGGTAATATATGTAAAATTTGACAATGGACTGTTTTAATTTGTTAACCAATTAAACATGAGTTTGGGAATTGGGAGCCTCATTCTAATCACATCATTATTAATGGTAAGATTATTTGAAAATGGTAACCAAATGTGCCCCTCTATATTTTCTTTCCTTCAGTTATAAACTTTGTGTAGTAGAATTCTTGTTGTCCGAGCTATTTCACGTTTAGGTTTTGTAGTAATTAGCCCGTGATTGTATGCAATTCTAAGCCGTTAAACTAGGGAATTAATTATTCCGTTTCATAATCTTCTTTATAATCTTCACATGCACACACACAACACGGCCCCACCCATATCAGTTCCTTATGTATCCAAGGTTATAAAAGGTAAGTGTCGAAATTTATTTGATACAATATCTAATACTTAAAGATGAGGCGAAGAATATAAAATCTAAATCTTCTTACCATTAACAAGTTCCCTTTTACAAATATATTCACTATACTCCAGACACTCATTCCTAATCTTACATCAAAACGAAATGAAAAGCAAATTAAAATACATTCTTGCTACAATATTTCTTCTCGATTTTCTTATTTTGTATGGTGCTGCTCAAGAAGTAGGTAAGATATGCAAAGTGTATAAATATATATATATATATATAATATCCAATTAAATTAGATTTTTTTTTTGTATTTTAGAGGATGAAAGGGAGTTCGATTACTCAAAGAAAGGGGAGAAGGGTCCACGAAAATGGGGTGAATTAAAAAAAGAATGGGCCGCATGCAGCCAAGGTAGTCGACAGTCTCCTATAGATTTGTCTAATGGCAGAGTCAGAATTATTTCCAAGCGTGAAAAGAGAAAATATAAAGCGTCTAATGCGAGCGTGAGGAACAGAGGCCATGACATCCAAGTAAGAATATATAATGAAGCATTCAATCAAAAGTAGGATAAAAATATGGCGTTTTGGCAAATTACCACAGTGTTATGTAAAGTTGGCCAATTACTCATTCTTATATATAGATAGAAAAATAAGTAGGTTACGTAAGACCCCCTAGAAAACCAGAAAGAGTGGATTTTTGGTATAACAAAAAGTACATTATACAGTATTTTCTGCAATGTATGATTAAAAAAGAAATGCAATTAAAAACTAAAATATAAAATAAAGTCATTATTTTGTATTATATGTGTTTATCTCTTATTTTATACCTTTTTTTTTAAAAAAGCTTATAATTAAATTAGTAATTATCATAAATAACAAAAAATTAAAGAGTAGCAAGGACATTTGGTGATAAATGAACATGGACATTGTGCATTATATTTTTCTGTTAAAAACACAAAAAAATCCTTCTCTATTTATTATTGACATTGAGTAATTTTTCAGTTAAACATAACACATGAAGGTAAGTTGCAAAAAAACCAAGAAAATAATATAAGCTAACTGTGGATTTGAGTGTGCAGGTTCAATGGTTTGGTGATACTGGATCAGTTTTCATGAAAAAGACCCATTATACTCTCAATCAGACCCATTGGCACTCTCCTTCAGAGCACACCCTCAATGGTCGGAGGTTGGATTACGTTTTCGATTATTTTGGTTATTCTATTATATTGATGACAAATTTATTAAAAGCGCTATAAATTTTGTTTACAACAATTTCGTATATTGATAAAAATCTAGTTATAATGAATACATCATAGAATTGCTATCATGTGAACTAATTGAAGTTCTATTTTTCAAAAAATAAAAATAAGTAAGGTTTTATTGACAATAATATATAGGTTGTAGCAATATGAATCAAGTTCAATTTTAATATAATAATAAATATTATTGTGACAGGTACGCTATGGAGCAGCACTTGGTTCACCAAAGTAAAGACCCAGATGCAAAATACAAGGTAGCTGTAATTGGAGTTTTGTACGAGATTGGAAAACCAGATAAATTTCTCTCAAAGGTAATCAAGGATTATTTGTTTTCTTTTAAACATTTTTATTCGTGACTTCTAATAACTCGTGAATAAGTGCTTTTGCCATATTTTATTGGTGGGGACATTGCTCTCTCTAGGACGACCTATATCAACACTCTCTAACTAAATAGTAAAAATCTTATTAATATTACGGGTTTGTCTTTTATTGTTTACGTTACTTTCTGTCAATTTGTTAATTAGCACACTGCAGCCGGCTTAAATACAAAATTTGTATATGATATCTACAAGATGTACGATGTTACTTTGCATTAGTATATTTGACCGGTTTTTAATACCTATATATATGTAAAATTTGGATACAATTTAAACTTTACTGTTGGAGATAATATATAAATATTAAATGCATACCATCTCTATAAATATTTACATGCTTACACATAAAGTTGCAGTATATTGAACTGATTTATGAAGTTACACTTGCATGTGCGCAGTTGTTGACACAAAATATAACATCGTTGATCGATAAGGACGGCGATATAAACTTGGGGCTTATTGATCCAAATGATATTATTGGAACACGCTGCAAAAGTTATTACAGATATATGGGATCTCTTACTATTCCACCTTGCACTGAAGGTGTTGTGTGGACCATCAACAAAAAGGTGAATACTAACTTTTCATTATATTATAGCATATATGTATCTAATGTTCTGTATACTAAAATTAGGTGAAGACTGTTTCAAGAGAACAATTGCATTTTTTGAGAGAAGCCGTCCATGATGTAAGTAATTTAACTCCACCAGCTTCTTCAATTTTATTTACTCCATTCATTCAACATTACAATATTTTATACTTTTAATTTACAGTATGCAGAGAGAAATGCGAGGCCCTTGCAGAAAGTGAACAGTCGAGACATATTCCTTTACGGTCCAGAGAAGATAAATTGATACATAGATTGACTAGGGATTCCAAACTAATATTAATGATCTTTAATTCGTACTAGCGAAATGTTATACCTCAATTGTCGATTCATATATCCTTTATAATATAACAATAACAATAACGTTTCGCTATTTCTCAATGCCATATGATATTATGATGTATATAATGGAACTTACCAACTCTTAATCTTTTTGTTCCCAGTAGTTTCACAAATGTGATTAAAATAAGTGAACGACATATCTTATTGTTTAACAAAATGTGGCTCATCCCAAAGCTTTGTTTTCATGTAAAGTGGTTTAATATAAGTTTGTTTCCTTCTTTCTGTCTCGGTGGGATTCCATTCATGTTTCTAATAACACCATGAGATTTATTTGATGCTGTTTCACAAGATACATGGATTATGAAAAAATGTCTTAGGCGAAAAAATAAAGAGATAACACAAGTGAATTTCATGCAATTTTAGGGTTTAGCTAGGGTTTTTGATAACGCAAGATGTTTTATGCATTTTCTCTACTTCCCCATGTTGTCTCTTCCGAGGGGTTCTGAGCTCACGATAAGAAATCTAAGAAAATTAACTTCTTACAATTCCAGAACATGACTATATATATATATATATATATATATATATATATATGATTAAAAATGTTGCCACTACAAGATTTGGGGGTCAATAGTGACCCCCACGGTTGTGACTCAAGTTGAGTCACTTGTCTTCAGTGACTCGTGAAGACAATTGCGACTCACCCTGAGTCGCAGTTTTGTATGAGGCAAACAACGACTCAAATTGAGTCGCTGTTGACCTCAGGAAATATCAGCGACTCAAATTGAGTCGCTGTTGACCTCAGGAAATATCAGCGACTCAATATGAGTCGCTGAACTCAAAAATATGACTTGGGCCATTCATTTTGGCCCGATTGGGCCAAAATGTGTGGCCCAAGTATGGGCTCGTCCAATATCTGAAGCAATCAGCGACTCACGTTGAGTCGCTGATTCCTTCTATAAATAAAAAAAAAATTCTTACCAAATCGCAAAACCCATTTTAGCCGCCTTCTCCGCCCGTTTCAGCCGCATGTGACCCGACCCGCCACCATTAGCGACCTGTTGTCCGGATTTGCGACCCAAAGTGAGTCCCAACCCAACCAAACACACAAAACACACCGATTTCGCTCCGATTTCGCTCCGATTTTGCTCGCGATTCTCCCGATTTGGCTCGCGGTTCTCCCGATTTGGCTCGCGATTTCAATAAAAGCCCGAACCCCAAACACAAATTTATCACTCAAATAACCATCACTATCGTACGGATCATACATCCAAGATTTATCCATTGTATAATCAATTATTTAATTATCTAAATATAGTTTAATCATCCACTACAAAAAATTTAAAGAGCTAAACATAAAGATCAACGTACTTCTTGAAGCGTGAAAATAGTGCGCCGCAAGAACGTTTCGTACATCACGATTACCCTTTGTGTTTGTAATATTACCTATCAACAAATAAACAAATTTAAGTTAGAATCTAATAAAACAACAAAATATATTCAAATTAAAATTAGGAGAGTAGGGGAAAAAACGTGCATACCTTATGAAGTAGTGAAAGTTGGAATGAAAACTAGAGGAGTAGGAGTGGCCTATTTATAGGAAACTGAATGTCAATAGTGACCGCAAAGCGGTCGCAAAGCGGTCACTATTGACATTTGCGGTCACTATTGACAATGGCCATTACCAATAGCGACTCACTTTGCGGTCACTAGTGACATTTGCGGTCACTATTGACAACGGCTATTGTCAATAGTGACCGCAAACGTCAATAGTGACCGCTTTGCAGTCACTACAAAACATTAGTGACCGCAAAGCGGTCACTAGTGACATTTGCGGTCACTATTGACAACGGCTATTGTCAATAGTGACCGCAAACGCCAATAGTGACCGCTTTGCAGTCACTACAAAAGATTAGTGACCGCAAAGCGGTCACTACTGACATTTCCGGTCACTATTGACAACGGCTATTGTTAATAGTGACCTCAAACGTCAATAGTATTGTTAATAGTGACCTCAAACGTCAGTAGTGACCGCTTTGCGGTCACTACAAAACATTAGTGACCGCAAAGCGGTCACTAGTGACATTTGCGGTCACTATTGACAACGACTATTGTCAATAGTGACCGCAAACGTCAATAGTGACCGCTTTGCAGTCACTACAAAAGATTAGTGACCGCAAAGCGGTCACTACTGACATTTCCGGTCACTATTGACAACGGCTATTGTCAATAGTGACCGCAAATGTCCATAGTGACCGTTTTGCGGTCACTATTGACAACGGCCATTACCACAATATAATATCCGTTGTCAATAGTAATAGCCATTTTCAATAGTGACCACAAAACGGTCACTATTGACATATGCGGTCACTATTGACAATAGCCGTTGTCAATAGTGACCGGAAATGTCAGTAGTGACTGCTTTGCGGTCACTAATATTTTGTAGTGACTGCAAAGTGGTCACTAGTTACATTTGCAGTCACTATTGACAACGGCTATTGTCAATAGCGACTCAACGTGAGTCGCTATTGAAGTTGGCCGTTATCAATAGTGACCGCTTTGCAGTCACTATTGACATTGGGCGTTATCAATAGTGACCGCTTTTCGGTCACTATTGACATTGGTGAGTCAATAGTGACCGCTAAGCGGTCCCTAATGACATAACAGTGACTGCGTTGCGGTCCCTATTGAATCAACAGGGACCGAATTGCAGTCCCTACTAATATTCATACTTTAAACCCTAAACCCTAAACCCTAAACTTTAAAATCGATATTTTAAGATGGTTCGAGGTGCCGCGTTGTTTTTTTAGTTCATAATAACCATTATAAGAGTTAAAACAACAATAATTTCAATGACGCATTGTAAATCCAAACATTAAGTAAAGAGAACGGATCACTTTGACGATGCTCTTATTATTTTGTATGACGAATGTCATAATGACAAATTAATTGTATATACATATAAGTATAATGATTACTTGATGTGATGATATATACCTCATAATCATATATATGCTACCATTAGTGAAGTAAAGCATAAAAACGAATAACAACTACAACTAACTAGTGATGATTAGTTGTAGAACATGAAATAGATCTCCAACGTTAATAACTCGTTCAATCTCAATCAATCTATTAATCCACAACTAAACTACTATGAGGTTGGTTTTGCAATCATTTATTACTTCTATTTACATGTTACAATGAGTTTGGTTACTAAGAATCATAAACACACCAAAATCAATTAAAAAAAATCGATTGTAAAGTATGAGAGACAATAGTGACTGCGACGCAGTCACTATTGAGTCAATTGGGACCGCAAAGCAGTCACTGTTGACTCAACATGGACTACATTGCGGTCCCTATTGACTCAACAGTGACCAAATTGCGGTCCCTACTAATATTCATACTTTAAAATGGATGAATATTATTAGGGACCTAATTGCGGTCACTGATATGGCAACAGTGACCGCATTGCAGTCACTAAAAAATATTAGTGACCTAATAGCGGTCCAAAATATGTATTAGTGACCTAAATGCGGTCCCTATTGACTAAACAGTGACCAAATTGCGGTCACTACTTATATTCATACTTTAAAATGGATGAATATTAGTAGGGACCTAATTGCGGTCACTGATATGGCAACAGTGACCGCATTGCAGTCATTGAAATCCAAAAAAATTGAAATTGGGCGAAAATTTTAGGCGGGATTGAGAGAAAATTTTGAATTTGACAAAAATTTGAAATATTCAACCTCCCCTCTATATATACTCACCACTATTACACATCTAAATTTCATTATCTCCAAAAATCACCAACATAATTAACAACACTCTCTTCTTTTCTCCAACACACCAACACAACAACATAAATCCAAAAAATCACTTTCTTTTCTTTCACTTTTTTTATTTTAGTTTTGATCTACACTTTATTATCTTTCTTTCTTTATTTTGGATCTACACTTTATTATCTTTCTCTATTTATTTTGGATCTACACTTTAGTTTCTTTCTTTCTTTCACTTTTTTTTTTTGTTTTGGATCTACACTTTATTTTCTTACTTTTCTTTCACTTGTTGTTTTATTCATTAATCTTTTTGTTTTCATTAATCTTTTTGCTTTCATTGATCTTTTTAATCATTCATTTTTTTGTTTTCATTCATATTATAGTTTCTATTATTAGACATTGTTTTTAATCTTTTTACATTCATGTCATTATATTAACATTTTCTTCATTATTTTATGGTTTTGATCTTGTTAAAATCATAATGTTACAAAAAAAACAATAATATTCTGGATTAAATCCGGAATATTAGTGTTTTTTTTTTTATTTTTCGTACAGGTAATTAGTGACCGCAATTCGGTCCCTACTAATATTCATAGATATCTATGAATATTAGTAGGGACCGAATTGCGGTCACTGTTTTTAAACTTAGTGACCGCAATTTGGTCCCTACTAATATTCATAGATATCTATGAATATTAGTAGGGACCGAATTGCGGTCACTGTTCTTAAAATTAGTGACCGCAATTTGGTCCATACTAATATTCATAGATATCTATGAATATTAGTAGGAACCGAATTGCGGTCACTGCTTTTAAAATTAGTGACCGCAATGCGGTCCCTAATAATATTCATAAATATTAGTAGGGACCGAATTGCGGTCACTGTTTTTAAAATTAGTGACCGCAATGCGGTCCCTAATAATATTCATAAATATTAGTAGGGACCGAATTGCGGTCACTGTTTTTAAAATTAGTGACCGCAATGCGGTCCCTAATAATATTCATAAATATTAATAGGGACCGAATTGCGGTCACTATTGACTTTATTAGGGACCGCAATTCGGTCCCTACTAATATTCATAGATACTCTGTGAATATTAAATAGGGACCGAATTACGGTCCCTATTGTTTTTAGTGACTGCTTTTAGGTCCCTAATTCTCAATCAATAGGGACTTGAAAGCAGTCACTACTGACATTTTCGATAAACAGGGACCGGAAGGCGGTCACTAAATTTTCGGTCACTATTGACCCTCATCAGCGACCTAATTCGGGTCACTGATGGAAAGTGACCGAGGTCAATAGTGACCGGTCATCTGCGACCCAAACGCGGTCACTATTGACCATCGGGGACCCCAAGGGGGGTCAATAATGACTGCATTTCGGTCACTATTGACCCCCAAATCTTGTAGTGTGCACGAGAAAAAAGAAACTTGTGAATCTTGTTAATACGTAATTGCTTTTTAATTAACCAAGGTCGATAAACGCTAGTTGCAATGTAAGGGAAAATAATTTGTTTGGTCCCATAAGTTGGCACCCGCACGTATTTGGACAAAAATGCTCAATTGAAGTCCTAGGTCGCCGGAATTCACAAAACTCGATGGTTTTTGCTGATGTGGCTCTCATTTGACATATAAATTAGGGATTTTGACCCGAAAAAAGAATAATATTACATGGCACGCCACTTGGACACCATGTAATTACATAAATTAAACAAAAAACAAGATACTCTATCTTGTTTGAAATATGTATACAAAACACAAAGTTTTTCTATAAGCTGACGAAAAAGCGTTTTATTTATTCCGTCGACTTAGAGCCGACGGAAATAGCCTTTTCCGTCGGCTTAAAGTCGACGGTATAGGGGTTTAGAAATTTTAAAAAAAAATACGATTTAAAAAAATTGTTTTAAAACAAAAAACGATTTAAAACAATTGCCGACGAAAAAAACCCTATACCGTCGGCTTAAAGCCGACGGTATAGGGGTTTAGAAATAAAAAAAACGATTTAAAAAATTGTTTTAAAACAAAAAACGATTTAAAACAATTGATTTATGATTTTTTGGCGATTTATTTAAAAGAAATCGATTTTAAATACTTATTTTATAATTTTTGGCTATTTTTTGTAAAGAAAACGATTTAAAATAATTAATTTTATGTTTATTTGTCGATTTAATTTAAAAGAATTCGATTTAAATAATAACATGCAAATTTTCAAGCGTTATTATTAGTTTTATTATAATAAATAAAGTTTTGTATTTAAATTAGTTAGTGAATGAATAAATTTTTGTTAGTTATTAAGAATTTTTGGGAGAGAAAGTAGATAGTTTTTGGAGAACGGGAAGAATGAATGAATTAAGTGGGTGGAATAAGGGGTATTTATAGATATTTAGGAGGAGTATGGGTTAAATTAAAAAAACCAAAGGCGGGGGGGGGGGGGGGGGGGGTGCCACGTCAGCGATCCGTGTGAATTATCACACGGATCGCTGACGTGGCACCCCCTTCCCTAAGGCCTATAAATATCGAGCTTCTCTTCTCATTTTCAATATCCAACTCTTCGACTCTCACTCTCGATAACAATCCTTTCTTCTATCTCATATTCGATATTTTTTTTTCCATCTGCAAAATTCGTTTATTTCCGTTATGAATAACGAAAATAATCGTAATGTTGCCGACAAAGGTAAAGAAAAACTCGTCAAATCCAAATCCAAAAAACTTCCAAAATATATTTCGAATACAAACTTGTTCAAAAACATTAAGGCCCTCACAAATATTTTAGGCCATAAATCTCATCAAGATGTAGCAACCTCAGATCATAACGAGGTTATGCAGCCGATAGAGGATACTATGGAACCAACAAGGGAGACTGGAGTTGTCCCCGCTGCACAGCAACAGGGGCCTACCCGTAATCGCCCCCCTTTGCCGACGGAACTACCACATGGGCCCACTTCAACCCGAAACCGGGCCCCGCCTCCGGGCCGAGTTCGTGACCAAGTCTCGGTCCCGCCGCCGTCAATGACTTCTGCAGCTCCGACATTTTCGCTCGCCCTGTTGGACGAAGTTCCAGATGACAACGACGAGGGAGATTCGACGTCGGAAGGCTCCCCGGTTTCTGGTGGCTCAGCAAGTGGTTCTACTACACCGGTTGCTGTTAGGGGACGGGGAAAGGGCCGAGCTACGACTGATGACGAAACTAAGAGGCCCCTAATTGGCGTTACCGAAGACTATGTTTTCGATCCATCTTTATCCTACAATAAAAGATATCATACTAATGCAGAAGAGATTACTCGTACAATCGGCTTCATAATAAGGCATCATGTGGAAGAACCAGCTATTTATTACTCCCGTTTATCCAACGATCAGAAACAAAAATTTCTGAACCATTTTGGGGTAAAATTTCTGAACCATTTAGCTTATGTTAATATTTGTGTATATTATTGTTTTTTCCCTTACACTTATATGATATTATAATTTGAAGAGGGTATTCCAATACTCGGATGAAATAAAGCCAATGGTTCGTGAGGCATTCGACCGGGTGGCACAAGGCATCTATAAAAACTCCATCTATGATGTAAAAAAGACGTACAAGCAACGTGACAAGAAGCCAGCCTGGTACAAGAAGTCTTGGTTACCTGCAGGTAAAGAACAATTTTTCGTTAATCACTGGCAACAGGATAGGACGATATTACTCGCGGAAAAGGCAAAAGAAAATCGAGAGTCCCTGAAAAAAAAGAGTGCAGCCGGCAAGGGTTCGTTAGCCACACACCACGGTGGATCTGTCAGCACACAACAAAGGAGTCTATAGTCGGTACGATACGTTACGATTTGCTTTCGTTATGAATATACTTTATTATGTTACCTTTATCATTAATTAATATTGCTTTGAAACTAATGTTGTTATAGCGCGAAAGCGTGACCCCCTACCGCTACAACCTACAGTGGGTGGTCGACCACACAGTGAGGACTCCTGATGAAAAAATAATCAGATGGGACCCAGCGAGCGCACAAGCTTATCATGTAAGTTATTAAAACGTTGTATATTATTTTTGGGAAATATGTATATTGTTTATTGATTTACTTTAAAAACCGTAGGCTCGTTACACGCAATTACTCTATGCTAAATATGAGGTCGAATAACGCTTTCCCTTTGAGTGTGACCAAGCGCTCTCGGCAAAGGCAGATCTCGGCGGTCAACACGGGAGGCAACGTGGCAAGCCTAAGCACAACAAGATGTCAGATTCAGGGAGGATGACATCAAAGAAGCCTAACCCTGGCGAGGAGAGAAGAACTAGGCAAGCCGTGCAAAAGGTTCATTCACAGTACGAGGAAAAACATACTCAACAGGAGGATCGCATAGCGGCACTAGAGCAAAAAATCCTTCATGATGAGGAGGAGAGGAGGCGGGCAAGAGAGGAATCACAATGTAATTTTAACAGGTATCCTCAATATAACAACCTTCCCAAATATTTACCCCAACAACAATCCCAGCCAGTTTTGGAATCAAAACCAAACACAACAGGGCCAAACCGCTCCGGGGAATCAAGGCTTTCATTCTTACAACCAGTCGAGCCAAGGCTATGATTCTTACAATCAGGGTACACCTATGTTGTGGAACCAACAACACGATCAAGGTGCACCTTCATCGTGGGAACAAGTCATTCCACCTACTGGTTCGTGGGGCCAGAAACAGCGTCAACTCGAGCCGCAGCCGGAAACTTTCCCGTTATGGTCAGATGAATATCAACCACCAAGTTCTTGGCACGATCAATGTTATACTCAAAGTGCTCCTGGACGTTATAGTGGGGCTCGTCCAAATGCTTCGTGGCAAAATAGTAGTTGGACCGAACGTCCAAATGACCAACAACGTGCTAAAGTTAGCGACACTTCTCCGAGTTTTGCAAGGCGTTATCAAGTCAAACCCGTAATTGATCTAAACAATTTGGAGTTACTGACTGAAGACTACACTAATCAAGCTTGGAACAGTGACGTGAATAGAGAATACGGTGGTCCATCTTGGATATGATAGCCGGGGTCGCTTTAATGTGTAATTTTTCGAGTATGAGTGTTTAAATTTCGAGTATGTGTGTTTAATTTTTGAGTATGAGTGTTTAAATTTCGAGTATGTGTGTTTAATTTTCGAGTATGAGTGTTTAAATTTCTAGTATGTATGTTTAATTTTCGAGTATGAGTGTTTAAATTACCATTTTGCGTGTTTAATATCCGAGTTTGTCCTTTTAATTTAAAATAACATTGATTTAAACTCAAAAAATAACATTAATTTAAAATAACATTGATTTAAACTCGAAAACTAACATTAATTTAAAATTAAATAACATTGATTTAAACATAAATAAAACTAATTGATTGGGCCCGACATCATTTTTTATTATTTTTTTATTTATTTATTAAAAATATCCGTCAACATCATTTTTAAATTTTATTATTTTATTTATTTATTTATTTTAAAACGAAAAGGCTGCCCAAAATCAATTTTTTTTAATAAAATGGGCCATTACCGTCGGCCCAAACCCGACGGTAATGGGCTTTACCGTCGGATTTGGGCCGACGGTAAAGCAAGCCCACTTTTTTATTTTTTTTATTAAATGGGCCATTCCCGTCGGCCCAAACCCGACGGGAATGGGCTTTACCGTCGGATTTGGGCCGACGGTAAAGCCAGCCCATTTGTACCGTCGGCCCAAAGCCGACGGTATAACCCATTACTGTCGGGATTGGGCCCGACGGTAATAATTGGGCCTTTTCCGTCGGGCCAAAACGCCGGGCCCGACGGAAAAGGCCAAATCTGTTGTAGTGAAAAGAATGTGTCTTAAAAGAATGCAATTAAGTTTGTTGAAATTTTTAAGTGTGAGTGCAATTATATAAATTATTTAGGGATGAAAATACAAATATTTTTTTGCTAGATTTTTTAAAATGACGAAAATTTCAAATGATGTCAACATATATGACGAAAATTGCAAATGATGTCAACATATAGGACGTTTCCTGCTAAATGTCAACGTAGAGGACCTTTTTTGAAAAGTGGTTAACATAAAGGGCTTCCGGTGCAAAATTTTTTTAACGGTGTAAAGTTACATGGCAGAAATATTAATTTGTCCTAAATATTTTGACACCCTTGGTGAAAAAGAAAAATGCACAAAGCCCCGTGCAAAAAAAAAAATGTATAAACATATTACCTCATGTGATATAAGAAATATGCAAATTAGTGTAATATAAAATATGCAAATTACCGCATATGTGATGTTAAATAAGCCCATTAATTAATTACCCCAATGTGTACTTTCATTCGATACCTTAGCGTGTATTAAAGTGAGTGTTGGTGCAGCTTTGTAAAACTATAGGAGCTAATATACATATTTTCCATAAACAGAGGTAATTTGCCAATTTTCATAGGATATTAATGGGCCGATTTCTTAGATCACACGTGTATAATATGCCGAATTTTTTTTAACAAAGATTTTAATGTGTTTTTTTTATTACATGGGGTGTTGTCAAAAACCTTATTAAGATAATGTACTTGGGGTTTTCGCAATCAACTAGACGGCACATTTGGATGGTATAATATCCCTTTATTAATAGCCTAATCTTACCTTAACTCATATTTAGATTTGTCAATCTATAATTAAAGAAGCTCGCAATTATCCACCAAATCTCATGATTAACCCATATTAGAAAATGCAGCCCCCCACCCTTTTTTCAGAATCATATATAGTCACGATTATTATTTTTCTTTACAATTTTATCCTCACTTCATTATTTTTTATTTTTTGATCATGCCCTCCAAAATCCGTGATTTTTACTGGAAGAGAAGATCTCTTTCCCTCATCCAAGATTTCTAAAGTCAGTTCCTATATATATTCCATAAGATTACGTTTATCATATTTTTCTCTCGAAATTTCATCGAAAACTTTTGGCGCTAAAAATGATATTTTCGTGCAAAACTTTGGCACTAAAAACATTGTAAATTAACATGGTAAGTTTAAAAGAAATTATGTGAATTGAGGTATACATATATGTTTTTTATAACAAAATATATCTAACTTGATTTTATTTTTTATAGATTAATTAACAAAGTAAGGATAATTTGGGAATTATAATGCAATCTACCGCTTAAACTACAATCCAAATACGATTGGTAATATATGTAAAATTTGACAATGGACTGTTTTAATTTGTTAACCAATTAAACATGAGTTTGGGAATTGGGAGCCTCATTCTAATCACATCATTATTAATGGTAAGATTATTTGAAAATGGTAACCAAATGTGCCCCTCTATATTTTCTTTCCTTCAGTTATAAACTTTGTGTAGTAGAATTCTTGTTGTCCGAGCTATTTCACGTTTAGGTTTTGTAGTAATTAGCCCGTGATTGTATGCAATTCTAAGCCGTTAAACTAGGGAATTAATTATTCCGTTTCATAATCTTCTTTATAATCTTCACATGCACACACACAACACGGCCCCACCCATATCAGTTCCTTATGTATCCAAGGTTATAAAAGGTAAGTGTCGAAATTTATTTGATACAATATCTAATACTTAAAGATGAGGCGAAGAATATAAAATCTAAATCTTCTTACCATTAACAAGTTCCCTTTTACAAATATATTCACTATACTCCAGACACTCATTCCTAATCTTACATCAAAACGAAATGAAAAGCAAATTAAAATACATTCTTGCTACAATATTTCTTCTCGATTTTCTTATTTTGTATGGTGCTGCTCAAGAAGTAGGTAAGATATGCAAAGTGTATAAATATATATATATATATAATATCCAATTAAATTAGATTTTTTTTTTGTATTTTAGAGGATGAAAGGGAGTTCGATTACTCAAAGAAAGGGGAGAAGGGTCCACGAAAATGGGGTGAATTAAAAAAAGAATGGGCCGCATGCAGCCAAGGTAGTCGACAGTCTCCTATAGATTTGTCTAATGGCAGAGTCAGAATTATTTCCAAGCGTGAAAAGAGAAAATATAAAGCGTCTAATGCGAGCGTGAGGAACAGAGGCCATGACATCCAAGTAAGAATATATAATGAAGCATTCAATCAAAAGTAGGATAAAAATATGGCGTTTTGGCAAATTACCACAGTGTTATGTAAAGTTGGCCAATTACTCATTCTTATATATAGATAGAAAAATAAGTAGGTTACGTAAGACCCCCTAGAAAACCAGAAAGAGTGGATTTTTGGTATAACAAAAAGTACATTATACAGTATTTTCTGCAATGTATGATTAAAAAAGAAATGCAATTAAAAACTAAAATATAAAATAAAGTCATTATTTTGTATTATATGTGTTTATCTCTTATTTTATACCTTTTTTTTTAAAAAAGCTTATAATTAAATTAGTAATTATCATAAATAACAAAAAATTAAAGAGTAGCAAGGACATTTGGTGATAAATGAACATGGACATTGTGCATTATATTTTTCTGTTAAAAACACAAAAAAATCCTTCTCTATTTATTATTGACATTGAGTAATTTTTCAGTTAAACATAACACATGAAGGTAAGTTGCAAAAAAACCAAGAAAATAATATAAGCTAACTGTGGATTTGAGTGTGCAGGTTCAATGGTTTGGTGATACTGGATCAGTTTTCATGAAAAAGACCCATTATACTCTCAATCAGACCCATTGGCACTCTCCTTCAGAGCACACCCTCAATGGTCGGAGGTTGGATTACGTTTTCGATTATTTTGGTTATTCTATTATATTGATGACAAATTTATTAAAAGCGCTATAAATTTTGTTTACAACAATTTCGTATATTGATAAAAATCTAGTTATAATGAATACATCATAGAATTGCTATCATGTGAACTAATTGAAGTTCTATTTTTCAAAAAATAAAAATAAGTAAGGTTTTATTGACAATAATATATAGGTTGTAGCAATATGAATCAAGTTCAATTTTAATATAATAATAAATATTATTGTGACAGGTACGCTATGGAGCAGCACTTGGTTCACCAAAGTAAAGACCCAGATGCAAAATACAAGGTAGCTGTAATTGGAGTTTTGTACGAGATTGGAAAACCAGATAAATTTCTCTCAAAGGTAATCAAGGATTATTTGTTTTCTTTTAAACATTTTTATTCGTGACTTCTAATAACTCGTGAATAAGTGCTTTTGCCATATTTTATTGGTGGGGACATTGCTCTCTCTAGGACGACCTATATCAACACTCTCTAACTAAATAGTAAAAATCTTATTAATATTACGGGTTTGTCTTTTATTGTTTACGTTACTTTCTGTCAATTTGTTAATTAGCACACTGCAGCCGGCTTAAATACAAAATTTGTATATGATATCTACAAGATGTACGATGTTACTTTGCATTAGTATATTTGACCGGTTTTTAATACCTATATATATGTAAAATTTGGATACAATTTAAACTTTACTGTTGGAGATAATATATAAATATTAAATGCATACCATCTCTATAAATATTTACATGCTTACACATAAAGTTGCAGTATATTGAACTGATTTATGAAGTTACACTTGCATGTGCGCAGTTGTTGACACAAAATATAACATCGTTGATCGATAAGGACGGCGATATAAACTTGGGGCTTATTGATCCAAATGATATTATTGGAACACGCTGCAAAAGTTATTACAGATATATGGGATCTCTTACTATTCCACCTTGCACTGAAGGTGTTGTGTGGACCATCAACAAAAAGGTGAATACTAACTTTTCATTATATTATAGCATATATGTATCTAATGTTCTGTATACTAAAATTAGGTGAAGACTGTTTCAAGAGAACAATTGCATTTTTTGAGAGAAGCCGTCCATGATGTAAGTAATTTAACTCCACCAGCTTCTTCAATTTTATTTACTCCATTCATTCAACATTACAATATTTTATACTTTTAATTTACAGTATGCAGAGAGAAATGCGAGGCCCTTGCAGAAAGTGAACAGTCGAGACATATTCCTTTACGGTCCAGAGAAGATAAATTGATACATAGATTGACTAGGGATTCCAAACTAATATTAATGATCTTTAATTCGTACTAGCGAAATGTTATACCTCAATTGTCGATTCATATATCCTTTATAATATAACAATAACAATAACGTTTCGCTATTTCTCAATGCCATATGATATTATGATGTATATAATGGAACTTACCAACTCTTAATCTTTTTGTTCCCAGTAGTTTCACAAATGTGATTAAAATAAGTGAACGACATATCTTATTGTTTAACAAAATGTGGCTCATCCCAAAGCTTTGTTTTCATGTAAAGTGGTTTAATATAAGTTTGTTTCCTTCTTTCTGTCTCGGTGGGATTCCATTCATGTTTCTAATAACACCATGAGATTTATTTGATGCTGTTTCACAAGATACATGGATTATGAAAAAATGTCTTAGGCGAAAAAATAAAGAGATAACACAAGTGAATTTCATGCAATTTTAGGGTTTAGCTAGGGTTTTTGATAACGCAAGATGTTTTATGCATTTTCTCTACTTCCCCATGTTGTCTCTTCCGAGGGGTTCTGAGCTCACGATAAGAAATCTAAGAAAATTAACTTCTTACAATTCCAGAACATGACTATATATATATATATATATATATATATATGATTAAAAATGTTGCCACTACAAGATTTGGGGGTCAATAGTGACCCCCACGGTTGTGACTCAAGTTGAGTCACTTGTCTTCAGTGACTCGTGAAGACAATTGCGACTCACCCTGAGTCGCAGTTTTGTATGAGGCAAACAACGACTCAAATTGAGTCGCTGTTGACCTCAGGAAATATCAGCGACTCAAATTGAGTCGCTGTTGACCTCAGGAAATATCAGCGACTCAATATGAGTCGCTGAACTCAAAAATATGACTTGGGCCATTCATTTTGGCCCGATTGGGCCAAAATGTGTGGCCCAAGTATGGGCTCGTCCAATATCTGAAGCAATCAGCGACTCACGTTGAGTCGCTGATTCCTTCTATAAATAAAAAAAAAATTCTTACCAAATCGCAAAACCCATTTTAGCCGCCTTCTCCGCCCGTTTCAGCCGCATGTGACCCGACCCGCCACCATTAGCGACCTGTTGTCCGGATTTGCGACCCAAAGTGAGTCCCAACCCAACCAAACACACAAAACACACCGATTTCGCTCCGATTTCGCTCCGATTTTGCTCGCGATTCTCCCGATTTGGCTCGCGGTTCTCCCGATTTGGCTCGCGATTTCAATAAAAGCCCGAACCCCAAACACAAATTTATCACTCAAATAACCATCACTATCGTACGGATCATACATCCAAGATTTATCCATTGTATAATCAATTATTTAATTATCTAAATATAGTTTAATCATCCACTACAAAAAATTTAAAGAGCTAAACATAAAGATCAACGTACTTCTTGAAGCGTGAAAATAGTGCGCCGCAAGAACGTTTCGTACATCACGATTACCCTTTGTGTTTGTAATATTACCTATCAACAAATAAACAAATTTAAGTTAGAATCTAATAAAACAACAAAATATATTCAAATTAAAATTAGGAGAGTAGGGGAAAAAACGTGCATACCTTATGAAGTAGTGAAAGTTGGAATGAAAACTAGAGGAGTAGGAGTGGCCTATTTATAGGAAACTGAATGTCAATAGTGACCGCAAAGCGGTCGCAAAGCGGTCACTATTGACATTTGCGGTCACTATTGACAATGGCCATTACCAATAGCGACTCACTTTGCGGTCACTAGTGACATTTGCGGTCACTATTGACAACGGCTATTGTCAATAGTGACCGCAAACGTCAATAGTGACCGCTTTGCAGTCACTACAAAACATTAGTGACCGCAAAGCGGTCACTAGTGACATTTGCGGTCACTATTGACAACGGCTATTGTCAATAGTGACCGCAAACGCCAATAGTGACCGCTTTGCAGTCACTACAAAAGATTAGTGACCGCAAAGCGGTCACTACTGACATTTCCGGTCACTATTGACAACGGCTATTGTTAATAGTGACCTCAAACGTCAATAGTATTGTTAATAGTGACCTCAAACGTCAGTAGTGACCGCTTTGCGGTCACTACAAAACATTAGTGACCGCAAAGCGGTCACTAGTGACATTTGCGGTCACTATTGACAACGACTATTGTCAATAGTGACCGCAAACGTCAATAGTGACCGCTTTGCAGTCACTACAAAAGATTAGTGACCGCAAAGCGGTCACTACTGACATTTCCGGTCACTATTGACAACGGCTATTGTCAATAGTGACCGCAAATGTCCATAGTGACCGTTTTGCGGTCACTATTGACAACGGCCATTACCACAATATAATATCCGTTGTCAATAGTAATAGCCATTTTCAATAGTGACCACAAAACGGTCACTATTGACATATGCGGTCACTATTGACAATAGCCGTTGTCAATAGTGACCGGAAATGTCAGTAGTGACTGCTTTGCGGTCACTAATATTTTGTAGTGACTGCAAAGTGGTCACTAGTTACATTTGCAGTCACTATTGACAACGGCTATTGTCAATAGCGACTCAACGTGAGTCGCTATTGAAGTTGGCCGTTATCAATAGTGACCGCTTTGCAGTCACTATTGACATTGGGCGTTATCAATAGTGACCGCTTTTCGGTCACTATTGACATTGGTGAGTCAATAGTGACCGCTAAGCGGTCCCTAATGACATAACAGTGACTGCGTTGCGGTCCCTATTGAATCAACAGGGACCGAATTGCAGTCCCTACTAATATTCGTACTTTAAACCCTAAACCCTAAACCCTAAACTTTAAAATCGATATTTTAAGATGGTTCGAGGTGCCGCGTTGTTTTTTTAGTTCATAATAACCATTATAAGAGTTAAAACAACAATAATTTCAATGACGCATTGTAAATCCAAACATTAAGTAAAGAGAACGGATCACTTTGACGATGCTCTTATTATTTTGTATGACGAATGTCATAATGACAAATTAATTGTATATACATATAAGTATAATGATTACTTGATGTGATGATATATACCTCATAATCATATATATGCTACCATTAGTGAAGTAAAGCATAAAAACGAATAACAACTACAACTAACTAGTGATGATTAGTTGTAGAACATGAAATAGATCTCCAACGTTAATAACTCGTTCAATCTCAATCAATCTATTAATCCACAACTAAACTACTATGAGGTTGGTTTTGCAATCATTTATTACTTCTATTTACATGTTACAATGAGTTTGGTTACTAAGAATCATAAACACACCAAAATCAATTAAAAAAAATCGATTGTAAAGTATGAGAGACAATAGTGACTGCGACGCAGTCACTATTGAGTCAATTGGGACCGCAAAGCAGTCACTGTTGACTCAACATGGACTACATTGCGGTCCCTATTGACTCAACAGTGACCAAATTGCGGTCCCTACTAATATTCATACTTTAAAATGGATGAATATTATTAGGGACCTAATTGCGGTCACTGATATGGCAACAGTGACCGCATTGCAGTCACTAAAAAATATTAGTGACCTAATAGCGGTCCAAAATATGTATTAGTGACCTAAATGCGGTCCCTATTGACTAAACAGTGACCAAATTGCGGTCACTACTTATATTCATACTTTAAAATGGATGAATATTAGTAGGGACCTAATTGCGGTCACTGATATGGCAACAGTGACCGCATTGCAGTCATTGAAATCCAAAAAAATTGAAATTGGGCGAAAATTTTAGGCGGGATTGAGAGAAAATTTTGAATTTGACAAAAATTTGAAATATTCAACCTCCCCTCTATATATACTCACCACTATTACACATCTAAATTTCATTATCTCCAAAAATCACCAACATAATTAACAACACTCTCTTCTTTTCTCCAACACACCAACACAACAACATAAATCCAAAAAATCACTTTCTTTTCTTTCACTTTTTTTATTTTAGTTTTGATCTACACTTTATTATCTTTCTTTCTTTATTTTGGATCTACACTTTATTATCTTTCTCTATTTATTTTGGATCTACACTTTAGTTTCTTTCTTTCTTTCACTTTTTTTTTTTGTTTTGGATCTACACTTTATTTTCTTACTTTTCTTTCACTTGTTGTTTTATTCATTAATCTTTTTGTTTTCATTAATCTTTTTGCTTTCATTGATCTTTTTAATCATTCATTTTTTTGTTTTCATTCATATTATAGTTTCTATTATTAGACATTGTTTTTAATCTTTTTACATTCATGTCATTATATTAACATTTTCTTCATTATTTTATGGTTTTGATCTTGTTAAAATCATAATGTTACAAAAAAAACAATAATATTCTGGATTAAATCCGGAATATTAGTGTTTTTTTTTTATTTTTCGTACAGGTAATTAGTGACCGCAATTCGGTCCCTACTAATATTCATAGATATCTATGAATATTAGTAGGGACCGAATTGCGGTCACTGTTTTTAAACTTAGTGACCGCAATTTGGTCCCTACTAATATTCATAGATATCTATGAATATTAGTAGGGACCGAATTGCGGTCACTGTTCTTAAAATTAGTGACCGCAATTTGGTCCATACTAATATTCATAGATATCTATGAATATTAGTAGGAACCGAATTGCGGTCACTGCTTTTAAAATTAGTGACCGCAATGCGGTCCCTAATAATATTCATAAATATTAGTAGGGACCGAATTGCGGTCACTGTTTTTAAAATTAGTGACCGCAATGCGGTCCCTAATAATATTCATAAATATTAGTAGGGACCGAATTGCGGTCACTGTTTTTAAAATTAGTGACCGCAATGCGGTCCCTAATAATATTCATAAATATTAATAGGGACCGAATTGCGGTCACTATTGACTTTATTAGGGACCGCAATTCGGTCCCTACTAATATTCATAGATACTCTGTGAATATTAAATAGGGACCGAATTACGGTCCCTATTGTTTTTAGTGACTGCTTTTAGGTCCCTAATTCTCAATCAATAGGGACTTGAAAGCAGTCACTACTGACATTTTCGATAAACAGGGACCGGAAGGCGGTCACTAAATTTTCGGTCACTATTGACCCTCATCAGCGACCTAATTCGGGTCACTGATGGAAAGTGACCGAGGTCAATAGTGACCGGTCATCTGCGACCCAAACGCGGTCACTATTGACCATCGGGGACCCCAAGGGGGGTCAATAATGACTGCATTTCGGTCACTATTGACCCCCAAATCTTGTAGTGTGCACGAGAAAAAAGAAACTTGTGAATCTTGTTAATACGTAATTGCTTTTTAATTAACCAAGGTCGATAAACGCTAGTTGCAATGTAAGGGAAAATAATTTGTTTGGTCCCATAAGTTGGCACCCGCACGTATTTGGACAAAAATGCTCAATTGAAGTCCTAGGTCGCCGGAATTCACAAAACTCGATGGTTTTTGCTGATGTGGCTCTCATTTGACATATAAATTAGGGATTTTGACCCGAAAAAAGAATAATATTACATGGCACGCCACTTGGACACCATGTAATTACATAAATTAAACAAAAAACAAGATACTCTATCTTGTTTGAAATATGTATACAAAACACAAAGTTTTTCTATAAACATCACAATACAAAGGTTCCAAACCAAAATTTATGTCCAAATTGGACTTTCAAATGAACTCTATATTGTGAGGCCATGTACCAGTGTTGTTAAAGGCGTTGGGGGCAAATGGGGCGTTTTAGATACATAGAGGCGGGGCGTAAGCCTCTGAGCGTTGGGCGTAAGCCCCACATATATTATTATTTTATTCATTTTATAGATGAATAGTTCAAAAATAGGCAAATAACGATGAAATAAACTGGAAAGTACCACAAAATTTTGGTTATTTCAATTTAATGGGTATGATTTGTTTTAAATCTATTCAATGCCCTTCATTACCGATGAAAAAGAAGCTTCTTCCGAAATCTATTTGCAATCTTTATGACAAGAAAATCCGTAGATTTTGGTGGAATGGAGGAATGAATCCGAATTTCCTGGCTCTTAAATCTTGGGATTCCATTTGCAAACCTAAATCCCTTGTAGGTCTGGGATTTCGAAGATCTCTTGATTTCAATGGGGCCTTTTTTTTCGAAAATCACATGGCAAATTGTTTCCTCTACCGATAAACCGTGGCTTCCAATGCTCGCATCCAAATACATCCGTGAACGAGGTTTCCTCTCCCTCACTGTGAAACCTATTGACTCCCATCTTTGGAAAAACAATTGTGCTACCCGTGATCTCATCAAGAAAGGGTTGTGCTTTAAAGTTTCCAAATGCTCTAATCTTAAAATCTTCGAAGATCCGTGGATTCCATCTCTTCCAAACTTTACCCCTGTAGCCTCTCTACCTGTCCCACAAAGTATCTACTATGTTAAGGATATCCAAATCTCCGATTCTTCTCTTTGGAACCATGAGCTCATCTTTAAGTTATTTTCAAATGAAATCTGCAAAGAAATTTTGAAAAGTGACCGCGGGAACTAAGTCGTGCGATCTGGACTCCCAATCCTTCGGGTAAGTTCATTTGCTAAAGCGCTTATCAATCGGATCAATCACGACGCTTTTACTCTACCCAGCCAAATCTCAAAAAACTTTGGAAATGCCTTTGGAAATCCCCTACTCATGAAAGGAAAAAGTTGTTCCTTTGGAAACTCCTTAACAACTCTCTCCCTACAAAAGAAAGACTCTCCGAGTTTATACCAAATATCAATACCAAATGTTTCTTCTGTGATGCAGAGTTTGAATCTAGAGAACATATCTTTTTGAACTGTCCTACGTCGAAAAAAGTTTGGTTCATCTCTAGACGGGCTTTCTCTCTAAATAATTCCAGTTATCTTACCATTGTCGAATGGATATCCACTCTTCTTAACCCATCCAAATTCCCCATCCTCTCCCAATCTGATTACATCGAATTCTTTAACTTCTCTATCTCAGCCCTTCATCTTATTTGGACTAACAGGAACAATATTTTGCATGACTTACCTTCTTTATCTGATTTACAGATTACCAAAATGGCTGAAAAATAAGGACTTGAACTTGCAAGGACTCAAACAAAAAAAAGAATTCATGCTCAAAGTCGATCACTTGCATATGAATGGGAGGCCCCAAAGCAAAATACACTCAAAAATCAGTTTGGATGCGGGGTTTAAGGATGGACAAGCAAATTTGGCTTATGTTGTTAGAAATCATTGTGGTGGTATTGTTGCTGCTGCAACTCTGAATTTCCTCTTCCAAAACCCCACAGCTGCTGAAATCATAGCTATCAAAGAAGCATCGTCATCACTACAAATCCTGAATCATAAACATGCTATCTTTGAAACTGACTCTCTGATTGCTGCCGAGCTCATTGCACAAGTCCATCCACCAGATTTTTGGAGTGCTGAGGAAAACTTAAAAGAGATTAGGAACATCTGGTCTAATTTCCCTCTATGGAAAATTTTGAAAATCCCTAGATTGGGTAACTCTCTTGCTCATGAGTTAGCAAAATGGGCATCTTTTTGTTATTGGAATGGTCCTATGGACTCTTCCTCTTTTCCATGGAGCTTGTTTCCCAACAGCCCCTCTGATCCCAATTTATTTTGTAACTCTTGTAAAGACATGTCTGTTTTTAATCAAATTTTATCATTTCTACCAAAGAAGAAGAAGCATAATTAATGAGGAGTTAATTAAAAAATAAATGTTGCATGCGACGCACGTATTTTCTTTTTGCATCTTTCCTTCAATATTCATATATTAATGGGTGGGCCTCTTTGTTAGTGGGCTTCAAGAATAAGATATGGGAAACATGATTTAGTTTACAACATTTAATGAGTTGGAGGTGCATTTAGTCATAATAACGCCTCAACAAACGCATTTGAGACGTTTTTAGTGATGTTTTGATGCAGGCACGCCTCGGGCGCGCTCCGAGGCGTGCCTTTAATAACAGAGTTGTGTACATGCAATAAAGGGCTTAGATTAAATCGATTGTGGGAAGAGCAAAATGAAAACAAATACATAATCCTTTAAATTATCTTACAAGATGAGGCGACACGACGACTAATGATCAGGTTGGAGTTGAACAATAGCAGGAAGACTACGGAGGTTACTGAACTTATGACAGTTGGGGGGATTACACTATAAGAAAAACAGGCATTACCAACGGCTTCTGCAGTTGGTAAAGACCCATTTCCCGTTGGTAATGAGTTAGTAGGGACGGCTAAGTCCTTGGGAATTTCCCGTTGGTAGAAATCGCGTCGCAAAATTTTCCAACGGCCAAGCCCTTGGTAATGAGTTCTTTACCAACGGCCTGGCCCTTGCTACAAATTTGGGACAGCTCAACCGTAGCTACATATTACCCACGGCCAAGCCCTTGGTAAAAACAATTACCAAGGGTTGGACCGTAGCTAAGCACATGCCATCATTACCAAGGACTCAGCCCTTGGTAATGACTTAAAAGACATTACCAAGGACTCAACCCTTGGTGATGACCTAAATATTATCACCAAGGGCTAAGCCCTTGGTGATAACTTAAACGTCATTACCAAGGGCTAAGCCGTAGTTACTAATATTCATGATATTACCAAGGGCTCGGCCGTTGGTACTAATATTTAACCACATTTTACGTTTAAATATTAGTAGCCACGGCTCGGCCGTGGCTACTAATATTCATCCGAAAAAAAAAACCAATAATATTCTGGCAATTTTGTAAATTGCCAGAATATTATTGGATGCATTTTAACAATTACCGAATCTTGTGATTTGTTGTGTGTAGAGAAACAAAATCTTTGAATAAGAAAAAGAAAGTTATGATTGAAAATAATTTTGAAGATGTATAGAAAAAAGTGTAAAGTAAATGAAGAACTATGAATATTTGAAGATATGAAGAAACTTTGAGGATTTGAAGAAACTTTGAAGATTTGAAGAAACTTTGAAGAATTGAAGATATGAAGATTTGAAGATTTGAAGATTTGAAGAAAGGAAAAAGTTTGAAGATATAAAGACAAATTTGGAATAGAGGAAAGAAAAAACTTGAAAAAAATGAAGAGAAACTTGGGTATTTTCGTGGATAATGAAGATGAAGGGTTGAGGGGAGGTGTATTTATAATGTTGGATGAAAAATTCAAATTTTCATGAAATTTTCATTTTCCCGCATATTCTGGAGTCATTACCAACGGCCAGGCCGTTGGTACTAATTTCAAATTTTTGAAAATTTGAAAATTCCGCCAAAATTTTGGCTAAAACATTTTGAATATTGTCTTGCCTGGTAAAATCACGTTTGAATATTAGTAACTACGGCTCGACCCTTGGTAAAACCGGGTAAAAATGTTTTGAATATTAGTAGGGACGGCTAGGCCCTTGGTACTAACCCCTAAATTTTTCGTTTTCATGATTTGCATTATATAAATTTGATTTGTTTATGATTTTAGTTAAGATATTGTTACAATATGTTAAATCAAGAACTATAAACACAAGTATGATAGTTTTTGAGTTATCGAAATATACATTATAGAATTAGATCATCATACGTTTTATATTCTCATACGTATATTACATACTAAGTTAAGTTTTATATCATTATATATACTAAGTATGTATTGCATTTAATAAGATCTTACAAAGTTGTAATGATCCCACGTAATTGATTAATGATCGTTACAACATGCAATTACGAATGTTACATAGATTTAATTGGTGTCAAATATAAGTCATTACGAACAACGTTATTCAGTTATTTTGCCATTAAGACCCGGAGTGTGTAAATGATGCATGATTGTGCAACGAAAGCTAAAATTTATGTATATTAAACTAACTTATACTTATAATTGTTGTAATCAATAATAAAACACCCATATATGTTAAACAATCATACAAAATGTAAAATTTATGTACATGAATATTACTACCAAGGGCTAAACCGTGGGTAATGAGTCTTATTAGTCACGGCTTGGCCGTAGCTAGTGTTAGGGTATTTTTTCCAACGGTCGAGCCCTTGGTAATAATGTCAATAGGGACGGTTGCACCATTGGTAGTGTTAGGGTATAGAGTATAGGGTTTGGGGTTTAGGATTTTGCATGTGTTTGTAATTTTTCACTAATTACACTTTCCACCCCTAAAGTTTTATTTATCGTATTATCAACTCAATTTTTGATGAAATTTTAGGAAACACATATATTTATGTATAAAAAGTGTGTGATTTAAAAAAAAAAATCATTTTGGAGGCGTTTTGCAACTTTTCATTAATTACACTTCCCACCCTTAAAGTTTTATTTATCGTATTCTCAACTCAATTTTTGATAAAATTTTAGGAAACACGTCTCCTTATGTTTAAAAAGTGTCTGGTTTAAAAAAAATTGAGTTTGGAGGCGTTTTGCAGCTTTTCATTATTTACACTTTCTCCCCCTAAAGTTTTAATGCAAACATTATTACCAACGGCCTAGGCGTGGCAAATGTCAACGGTAAATTCCTTTTCCAACGGCCGAGCCGTGGCAAATGTTAACGGTAACTATCATTTGCAACGGCCAGGCCGTGGCAAATGTAAACGGTAACTTGCATTACCAACAGCTTGGCCGTGACAAATGTTAACGGTAACTCTTATTACCAACGGCCGAGCCGTGGCAAATGTCAACGGTAACTATCATTACCAACGGCTCAGCCCTTGGTAATGATTGTTACCGTTGACATTTGCCACGGCTTGGCCGTTGGAAATGTTAAACTTTTCTCTATAAACACTTCTCCCCTTTCATTTTGAGAATTCATTCCAACTCCTCATCTTAGTTGAGGTATGTCTTATTACTTATTAAGTTTTTTACTATCTTACTTATTTTTTTTTTTTGCGATGATTTGTTTTTGATATTAATGTCTATTTTGTTTGATTTGTAGATATTATCGTACAACGCCACGAAAATGAATGTGTACGCAATCTAGCTAGCTACTTGAAGATCGTAATTCGGCTCACCAACATGTACGTATATCTTTTACTTGGTTTGTCATATACATTAATTGTTTTATGTTGTGTCATACTTAGAAGAATACATTGTAAATTTTTTTTTTTCAAATTGCCTAGATAAATTAATGGATTATGACGGGGATAGATCATGGATGTACGATAGGGTAGATAACAATGGTGTTTTGAAAGAGAGATTTATCAGTGGTGTTTTGAGGTTCATAGAATATGCTTTACAACAACGACAATACTTAGATCTTAGCAACCGATTTAGGTGTCCGTGCTTCAAATGCGACAACACAATATATCTTGATCATAACACAGTACGTAGACATCTTCATAAGTGGGGATTCACATTGGAATATTGGGTTTGGGAGTTACATGGTGAGAACGTGCCTAGGGCCTCAACATCGTATTTAGACTCTTCACCCAGTCCATCTCCCACTCGTACACCCGTCGATAGCCCTGTGCATGTGGATCCATTTAGAGACGTCGTCATGGATGCATATGGTGGCCAATTTCCAGATGAAGAGTTACGTGTAGAAGAGCCAACTCTCGCTGCTAAGTCATTTTATGAGTTGTTGCATCTCGCGAACACGAAATTACATCCTAAAAAGGATAAATCAGTACTGCAGTGGATAGCGGAGTTCTTGACTTACAAGACCATGCACAAAGTGAGTAACGCCGCAAGCGATCGAAATTTAAAGTTGGCTAAAGATGGCATGGACCCAGAGATTGAGAGGTTGATACCTGATTCGATATACGAGTTGCATAGGACGCTGGAGGGATTGGGGTTAGGGTACACCAGGATTGATGTGTGCACAAATCAGTGCTTCTTGTACTACGGCCAGTACGCGAGTGAGGAGTACACAATATGCCCGATATGCAAGACAGAAAGATGGGAGCGTGGTAAGAAGTCAAGAGTCGCGAAGAAGAAATTGTGGTACTTCCCTCTAGGTCCCCGTCTTCAAAGGTTGTACTATACTATAGGCACTGCAAAGCATATGACTTGGCATTTGAAGTGTCGCCAAGAAACTGATAGAATGATTCACCCAGCTTCTGGCAAGGCATGGCAACACTTTGACAAGATGCATCCAGATTTCGCAGCAGAGCCCAGGAACGTACGACTCGGTTTATGCACAGATGGATTCACACCATTTAACATGTCTTCGTCCAATTACTCGTGTTGGCCTGTATTCGTCACTCCGTATAACCTCCCTCCCGATCTTTGCATGCGACAGGAGTTCATATTTCTGAGCCTTATTATATCTGGTCCAAAGAGTCCCGGAAAGAACCTTGATGTATTGTTGAGACCACTGATTGACGAGCTTAAGTATCTGTGGAATGACAGTTTGTTGACATATGACAGCTATACGAAGCAAAACTTCAAATTACGAGCGGCTTTGATGTGGACAATCAGTGATTTCCCGGCATATGGGATGTTGTCTCAGTGGACAATCAGAGATTGATCCCTATTGCCTTTCGCGACTTCCTGCACGATGATATATGGGGCCCATTAGTGGAGATTAGTCATTTCTTCAAGGCGATTTGCGCTTCAGAGGTTTCGGCGAATGATATGGCGCTACTAGAAGAATCAATTGTTGTTACGATGTGCAGATTGGAAAAGATATTTCCACCATCATTTTTCGATTCTATGGAGCATTTGGCCATTCACTTGCCGTACGAGGCTAGAGTCGGGGGACCAGTTCACTATAGATGGATGTACCCATTCGAGAGGTACAATAATTAGTATCTTAAACAATTAAACAACTTTTTTGGTTTGTTTTATTCGCTAACACTTGGTTTTTACAGGTTTTTACGGAAATTTCAAAATATTACATGCCGAATTAAACCTAATAATGCATAATAGTACGGAAATTTCAAAATATTACATGCCGAATTAAACCTAATAATGCATAATAGTACGGAAATTTCAAAATATTACATGCCGAATTAAACCTAATAATGCATAACAGTACGAAAAATTAGTTCCTAAATAAATAATCAAGACCTGCGGAGATCCACTGGGTCATCACTACCCGACGACTCTTCATCGTTGGCTCCATCCTCATCCCTCAAAGCCTCAGTCTCCTCCTCATCTGAATCGGACGAACTATAAAGGAAATCGTCCTCTAAATGGGTCCCAGCCGAAGAGCTCGGTGCAAATGGATCTGGTCTCCTCTGAGATGGTCGCACCGGTGGTATGTCACGAGCACCGGACCTGAGAGCATCTCGCATGAACCCTCGAAGAGGTCTAGAAGCGGGCCTACCTGACAACTGGGACAACTCGTCGCGCAACTGACCTATGTAGCCAATCACCTGTCGCCATCTATCACCGTCACTACTCCTCAACTCTGCGTTCTGCATCTCCAACTCCTGCACGTATGCCTCGTCCATGAGGACCTCTAGACGGGAGTCCATACCGTAGTTCTTAAGTCGGGCATCTGACGGCAACCCCTTCATTTTCCCCTTCTTTGGATCTCCCGCAACCGTGCGCCACGCCTCTGGAACAAATCTAGGCCACCCTGACTCAACAGGCCCGTGTAATCTAGTTAACTCCGCGCGATATGCTCTCTGTTCAGTTTGATCAACATTTATTATAAAAATAATAATAAGGAATTTTATAAGGATTACAACTTCAAGTATAAAGATACTTACGTGAAGCTCCTCGAAGGGTCCGCGAAGCCACACCCGAACTGGGTCTTGTCCCAGTCGCGTAACTGTCCTCATGTGCAACTCTGCATACAACTCATCAAATCGAATAGGAAGTTCATCCGGACCCAACTCTACATCCTATCATTTATATAAGAAGAATTATTTTTATTAGTTTGTAATAGATACAAGTATTAAATTCTTTTAAAGTACAAGTTTAACATTTTTAAAATATACCATTCTCTCACGGTGCTCTGTGTAACCAACGGATCCACCGGCATAAGTGGAAGGTGCCGGCACATCATCCTGCGGGTCCTTCCCTCCTCTTCTGTTCTTGCGAGCCTTATACAATATCGCCTCCACATCTGGCCTCGCCCAATACTCCGCAGCTTGCTTCTCCAATTTATCATTCATCCATGTCTTTTGTCGTTTTTCCCACTTCGGATCGTTCACCCTCTGTCTATAATTCACCTTCGCATCACTCATCATACCCTGATACCTCTCTTTCGCCTTAATCTCAAAAGCATCATGAAACTTCTTCCTCCCCAATTTAGGAATCTTGTATGTTGCCTACAAATATAAATATATTATGCTTTACTCTTTTTTTTTTACTATAAATATATCATGATTTATGGAATTTTATAATAACTTATTACCTTAAACTTCAACCAAAACTTGGTTTTCATGTCAATATCGAGCTTCGTGTAGCAAGGGACAAAGTCCGTCAGACACTTCTTCATTATGGCTGTGATCGTCTGTACAACACGGCGCTGGTCCTTGAAATGTCCAGTATCAGTCAACGCTAAGGGCTTACGATCTGCCCTACGAGGTATCGGATCTCCTGTAGCCACTCCCCTAGAAGGCCGCGACGGCGTACAAGATGGTGATGGTGATGGTCCCGTCGCTACCTGTGATGCCCCTCCACTCAATCCTATTCCGTCAGAAGGGGGTACTGTACTGGAAGACTCGGACGTCTGTCGTGTCGATCCTCCGGCCTGAGCTTCATCCACAAGCTCTAATCTATGCGGGATGCGTGACTCTGGAGGAGTAGACGTAGTAGTAGGCTCGTGCGGTGACTCACGTCGCTGAGTCTCGACAGGTGTCGCGGCTGCATCAGGAGCTGGCGTGGGAGGATCTGGCAGCTGCCTCCGTATAGGTCCGTATCGCCGACCTTTCTTCTTCGCTACGGTAGTACGATCATGGGTGCGTTTAGGATCGTCTGACATGTCTATATAAATGAGCTGCATAGAAATCCAAAATATCAAACAAAATTCAAACAATCATATAAAACATGGACGATATTATAAAACTAATAATTCCCTAAAGGCATAAAGACATCCGTACTTAAAATCTAGCATTTCAAACAATTACGAGATATAACGATTCTCTAACAAAATCTAAGATAACACAATCACGAGATAATAAAACAATGCATAATCATGTTCAAAAACCAATTTTTTCTCTTCTACAAAGCTAACAATCACGAGATATAACAATTCCCAAACAAAATCCGAAGATTCTTTCTAACGACATGCGATGATCCATCTAAAAACGAGATTTTTTCTTCCACAAAGCTCACAATCACAAGATATAACAATTCCCAAACGATATTCAATGATTTTTCTAACGAAATATGTGATGATCCATCCAAAAATGAGAATTTTTCTTCTATAAATCTAAGAATCACGAGCATAAACCAATTCCCCAACGAAATCCAATGAATTCCCAAACGAAATCTAACATTCACGAGAAAAAAAATTACGAGTTTAAACGATTCTTTCTAACGACATATATGCATGATAATCCATTCGAAAACGAGATATTTTCTTCTACAAAACTAAAAATCACAACATATAACAATTCCCAAATGAAGTCCAACAAATTTCCAAACGAAATCTAACAATCACGAGCTAGAAATTATGATATCAAACGAAAAAAAGATTAGAACTTACAAATTCGCACTAGCAACGGAAGCCCCGTCGGAAATTGAGGTAGCGCCGTCGGAAAAGTGAGGAAGAGAGGTGAGAGAGTATGAGAAATGAAAGAAAATGGGGAAAAAAGAGGGTTTGGCCGAATTTATGTTCTGTGATTAGTACCAACGGCTCGGCCGTTGGTACTAATATTATTACCCACGGCCAAGCCGTTGGTACTAATGTCCAACAACGGCCTAGCTGCGCCCCATTAGGCCCAGCTAAAAAGGGTCGTCGCCCTATAATTAGTACCGACGGTATGCCCGTCGGTACTAATGTAGCAACGACGAAACCGTTGGTACGTATTAGTACCAACGGCTTAGCCGTTGGTAATGGTTATTACCCACGGCTCAGCCGTGGGTACTAGTAGCAACGGCTGGGCCGTGGGAAAAAAGTCGTTGCTACTACTCGATTCTCTTGTAGTGTTATGTATAAAGGCTGGACGGATGATTAATTAAAACAAACATTTGATTACATGGCGTCTACGTGGCATGCATGTAATAGGATTTTTTGGGTCAAACCCCATAATTTCAAAGTCAAATGAGATCCAAGTCAGTAAAAGTCGGCGAGTTTTGTGAATTCCAGCGATCGAGGACTAAAATTGAGCACTTTCACCAACTTATGAGACTAAAAGAGTGAGGTGACAAATTATCGGGCCAAATACATGAGGGTGCCAACTTCTGGTACCAAACGTGTTTTTTTCCTTGAAATGCAATATGGGAAAGACATGGCAGGAATGAATGCAGCGGTGGACCTCTTTATTTTTTACAAATTATCCAGAATCATGGAGTGAAGATGATCTGTGGCATATGGTTCTAAAATGTGGGAGGGTTGGAGAAGTATGCGTCCCCAAGAAGCGCGATAAGAATGGAAAAAAATTAGATTTGTTCGATTCAAGGAATATTTTTATGTAAGAAGAATGGGAAAATTGCAAAATAATGTTAGACTTACATATTATGGTCGGATCGAGTTTTGTGAAGGCCCATCTATACCATCATTTGAAAGAACATTCCAGCACACCTCAAAGAGGAAAAAGAAGTCACAAATAAGTCATTGGGGCGAGTGGATAAATTTCAGCAAAGATATGCCAACTAAAGATGATTCCCCGTGTAAGTGTATTGCAAAATATTCTTGATGGTGACATCGAAATTAAAAACAGAGTCATGTTGAACAACCATATTAAGGAAGAAGCTTGAGATATTTGAAAATTGGGTAAAGTATTTGGTGTAAAGACAAGTAACAATGGCGAATAGATCATATCTAATCTAATTGAATTAGAGAAAGGAAATAGAGAAGTTTTTTCAGAAATGTGCTATCAAAATGGAGAGGGGGTTTGCAGAAAATTGTCAATGATTCTTTTATTATATAATGTTTGTAGGATCGAAGGAAGGATAAAAAACATGAAACCATAGGCCTAATACACAAGTGCAAGGTTGACTTTGTGTTTTTACAAGAAACAAAAGTTGTCAATACAACTGATAATTATGTATTGCTATGCGGGGTGGTTCAGATTGCAAATGGGTTTCCAACCTATCTATTGGGAAGTCAGGTGGTGTGATACGTATGTGGAGATCTAGAGAGTTTGATATGAGAAATACCATATGTGGAGATGGGTTTATTGTGCTACAAGGGTTGTGGGGTGTAGACAAAAGAAGTTGGACCATTACGAATATGTACTCTCCGTGCTCCATTAACGAGAAGAGAATACCATGGTCAAGCCTTCTGAACATCAAAACCCAATTCCCCAAACACTGGTGCATTGTGGGAGACTTCAACTCCAAGAAATGCGTAGTTCAACGGGCAGTCAAATCAATTCTCATGACATGAACGAATACAACGAGTTTATTATGGAAATAGAACTTGTTGATGCTCCGCTTCAAGGAAGAAAAGTTTACATGGATAAAGCAAGACGGCACAGAGCCCTCGTCTAGGTTACTTGGATCCAGTCATGTCATAACATCTAATTAAAGAGCCTTGAGAGAACTATATATGATCATTGCCCACTCATTCTTACCTCAAAAAACATGTACTTCAGAACATGAACTGTTGGTTTGAGCATAAGACTTCTCGTCTTTTGTTGCACAACAATGGAACCTAATGCAACATCATGGTTGGGGAGGCTTTGTGATTAGGGAAATATTAAAATCTATGAAGTATGACCTCAAAAATTGGAACAACGTTACTTTCAAAAAAATTCAGGAGAAAATCGAGTAAGCAAAGTCAATCATTGTTGATCTTGACAAAAAAAAAATGAGTAGGGTAATCTATCTCATGAAGAGGTGAAAATTAGGAAAAGAAGTATATGTGAATTATGAGAAGCATATAGCCAAAGAGATTGCTTCATTTTCCAAAAAGAAAAATTTAAATGGCTCAAACATTGTGACTAAAACTTAAGTTTTTTCCCTCAGTATAAACCAGAAAGAGGATTTTCAATGAAATTCGAGGGCTGTAATTTGAAGGCAGATGGGTGGAAGAAAAGGACAAATTGAAAACAAGAATTCGGGAGTATTTTTCTTATCTGTTCTCTGAAAAACACCATGTCGAACCACTACTTTACAATCTTGACCTGGGTAAAATCAACGAAGAAGACAATTTCATGCTCACGAATCCTTTCACTCACATTAAAATTAAAAGACCGTTTGGAGTTGTGACAACTCGAAATGTCTTGGACCTGATGGATTTAATTTCACATTCATGAAAATGTATTGGGCATTTAAAAGATGATTTCTATAAGTTCCTTATGGATTTTCACAACTACGGGAAACTCGTGAGAGGTATAAATCCATCATTTATTGCCTTGATCCTTAGAAGAAACATCTCCCAAACCATCAAAGATTTTCGTACTGTTTTATTTATCGGTTGTGTTATAAGGTTCTTTCCAAACACACTTCGACAAAAGCTGGATCAAGTCATTTCAGCCGTGTGTAATTCGCATTCTTAAAGGGTAGACAGATGGTCGATGGTAAATGGTCGTTGAATGAATTCATTAATGAACTAAAAAGAACAAAGAAGCATTTGCTCATCCTTAAAGATGATTTTGACAAAGACTTCGAATTAGTTAGTCGGAGCTTCTTAGACCACATGTTTGAACGAAATAAGATATTATCAAATGGCTCCCCCTCAGCTGACTATAAAATTTCACAGGGCCTTAGGCAAGGAGATCCCCTATCCCGACTTCTGTTCCTCATTGTCGTTGAAGGCCTTAGCAGTATGATGAAAAAAGTTAATCAACTTCAGCTCTACACTGGAATTAAAGTTGGTTGCAATAATTTCGAGGTAACACACCTGCAATATGTGGATGACACATTTTTTTGCGAGAATTCAGCAGATAACATGCAAGTATGAAAGGAATTCTTCATTGTTTTGAGCTAGCTTGAGGCCTTAACGTAAACTTTGCAAAAAGTAGTTTGTTCGGGCTAAATGTCGAAAATATATCTCTATTGCAGTTTGCCTCAACTCTAAACTGTAAAACCAACAAAATGCCTTTTAAATACATTGGTGTACCGTTGGAGCTAATCCGTGAAGGTTTGACACATGGAAGCCAATCATTTATTTGACTACAAAAAGTTTAGGAGTATGGAGAAGCAACCGTATATCCTTCGGTGGACGATTGATCTTAACAAACTTGGTGCTCATGGGACTCCCTATATATTTTTTCTCCATGTTCAAGGCGCGTAAGAAAGTGATAAAAAAGCTTATGGCTCTTCAAAGGAATTTCCTTTTGGGGGACGAGGATACTAAGAAAATTACATGGGTTAGGTGGGAGGTGATATACAAAAAAAAGAGTTAGGTGGCCTAATTATAAAAGATCTGCAGAAATTTAATGTCCCTCTCCTTGCGAATTGGATGTGGAGATTTCTAAATTATGAGGATGGCTTGGAAGAAAATCTTAGTTTGAAAATAATTAAATTAGAACTTCATTGAATATCAATCTCACCATCCTCCAAGTGTCTCATCAACCTCAATTTGTTTGGTGGAGGGATCTCATTGCTCTAAACAATCATTCCGGAAATCAAAATTGATTTTGGGAGAATGCAAAGAAATTGGTTGGAAATGGAGACACAATGAGTTTCTGATATGATATGATTGATGGTGTCCGACTCTCTGATTCATTCTCCAAGCTTTACGCTCTAGATTTAGACAAAGACTCCTTAATCTCGGAGAAAGGCGAGTGGGTAAATGGTGTTTGGTCCTGGAAGTGGGTTTTGCGAAGAGAATTATTACCATATTGGGTGCAACTGATTAGAGGCAGAAAATCGCCTCTAATCTCTCCCGTTAAAGGCGGTTTAGGCCATATTAGAGGCCAATGTAGGCTTCCAATATGGATACATTCTTGTAGTGAGCTTAACTATCGTTTATTATTTATGCATGAATTATTTCATCTATCTTTTCCTAACAAATATGAATGAAGCTTTAACTATTCTTTGACGAAACTCAATATCAACAAGGAGATACATTCCTTGCCAAAAGAGTAAAACTTTTGATTGTTACACTTTCATCAAGGAAAAAACTCATCAGATGCTAATGGATTTACACGTTCAAGTTCAAGGTTTATGGTTCAATTAATTGGATGCTGTAAGGCATGCCGTGTGGAATAAAGTTATAGTCAAACTAATGGGATCTACTACAAAGAGAGATTGTCTGTAACAAAGATCAACATAGTAACAATTTTTTTAACATGACTATAAGTTTGGATTGGTCATGCAACAATTTAATGTAAATAATGCAATTTAACATTAGACCAAGAGGATGTTTACGAAAAACGCAAAGTCTAAAGTTGCACATGATAAAGAGTTAATTTATTGTTGAAACAATTCCAAGAGCATAGTATGAGAAACTTAAAAAATCTAAAATAGCATTTTTCCTATCAATGAAATATTCAAACTACACTTTGCTCTTAGAGAAACAAGAGGATCAAATTTTTGCACTCACTTTACATTTGCATGACTTGTTACTACAATATGAAAAAATGCTCTCAAGGGCTTTTTACCGGTGGAGTTTGGGATAAAAAGTCTAGATATGTATTTCTTACTGAAATTGTCGGATCGTGGATTGACACAACAACTTTGAGAGTTAAGCTGGCGTTGCCTTAACTCTATTATGATCTTCTTGATTAAAGTAATATGCAGCGGAATTAAAAACACAAGAAGATATAATTTTAAGAAGTCTTCAATATTATTAAAAACTTCCGAGCCTTAGGCGAAATAACCAATAAAGGTTTTAACAAAATGTTCCTCACAACAATTCACTCACGCTCTTTGTTGATTGGACTCAACGAAGCAGACAAGTACGCACTGCTTAACTTCTATAACTAGACTTAAATAGTTGATACAAAAACTTCGCAAAAGCAAGACGAAGACAATACAAAGAATTAATCTCTTGGATTGTTTAGAACTATTGTCTTGTAATCATCTTGATGAACTCCACACCTATATATAGGTTTCTTGAAACTTGCACTCCAAGGTGTGTTGTTCACAGTTTTGGTAACTCTTGTTGTTTCCTTGTGGAATTGGACTTACTTGTAAGCTCGGTATCTTTCTTGAATAGATGTTTCCTTTATTACAGATCTAATAAGGTAACACGCCTTCTTCAATTCGAAGTAATCCTGGAAAGAATCCAAGTTGCAGTGGAACGCCAATTTGTTTTCTTCTTTGCAAACCGTGTTGAGTTGACTATTCAACTTAACTTGAATTATGGAAACTTCAAGTAAGGAATCTTCCATAGCTCCTCCTTATGATTAAGATACCTTCCTCGACATAAACATAAACAACTAAAACCGTGGAACTTGATTAATAAGTGAATAAAGGCAAAACTTAAATTTAGAAGTTAAAGAACAGTTTCCGCACATGCTCTCTGGTTTCAATGTTATCCTTAATGTTGTCCCAACATCGCATAACATTGAATCCAGAATACCTTGCACTTTCAATCTCCTCCCTTTTGCCTTTCTTCACAAACCCAATACCTGTTCCAATCAAGTCTTATATCCAGAAGGTTAGAACAACAAGAAACAAATTAAAACTACTAAACTGCTCCCCCTCAATGCAAACTAACATATTCAAAGTTAAAATAACAAAGACAAGTATTAAGGTCATCACTACATCAAAAGATGCTCAGACTCCAACATTCATCAATGTTGCCTCAACATTGAAACCAGTGAGTTTCCTACATAAAAGGTTAAACAGAAAAATAGTTCAAAATTTGCTTTCATAAGCAACACCAGTCAGAGCAGTTCAAACAGTAGCCATACTTAGAGTTACAGACCATAACTAGATAACAAGGACATGTCCCTTGATCAAATCAAACCAAATATGGATAATATACCAGCAACACAATCATAACAACAGTTTTTAAGAAACAAAACATAAAACTAGAAAGCCAATAATTAAAAATTGGAACTATTCTCCCCCTTTTTGTGAAGAAGAGAGTTTCTCCAAAATTTTCACCAAACCCTCTAGCTCTTTGAGATGTTCCTTCTTGCCCTCAATCTCCCTCTGAGTGTCAGCAATGTGCCCCCTGAACCAATTCAACAGATGATCCACAAAAGTTGAGGTTATGACCATGCAATCTTCCTCTTTGGACATAGGCACTGAAGTTCCAGCAAACTCCTGAGCCTTCTTCTTCCATTTGCTTGTTCTTACCACTCCTTTTGGGTTCCAAGGAAGATCTCTCACTCTTGAACCAGACAAGTAGCTTGGGAGAATTGTAAGTTCAACTTCATTCTTCCTCCAGCCCAGAGTGGCACTTGTATTCAATCCCTACTTGATAAGGTTTTGGCAGATGAGTGAGGGAAAAGGCAGCATACCATTCTTCCTTCCAGCAACTTCAGACATTGACTTCAAAATCCTCTCCCCCATATTCATAGCTAGCCCATTCTTGAACTTGTACACTAAGATTGCTGATTCCTTAGTCAGTACAGTAACATTCTTGCTTAGGAGCCAGTTGAAGCATGCAATCTTATGCAAGACAGGACTAAGGGAAGTGAGTTTTGTAGTTGGCATAGCATCTTTCCAGACTTTGACTACCCCTCCTGTCAAATCTTCAATCACATCATCACAGTAGGGGTCCTCAGATTTTTCAGCAATCCACAGATCTTGTTGATGGTGTAGGGTTCAGTATTAAAGACTCTCCCCCTCACCCAAGCTTTTCCATATTTTGGAGATCTATAATCCTTTATCCACTTGGAGAGATTCATGTAGAGTTCCATAACAATCTCAAGAGCATAATCATTCAACTCCATCACAAATTGATGAATCCATCTTGCTTCAAGCAAGTCTATCACTTTGTGTTCTTTAAATCTTGCCATTTCTACAGCTCTTTCAGTGTGAAGTTCCCTTCTCTTGAAAGAATCCCACTTCTTCTCCAAATATTTGGTAAGATAATAGAGGGAAAAGTAGTCCTCCTCATCTTCAGGGTAAATCACATACAGTCCATCAGAATATTCTTTTGTCCCTGATGTTGCCTTAACATTAGCAGCAACATCCTGCTCTTCTTCATCAGTCTTCTCCTCTTCTTTCCCCTCATCTTCCACTTCATCCTCAACATCCATAACCTCAATTTCCTCTTCCATAACTTGCTTGCCCTTCCTCTTTCTCTCAGCAGCAGCAGCAGCAGATTTTCAATCTTCTTCAGCCTTTTTCTCACCTTCAGCAGCCTTCTTCCTAGCTAACCTCTCAATTTGCCTTTTCCTAGCCTCAACACGTTTCTTGGCAGTTTCAGACATTGTTCGACCACCAATCAAATTCTCACCAGTACCCTTGATCTTTTTATTTTGAGCCCTAACCCACTTCATCACCAATTTATCCATAGATTCACCAACCTCCCCCTCAACAGATACATCAACATTAATCTCAGGGTTAGGTTTAGCCATATTTACCTCAATTTTAGGCTCATTGATGATTGGAGTGTTTGACTCAGCAGTTGGCTCAACATTAGAAGTCGATTCTCCTTGCTTGTATATCTTTCCTCGTCGTATGTAGGGGATCGCCTTTCTTTTACCAGCAATTTGAGCATCTTCAGATTTTGTAGCATCACCTCGAGTGTGAGAACGAGTGTGCGCAGCTGTAGGTTCACTGCTTAGAGCAACATCTACAAGAGTATGCATGGGAGACTTTCTCGCCATTGTTAGTGAGAGAGATTTGCAGAGAAAAATTGAGAGAATTTTGAGAATAGAGAGTAAAATTGCAGAAATTGTAAGCACAAATAGGAAGTTATAAGCACAATTAAGGAAATTAGAGTTTTGATTCCTAATATAATCGTGAGTAGTGGAGAGAGAGTGAATGTTAGTGGGTAGTTACTGATTCTTAACCAAATAAAATCATCCCACTATGTTTTCCCACGCAGACGCGTCAATGTTTAAGTAACAGGTAACCAGAGCGGTTTTCAAAAAATCTAAAAACTTATAAGTTTCTGTTTTCGATCTTGGCCTGCAACAGTGCACAATGTTGGGATAACATTCAATAACATTCAAACCAGAAGGTGGAGGTACAGGCTACACCAAGGCAAATTCATGTGAGAGCTTGAGATACATCCAAAAATACATCTGAAAGTTAACCAATATAGCAAGTAGTACCTCAGAAATAATGTTCAGATCAAAATCATGAGTAAGCAACATACATAACAAGAAACACACAGAGATAAGAAGTTATGAATTCAAGGAAAACTTCGCTTCCACAGCATAGAAAGTCACAGAAAAGTGTGTCACCTGCAGTATGTCACCCAAAGTGTATGCCTTAACACATGAATTATACTCCCCCTAAGCCTAAACCGACACAACTCAACAACAAGAAAGAAAACAATGTAGTTCTACATGAATGCAACAATGTAATGTCAAATCGCAGATGGTAAACACTTATGAAGAACTTCTCAAACCAGTACAGTTCACATCTCTTTATAATCTTTATTATTTTTATAACTCATCTGAACCAAAAGCTGAAGGTTGCTAAACACAAAGCTAATGTCACTACTGAATGAGGGCAGCCTGAACTCCACACACCCCAGTAACAACATTAATAACAGCAAGTTAGGCAAGTACAAATGCCTTGAATGTTGGCAATTCATTTATCATGCACCCCAACACCCCAATTCCTTATGCATACTTGTTTACCAATCTGCATTCAAGAGAATCACCAAGTGATCAGTGATACTAAATGTAAGAAATCTAAACCTCAAACACCCTAGTAGAAAGGATCACCCGCATGTGTTCCTTGGCCAAACAAGCAAAAATATGTAAATAAGCACAACTGAGTAACACTGAAGCTGTCAACATCATGTACCCCAACTTCTCCACATGTCATGTACACCTTTCATATGAATAAGACACAACTGAATAGACATCAAAGTAGTGAACTTTGTGTACCCCAGCTTCTCCATATGTTAGGCTATCACAACCTCAGACAAACAAAAGAGTTTTATTACGTTTTCAAAACAAAGATGTGAAACTGATAACTAGAAAGAGTTGTTAATCAAAGATTTCAACCACACAAATCAAATATGACAGAATAAGAACTAGATAAGACACACAAGGAAATAAATTCAACATAGGAAAACAACAGAATACCTACTACACCACAACCAATATACCAGTGCTAGACAGTGGTGTTATGTCAACACTAGTTTCCTCAACATTCTCACATATTGCACATGCCAAGAGATTTCCTCAAGCTGAAGAATCTCTCACTATCTAAAGGTTTTGTAAACATATCAGCAAGCTAATTTGGTGTCTCAATATGTTCAATGTTGATCACTTTGTCCTCTACCATATCTCTCAGGAAATGATGTCTTATGTCTATATGCTTAGTTCTAGAATATTGGGCAGGATTCCTAGAGATACTTATGGCACTTAAATTGTCACAGAACATGAGAAGTGTATCACTATCTAACCCATAATCTGAAAGCATGTGTTTGAGCCACACAAGTTGGGTAACACAGCTGCCAACAGCTACATATTCTGATTCAGCTGTTGATAATGAAACACAGTTCTGTTTCTTGCTATACCAGGAGACCAAATTATTCCCTAAATAAAAACAGCCCTCACTTGTGGATTTCCTGTTGTCCACATAACCTGCCCAATTAGAGTCACTGAAACCAACCAAGTTAGTGTTAGCGTCATAAGAATATCAAATGCCTAAAGGTGAAGTTCCAAAGATATATCTAAGAATTCTCTTCACAACAATCAAGTGAGATTGCCTTGGCTCAGCTTGGTACCTAGCACAAACACATACTGAAAACATGATATCAGGTCTAGAGGCAGAGTGGTATAGCAAACTACCAATCATGGATCTGTATAATGTTGGGTCAACATTGCTGCCAATGCCATCTTTTGTTATCTTCACTAAAGAGGACATAGGAGTTTTGCAGGGCTTGAACTTTTGTAGCTCAAATCTCTTCACTAGATTCCTTGCATACTTCTCCTGGTTCAGGAAGATACCATTCTCCAGCTGCTTTACTTGTAGTCCCAGAAAGTAGTTAAGCTCACCAATCCTGCTCATATCAAATGTTCCTGTCATAGACTCAACAAACTTGTATAAGTAGACTTGTTAGTAGAGCCAAATACAATATCATCCACATAAATTTGAGCAATACATATATCAGATATTTTTCTAAGGACAAACAATATTCTGTCTCCATCTCCTCTATTGAAACCTAGGCTTAACAGAAAATCAGTTAGCCTCTCATACCAAGCTCTAGAAGCCTGTTTTAAGCCATACAAAGACTTATCGAGTTTGTACACATGGCCAGGATGTTTAGGGTTAGCAAAGCCTTTAGGTTGTTCTACATAAACCTCTTTGTCAATTAAACCATTCAGAAAGGCACCTTTAACATCTATTTTGTAAAGTTTAATCTTAAGACAGCAAGCAATAACAAGAATTAATCTAATTGATTCTATACTAGCTACTGGAGTAAAAGTCTCATCAAAATCTATACCTTCTACCTGAGTATAACTTTGTGCAACCTACCTACCTTTGTTCCTCATAATTACACCATTTTCATCAGTTTTATTTTTGAGAATCCATTTTGTACCTATTACATTCACATGTGAAGGCCTAGGCACTAGATTCCAAACTCTGTTTTTGGTTAATTGTAAGAGTTCCTCTTGCATGCATTAATCCAGTAACTATCCTTAAGAGCTTCAGTTACATTCTTAGGTTCAATGAAGGACACAAAACAAGATGCATTTTCAACAGTACATGAACAAGACATACACGCACACAACTTAACCATATCCTTGTAATTAACCCTTTATTTGTTGGGTGTTCTAACCCTTTCAGTAATTTGTCCAATTACTTGAGTGGTTGGATGATCTCTTTGTATCCTAGCAGGAGGATCTTCTCTGTATTCAGGAACTATTTCATCTTCAGAATCTGACAGTACAGATGTTGGCCTAACATTGGGGGTTTCTGGTGTTAAGTCAACATTTGTTCCAGTTTCCAGTTCAACATCTCCAGCTTCTATGTTCAATGTTGGGTCCAATGTTGGAGCAATATCTGAAACAGTGACTTCTTCAGTACCTGCAGAAACAGTTAAATCATCAAAAATGACATTCACTGATTCTTGTACAGTATGCAATCTTGGATTGTAGACCCTGAAAGCAGCACTATTAGGAGAATATCCAACGAATATACACTTTTCACTTTTGGGATCAAATTTACTCAAATAATCTCTATCTTTTAGCAAATAGCAGTTAATACAAAACTCATGAAAGTGTGCAACTGTTGGTTTTGAACCCTTCAAGATTTCATAAGGTGTCATAGTAATACCAGGTCTAAGATAAACTCTATTACTAACATGACATGCAGTATTCGAAGCTTCAGCCCAGAGTTTCTTAGATAAGTTTCTAGAATTCAACATTACTCTAGCCATCTCTTGAAGTGTTCTATTCTTCCTCTCAGCAATCCCATTTTGCTGAGGTGTCTTAGGTGCAGAGAACTCATGGAAAATTCCTTTAGTTTCACAAAAATTAGCAAAGCTTACATTTTCAAACTCTTTTCCATGGTCAGACCTAATTCTTCATACAGAAGTGGCATACAAATTTTTGATACTAACATGCAAAATCTTGAATGTGTTGAATGCTTCTGATTTTTCTTTCAAAAACTTTATCCATGTATATCTTGAAAAATCATCAACAATAACAAAAGCATACTTCTTACCATTTAGGCTACTAACCTCAATAGGACCCATGAGATCCATATGTAGAAATTCAAAGAACTTATTGGTTCTAGGGTTAGTACTCTGTACCTGGAGTGGTGTATGAACAACTTTGGTTTGTTTTAACCTCCAGGCAGTCTTCACAAACAATTTTACCTGGAATAGTCAACTTAGGCAGACCTCTTACAGCCTCTAACTTCTGTAGTTTCTCCAGATTTCTATAGTGCACATGTCCTAGCTTCTTGTGCCACATGACATATTCATCTACCTTGGCATGGTAGCATTCAACTTCATCTTGAGCAAGAAAACAGTTATCCTTTGATCTTGTACCTGTCATGACACGGACATTGTCACTATTAAACACATCACATGAACTTTTATCAAAACTAACTAGCAAGTTATCATTACGAAGTTAACTTATGCTAATTAAATTTGCTTTCAATCCCTCAACCAACAACACATCCTTGAGTGGTGGAAATCCTTCAACATCCAGTACTCCTTTTCCAATGATTGTCCCTTTGGTGCCTCCTCCATAGGTAACTGTTCCAACAGTCACAGAGATCACATCTTTCAGGTTGTCAATGTTTCCAGTCATGTGCCTTGAACATCCACTGTCAAAATACCACTTACCTGCAAGGTTAGAGTAAACACCAGAAAAGAAAACATTACAAACAATTTTAACCCTAGGAGTTTTTATTTTTCAATCCAAGTTCTACTTTTATGTCCTTTAGCTTTGTTACCTAATGTTGGGATAACATTCAGATCAGAGGTTCTCCTAACTTTGGTACTACTGTTACTTACTGTTTTCTTCTCAATCACCATTTTATATTTTTTACAACAAGGCTTAATGTGACCAGGTTGAAAACAATATTGACATATAAAAGTAGATTTTTTCACAGTGTTGAAAGGAATTTCACAACTCAAGCTATTACTTTCCTTGATAAAACCAGCTTTCAAATAGGCAGAATTAACATCTTCAGGGGGAGGTTTCTCAACATAGCCCAAACCACTTTTACCTTGATTTCCCATACTCAGCATCCCATCAAGCTTAGAAGTAGATGAGTTCCATTTGACAATGGTTTGTTTAGCTTTATTAAATTTTACCTTTACCTCCTTTAGTTCAGCCTCAGTTTTGTCAAGGTCTTTCTCATATTGTTTCAGCATCCCCTTCATGCATCCAATCTCCTCATTCAGGCTTTTGTTGCTCTTGATGAGTTTTTGATTCTCAAGTAGCAGTTTGTGGTAGATAGACCTCATGTCTTCAATGATTTCCTCCTGGGACATTTCACCTTCAAAGAAATATTCTTCATCTAGATCCACTGAGCCATGAAAACAATCAAAGTTAGATTCATCATTTTTAGACACAAGATTAACATCATATTCATCTCAATCTACAAAGAAGGTCGCATGTTCTGATGTTGAATCCTGAATGTTGGGGTAACATTGATATCCGAGGCAGTTCAGGGAGTCTTCTGGTGTCCAGTCAATCTAAGTGAGTAGCGCAGTAGTGTGAATCTCTTCTGATTGTTCTTCAGCTTCTCCAGAACTAAAGTCATCTTCATTGAAATCATCTACACAAACCCAATGAGAATTTCCTCTTTTTCAAAGAGTGTTAGCACATTCATTAGGAGGTTTTGAATATCTTTTAACTTATCAGCTTTTAAAGGAGTAGGTTTTGATGCCATGTACTTCACAAACTTAGGAGGTAATTTCTTATAACTTGGAGAACTATTACTAAGATTATTTTCTTTGCCTTTTCCTTTAAAGTTCAGCTTATTGAATTTCTTAGTGATTTTAACATAGTTTGAAGAAATTAATTCACATTCATCATTACTTTCATTATCAAGACTCGATCCTCTTAAAGCAACAACCCTATGTTTGCTAGGTTGTGAGGCAAGCTCCATCTCAAATTCTCTAAGAGTATTCATCAAGACTTGAAACTGTAGATTAGCAAGGTTCCTAGATTCACAATGTAATTCAACTATATCCCAAGCATGTTTGGCTTTTGTACAATTCTGAATTAGCTTGAACATGTAATGATTAACCCAACTAAAAATAGCATTAAGAGCCTTTTCATTAGAGTTATAGAGACTTACCTCTGTTGTTATCTAGTCTGCTTCTGGTTTTGGTACTAGATCACCTTCACCATCTCTTGGTAATGTTGGAAGAGAGTATCCATTGATCACAGATAGCCAGGCTCGAATATCAATAGCTTTGATGTGAAACCTGATCATGATCTTCCAATATGCATAATTGGAGCCATCCAAAACTGGAATCCTGTTGACATTAGGATTGCCACTGTCCATTGTATTGTATCACCTCCAAACCACCAGTGTAGTCGGTGTTTGGCTCTGATACCAATTGAAATTGTCGGATCGTTGATTGACACAACAACTTTGAGAGTTAAGCTGACATTGCCTTAACTCTATTATGATCTTCTTGATTAACGTAATATGCAGCGGAATTAAAAACACCAGAAGATATAATTTTAAGAAGTTTTCAATATTATTAAAAACTTTTGAGCCTTAGACGAAATAACCAATAAAGGTTTTAACAATGTTCCTCACAACAATTCACTCACGCTCTTTGTTGATCGGATTCAACGAAGCAGACAAGTACAAACTACTTAACTTCTATGAACTAGACTTAAATAGTTGATACAAAAACTGTGCAAAATCAAGACGAAGACAATACAAAGAATTAATCTCTTGGATTGTTTAGAACTATCTTGTAATCATCTTGATGAACTTCACACCTATATATAGGTTTCTTGAAACTTGCACTCCATGGTGTGTTGTTCACAGTTTTGGTAACTCTTGTTGTTTCCTTGTAGAATTGGACTTCCTTGTAAACTCGGCCTATTTCTTGAATCAGTGTTTCCTTTATTACAGATCTATTAAGGTAACACACCTTCTTCAATTTGGAGTAATCCTGGAAAGAATCCAAGTTGCAGTGGAACGCCAATTTGTTTCCTTCTTTGCAAACTGTGTTGAGTTGACTATTCAACTTAACTTGAAATATGGAAACTTCAAGTAAGGAATCTTCCATAGCTCTTCCTTATGATTAATATACCTTTCTGGACATAAACATAAACAATTAAAACTGTGGAACTTGATTAATAAATGAATAAAGGCAAAACTTAAATTTAGCAGTTAAATAGCAGTTTTCGCACAGACTCTCTGATTTCAACGTTATCCTCAATGTTGTGCCAACATCGCATAACATTGATTCCAGAATACCTTGCACTTTCAGTTACCATTTTGAAATTTATGGAATCCTTCTCATAAAACCATTAACTACGTATATAATGGACTCTTAGCTTAAATGACTACTAGCTATTATTGTAATTAAGTAGAAGAGCTGCTTATGGATAGTAAAAAGATGAGGGAAAACCGTGTTGACAACTCTCTGGACGTGATAGTAAGGGCATGTTTGGTAGCCCATTGTATGTCATTATATGGCATATAAGGCCCAATTACATGACTTTAACAGTAAAAAAAATTGGTTTGGTTGTCCATTTTGAAAACCGGATCCCTAGTGCCCAAACAAGGGCACCCGGTACTCAACACAGAAAATAGCATGACCCCCCCCCCCTCGTTCAACAGTGTAAGGTGATGTTCAGTTAAAAGACTTATTTGCCCTTCAAATTAACGGTACAAATTTCCAAAATTTAGGCCCAACAACCACGACAAAGATGCGGCTGCTCAACGACGCCGACATACGTCTTCTGCAGTCACGCACAAACAACCTTAACGTTTTTCTGATGCCCTCCGATGAGGGAAAACGGCGGTGTGCCGCCGCTGCTACTACCGTTTAACAAAAAATAATTGTGTGATTAGTGTGTGTGTGTGTATGAGAGAGAGAGAATGAATTTGGGGATCGGAAGAGAGAAGAGGGGTTATTCTTTTGCCCCTCAAAAGAATTTCGCCCCAAATTTTGCATGTGAATTTCGCCGCCGATTTTTCGTTACCGGTGGTTTCGCAAGTGATTTTGCTGGCAATTTCAGAGAGAAAAAAGAGTATGGCGGCGGTGGCTATGAGCATGAAGAATTTAACCGGTGATGAGTATAAAGGGTGGTGAAAGATATTGTTATCGGGAGATTTCATTGTGTGTGTAAAGATTGGATTTTTATTTCGTGGGAGTAAATGGTTTTCTCTTTCTTTTTTGCTCTGTTTTTAGGAGCTAAGCTTCCATTATAGGGAGAGGGTTGGGGTTTGGGGAGATTGGCGCAAAGAGGTGGTGGTTGGTGTGAATGCTTCACTACAAAAGGGGGGGGGGGAGGGGTTAGTGCTGATTTTGCATACAACCAATCAGAAGCAACAACATGAAGGAGTGAGATGAGACTTGGATGTAGGATGGAGAATGTCGGATTTAATAAAATTTTATATCAACATGTATGATTATATGAGGGCATAATTGGGTTTTTAGTACAAATATGAGGGAAATGGATTTGTAACAAGCTAACCAAAGTAGATAATATTGTAGGGCCCACAACTTAATTAAAATCAAAAAATGACCAACCAAACTTGTTTTATAAATAGAAATATGGATAATAAGAGGGCCTAATATGAAAATGCCTATTAGGCCATCCTGGAAGCAAACGTGCTCTAAGAGTATTACGGCGTTGTGAATTATAAGCAACTCGATAGTTTAAAATGAATGAGACTTATCACCTTTTCTCCATGATAATAGAAAACCTAAAATCCCTCCGTACATGGTTGTCATCTTTTTTCCATGATACTAGTAAGTCTAAAATCACTCCCTTACAGAGTTATCTATCTAATAATGTATTAGTAGTGCAATAGGTTTTGAACGTAACCATGACGTCCTTGTAGAAATATTCCAAATTATGTACAATTATTTACATGTGGTTAGTTTTGGGAAGAAAAAGATGTTGGGTTGTAGAGCATAACTTGACTCACACCATACTAAAGATCCAAGCTAATTTTTGGACTCGGCCGTACTATAGTCAATGTAAAATTATATTAGGAGTATGTCTAATGGAAATATCATCTCTTGTAATTGTAAACAACATAATATATCACTACAAGATTTCAGCACTTTTCCCGACCGGAAACTCCCGACCGCAATGCGGTCGGGAGCAATCCCGACCGCAATGCGGTCATTATAAAGTTTACCGACCGATATGCGGTCGGGACATTTATTAAAACCATTCCCGACCGCATTGCGGTCGGTACAAGTTGTCCCGACCGCATTGCGGTCGGGAATACTCTGGGCGGGAAATTTCCCGCCCAGAGTGTCGCCCTAATCTCGGCCCAGCTGGGCCGCACAGCTGGGCCGAGACTTCCCGACCGCATTGCGGTCGGGAATACCCTTATTCCCGACCGCAATGCGGTCGGGAAAGTTCCCGACCGCGTGGCGGTCGGGAATATTAGGGTTTAGGGTTTAGGGTTTAGGGTTTAGGGTTTAGGGTTTAGGGTTTAGGCTTATTGGCGACCGGTACGCGGTCGGGAATAAGATTCATATTCTTAATTTCACAATTTCGCTCTCAATTTTAGGTAAATTCGTTATTTAATGATCGAGTAAATCAGTATTAGTTATATATTACTAAAAATCTCAAAAAAAATTAAATTTAGTTGAACGTTGATGAATCGTTTGAAGTGTCGATTCATATTGTCACTTATAAATAGATTAGTATATATAGTTGCTAATAATGTAACTACTTACGATTATGTTAAACAAATGTTAACATATATATATATCACAATTAGCCTCTCTATATTAACGTTCGTAACAAATGTTAATTGACAATTGTGAACTCCTATATACTACGTATGATTATTATAGGTATAACTCCAAACTAACTTAACTTATGCTCCGATAAACTATACTAATTTAATAATTAAAAGTACATTAAACAAACTAACTAATAGTGCAATTCATGAATTTAATGAGATTCTATAGTTATACTTAACAAACACATCAAGATTTTCCAAAATATCGAAAAAAGGTAAAATTTACTATTTTTCCCGACCGCAATGCGGTCGGGAATTGCCATTATTGCCGACCGCACGGCGGTCGTAAATAAAATTTAAAGGTATTCCCGACCGCATGCCGGTCGGGACTAATATTTAAAGGCATTTCCGACCGCCTTGCGGTCGGGAATAAAATTTAAACTAATCCCGACCGCAGTGCGGTCGGTATGTCGCGAGTTTCTGGGCTGCAAAGTATTGCCGACCGAATTTCGGTCGGTATTTTTTGAAAAATTGGCGGTTTTTTGAAATTTTTGAAAAAATTAAACATTCCCGACCGAATATCGGTCGGGAATAATCGAAAAAAATGGCGGGACTTGGTGGGAAATTCAAATTTGACGAAAATTCAAAAAATTTCAACTTTTTCTATAAATACACTTCATTATTCTCCTCATTTTTCCATCTCCACACACTTTGTTCCTCTTCAAAAAAAATTTCAAACACTTTTTTCATATTCATACACTTTTTCAAAACCTTCTTTCTTTCAACTTCAAAATTAAAATTTTTCACTTCTTTATTCAAATTTTCAATAATCAAAAACTTATTTATTTTTTTTGTGTTTTAGACTAAGCAATGAATCAAAAATTTAATTATTGCAAACACAAAAACTAAATAATATTTTTCAAATATTGCAAAATATTAAAAAAATAATATTCCGGTAATTTTATTACCGGGATATTATTTTTTTTGTTCTGATGATTATTATTCCCGACCGCGAATCGGTCGGGAAATACTTGAATATTATTCCCGACCGGGCCTCGGTCGGGAATAACATGAATTTTAATCCCGACCACTTTGCGGTCGGGAATAGTCCCGACCGCTATCCGGTCAGGACAAAAATTCATATAATCCCGACCGCAGTGCGGTCGGGAATAAAATTCAAGTATTTCCCGACCGATATGCGGTCGGGAAATATTCCGACCGGTGTGCGGTCGGAATAATCGGTCGGCAAATTTCCGACCGCATGCCGGTCGGGAAAGGCGGTCGGGAAAAGTTCTTCCCGACCGAGCTGCGGTCGGGAAACTTTTCCCGACCGAAGCAACACCGACCGCGATTTTCCGACCGCAATGCGGTCGGGAAAGGGTCTTTCCCGACCGCAAATGGGTTATTCCCGACCGATTTTGCGGTCGGGAAAGACCCAATTTTTTTGTAGTGTATAGTGAACAACATAATAACTTTTTCGTTTGTGTATAATTTATGTTTATCGTATTCCCGCGCAACAAAAGAAGTATAAGAGTAGAACCTATTCACATATAAACTTTATAAAATACCTTGTACTATACAACAAGCCTATCAACATAAGTACATCACCAAACAGAATTGAGGTAGGATCCTTAACAAATATGCATAATTACAACTTACTAATAATACATGGAATTTAACGAGAAACCTTTCACCAATCTTTACACACACATAAAATTCTAAAATAAAAATGAACCACGATATAAACTATATCTTCGACCGGAGGACAACTTAATAATCTGTAGTAGCAGTGGGCAAAGTGTTCTCGTGGGTATGGTTGATGAATAAAAACTGATAAACTAAAGCAGCAAATCCACCACCAATTAAGGGCCCGAACCAATAGATCCAATGGTTGGCCCAAGTCCAACTCACCAAAGATGGGCTAAAAGATAGTGCTGGGTTCATTGAGGCTCCATCAAATGGCCCACGAACAAGGATGTTGATAAGAGTAATAAGCCTATTGCAATGGGAGAGATGATTCCTGAATTGCCCTTGTTGGGATCCACTGCGGTGGTGTACACGGTGAACACGAATCCGAAAGTCAATATAATCTCGAGGACCAAGGAGTTTCAAACTGATGGCTTTGGATCATCTCCTACAAAATGATGCTACATCTTCTCTTACATGATTTAGATAAATGTCATGTGGACAAATTTTAAAAACTTCCTAATGTCTTGTTTGTTTCTAGATAGCTTATGCCTTAATTGTTGTTTCTTTTCTTAATTACCGTTTCTTTTTTTTTTTCTTTACTCTTTACCAAATTTATAAATTTAAGTTGATTCACTTTCCAAATTCACAGGGAACAGGCAGACATAACCTATGATTGAAAAAGAAAAAGTAAAGGAAACAAGGAAGATAATCGTGAAATAATGAAACTTTTTTCGTTGTAAAGATTTAAATCAGCACTTTGCTGAAATAATATGAAACAATAAAGATTATTCTATTATATAATATCTATGTGTGTGTTTAAGTATTTTTGAAACAAGACAGATTCACCTTCCGAGGTTATATTAGGGGACTCAAGTTCATTTACTTTTTTTAGGGAGAATTTGCCATACGTAAGATGATAAATGACAATAAATTTAAGGTTACAAGTTTTATGTGCAAGTGAATTCAAGAATTTTGGATACTCTTGATCTGGCAGTACAGTAAAATATTCATCAGTTTTCAGGAAATAAGTCTACGCATATATATATATGTACGTCGTATATATTTTTATTACAACATCATGCCTGAGTGTTGAAACCTGAATAATCTATAATCTTATTTTCAAAAAATTTTAAAACAAAATATTATTTTGTCATGCATGTTGTAAGCAAATGCAGCAATGCGGTCTCATCAGTTACTTCAGATATATCCACTAATCCACATGCATGAATTGTTAGTTAATGAAGCATTTTGAAATGAAAAACATATATGCAAGTTAATTATATAGTTATAACAAACATAGGAGCTATATAATCAAATATTAATTGAACAAACTCACCAAATCACCAACTGTGAGCTTAAGAAGCAACGAAGCAACAACAGATCCCAACAACTGAGCAATCAAGTAGAGTATTCCACGAATAAGACTAATGTGGCCGCCAATAAACCCTCCGAACGTGACGGCGGGGTTGAGGTGGCTGCCGGACAGGTTAGCAGATACAATAACTGCCAATCTGCCACGGAAAGGGCGAATCCATGAGCCAATGCCGAAATGATAAGACCAATGGGGCTGGCGGTGGCAGTGTGGCCCGTGAGGGTGGTGTAAGCGATGGTGGCACCTTGGCCAGCGAATACGAATATTATGACAGATATGAACTCAGCAATCGTTGCCTTCACAACTCTGAGACGAAGTTCATCCTCAAACCTTCCCACTGCTACCGACCAGCTCGGCATATTGTTGATTTATTAAATGATTATAAAGTGATTGAATTTAATTATATTTCTGTGTTATGGCTTATGACAGTGAGTTTTAATCCCATCATATATATATAAGCCTTAGTTCTCGTGTGGAAAGTGCATATAGCGCCTAAATTATCCAAATTCTTGCACCAAATTATTTATACGCGCAAGTATTCGTGTAAATAGTTAGTGGTTAAAAAATAACGTAACATCAGTATATTTTCACCTGCACTAATTCACTACGAGACGATTCTCCCAGACGTTATATAATTCAATTTATCTCCATTGTTCTCTAAAATTGCAAACTAAGATCCTTGCTATGGGTCTCATGAAATACTGAATACTGGCAGTACAAATATTGTAGAGAGCCTCTGCATGAGTTTATTTGTGGCTCAGTCCATAGATGGGAACGTTCTATCTATATAGAAGTACGTTCTATATATATATATATATATATATATATATATATATTGATTCGGGGTAATTTCGTCTGCTGACCTGTCACTCCGCGTCAGACTAACCTGAGCTCCTGATTGATCCCAAGCTAGTTTTGAGTTCGAAAAACTGCACTGGAAACACGACACGTGAACTAGGCGGGGGCTGACCCCGCGAAAGCTCTCTGATGCCTAAGTCAGTTGATGCCCATTGAGGGGTGAGACTATAAGCAATTATAGCTCAAATAATGAGGCGAATGATAATTGCAGTGAATAAACAAACTTTTATGCTGGAAATTCCACGTCGGACAGTAACACGTTAGCTCTAAGGGGTGTCCTTGGTTAGCCCTCAGCAGGTGCCAAGGGTTGACCCTAAGAGGTTAACGGTTGACTGGTCTTGCGGTCCAACTGGAATACGTGCAAGTCCAACTGGCATACGTGCAGTGACTTGATAGCTCTGGAAAAAGTGTCATTTAATTGTGATTAATGGGGGTATTTATAGGAGAGTAATGTGACATACCTTAGCTCTAGGGCTAACGTGGTTGACGTGGCACACCTTAACTCTAGGTGGCTCATTAGCTCTAGGGCTAACGTGGTTGACGTTGCACAACTGATGTGATGTAGGTGGCACATGTAGGTGGCACATTAGTTCTAGGGCTCACGTGAATGACGTGACATGGTTGACATGTCATTATCCATATTATGGCACACCATTAAGTCCCCCAGTTTGTAGCGGGGTCGTTGCAGTCGAGCTCGTTGCAAACTTCACAAGTGTCCATAATTTTGACGCTTCACGTGGTAGAATTTTATGTCCTTTTATCTCAAATAAAAAATTCATGGTGTTACGGGTATTTTTGAATTCTTCCAAAAGTCACGTCTTTCATGAATATACTGGGTCTTTCACGATTTTTGAGTCAAAAATGCTCTCGGAAGACCATTCTCCCAACACCAGGCCGTTCATAATTAAAATTGAAGAGGGTAGTTTAGTAATTCCTGATTTGACATTTACATTAAAGTATATGGAAAATGATTTCCATACAGTCTCTACAAGTGCATTACTTGTACAGAAAAATCACAGTCGTAAATAATGTCATAATAATAATAATGATTCTATATATAAATTATAATAAAACATATTTTGAAGTAAAAAAAATGATGTTATATAAAAATTATTTTCTAATAGATGAAATATAAATTGGAATGTGGTCACATCTTGGTTTTCAACTTATTATTTAAATAAATATTTAATTTTATTTTACTCTACTTTATTTTCTCATTCTCACTTTAATTTTTTAGTTTTATACAATGCTCATAAAAATTTTATGGTGTTTCTATAATTTGGTAATTTATGAGGACTTACTTGATAATAGAATCTGTAAATAATATTTTCTTTTATAAGGAAACTGTAATGCGTCTATCACTACTCTAAAGTATATATATATATATATATATATATATATATACTTTAGAGTAGTTAGAGTAGTGATAGTAAAGTATATGTCAACCTGATATATATATATATATATATATATATATATATATATATATATATATATACTTTAGAGTAGTGATAGACGCATTACAGTTTCCTTTTAAAAGAAAATTTACAGATTCTATTATCAAGTAAGTCCTCATAAATTACCAAATTATAGAAACACCATAAAACTTTTATGAGCACTGTATAAAAAAAAAAATTAAAGTGAGAATGAGAAAATAAAGTAGAGTAAAATAAAATTAAATATTTATTTAAATAATAAGTTGAAAACCAAGATGTGACCACATTCCAATTTATATTTCATCTATTAGAAAATAATTTCTATATAACATCATTTTTTTTACTTCAAAATATGTTTTATTATAATTTATATATAGAATCATTATTATTATTATGACATTATTTACGGCTGTGATTTTTCTGTACAAGTAATGCACTTGTACAGACTGTATGGAAATCATTTTCCATATACTTTAATGTAATTGTCAAATCAGGAATTACTAAACTACCCTCTTCAATTTTAATTATGAACGGCCTAGTGTTGGGAGAGTGGTCTTCCGAGAGCGTTTTTTACTCAAAAATCGTGAAAGACCCAGTATATTCATGAAAGACATGACTCTTGGAAGAACTCAAAAATACCCGTAACACCATGAATTTTTTATTTGAGATAAAAGGACACAAAATTCTACCACGTGAAGCGTCAAAATTATGGACACTTATGAAGTTTGCAACGAGCTCGACTGCAACGACCCCGCTACAAACTGGGGGACTTAATGGTGTGCCATAATATGGATAATGACATGTCAACCATGTCACGTCATTCACGTCAGCCCTAGAACTAATGTGCCACCTACATGTGCCATCTACATCACATCAGTTGTGCCACGTCAACCACGTTAGCCCTAGAGCTAATGAGCCACCTAGAGTTAAGGTGTGCCACGTCAACCACGTTAGCCCTAGAGCTAAGGTATGTCACATTACTCTCCTATAAATACCCCCATTAATCACAATTAAATGACACTTTTTCCAGATCTCTCAAGTCACTGCACGTATGCCAGTTGGACTTGCACGTATTCCAGTTGGATCTCAAGACCAGTCAACCGTTAACCTCTTAGGGTCAACCCCTGGCACCTGCTGAGGGCTAACGAAGGACACCCCTTAGAGCTAACGTGTTACTGTCCGACGTGGAATTTCCAGCATAAGAGCTTGTTTATTCACTACAATTATTATTCGCCTCATTATTTGAGCTATAATTGCTTATAGTCTCACCCCTCAATGGGCATCAACTGACTTAGGCATCGGAGAGCTTTCGCGAGGTCAGCCCCCGCCTAGTTCACGTGTCGTGTTTCCAGTGCAGTTTTTCGAACTCAAAACTAGCTTGTGATCAATCAGGAGCTCGGGTTAGTCTGACGCGGAGTGACAGGTCAGCAGACGAAATTACCCCGCATCATATATATATATATATATATATATATATATATATATATATATATATATATATATATATATGGGATAAGATCTTAATCGTCGGGGATGGGGTACTTTTTCCTAATTATCCATGGATGTGCGAGCTACCTTTAATTTGCTTTTGAGATGAGGATAACAGGGAGAAAGTTTGAACTCTTGTACACAATTATTTTAGAAATTATATTAAATTTCTTTGTTGTTTTACTTAATAAGAACAAGCTATCTCGTATTTTTACTTTCTTAATGGTGTTTGCAAAATACCAAAATTCTTTAAGTTGGGAGAATGATGTTTCTCAAAATTCTTTAAGAAATATGGTATTTGTGAAAGTTTAAATTATATATACTTCTCCTTAAGTATCATAAAGTCCTAATTATTGTTTTAAATAACTTTATTGAATGATTTGCAAGCACTCTGATTTCTCATTGTTAGAAACAACTTTAAATACTTTAATTTATGCAACAATATTTAAAAAACCCCGTATAAGTAAGCTCCTGCAAACGCCCTTATATATTTTAGAAAAAATTAGTATCCACATGCCAAAATCACTTAAAATAATTAAAAACAAAATTGTGTGTCCATAAGGTAGCCGTCTAAATTTGACATCGATCTATTATTAGAAAACATAGCAACCGCACGTATAAAGTTTGCTAAATTCTAGGTCTATTTTCCTTAATAAAATTCTCTTACATTAATCTTACGAGTAAGGTTTTAGTTAAACTCTTCTTTCTCCAGCCAATCATTTTCGTTTTCCCTTGTGTAAAATACGTACTATATTGTTGTGACTTGTGACCAGGCACTTTGGATCCTACACAAAGATAAGACGTGCCCAAAACATTTTTCAGCTCCATTGGCAAGTTAGCCGTTAGAACTTATAGAACGATACTAATTAGTCATAATAATGAATCAAAATTAATAATATTAACATTAAAATGATCAATACAATTAATATCCGAAAAAGATCATCAAAGTTCGATGCTGGCGAGGATGTTTTCGCTAGTCTCGAGATTAATCCATCATCATACTCTCTCTCGGACCTTATAGGCAATACCAAAGAAGCTTTTGGTTCGATATGGAAGCTTGCACTTAGAGGACAAAGTTAGGGAAAATCAATTAATAAGAAAGTAAACATAATCTAGGGGTGGATACGGGTTTGTTGTCCTTGCGATTGAACACAACGCAAGGTCGAGCTGCTTATGTATCTTTCTAAGAAGAAAGAATCAATTCGGACGTATTTCATCATTCACATATGTGCCCGCGTAGGATCTTAGAAATTGTCACAATTAGCCGAGAAGCTGTGGGCGTTTATCTAGCCCTTTGGGCTAGGTTAGACGGCCCCGTAGGATGTACGTCTTGTTGACGAGGACCTGTTGGTTTTAGAATTATACTCGAAGGGTGTTGGTCTCATTTAGAGATTATTTGAGCGGGCCGAACGACGCTTATTATTCATCGAGCTTGTTAGGAGGCTCAGTATCGGGACGTCGAGTTATTTGTACTAAGAAGTGATCAAATCACGAGTCAAACCATGCGGTTGGCTTTGGGAGTCAAAATCATCACTTACATGGTCTAATTGTTGATAAGTAGATGTTTATGGATAAGTAGAGGAAATTGCTAGAATTGCTCGACGTAAGTAGACATGCCAAAAGAGGAGAGTTTGCTAACCTTAGGAGGTTAGAGGTGCCAACTTATGAGTTTACATGGATGTCAGACGTGCTTTACTAAAGAGAGAAAGTAATTGTACCCTTGAGCTCCCAAAAAATTCAACCCCACAAATGGAAAAATGAGGGGCCATTTATAGATGAGGGGGCCTCAAATTCAACCCAAGGTAGTCAGAAGAAAAGTTGAGGTTGCAGTCATGTTTCTAACATTATGCGTCGGGTGTCCCGACGCGGCACTCCAGTTTTCCAACCGCCATGCCCCGTTACGGGGGCACGTATCACCTGACATGCCACATCAGATGGTGTTCGAAGTGGCACGTCGGACTTTGATCCAATGTTCATTGCCATGTCGGTCTTTGATCCGAGGTGCCAAGGCACGTCGGATCTTCATCCTATGTGGCACTTATGTTGATAACCGACGTGCCCCTTTTTGGGGGGCTTACGTGGCTCGCCGTGCCACGCAGTTCGTGGTACATTGTTTTGTCGGGCCTTTTGACACGACTTTATGTCCCTTCTTGGGTCGTGTTGTTCAGACAACTCCTCGACATATTTTTGGACTTTATGGATTAAGTAAGAATGGTATTTTCGTCCTCTTATTTCTGTTTGTTGTCAAATGTAACTTCGTATTCTTGAGGTGTCGTAACTATGACGCACCATAAGTCCCCCAGTTTGAGAAGGGCTCGAGCCATTGAGCGTTCTTCAAACTAAATAGAGGCAAGGCATAATTACATGTACTCATGCACAAGTGTTATGGCATATGTTGCACGAGTTTGGATACGATGGTACGAGTACGATACGGTACGGATACGCTGATATGAAATTTTTGTAAAACAGTCGATACCAATACGACAATGATACGTCTATATATAATAAATTTTTAATATTCATTATATGTATTTTTTATTTTTAACAAACAATGGAACTTAAAACTTAAACAAGAAAAAATAAAAATACGAAAAAAAAGTTTTAATATTAAAAAAGGTCTTGCTTCAAAACTAAAAGAAAACATACAAACGTGAATTATGACTAATAAGTTAACAAGCTTGTTGTAATATTAAAAAAATCAAGATGTTCGATACTCGACGATTAATGACTACATAAAGTTTGTAAAAAAGACCCACAATAGTTCTGATACGCCAAAAAAATGTATCGAATACGTATGGAGATTTTTTTTATTTTCAAAATTAAAAGATACGCCACGTGGCATATCTGATACGTGAATACGGATATCGGTATCTGAATCGGTATCGATATATATCGGGTACTGCATCGCCGACTTACTATCGGTATCGGTGCATTATAGGTTATGTCTCATCAAGCCTATCATGGTCCCACTTTTTAACTAGCAAGCATTATAGACTCATTTTTTAATTGTCTAAAATATTGAAAAAGTTTGGAGCCAAAGTGAAATATTAATTGCGATAATTTGAAACCCACACTTTTTTATCAATCCAAAATAATCGGATGATTTATTGGGCCACTTGCACATGGACTAGGTGATTTAATATAGCTAATGGGTTTTTGAAGGCCACTTAAGCCCATTGGGCTACACTATTTAAATCTAACTCTTCCACTTCCCACCTCATTAGTCTCCTTCTAGAGAGAGAAAGTGCACAAAGGTAGAGAGATGAGAGGTCTTGGATCTAGAAAGAGTGAGATTTTGACAGCAATTTTCTCCACAAATTGAAGAAGTAAGAACCCGACGTGGCACGTCGGTTGGAATCAACGTGGCCATGTGGCACATCAATCTTGTGACTGACGTGATATACGTCGGTCTTGTAACCAACGTGGTCCACGTAGATTTAGGACTGACTTGGACAACGTAGATTTAGGTTCGATGTGGACTCAGGCCGTGCACGTCGGTCCAAATTCCAACGTGCCACGTCCATTGGTCCGACGTGGACTAATTGATGTGCTATGCCGCCTATTGTCAATTTTGAAGGCTTTTTCCATTTGTTTATTTTTTTTCCCTCATTTTGACTATCTATACACTTTAATTGCAGTTTAAGGTCAAAACTAGGTACTCATGTGATCGACACTCTTACTACTCTCTAAACCCGAGGTTTCATGAGAGACAACAATATTTTTCTCCGTCGAGGGGAGATAGGCATTACTGATTTAGGTCTTCACCCGTGAGTCTTCGAGGCGCTCAGGACGTTGCGAGCTTTTTAACCATCTACCTTCATCTAGTAATTGACTTCCTTTCACCAACTTTGTTTAGATACAAATTATGGGAATTGGAAAAATTTTACCATTAGAGTATTTGCATGCACGTATTGGTATTCCCTCTGAGTTGGATGATGGATTCGGGACTATTAGTGAGGGTCATGAGGTGTCGGTGTAGGTAAATCGTCTAGAGTCGACCTCTTGTAGGGAGGATAGTGACAATGACTATGTAGATGACTATGATGGAGTTGGAAATGATACCAAGTCAAAAGGGCATGTTGATGAGCTTAACAATAGTAACTTTTTTCTAATGAAAGGGATGGTTCTTATGAAGAGACGGTTGAGCGTGTTTCCCTCGTTTATCAAACTTTGATTAGTTTTGATAGGATTATTTGTGAACATCCTGTATATAGGACAAGAGAGTCCTTTCAGTTTGAATTTGACCTACCACGAGACTATGAAGTCATTATGTCGAGTACCAATGATCGCTTGCATCTTTCATCTCATACTTGATTAGCGGTTTGAGGTTCCTTATTACACGGGATGTTTGGGAAATCTTGCTCGACATTGAATTGAATCTTGCACAATATACTCCCAACGCGTATGGTGCCATTATTGGCTTCATTGTGAGCTCAAAGGCTCTTGGCTTTCCTTGTAGTGTCACGGATTTTTGTTATCTATGAATGAACTATTATCAGGCGGGTAGAGATAACTCCAGATTCTACTATGCTTCGACAAGGGCCAACTGTGCATATTACAGCAGAGCTCGCGACAGCTTTGGCAGAAAATAGAAGCATGAGTTTTTGTTTGTCATGGATCCCGGGGAGTTGGACTGTTATAGTCGTGAATGGGTTGGAGAAATGGACAATTGTCCACACAGACCCATGGATGAGGAGGGCTAAAGGGATAGATTGGCTGCATTAAAGTGACATAACTTCTATCATTCAATATTGTGCTTGAGCCAGACTCTGAGAGCGAGTAGGATCTCATCTTCCCAACACCCAGGGACATAATCCTTGGGTATAATTTATTGCATTTCTAGCATGTTTATATATTATTTACCTTTGCATATTTTACTTGCATCTTGATAATTTTTATGCGTCGTTAACCCTTGCTTTATCATATGCAGTTAGCATGGTGAGCGACAGATCTCTAGGATCGAGTCACGTGGCTGCTCAGGCGATGGCGGCTCGAGGTGGACGCTCTTTCCGTGGGAGAGGTTGAGTAGGCCGTGCTGATGATGCAGTGAGTGGTGATGAGATGTTCGACATTTTTCATGCATCTGGGATTCCAACTAAGAGGACATGTTCACCTCACGGAAAGGGTGGCTCTCGAGGCGTTAGCCTATAAGAGTTTTGATTGATGAGGATATCCCTCCTATTGATCTTAATTCGCCCATGGGCGTTGATCAAGTTAGGGATGGCCTTGAGCCTTGTGATGTTGGAGTTGAGCCTCCTATTATTGAGGTTAGTGACGTCCCATTGAATCATACTCTCTATGGTTCAGTCCCAAGAAATTGTCCAATTGGACCGCCGGGGATGTTCGAGCTAGGCATACGGTCCAAGGTTCCAATGGTACCACTAAAAATTCTCACAAGAGGAAGACTAGAGATCCTTATCATCATGTTTCACGCTTTTGCAAGGCTGATTTCATATCCTGCTCTAACGATGAAGCATATGTCAAAATCATAGTTGTCTTAATTAGTCAGATCTCTGACTCATACTGCTTGAGTAGAGTGAAATGTATGCTCCCTTGCTATGCGATACTGAGTTTTTGACCGCAGTGGGCGGTCTTGAGGGAGTCAGGCGTCTTTCTAGTAATTGTAGCAGCGTAGTAAGCTTTTACTTTTCCATTCTTTGTGATCTTGTATTAATTCGTTACAGGATTGCATATATTCTTAAATTTTGGTTCCTTTTGTTCAGGCTGTGGTGGGCCGGCGGGTGCTTCTAAACCAGATTGAAAACATTGAGCAGAAATAAATGGATCGTGAGAAGATATTACGAGATAATTAAATCTTTATGTCTCAAGCACAAAACGCAGTTGCAACCACCATGCCATAACTAATGCAATGACTGAAGAATGCACGAAGTTTGTGTTGAGAGTCATAAACTTTGACGGTCCTTGGATCACACAATTTTATGCGTTAGAAAATTCAAATAGAGGCCTTCAAGAGAAGGTATGCATCAGTAAGCATTTCTTTGTGAAAACTCTTGTTAGCTAATTGATTGATTTAACATTCTCATGCTAGAGTGGAATGTATTTTCTTAACTCCTCATTACTTGGCATCCATTGAGTGATGATCGCAAGGTTGAGGTAGTTACATAGTTTTTGGCCTCTGACGCTTAGAGCCGTGAAAGATAATAACAAGGGCTACTAGAATGGCCTTGGAGATGTTGTACTTTGGAAGGCTTTGGTTCTAATGCGAAATAATACTACTTTATGTGTAGATTGGGGCATGATGACTACTTGGCTTCCTTGCGTGAGAAGGAAATGGTCCCTGATGTGGCATCTAGTTCAGTTGTACCAGCACCTCCTCGTTATGATGCCTTTACCAGCCTTAAGAGTTGACGTAGCGTTTGGCTGGGTGACATAGACCCTCTAGCGATGGACGTCAAGCTAGCTGCCAGTGATGGAGGCGAGAAGAGTCTTATGAAGAGAGTGAAATGAGTTGGCGCAAAGCCTGAGGCTACAAACCCTGTTACTCCTGGTGGTGTTACATTTTCAGAGAGCACGAAGCTATTGATGGCTAGTGCGGTGCAACTCAACTCGACCTTCAGTACCCTAGAGGTATATTTCTCTCCACTTTCTCATTCTCAATCCATCGTATGGAATATCCCCATTATCATAATATCTTACTATGACAGGCATTGAGGAATCATAGGTCACTAGTCAGTCGGTATTAGAGTTGGCGCACGAAAGTGAGGGGTTTCGTAGTTTGGTGGACACCTCTATCTTTTAGAAGGAGTTAGAGACGCTAGTGGGGCTTGGTGAGACTGACACGGGGTTCCGCACAATCCAGGTCGTGGGTGATTGTGAGTGAGCCTCCAGTTTGAGGCTTAGTTTGATATTTTGCCATGTTGGCATGTTATTGGCGTATGCGCCTTGTTATCCATACATTATTTTAATGCTTTTTGGATATGTTTGTGGGTGCTGGAGCCCTTTGTAGTTACATTGTTTTATGGCGTTATGCTTTGGATATTTGCTTGTTCATAGATGCCATTAGTGGCATTATGTTTGAGACATGTTGCTCGCTATGATTGTGTTATGGGCGTTATGCGTTCAATATGTCTTCCATTTTAGTCATGTTAATCATTGAACAAGTCTTATATGGTTTTCAGCTTTGCTTATTCTTGATTACTATTCTTGAGTTGTAGTGCTTGATGTAAGTGACTTGCTTTGTTTTATATATCCTCGTAATTGGAGGATGTGTTGTTTTATCGATCCTCGTGTATAGAAAAGATGTTATTTTATCGATCCTCATGTATAGAGGAGTAGTTATTTTATCGATCCTCGTGTATAGAGGAGATGTTATTTCATTTCTTAGACCTTGGCATTACGTAACTGATTTAATAAAACAACTAGTGCCTTTATGAAACATGTAAGGATTATATTATCCTTACAACTATAGACCAAGTAGGTGGTTTAGGCACGAGAGCATGTAGTGCATGCTTTCTTTTTGAGAAATGTGCTTTAGATAAGCACGGAGCTCGATCTAGTTCAAACATCGCATAAGGTGTGTAGGGCCAGATTAGATGTCTTAGGATATCAAGCCCGTTAGTAACTCGTGGTGTGTCGTGGATGGCGCTGTGTGGGTCTTTCTATATAGTTTTTCGTTCTTTGCTTTCCAAAAATGCTTGATTTTCTTTTAGGCTTTACGCTTCCTTGAATACAACTTGTATGTATGATGTTACGTATTCAAATGCTACCCCTCACTTGCATGGTTTTAAGCATCTTGTGCCACCGTTTATTTGCTTGGCTTTACGCAATCTTGAGTAAAACCTGGGTCTAGGACGTTACGTACTCAAGTGGTACCCTTCCTCAACTTGGTTTAATGCAATCTAGGGCTACTAACTTGCTTATGTTGGTTTTACGCAATCGTGTGCCACTAATTCCTTTGCAATCCTTAGCTAGCACCCACAACCATGTATGATATGACACCAACGAGAAACCTTGCTAGGTTTTTAACCTGAGCAAGAATAAGTATTTTGCAACAAAGCTTTTCATAAATGTGCAGTTTTTATGCAATTTACTCCAAAGGTTTTCACCCTTGTGCAGTATTTGCATTTTTTGCTTCAAAATAAGTCTTAGTGGTAGGTAGCGTGGTAGCCCAGCTTTGGGGTGACTACTTCAAATTTTCCTTGAAAAAGCAACAGGGGTGTTTGATTCAAGTTTGAGTGCGGATCTATCCAGCTATGGGATGCTATTCTTTCATTTTTTTTCCTTGAAAAATGAAATAAGGGCTCATAAGTCGCGTTGTGCTACTTCTCCCAATCCTTCGTAAAAGAAGATCGAAGTGTTATCCACCAAAACCTGTTTATGGGAAAGACAAACAAAAATAGATTTTTATTTATTTTTAGACTGTAGTTGGCTTTTGACCAAGTTGCCTACGTATCCTAAGTGTACTTGGGAATCAAGTCTCCGTAGTTCATTGTTTTATTACATCACTTATTCATGAGAATGCAAAAACAGAAGTCAACTACGGAAAGGCTCTGTATACTGTTTCAAGCGTATAATTTGCTTAGGTTCTGAACATTCCATGTACTTACTAGATTGCGGTTGTCCAATTCTGCAGATAGTAGTAGCCTTAGTGACATTGTATGGTCCTTCCCATGAGGGTTGAACTTTGCCAACTCGCATGTGTGTCTTAAGACTAAGTTCCCCTCTTGGAACTGTCTAACTTGGACTTTTTTGTCATAAGCTTTAGCCATTACGATTTTATTGGTTTGGGTTTTCTCATACACTTCGTCACGTGTTGAGTCATTGAACTCTAGGTTCTCAAAGCGCAATCTAGCGACTTCTTTGTGATTGTAGGTCAAGATGCTTTGAGTAGGCATAGATATTTCAGCCGAAATTACTGCCTCAGAACCGTACTCCAACAAAAATGGTGTTTGGCCCATTGTGGTACACGGTGTAGTACGGTAGGCCCATTGTATTCTAGGAAGTGCATCTATCCATGCGTTTTTCTGAGATATTCAACAAGTGTTTTGTTTTTGTTCTCAACTTGACCATTAGCTTGTGGATGGTAAACTAAAGTAAAACATTGTGTGATGTTCATATCCTCGCACCAAGCTCTGACATTTCGACTTGCAAACTGAAGTATGCCGAAATGACATATTATGTGCTGCCATATGAAATCAATCATTTTTCTCTCTATAATCGGTAGAGTCTCAATGGCAAGCTCATTTGGGAGTAATACGCATGGCAGTCTTCACAAACTCGCAACTTGTGGCTAAACATTTTAACGGATCCTATGAATCCAAAGAGGACACAATGATACTCTATCTCAATCAACTCAAAGAGGCTCAATGATACCAAGGAATGAAAACATTAAAGCCAACGCGATTTCAAAGTTCGCCACACCGTCGAAAGTCTTTATAGGGAGAAGAATCATCTTACCAGTTGTCGAGGAATCTGCCATAGAAGACTCGTTATCTCAAAACTCCAAAGAAATTCAAAACATGCAATGAATATAAATTCAAAACCTTCATGGAAGGAAGAAATCTACTTGTACCTCAAAAAGGTAAACTGTTAAGCGAGTCTGTCGTGGTACGAAGACTCAAATACAATATTCATCGATTTACCATTTTAAATGATGAGTTGTACAAAAGGTAGAAGAATTAGTATGTGGAGACCGAAGTCCCATGATTTTCTCGTAGAAGCTAATTTGTAATGATACACTTTTGATTTAGAATTTACGCAATTTCTTTATGGTTTAACATATGACGATCTTCGATATGTGATTTATTCCCTAAAAAGTTTTAAATCCAACAAAAACAACATACATATAGTTTCGATACGAAATTCGGATCCAATATTTGACCTGATTTTCAATTGATGTCCATGTGTCCGACCCCTTGGATTCAATCTTTTTTTTAAATGAATCAATAATCGAATTGACTAATCATTTTATGTTTTCTTAAGTAAATTCAATATAATATATTAAACTCAAAAAAACATAAATATGAAAAATAAAACATTAATTAAGCATTGACAAATACTAGTTAATAAACTAACTATATCATTTGAAAGAGATGCAGGGCTCACATAATATTATTTCAAAAAATATCATTTATATTAGTATTATTAACTTACAATAACTATTGATAATTATCTTAGAAAAATTTAAAGTTACCGAAATGAATGTGAAATAATTTAAGAAATATGCCATGCCATAGTAAAAGAATAATCTTATTCCATATTAAGATTACAATTTGAAATTAGAATTTTTATATTCTTAACTTGTCAATCTATTCTATCTTCCCCGATACCCATCACGCATCGGGAACAACCACGGGGCAGGGCGTCAAAACTAAAAAGCGCATCGAAATTGCTCGTGGTGACACTGTGTGAAAGGTACGCATTATTGATTATACCCTCAATTCCATGTGATTTTTGGGTAATTTAGGGTTCTTCAAATTGGTTTTTTCCCCTTAAGATCGCGCACTATTTCCTTTTAATTGGTTCACCAATGTAGTAATTTCATTATTCCCAAGTAATTGTAGTGGATCTAAGATCCTTTTATTGATGTTGGGTATACTTGTAAGGTTTCAGCAAAAAATGGGATGCAGGAATATAACAGCAACTCTACTGTTGTCTAGGTTTGAGTTTCTTCTTCCTAACATTCGCATAACTTCTATTAACAACTCATCTTTAAAAATAGAATAAAAATTCTATAATGTATAATGGTGTATAAGTTCCAGTCCAATATGGTTTAGTTTTTTATTTTTTTTTGGCAAACAAAAAAATTAGTTTTGGTTAAAATTTAAAACACATAGACATGTAGCTAGGTACAATTTGTATATGCCTCACCTATCTTTGAGAATGTTAATGACATGTAGCTAGGTACTTTTGTATATGCCTCACCTATTCAATGTCTTGGTTCATAGAAGAGTGGCTTTTGTTTGGCGTTGGTTGAAGTATGACCTTGGTGGTTTTGTTTAGAGTCTTATTATTTTTTTTTAGCAGAAAAGATCTCTTCTCTCACCTATAAATTGTAGTATTTTGGCCTATGAAGTACCAATTAGTTTAGGGAAAGCCGAGCGTACTAGGCTTATATTTTGGGCCCGAAATTCCTTTTCTACAAAAGTATTTGTATTGCGTTTTTTATATAGAAGGCACCGTTATGTTGATCTTTTCTTTCCTATCCGTTGCTATACAAAATTTTGGTTGCATCTTTCACAACCTTGAGCTTTACTACTCCTTCCCTTCTCAATATGCGCACAAAAGCTAAAAAATGCACATCTTAACGTGTATCTGCATATTATATGACAATTCAGTTGTCAAATTTGAAGTCATTAAGTAATATTCCATCATCTTTCACTTCTTACACATCATGGCGTGTTTTTTTTTTGGGGATTTATTGATATGTTTTCCTACTAATTCTAGACAAATGGCTTTTTGTTGGCAGATGAGGTCCTATAACAGAAAACTCTATTAAGGTAGGTTCTTATGAACCAAGAATTAAAAAGGTATATGAAGAATTATTTTGTAAAGTGCTTCTTGTTTTTGAGTTTTTGCTTTACATTTATGTACTCTTTTAGATCTTATGCTTTTATTTGTCTTCTATTTTCATATATATCTTGTCTTTAGCAGGCTTTTAATTTTGCGATGGCGAAGACTTTAGTTTCTTGTCTTGCCTAGGAACACAATGAAATTAAAACGGATTCCATTACAGTAACGTCAAACTAGCTTTCGGTTTCACTCAGATATTATTATTGTTTTTCTTTTAACACTTGCTTTATTTCTGGGATTTGTGTTACTATCATTTTACCTGGAACTTATAAATATTACATCAATTATTGAAATGTATGTAACTACCAGGGGAGTGTTGTCAATGAATTCTTTTTATTGTAGTGTATCATGACCAAAGCCACATGCCACTTCCCATGGCTAATTTATTTACTTATAAATCCTCTTGCAGCTTTGTGAAATTTGATGCATCAAATTGGAAGCGTAGTTATAAATATTCTAAATGTTGTGTGGTTCCCATGTTTGATGGTAAGAATTGACAGTTTTATAACTTCCATGTGTTATAAATGCATTTTTAAGCTTTACTGATTTCATATAATGTAAAGTATGTTGTCATCTCTCTATTGTTGTGGCCTATGGAATATGAGTATTATGGATATTTAGATGCTTCTTGAAGAATTCGTTTTGGTTTTCGTAGGGGAGTATTTTCACGGATGCTAGCTCCATTTGTAGTTATCAGAGCTAGACAAAGCTTTTTTTTTTATTTTATATTGAAAGAATTATTTCTCACATGTAATGGTTTTGATAATGACATTCATCTGTAATATACAAATATTAGATATTTAATAATTATTCTTTTATTTTCAAGGTGACTTGTGTTTGTCAGCTCATTGTTTTGATCTAATTTAGTAGCTTTTGTTATTTTTATACAGTATTGGGTTTTAATTTTCGAATAAACAACTTTTGTTGTTATAATGTTCTGGTCTAATATTGATTGGCATTGTCAAGTAAATAATTGGTCCATCAGTGTCACTTGAAAATGCCACCAAATCATGAAACCATGGCGTTTAAAAGTGTGATAATTGAAAAAATTACTAACAATAAGCGTTTCTTTTATGGCGTTCATAAATGCAAGTAGTTATATGGTTATTGTCATTATAAAGAGTAACAAAACGTTGTTTGGCGGCACTTTATCATGTCATCCAACAAACTTTTTGTGGCAACATATAGTGTCATAGTATTTAGATCATATGTCATTTTGAAAATGCAACTAAAAGAATATTGTAGTGGCATTTGCACTTTTAGCTACATCGCTGCAAGTGGCATCAGTTAAACACGATATTGTAATAATAAAAATAAAAGTCACTAGCCCCTTGTGGGTGGTCCAGTTGGTTAAGAGGAAAGGTTTCCTTTCCTTTGTCTCAGGTTCGAATCCCAGTGGGAGCGAATCAAATAAGTAAGCCTTCTGGATCTGAGCCTGTCACACATGGTTAGCCTAGTGTGATTTAACTCGGTTGGCGTAGTTTGCAGGCTATTGCGTCGACCCGGGGGTTTACCCAGTGCGCACCCGAAGGGTAGCGGCTGCGGGTTCCCACGTCATACAAAAAAAAATAAAAAAAAAATAAAAGTCACTAGAGTACTAGTTTTGTGGCACTTTTGAACGTCATTAACTCTTATTTTTGTTGTAGAGTTATAGTTCCTTTTTTGATGAGTTATAGTTCCTTTGTTCCAACATGCATGCTTAAATTGTATGGGACTGGAGATTTAATATTGTGTAAATGCAACTAAGCTGACTTCATAGTTAAAAATCAAAAGGGAAAGATATGAACCCCTGTAAAAGTATACGTACAGTACAATTTTTCTTTCAGAGAATTGAAGAAACAGTAAAATTCGTTACGTGATACAGCTAGCCATCTAGAGTATAGTCGACTACACAATAATTAGTAAATATATTTGGTAATTTTGGGTATATACATGGCAGTTACGTGCTATCCACATAGTCGCACAATAACATACTTACAATTAATCATATTATACGCCAAGAATCTCTCTCTCTCTCTCTCTCTCTCTCTCTCTCTCTCTCTCTCTCTCTCTCTCTCTCTCTCTTATATATATATATTATAGATAGATAGATGCTTTATACGTATTACCACCGCCCAAAATTCCAGCAGTATTTTCAGAATTCTGATTGTATGTGAAGTGAACCCGTGTAGTAATCTATTGATAATTATATATTGATCGAATGAATTATTTCTTTCAACATTTAACCGTCTGCTTCTCTTTTTGTTTTTCCCCGGAGACTGTGAGGACAAGAATACATGGAATTGAATATGCGTTTGTCATATTTTAGAAGCCAAAATCTAAAAATACGAACTCCTCAACTGATCTAAATGAGCGTTCGAGTTACAACACACCAAAGATAATTACAAACGGGTGTGACAATGCCAAAATAATGTTAATTCAATATAATAAACGGACTAACTTGGTCTGAAACACCTACTATCTATTACAAGTATTGAATTGTTCTAGATATCCTAAAAAGGCAAATAAACGTGTAGATCGAATTGGGGACGTTCGAAGTGCGCATCGAACGTGGCTGGTTCGATGCTGTTGTAGATCGAACTTGATTGGTTCGAGAGCGTAGACGGTCGAGTTGAAGGAATATCGAATAGTTCTGATTCGATACGGTTGTGTCGAACTTTGACAATTCAACATTGTTGAACCTCGAATGGGGACTGATTCAATCCTAGTTAGGATTAGTGAGGTCAAGGTCGAACACAGAGGAGTATCGAACAGTAAAGTAAGTCGAATCCAGGCGTTCGATGTGTAACAATTTGTGTCGTGTGTGTTCTCTCTCCTAGAAGGTCAAGGGGCGGGATATTTATAGACCACGTCCCATGGGACCCTCCAAACGCAGGAGAGTCAGCATCAAACAAGTGTAGTTCGATGCGGAACCCGCATCGAACCTCTCACGTTCGATGCTTTCGTATCAGTGGGCCTTGCTGCTGGGCAGGCCCAATATTGGATTTGGGCCTACCTTAAATCATCCCCATCACATAGCCCCCCTAGTTTGGGAGACGGTGTCAATGAGAGAGCGGTTTTCAAACTTAAAAATCTTTGCGTTCTGCTTTATATTGAGTGGAAAATTTTTGAGGGCGTCGAACTCTCGCCGTTCGACGTATTTGAGCGCATCGAACGAGCACAGTTCGATGTACGCAGGTGTACACATCGAATCCGATGAATTCGATTTTGGCGGATCGAAACGATATCTGCTCGATACTGACGTAATGGAGCAAGAGAGAAAGGCGGTGGTTGGGCCTATATAATGGGCTAATATCCACCTCATTGTTATTTTCTTTATAGGGGAGTTTTTTAGCCGCTCTTCAGGCCGCATCGAACAGTGAGGGTTCGACACACTTAGCATTGAACCGCAGTGTTCGACACACTTAACATCGAACTGTCAGCATTTGACATTCCCAATCACATCGAATTCCAGGGATTCGATGTTCATATAATTTGTTTCTTGCTACAGCGATCCAGGTATCATTCCATAAGTGACCTGAAATGGCAAGGACAAAATGTAAAAATCGGAGTAAGCCTGTTGTGTCACCTGAGAATATCTATGGTGTTCGGGGAAGGAGCGAGGAAAATGAGGCCTTAGATATGGGCCCATCATTTGTCAGTGTTTCTTTAGAAGGAACCTAGGTGAGGCCACAAGAACCGAATCTGCGATTGGGGCCCCTAGAGCTCTATCCGATAATTGGGGTGTAGATCACTCGGATGCTCCACCAGTTGATCGTTCTACCATGAGGCTCGGTGGCATTAGTGCTGGTACTCGGGTACCTATTGTGAGCGACTTCGAGCGTCATGAGGATTTTGTCCCACGGAGATTGGTGAGGACGCCAATTGCCACTGGTGAACGCGTTAAGGTTGGGACTAATCCTTAGATCCGGATTATGGAAGAAATTGATGCTGAAGATGAGGGAATTGCTGCCAATTTGGCTAGATTCAATGCATCTAATCCCACATTCAGGAGCGTGGAAAATATGGATGGAGAGAGTTCCTCCCGTTTAGGGGATGAGCATTGGTATGCCACCGCTAAGAGGAAATTAGCTAAGGAAGAGTCTGCTCGAGAAGCTCAAGACATCTCTCCGCCCCCATTGAGGCGACCTCGACCTTCAGGTAATCCGAGACCGGCCCCTCTTGGGAGTCTCGTTCATTATGATTTCCCTAGTAACGAGAATTCAGAATCTTTGAGCAATACTTTGGGCGGATATCGATTGAGGTAAGAATAGGCGACATAGATTATGCGGGGCCTATGGCCTCAACTGGATCGTCAAGCCATGATTGATATGTTAGGATACCGTGATCTGGCACGCTTTCGGCGCTTATTTTTTGCTGCTATTACTATAGGAGTATATCGACTGTGTCGGGATTACAGTGGTTTGATTGAGGTACAGGGTCACATAATTCCGTCGTCGACAGGCTACGCGCAAATATTCGTAGTGGTGATCACAGCCGATGCAATACGCTGAAACGCGCCAAAGAATCTGAGAAAGTGGCTGCTAAGGCTGCTCTTGATGCCCACGATGTTGGAGTTATGGCCAAGAAAACCGAGGAAAGTGTTGCCGCATTGCATGCAGAAATAGCTGCATTGAAGAGAGAGAGAGAGAGTGACTCTTTGAAGCTTGAGAATTCTTCTCTTAAAGTATCGAATGCCGTCGCGGATAGTGTCATAGCTGACTTAGGTCGCCGAGTCCGCCATTTTGAATCGGAGGATTGCAAGTGCTCCATTGCCAAATCTTTTATGCAGAGTAATGTTTATAAATTGCTTGATTTACTTCATGATGCAGCGGACATGAAATATGGCATGGAGCTTGGTGTCGATCAGGCTGGTTATCTCAAATATCTTGGAGAGGGTTTCCAAAAAGATATGTTGGATGCTAGCCGTGGCCCTAGGATGGAGATCTCGGAGCCTAGCGGCGATGACGACGACGATTTACAGGCCCCTAGGCCTGGTAATCCGTTTTACGCTGTATGGCGTGCTCATAAAGGCAAGAGTGTGACTGGTTCCAGTTCTTTGAATCTGAGTTTGCCTTTAATGCATAAGGGAATAAATAAAGGTGCTCGTAGTGCTGCTTTGAGCGAGTTGGAGAGGGTCAATAAAGCCCTTCATGACACTTTTGGTCCAAGTGACGATGAGGTTGAACTGCCTCCACAAACGTCCAGGTCTACGATTTTTCAGTCGAGTCCTCCTTGGGCGTCGAGTCTTCTACACATGCCTGGTGTGGCTATGGATAAGAGAAAGAAGGTTATGCCCGTGTACAATATCCCTGGTCCAACAATGATTTTACCGACTGGAATGTACTCTCCTCGAGATTCTTCCCGAGATCGTGGAACTCCTACTACTGAAGTTGTCGTGCCCAAACACTCATTCAATGACCAAATTTCTCCTAGCAGATATCAGCTTAGCGAAGCCTCCGAGAGAGATGAATTTATTTTGCCCGAGGGTTGGGCACAGGCAGAGGAATTGGTGCTTACGGAGGATCAAATTCAAGGAAATTGTGCCAATTATGCACGTTCCGTGGGTGTGATCCTTCGTTCTGAGTCTCCACATTCATCAACTGAGTAGCGATACCTAGGTGATACAATTTTGATGATATTAGGATTTTTGTTTTGTAAACAATTTATGCATATCACTCGGACCGGTTCTTGAATGAGACCGATTTTGCGGCTTGATATCATAGTTTTTTTTATTTATACTCTATTTGTGTAATTCATTCTCCTTTTAATCACGTTTAGTACATGTTTAGTTACTCTTTTCCTGTTGTCCCTTTCATATTTGTGTTGTGCCTTATAATCATTATCAATCTCGCGTTGCATCTGCGTCACGACGCTTGTGCCATACCTGAGGGGTTTAACCACTTTGGGCAATTTGTACCGTCGTCATGACGCTTGTGTCGTGCATGAGGGATTTTGCCATTTTGGGCGATTTATACCGCCGTCATGACGCTCGTGTCGTGCATGAGGGGTTTTGCCACTTTGGGCGATTTATACCGCCGTCATGACGCTCGTGTCGTGCATGAGGGGTTTTGCCATTTTGGGCGATTTATACCGCCGTCATGACGCTCGTGTCGTGCATGAGGGGTTTTGCCACTTTGGGGGATTTATATCGCCGTCATGACGCTCGTGTCGTGCATGAGGGGTTTTGCCACGTTGGGCTATTTATACCGCCGTCATGGCGCTCGTGTCGTGCATGAGGGATTTGGCCACTTTGGGAGATTTATTCTAATAAGACTCCACGTTTTTCCAGTTTTCCTAGGACTCAAGCCTTCGCAGTTCATACAAGTGTTTGGCTGCCGGGTGGTATTTTTTCAACTCCTATGCATAGTAGCGTCTAAGATGTTGCACATTCCACGGACGCTTCTGCTGAACACCCTGCATAGTCTCCAAGTAATAGTATCCTTGCGAACTTGCTCGTATGATTTTGAAAGGCCCCTCCCATTTCGGTTCAAGCTTCCCGACGTGTTGTTTTGCCGCAATGCTTCTCAGCACCAAATCACCTACATTGAAATTTCGGAACTGAACTCTTTTATCGTAGTTTTTGGCTATTGTTGCCTTAAAAGCTACTGTGCGTTGATATACATCTTCACTTGTCGAGCCTATATTATCCAGATCCATCTGTCTTAAGCGGGCCAATTGTTCGGGGTTGTAATCATTAATCATGCGCGTTGGCATTCCTATTTCTGTAGGCAAAATAGCCTCGGTGCCATAAACCTGAACAAATGGAGTCTCTCATGTTGATGTTTTTGGAGTTGTTCTATATGCCCACAATATTCCTTATAGCCATGTTTAAGGAAATTAATGTGAGAGAGTTCAGAAATACGGGTACTCTTTCATCTAAAAGAACTAACTTAAAGTTCAAGAAGACACGATTCGACCAAAAAGTGAATGGAACTCATCTTTGACAAGCGATACCACTTCTCTAAGTAGAAACGGCCACCTGAGCATGACGTAAAGACTAATCCAACGTAATTTTAGCAAAATCTCAACGTTTGGAGAGTTAAGAAGTTATTTGTTTCTATTCTCAGCAGATTTCTTTGTTTTCTTACATTTTAGGAGTCTTTTGTAATTTTGGTACGTATTTTATTACGTCTAAGATTTAATCTGTATAAGTTAGTCATCTTTGAGTCATGGTAGTCAGTTGCTGGTTGAATTAAAAAAAACTAAACTTAAGAATTTTCTGAGTTTTAGTCAATTTCAAATATACTCCGAATTTAATGAGACTTTCATTTTCTGTGTTGCTTCATCTTTCCTTATGTCTTCCGCTCACTACATTGGTTGGTATCAAAGGCAAGTTCATTCTTTCACCATGGTGCCAAGGAGAAATCTTAGTCTATGATGTTTTGATAGAAGAAGATAGATGTGTACTCACAGGGTTAAGTCAGCTGTTGGAATTGTTGATGCAATAAATAGTAGTGTTGATTGCTTGATTCCCTGATCCAGCACCAAAGCATGTAACTCAATTGATTGTGGATTTTGATAAGAAGAATATGTTTGTACCTCTAAAACAACCATTAGATCCACTTATTCACCAGAGGAAATATTCTCCCTCGGAAAAACCATGGGAATCAGGGTTTCAAGATTACCTTCCAAATTTGCATGGTGAGTACGAAAATGATCGTGTATCTTTGTACGATGCTCTTTATGACAGTGATGGTGACAACATTGTTGATGAATTCGAGATCTCCCAGTTAAAATATTTAATAGAGGGTTTGGATGAGGAGATTACAGGGCATCGTCCAATGAAAGAGATGGAGATATCAGAAAAGTACGGTATTAATACACAGTTTATATACTTAAGGGTGTTGAAAAGAAAAAAGGAAAATAGGTGTAACAATGGTCGATGAGGAGAAAAAACGTATTCTTTCTGCCATACTTGAAGATGTTCATTCACATGGTTTTGAGTTTTTTAAGTTCTAAATTTTATTTTATATTGTGGTGTTAAAGTTACTAAACACGATTCAGATTCAAGGTGGAACCTCTTTCAACCTGAAGAGAATGATGGAGTTCAAAAATATGAGTATTTTTGATCGAAGAAAAGAACCAGCTGAGAGTTCAAGCAAGACCAAGTTTGACCAGAAATTAAATGGAGCCCGTTTTCGATGAGCGATATCACTTATCCAAGTGAAAATGGCCACATGAGCAAGACGTAAAGACTAAGCCAACGTGATTGTAGCAAAATTCAACATTTGAAGGATTAAAACATCATTTTTCTATTTCAACGGGATTTTTATGTTTTCTTATTTATTTTAGGAGTCTTTTATAATTTTGGTATTTTTTTACGTCTAGGATTTTATTTTTATAAGTTAGTCGTCTTTGAGTCAATGTAGTTAGCTGTTGACTGAATTAAAAAAAAAATTATTCAGTCAATACTAATTAGTTTTGGAGTTGAAGCTCAATATGTTATTCTTTTATTTTTCTTTTTAATATAATGGTGGCTGGCTTGTACCGAATTAAAAGAGAGTTGACGATACATTGATATTTGCATTGTGTTCAAAAAGAGATCTTTCGATAGGGTTAGAATAGTCAATACTATAACAATGATTAGGAGTTGTTTATTATATTACTTTATCGCCTTGGGTGGGTGGCGGTTTTTAATCTCAAACACTTGGGAAAAAACGTGAAATTCGGACAACAATTATATGTGCCAGAAAATGCAATCTTACTAACCAAACGTGAGATTATCTGAGATTAGGAGAGTTATCTTTGATAATATTGAGAAGCAAACGACTTCTTAAGCAATTGACTACTTGAACTTCTATTTTATATTGTAAAGTATTTATTTGTTGCATTAAACATAATGAATATTTGTAATGGACTATGAATCTTTGCTATAGAGTTTAATAAGTAATATGCTTTAGTGTATGTATATATTATGTTCTAAAAGAGTAACACACCATGCATTGGTGTTTTGTTTTAACAAACCCTCTAGTGATAAGTCATAATCCCATAGATCGTAACCCCACAATTGTATTTGTATTTATGAGCTTTACAAGGGCTGATTTGCAACTCAACATCCTACTTATAGCTAGAAAACTTACAAGGGATGTACACTGTTCCATTGACTTTAGTATAGCACCATTGATTCCATATGACATATTCTTTGAGTATGGATTTAAGATTTATTATTCAAGTGTCCACCCGAATAACCACTCAAAAAACTTTGTTGGGCCTTCTTAAGTTTATGCACTAGCTTGCTTACATGTCATTTAGTTAACATATTATTTTTGAATTCACATAGTCTATAGAAATGACTCAATGACCCATGATAAATATTTGGACGAATTATTATTTTTGTCCCCCAACTTTTTTTTTCCTAAAATTATTTGTTCTTTTTTTTTGGGTCTTAAATAAATGCCCCATATATTTATAATTGTTATCAAAAATGACATTTTTCCTTAATCGTGCTTTTTAGCTGACGTGGCGGTACAGTTAATAAGTTACTGAGTCCTGTCAATAAGTTGTTATTTTTTTAACCTAAAAATGTTTTTTATTTTTTTGCCTTAAAGTTTTTTAACAACTCTTCTTATTACACAACTTGCCAACACCAAATTCAAAAACTACCCTTATAATATTTTAAAATTACACTTGCACCCCATAATATCTATTTTTTTAAAAAACTTTTAATCCTTAATATGTATTATATATAACTAAAATATACAAAATAAATTATATAGTCAACTTAAAAGAAGGACAAATTATTATTTGTGCCCTGTAAGTTTGCTCTTTTGAAAAAAATGCTCAATAAGTTTTGAGTTTTTAGAAATGCCCTATAACTATGCCATTTGCTGATTCTTTTGCCCCGTGTCCAAATAAAGGGCAGGATTGTCTTGCAAAAACATTTATTGTCTTCCAAATTGGGCATATTTTAAAATTAGGTCAAACTTAAAGGGCATAAAATATATAGATTGTCCTACTTACTAGACAGATTTATTTAAAAAATGAAACATAAATGGCAGAAATAAAAACAATTTCATTCACATTGGACACGGGGCAAAAAAATCAACAAAGGGCATAGTTACAGGGCATTTCTCAAAACTCGGAACTTATTGGGCATTTTTTTCAAAAGGGCAAACTTACAGGGCACAAATAATAATATGTTCTAAAAGAAATAAGTTGTTTAATCCTTAATATATATATATATATATATATAACAAAAGAAATTTTTTTATTATTTCACCAATTTATTTGTAATCACTTATATTTTTTTAGTTTTAAGATAAAACTTAATTATTAACGTAATTTTCTCCTGCCTGCTAGCTTTACGAAGAGCGTTCTGCCTGCTAGCTTTGATGAGGAGCGTGTCGGATTGCTCGGAACACCGATCCCGACCCGAGGAGAGCGATGATTTTTTTTATAAATTTACGGCTGGACTCGTTTGATTTCGAGATGCCTACTTATCCCTCAATTGGGAATCAAGCCATTCTTAGTTTCGATTTGGATTGTGAATCATTGTTGTTTATCACATATGAATTTTGCTGTGGTAATATGATTTTGTATTGATGTTAGTGGAGTGGGGATGGTGAAGCCGAGAGAGAAAGAGGAAGTGTGACATTCCCTTGTTTGTGTTGTGGGAGTTGAGAGTCATGATGTGTTGTGGGACTTGAGAGTCATGATCCTCCCTCTCCTTCAATTTGGGAATTATTTCTTCCCTTTCTTTTTCAGAAGAATCGACAGCCCCTCTTAGTAAAATGAAGACCCACTTTTATTATATGGGTTTTTTGCATGTAGAAAGACACTTGTCAAGATTTACTTGACATATTTGCTTTGCCAAGTGCCTTACAGGAAACTTAGCTAATATAATAATATTTGTTGGGGTATTTGCAACATGTGTATTTAATTACCGATCGAGTCGTATAAGAGTGCATTGTGATTACGAAATATGAATAGTATAATTATTAATGGGGAGATTTGCAATTTCTGCCCGATATGTTTCCACATTTCAGTAAATGACCGTTAACTTTGCACGGTTTTCAAATACCCTTTAACTTTCAATTTTGGTTAAAAAAATCCCGTTGTCCGAACACACTGCCATGAGGCATAAATATCCGACGTGGCGAGACACCTCAGATTAAACGCGCGCCACCTCATAACATTTTTACACAAAAAAATAACACTAACGCTTCTTCACACACTTAAACAATTTAAACAGAACCCAAATTCTCCATTTTCAATTATCCTAATTTACAAAAAGCTCTCTAAATCCTGAAACCCTAATTATAGAACCCGTAAACCCAAAATTCTTTAATCGACTATGGCGATTTTGCGAGATGCTGCGAAAAACGTGGACCCACCCCCAGATTATGGTGAGTTTTGTGTTGCGATTTTAGTTAGGGTGGTCGTTGTTCTAACTGTATTAGTATTATATTTCTAACCCTTTGTCGTTTTCTTTAATGGAGCCCGATTCGAGTGAGTTAACACTAGGTTTTTACCACGGGGGCATATTCATGGTATCTCCTGTCAACGAGTTCGTTGATGAAAAGATGAGAAAGTTCAATCATGTGTGTATGGAGTCAGTTGAAAATGCTAAGCTAGGTAGTTGTTGTAAATGTTGGGGTTAGTAGGTGAGAAGAGATACTACCTAAGGAACTCCATAGGGTTTGTTCTTATTTTCAGTGAAGAATCTTTGAAGGAGCGTTGTGGTGAGGAGTTGATGAGATCTAGGGAAGTGCATGTGTATGTTGAAGTTCTACAGAATGCTGAGGGTGATGACGGGGTGGGTACTAGAAAGGGTGTTGATGTAGGAAATGGTGTTGGTATTGGAACAGGTGCGTATACTGGTAAGGTTGGGATGATGGTAGGAGTGGGCCTGCTGGTAGGAATGGGTGTGCTGGTAAGAGTTCGGCTGTTGGTAATAGTGGAGATGCAGAAGTTGGGACATCTTCAGGTGTTGCAAGGGATTTTGAGTATTCAGAAGATGATACAGTGCTAATGAGATTGATTATGTTATGAGTAGTGAAGATAGTGAGGATGATGTTATTTATAATGATTGTGTTGATAGTGATGTGGATGAACTTCAAGATGAAGAAGATGGGGTTGGGTGTACATATAATGTGGTTACTAATGAACAAAGAATTAGAATTAACACTCTACCAGAATATGAGGATGCAGGTAATGTTACTTTCAACAATGATGATAGATTCAACCCTTATTTGAGAAAGGCATGATGTTTAATACCAAAGATGATATAAAATATGTTGTTCAATCCCATGCTATTAAGACTAGAATAAGTCTATACATATTTAAGAGTGACTCTTCCAGGATGCACTTCAGGTGTTGTGTAGAGGACTGCACAAGGAAAATCAATGCTGGTAAGCTAAAAAATGAAGAAACATTTAGGATTAGAGAACTTGTTAGTCAACATACTTGTAAGAATACATTCACTGTCAAGAATGTGAAGGCACCATGGTTAAGTGACAGATACATGCACCTATACTAAACTGACCCTAAGAGGAACCCTAAAGTATTTGATTGGATGCAATAAATGATCTCAGATGTGATGTCACTAAGTCTCAGGCTTATAGAGCTAAAAGGCTTTCCAATTTGAAACTTGAAGGAACTCCCACAATTCAGTATGCAAAATTATGGGATTATTCCGGGGAATTAAGAAAGGCCAATTCAGGCTCCACTGTTATAGTAAACACTAATGATCAGTTTAGTGAGACTAGATTTGACTGCATTTATATTTGTTTTTCTGCTCTAAAGAAGGGTTGGAAAGCTGGGTGTAGGCCTTTTATAGGGGTGGATGGTAGTCACTGTACTGGTCCTCATGGTGGGATTCTACTTACATCAATAGGTGCAGATCCCAACAATAGCACCTTACCAATTGCTTATGTTGTTGTTGGGAGTGAAAATTATCTAAATTGGTACTGGTTTTTAAGTTTGTTAAGAATAGACCTTGGACTGGAGGAGCATGGAGGTATAACTATAATGTCAGACAACAGAAGGGGTTAACAAAGGTTGTTCATGAAGTTTTCCCTGATGCAACACACAGGTTTTGTGTTAGGCATCTGATTGGGAATATGGGTCATGCTGGTTATAGGGGGAGACTTACAGTGACCATGTTTGGGCAACTGCCAATTCAACAATAGTTCCTGAGTTCAAGGATGTCGTGAAAGCTATAGGGAAAACACGTGAGAAGGCTGCTAAATAGTTTAATGATAAACCACCTTAAAGCTGGTCAAAGGCATATTTTGACACTGCTCCACAATGTGACCTGATTTTGAACAATGTTTGTGAATCATTTAATGGTACTATATTGGATGCCAAAAAGAAACCTATATTGACCATGTTGGACTGGATCGGAGAGTATTTTGCATGCAGACAGAAAACCTAAGGATTTTGTTTCTGACTGGTACACTGTTGAGAAGTATAAGCAATGTTATGCACCACTGATGTATGGTGTTTGTGGTGCCAACATATGGGGTGAAAGTGGATTTATTCCCCCACTTCCACCCAACTTTGGAAGGAGACCAGGTAGGCCTAAAAGGGCAAGGAGAAGAGGACCAGATGAGCCAGCTGTTGTTAGAGTGAAAGAGAAGAAAGAAAATAAGAGGGGCATAAAGGCTAGTAAGGTTCAAAGAGATCAACATACCGTCAAATGTGGTATTTGTGGGGCAAAGGAAACATAATGCAAGGACATGCCCATTGAAAGATATCATGGGTAGTACTAGTGGTCAGTCTAAGGGTGATGGAGGAAGTGATGAAAATTAAGGACAAACAAGTCCAGTGGTAAGCACCAGTTTGTTGTCTTACATTTTATGTGTTTAATTGATGTAATTTTGTCTTACATTTTGCTCTACTCATTGTTTAGGAAATGAACATTGAGGTAGACTCTATGGTTATTGTGAGTCAAAGTGTAACTGGAGGTGATGATAGCGATGGTGATGGAACAAACATGGGGTGATAGCCAACCAGCACTTCCAGTTCCAAGTTTTCAATCACAAATGAGTAATTAGCTGTATCAAGCACCAACTCCCTCTATGAGCCAGAGAGTTAACATCAGAGCACCTCCAACCATGATAGAGGGTAGCTACATGTATCCTCCACTCAACATTGTTCAAAGCCAAGTCTCTGCCCCAACATTCATAGAGGAGGAAAGAAATAAGTTACAATGACAAACCTTGCAGGTGTCATGACTGAAATTAACAAAGGTGGGGAAAGCAAAAAAGAAGAAAATGGAGGAAAGAATGACGTGAAGGGCAAAAAAGAAGGAAATGGAGGAAATAGTGATCCCAAAGACATATGGAAGGTCAAGATGTGAAGCAAATTTAGTTTTATGAACAATTTATAGCTTCTTAATGAACTTATAGCATTTTATTGAGCTTTTGCTTTGTTATGATATGTATTGGTAATAGTTGTGTGAGTCTGAACATTTGAAGCTATAAGGTTTTTTTTTTATAAACGTTGTTTTAGTGTGATGTTTCTCTTTTGTAAACACTTGGGCATGATACTTTTGGACATCATTACAATTAGTCTTATGAACTAATTGTATTAGTCATGTACGCAATTAATGACAATATTTAGTGTTAATTTTTGCTCCTTTGTTTGAACCATTTTCAAAAATACTTATGATTACATTTGTACGTTAGAGTAATTAACCGTGTTGTTATGCGATGCATTGTCCCAACTTTGCATAATCCAAAATTTGACTAGTAATAAAACATCACTTTAGAACAAAATTACATTACATGAACAGAGATTTAACAATACACATTACACCCATCACCTCATAAACGGTCTCCAAGCTTACACATTACATGAATTAAATTCAGAAAAACATGCCATAAAACACACCAATAAACACAACACAACATGCCATAATTCAAGCTCTCGTCTTCTCAATCTTTAGCTTCTCAATTTCCACCAAATGCTTCAAATTAGCAAACATTACCTTTTTAACAACATTTTCAACCATTTTCAGCTTTCCCTCGAGCAAGTTAGCATAATTCTCGGATGCAACACACTTTGAATCAATTGCTTTGATCTTTCTTCGCATTGCAGAGATTACTTCGACAACTCTTTCCTCAAGTGGAGTGCCATCCCATATAAACAATTCACATCCACCTTTTCCCTTCGCACAGCCATGAAATAGCTTGCTCATGTTTGCATCGGTTAATGCTACACTCAACCTTGCCCGCCTTCTGCAAAAACAAGTTAGATCGGAAGCAATAGACATGATTGCAGAATTTATGAGATTTTTTTAAGAACTTAGGGTTTTCGAGGGCTAATTGAGGGAGAACGAATTGAAAATGGAGAATTTGGGGATTTTAAGTGTGTGAAGAAGCGTGAGTGTTTTTTTTTGTGTGTGTAAAAACGTTATGAGGTGGCGCGCGTATAATCCGAGGTGTCTCGCCACGTCGGATATTTATACCTCGTGGCAACGTGTTCGGACAGCGGGCATTTTTTTAACCAAAATTGAAAGTTAACGGGTATTTGAAAACCGTGCAAAGTTAACGATCATTTACTGAAATGTGGAAACATATCGGGCAAAAATTGCAAATCTTCATTTTTAATGAAGTAAAGTGGTAATTGAACCTTGTAATATTGCGGTGCCGTTATGAATATTAATCGTATAAAACGTCCTAGTTTACGAGTATAGATAGTGTAATAATTCGCGATAATTACGAATGAAGTAGTATTTGTAATCGAACCATCGTAAGTATATTTTTAGTATGGATATTTTAATTACCTGTTAACATTAATATTAATAACCTTCCACTACAACAAAAAAGGTGTATTGGGACATTTTGTTTGAGACATTATTGTGTAAATGTTTCAAATACATTATCTTAGAACACTTATATAATTATGTTCTAATATATTTGATCCTTGAAACATTTATTTAGTTGTGTCTTGAAAAATCTTAATTCTTGACTTATGATTTGACAATAGATCGTATTATATATATATATATATATATATATATATATATATATATATATATATATATATATATATATACGTGTTGGTTACAAGTGAATGGTTTAGTAATACAACGAGTTTATCTCAAATCAGGCCTACACTATGTATCTCGCGTAGACTTGGTCCGGAACACCTCGAACTAACGCCTCGATGCTTGGATGGCAGTGGGATATCGGTGACTAGATTAGATGTATTTCGGTGATTGTCTTCGACATGATATCGAGGATGCCCCCCGACGTGATATCGGTGATGTGGTGGTGTGACGTATCAAAGGTGCACGAGGTAATCCCGATATCGAATGTGATATCGAGAGTGAGATCGGGGATGTATTTCGATGTGATGCGTGGTAGCTGAGGGATAATAATTACTTACTTTGGGATCCTGGTACTGCGTATTTATAAACCTCGGGATCCGGGGACCACAGTAATATATCGGTGATTATTACCGATATGACATCAAAAGTGGCCCCCGATATGGTCCAATATGGTCTGGTTTGGGCCAGCCCCAATATGCGGGAAATGCCCATATCATGTAGTCCCCCAATTTGAGGATTCTTGTCTTAGAGGTAAGAATTCGCAAATGTAATTTTAAATTTCTGGGTTACCTGTACCCTTCGTCCCGCCAGTTCAAATGACAGACATCAAACATGCGGGGAATGCGCTTTGTGGTGAACTTCGATGGGCCACCTAATGCAGTGGGCGCACAGTTTGAGGTCCTCGTTTGAATTATGTGTTCTTTGGCGCTGAATCTCTTATAAATATGAGAGTTGCTCTTCGAGGCTTGTTTACGTAATAGGGTAGGAAATCGGGGTTCATCGTCGATATCACGTCGAAACGCATATTCGATATGATGTCAAAAGTATATTTCGATGTAGTTAAGGCCTCCGTCTATAAGTAGGGCTTGTAAGAGACTTTGAAGGTCATAGTTTTCTGCGTTTTCTCTGTCGTTTAGTGTAACCACATCGGTATGTATATCGGTAATTATATTCGATTTATTCCCCGACGTGTATTTCGACCTCAACTTTGTACTTGATTTCTTTATTATTATTTTTTTATGTTGATACTCTGATTATTCTGCAGGTGCATTATCTTTTTCAGAGATACTCCGTAAAAATGGGTTTCAGACAATTGATGCGTAAACTTCAACCCGATCGTGATGCTCAGAAGGCTGCTGAAACGGCAGCAGTCGCGGTGGCGCCTGAAATAGGGTTTGCGTCTAGCTTTGACCCGAATAATGCAGTCGCTGAGTTTCTGGCAGAGGCATCGGGAGTTGAGCAACTTCCCCCTAGCACTGTAGTGGTTGATCGTATTAATGAAGATTGTCTTAAAAATGTTCCTGCAACGTTTGGGTTCCTTGGCCAGGACATCCTTGATGTGGTGGGAGGCCTGGATGGCGCGACCACCCTCTTTGAGGTGTTGACCTCGAAACATGAGGGTGTGGTTCCTTCGCCTGACTGGGCTGCGTCGACCGAGAGACCAGTTGCGAGGTCTCCTTCTGGTGAATACGTCGCTCCACGTTCCGAGTCGTTGGCCAACATTCCTTTGACCGAGAACGTTGGAGGTTTGGAATAAAATACCCATGTCAACTTGGGTGACTCTGTGGATGCGCCTTTTACTATGGGGTCGGGTTCTTCAGGCCCGAACCCTATTAGTGGCAAGGGAAAAACGACCGCTTCAGGTATGACCGACAAGGGTAAAGGGCCACTGCAGGAGCCCTCGATATTGGGGGGCTTCGCCCCTATCTTTCCTGGAATTCCAGTTTCAAAGCCTGTCGTTGACCTGACTATGATAACAGGTAATAAAAGGTCTCGCGAGGGGACTGTCCACAGTGTCCACTCGTCTTCGAGTTCGGGCCCTCGAAAGGCGGGTGCAGTCAAACCCTCAAAGGGAGTAGAATTCCCTGAAGCAGATGATGTACGGGGCATGATGCTGGCTTTTCCTCCTCCTGCGAATGTGCGGGTACTCACAGAATTTGAGCGGGCCCCGAATATACGCCGCAGCACTCACCTGTTCCAAAGTGTACGTATCTAAACACGACTTCGATCGTTTTTATTTGACTGTTTAGCATAATGTTATGTATTGTATTGTACAGACTGCAAAGCTGGCGGTCTCGTGTTTGAAGACAATTCGCGAGTCCAAAGGTGACCCTGACGCTGTTGCTACCGATCTCGAGGCTGATATCTTGAGGATGGGGAAGTTCAACCCCATGGTGTTAGAGAAATTGGAGTACGAAAAAGAGGATGCGTTGAAGACATGTCGTAAGCTCTGGGAGAAGTATGATTTGTTGAAAGGCAACTTCAAAACATTAGTGACTGAGATTGACCAAAGAAAGGCGCGTGAACTTACGGCCAACAGGGAGCTGGAGAAATTGAAGGCTGAGGTGGTGGCGGTGAAGGCTGCTAACGAACGTCTCTCGTTGGAGCTCTCCACTGCCGAATTAGCTCCCTTGGACTTGGTATATATCTTGTTTATGATATTTGCTTCTGTTTTTTCCTCTTGTATTTAATAGAGTTCAATTTGTAGGAGCGTCGTCCTGATCTCCTCCGGGTTGGAGCGGAGAAGTTTATGGAAAGCTCGAGCTTCCGAGACTTAGTTTTGAAGGTTCGGGAGGCGTCCTTTCATGCTTGCGTAGGGCAGGTATTAAGAAATGACGGTTTCAAGGACTCCCTCGAGTTGAGTGGGTTGAACCCAAGGCACGATCATAACGACCTGCCGATTGGTGGTTTAGACGAGGTGGAGGAGGGTACGACCGATCGTGATGTGTTTTCCGAGGTCGTTGAGAAGAAGACTGAAGGGTCCCTGTGAGAGTAGCTGTTTGCTGCCTTTATTGTAACTTGAGTTTATCCCTTTTCGGACTATCTCCAATTCGTGGTTTTGTAACTTTAATATTTATTTCTCTGTTGTCTTCATAATATGTGACTCTTCGTGGCCTTGTGGTCTGATAGCTTGTTGACTTTTTATTGTCATGATGATAGAGTATGCAGTATTCCGATATCTGAGCTTGCATTGATTTCGTTCTCGTATTTGATGAGATTTCTTTAATCTACTTGTTGTCAACAAGGAATGGTTAGAATTTCCTCGGGGTTGGTAGAAACGTGGGACCGCTCATGTGTTTAGGATCGACCCCGTTATCATAGGGGATATTCTTCTTGTGGGTAGGGGCCCATTCCGTTATCACAGGAAAACCGCTACCAGTCAAATGTTTAGGATCGACCCCGTTATCACAGAAGATATTTTTCTTGTGGGTAGGGGTGCATCCCGTTATAACAGGGAACCCGCAACCGTTGAAATGTTTATGATCGACCCCGTTATCACATGGGATATTTTTGTTGTGGGTAGGGGCGCATCCCATTATCGCAGGGAACTCGCTACCGTTGACATGTTTATGATCGACCCCGTTATCACAGGGGATATTTTTCTTGTGGGTAGGGGCGCATCCCGTTATCACAGGGAACCCGCTACCGTTGACATGTTTATGATCGACCCCGTTATCACAGGGGATATTTTTCTTGTGGGTAGGGGCGCATTCCGTTATCACAGGGAACCCGCTACCGTTGACATGTTTATGATCGACCCCGTTATCACATGGGAAATTTTTCTTGTGCGTAGGGGCGCATCCCGTTATCACAGGAAACCCGCTACCGTTGAAATATTTATGATCGACCCCGTTATCACATGGAATATTTTTGTTGTGGGTAGGGGCGCATCCCATTATCGCAGGGAACTCGCTACCGTTGACATGTTTATGATCGACCCCGTTATCACAGGGGATATTTTTCTTGTGGGTAGGGGCGCATCCCGTTATCACAGGGAACCCGCTACCGTTGACATGTTTATGATCGACCCCGTTATCACAGGAGATATTTTTCTTGTGGGTAGGGGCGCATCCCGTTATCACAGGGAACCCGCTACCGTTGACATGTTTATGATCGACCCCGTTATCACATGGGAAATTTTTCTTGTGCGTAGGGGCGCATCCCATTATCACAGGAAACCCGCTACCGTTGAAATGTTTATGATTGACCCCGTTATCATATGGATATTTTTCTCGTGGGTAGGGGCGCATCCCGTTATCACAGGGAACCCGCTACCGTTGAAATGTTTATGATTGATCCCATTATCACAGGGGATATTCTTCTCGTTGTAGGTGACCGTTACCACTTAAGGGTATGAGCCTTTTCTTTGTCTTTTTAACTATGTCTCTTGGCGAATCTGTCGTCGTGGAATCTATGGGTCATTAAGCCCTGTAAAACATCACAAACAAGAAAGATTTTCGATGTAAAAGCTAATATGAAAGCACGAAATGATGAGCATGTGTTTTCTGCGGGATGTTCCCTCAATCTGGGAATATCAGTTTTATGCAAGAAAAGGTGTTTCCATTGTGTTCTATCGTGCTCATTGTACCTGTTTGTACCCGTTGTACATGTTTAGATGGATAATATTGAATAATCTGGGGCAATGCCCCCTGAATCCCTTTTTTTTTTCAAAAAACGAGGGTTTAATATTCCCTATGTCCTTTTCGGATATAGTAATGTGTGATCCTTCGGGCTATGTACCTGCAAGAGGGCGATGTGTTAAACCTATATCTATGGGAATACTCCCCGATTCTTCGTGCAATTCTGTGCACTTCCGTAATGTCCGCTTAGGACATATCCCTGCATGAAATATGAGATTCCACGAAACAACAAATAAAAAGGTAATGACAGATAACGGTCGAAGGCTAGGTAAACCTAACCCGCCTACGTATCCCGTTGAATGGGGAATCAGACCGGCGTAGTTCCCCCTGTTTTAAGTTACATGCCGACCCACGAAGGGGCAAAATAAGAGATAACGGTCGAGGGCTAGGTAAACCTAACCTGCCTACGTATCCCGTTGAATGAGGAATCAGACCGGCGTAGTTCCCACTGTTTTAAGTTTACAGGCTAACCCGCGATGGGGCAATGTTTCAATTATTCGAGCATAATTTAAAAACTACTGAAATTTAAAATACTGTTCTCTTTGCTCCTCATGGTGATCACTCCGTGCGCGGAATGTATTCTTGGTGTGGGACTTGTATTTCCTGTCTTCTTCTGATTCTTGGGTGCTTCAGCGAGTCCACATAGCACATCCATCCTTGTATATGGTCACCTAGAATCTCGCTAACTCCCTGAGGCATCGGGAATTTAATCTTCTGGTAATAAGTAGAGACCACTGCCCTGATCTGGTTGAGCACCGGTCGGCCAATGATGGCGTGGTAGGGAAACGAGATGTCGACAATTGTGTATTTTATCGGCGTCACCCGGGTGCGTGGGCTACTGCCAAACATGGTGGGCAATATAACTTGTCCAAGTGGCACTACCTCTGCTCCGCCAAATCCGGTCAATGGGGTGGATATCGGTTTCAGCCGGTCCGGGGTTATCCTCATCTGCTCGTAGGCTTTTGAGAATATCAGGTTTACGGAGCTCCGCTATCCACCAGCACTTTATGCACCTGATATTCATCCACATTAATTGTAATAACCAATTGGCAATCTAGTCTACCTGCGGTTAAGGCCAACGGATTAAGTTGCTCCCAAGTCTCTCCTGGTGAAAGATATCTCCTGCTCCAAGTACGCTTCCGGCATGATTGCATTGGTGTACCCAATGTAGGCTCCACCCTGGAGTCTCCGTGTTATGGTTTCTCGGCCGTGAGCCGTGTCAGCTCCCAAGCTTCCTCCGTTGATCACGTTTATAACGCCTCTGCTCTGGGCATTCACTATGGTCCTACCACGCTCCTCGGGTGCCTCAATCATCTTCTACTTTCCTTTCCTGGGTGAGTAATCTCTTCTAGGGGATAAGGAATGTTCTGCCCCTCTAGCATCTTCCTTGGCGCTCCTGACAAACTCGACCAATTTTCCTTCTTTAATCAATCGTTCGATTTCATTCCTCAGGTGCGTACAGCCCTCCGTCCTGTGTCCAGGTTGACGGTGGTACACGCAGTATTTGCCCGATGACTTCATCCCGGGAGTCTCATTCAACGGCCTGGGTTCTGTCAACCATCTTTTTCTTTTTGCCACGGCCATCACCTCCAGAATGCCTCTATTTAACGGGGTGTACGTCTTTGGGGGCCTTTCCCTGTTGCGATCTCTGTCTGTGTTCCTACTGGAAAACGAAACCTGACGCGTTGCCATCATCTCGTCCGCGTAAACCATTTGGTTTGCGAGCATGTTGATATGTGCTATGGTGGGCTCAGTCAATTTGATTAGCTCCCCGGCGAACCTGCGATGGGTCGTACCCTTGAACAGCATCATCATGACCTGCCCGCCATGCGGCGCATCCACCTTCAACAATTCATCATTGAACCTCTTCATATAGTCCTGGAGGTTCTCCATTTCCCTCTGCTGCACTGCGCCAAGGTGTAGCAGGTTAGTCTTCATTCTCTTTTGGCTAGAGAATTGGTTCTCAAATTTTTCCCTTAGTTGCTCGTAGTCTGTTGTGGATCTGGCCTCCAGCCTAGGGAACCAATCCAGCGCAGCGTCCGTTAAAGTGGTGGATAGGATATTTGCCTTTATGTTTCTCGAGTAGTTGTGCAGGTTCAAAATGCTATCGACCTGATGGAGATGATCTGTAGCATCACTTCTTCCGTCGTATGGCTTGATCACTGGGATCTTGTCCCCTCTTTGCAATACCTCAGCCTCTATCTCATCCGAAAACGGGGTCCTACTGCGACCCTTCCCATGACTCTGAGTCACCTTCCTCGTCAACTCCGCCCTCTCGCGGTCTAGCTGTTCCATCCTCCTTGATATTACCCGCAGTATTTCTGCATCCTCATTCTTTGAATATGCAATCTCGGCGCGGTCGCGACCGCGTTCCATTCTCCGGATTACTTCCGCCCTCTCCCGGTCAAGCCGTTCCATCTTTCTCGCTATCTCTCGATCCAGGGTCCTATGGTCCCGTCTCTCCGACCTGTCGTAAGCAGTGGGCGATATCTCTCTGAAGGAGTCCCCCGTATCCTCATGTTCCTCATATCCTTGCCTTGATCTTCTCTCAGCCGCTCGAGATTCATGGGGCCTCGCCCGAATGTCCTTTGCCCTTTGTTCCGCTAGTCGTGGAAGCAAAGTCTCCAATGTAGTGTCCAGCACTGCTTTCACAGAGGCGTTGATCTGCACTTGCATCTCCGGGGTTATGGCGGCAGGGGGAAGGGCACTTCGTCCCGCGGCCATTGTCTTCTCCGAGCCGGCAAAGTCCGCATTTGGCGCCTCGGCCATTGGAACGTCTGCCGCGGGGTTCTCAGTGGTCGGGCCCTCAGCCGTGGGTTCCACCGTATTTGGTGCGGCGAAGGTTGGATCTGCATTCGTGGCTCGCAGCGGCCTCCCGGGCCCGCGCCTTCGTCGCGGCTCATTCTACGCTGGAGGAAGCTCCATCTCGGCTTGGGTCGCTGTCTGTTCTTGGTCAGTCGGGTGCTGAGGGGGTTGCGTGTCCTCCATCCTAGCGCTCCTAGTCACAACTCCGTTAAATTCGGATCGGGTCCTTCTTCCTTGAATGGCAGTAGATCGTATTATATATACGTGTCGGTTACAAGTGAATGGTCTAGTAATACAACGAGTCTATCTCAAATCAGGCCTACACTATGTATCTCGCGTAGACTTGGTCCGGAACACCTCGAACTAACGCCTTGATGCTTGGATGGCAGTGTGATATCGGTGACTAGATTAGATGTATGTCGGTGATTGTCTTCGACATGATATCGAGGATGCCCCCCGACGTGATATCGGTGATGTGGTGGTGTGACGTATCAAAGGTGCACGAGGTAATCCCGATTTCGAATGCGATATCGAGAGTGAGATCAGGGATGTATTTCGATGTGATGCGTGGTAGCTGAGGGATAATAATTGCTTACTTTGGGATCCGAGTACCGCGTATTTATAGACCTCGGGATCCAGGGACCACAGTAACATATCGGTGATTATTACCGATATGACATCGAAAGGGCCCCCGATATGGTCCAATATGGGCCTGATTTGGGCCAGGCCCAATATGCGGGAAATGCTCATATCAACTTATTTAATTATATCCCAATAACTTTCAATTCTTGAGACATTTATTTGAATTGTCCTAATAAAAAACGCTTATAAATTATATCTTAATTATATTTTAATCTAGGGACACTTAGAAAAAAAGGCGCGGGACTAATTAACCTTTCCCACACTTATTTGGTTCACAAGTTCCTCTTTTTCACTTTTCCTTCTAATTAACTTTACCCTAAAAAAACTGGCGCCTTTATTCCTTAAAATTACAGCCAAATTCCAGCGGCTGTAATTTTTATTCTCTTCCACGGACGCTCGAAGCAGACTCGATTCACCGCCCCAATTCTTTATCATATGTAAGTTAAAATTTCATTGCTATTGTCTAATCTTTTCCTTCTCTGAGATTCGAAGGCTTATAATGGTTTCTTGTTGATTGTGGATTGAGTATATGGAGTATATTTAGATTTCAATGCATATACATCTGGGTTTATCCAATTTGTGCCTAAGTGGTGGGAATTGTTGATTGCTTGATGCGATTGTGTTTTTCTTGAGTTTTACTAAAAAAATAAGTTGTAAACTGTCATTGCACATTATACACAATTGAATATTTTGGTGATTGAAGAAAGCAAAGCAAGTTCTTGTCATGAATGATGTGCGACTATGTAATCTTGTAATGAAGTATTTGGGTAGCAAGCAAATGAAAATAGAACTACAAGCAACCATCTTGTGGAAAAATTTGATCTCCCTGTGTTTGATGAAAGTTCTTATAATTCAAGACTCCCTTTGGATTCTCAGTTCTGTACTATAAGAAAGCACGAGAACAAACTTTCTTGTAGAGGATCATAGAGGAAAAGATAAATTAATAAACAAAATGAAGGGTTAATAATTTCCTCTGCGTTCTGTTGCAGGTGAAACCCAATGAATGAGTATATTAAATTAAGTTTGATGGTTGTTACCAAAAGAGAGTAGAAAGTTCTTTTCTGATATATCCTTCCTTCAGTTAAACAAACAACAAACAATGAATTTAAAGCATCCTATGGACATGCTTAAGGATCCCTCATGAGAATAGTACTTGATAAAAACACCCGTTAATACAGTGATTCTTGTTCTATTTTGTCAGATAAGTATGTGGACTCCATTAAAGTGTACGATGAAAGTGTCAAAACTATTCTGATTGTGTAGCGAAGCACTACTTTATCTTTGATCAGTATATAAGGACCTAATCCGATGCTTATCCAGCGAAGTACAACGGCAACAAATTGATGTGATGTTATATATAAGAAATAAATTGGCCAATGAACTACTCATTTTAAATTATGCAGAAGTGGTTTACTTTTGGAAATAACACTTAACAGAAGATCCGTATATGATTATGTCTTGATTCTATAACATTGGTACGCCTCTTCACATTTTGCAATTGATAGTACTTGTGTTGTAAGAACTAACTAGTTGTTTAGGTTGTTAGAACTGATTTCTTGCTCGACAACTAATTAAGGTTATGCTAAGATAATTGTTTAGGAATTGGTTTTTCTGTTTCTTTATGAATGTTTGTTAGGATTCATTTTGTAACGTAATTTTTTGTTTTGTTGTTCATGATGTCGTTAAAGAAGGCATATATGTGATAATTTAGTTTTAACTTGAATAAAGTCTCTAATCTTTTAATTCAAGGTAGAAATAAAGGTTGTTAGTGCTTTTGAATTTTCATGAACAACTTACTCCCAGTTACATTTTGATTAAAGTTTACTTTGGTTTTCTACTTTCCTTATTATAAATTAATCTTCTGATATGTTTTTTTTAGAGTAATCTTCTGATATGTTCTATATGATATTCACATGAAATTTCATGCTATGAAATATTGTAAGTTGGTTGTCATGCCCAAAAAAGGATCATTATTTCTTTCATTTTGTTCGAACTTCACAATTTACCTTCGAGTAACCTTATCTTAGTAGGTTCAACATGGATAAGAGTTGGATGAATAAACGTAGGTATACAGAAGAATATGAACATGGACTAAACCAATTCCTTGATATGGCTTTTAACAATGTTTCCATCGGTGGCAAAATCATTTGCCCGTGAAAATATTGTAAGAATGGGAGATGGGTAAATAGAGACACTACAAAAGAACATTTGATAGTTGATGGGTTTATGAAGGGATATACATATTGGATCCTACATGGGGAGAATTATGTGTCTGTTGAAGACAATAACCCACATAATGAACATGTTGATATGTTCAATGACATGCATAATTTGGTAAATGATGTATTTGGGGTTGAAGATGCGGATAGAAATGTCGAAGAAGAACCGAATGAACAAGCCAAAGATTCTACAAATTATTGGATGATGCTCAAGAAGAATTATATCCAGGGTGCAAGAAATTCTCGAAGTTGAAATTCATTATCCGTCTTCTTCACTTGAAGTGCACGGGTAAATGGTCTAATAAGTCATATACGGATCTTCTTGAATTAGAAAGAGGCTTTTCCTGGTGTAACAGATTCTTTACCTGCATCTTTCTATGAAATTAAAAAGATAATTGGGGCGTTGGGACTATCTTGTATCAAAATTCACGCATGCCCAAATGATTGCATGTTATATAGGAAAGAATATGAGAATGCTACTCAATGTCATGTCTGTAGTGCATCAAGATATCTTGAACCCAAAAGTATTTTGGTGGATGACGATGACGATGACTCAGCGAAGAAAAAAAAGATACCAGCAAAGGTTCTGAGGTATTTTCCATTAAAGCCTAGGTTGCAAAGACTCTATATGTCATCTAAAACGGCATCCTCTATGAGATGGCATAAACAAGAACGCACCAAAGATGGTCATTTGAGGCATCCTAGCGATTCTCCTGTTTGGCATGATTTTGATCATAAACATCAGGATTTTGCTGAAGATTCGAGAAATGTAAGGCTTGGCCTAACAGCGGATGGATTTAGTCCCTTCGGAACTATGAGTACGAGTCACAGTATATGGCCTGTGATTTTGACCCCATACAACATACCCCCATGGATGTGCATGAAAGATCCTTTTTTCTTCTTAACATTACTAATTCCTGGTCCTTCATCCCCTGGAAACAACATTGATGTGTACTTGCAGCCACTAATAGAAGAAGGGATAATTCTATCAAACCCCCCAAACTATGGGATCATTTACCGCACAGGGTCAGAACATTAGTTTTAGCGGCAGTGCCCCCTAAACTTTGGTCGTTTGTGCGAATTTCTCCATTTTCCAGTTTTTTGCAATTTTTCCACCAAAAATCACCGAAAAAATTATTTAAAGTTTGACTAAAACCTTCGATTCGATGAGACGGTTCTGATGGTGGTGACGGTGTCGCAAAATTCAAAGCCAATACACGGGAAATTTAATTTAAGTGTATTGCACTTAAATTAGAATTCCCATCTTATAACTTTGAATTTTGCATCACCGTCACCATCATTGGAACCGTCTCATCGAGACGAAGGTTTTAGTCAAACTTTAAATAATTTTTTCGGTGATTTTTGGTGGAAAAATTGCAAAAAACTGGAAAATGGAGAAATTCGCACAAACGACCAAAGTTTAGGGGACACTGCCGCTAAAACTAATGTTCTGACCCTGTGCGGTAAATGACCTCATAGTTTGGGGGGTTTGATAGAATTATCCCATAGAAGAACTACAAGAACTATGGGTAGGAGTAAGAACATATGATGCAACAGCTAAGCAGAATTTCAATATGCACGTGGCATTACTGTGGACTATAAATATGTTTCCTGCTTATGCAAATTTATCCGGCTGCAGCACTAAAGGTAAGCTTGCTTGTCCATCATGTCATAAGGACACATGTTCTAAATACTTGCCTCGGAGTCGTAAACAATGTTATTTAGGCCATCGCAGGTTTTTGAATCGTTATCATCCTTATCGGACAAATGCAAATTCTTTTGAAGGCAATGAAGAACATCGTGGGGTACCTACCCCTCTGACTGGGGATATGATGTTAGATGAGTTAGATGGATTTAATATTAAATTTGGTAAGAAAGTAGGTAACAACCCATCTCTTCCACATAACTGGAAAAAAAGAAGTATTTTCTTTGACTTGCCATATTGGAAAGATATCATATTACGTCACAACTTAGATGTAATGCACATTGAGAAAAATGTTTGTGACAATGTGATTGGGACATTGATGAATTTGGAAGGGAAGACAAAAGATCATATAAATTCCAGACTTGATTTGAAAGCTATGGGCATCAGAAGAGACCTCCACCCTATTGTTCAAGAGTCTGGAAAATCGTACTTGCCCGCTGCTTGCTTTTCAATGAATAAGAAAGAGAAAGAAATACTTTGCGAAATACTTCAGAATGTCAAAGTACCCGATGGCTATGCTTCTAATATTTCTAATCGTGTACAGGTTCGGCCATATAAAATTCCAGGCCTGAAGAGTCACGACAACCATGTATTAATGCAACAATTACTCCCAGTTGCTTTGCGTAAAATATTACCAAAGGCTGTTCGAATACCTTTGATTAAATTGTGGAGCTTCTTTAGACAACTTTGTTCTAAAGTCCTTAATCCTCAAGATTTGGTTCGTATAGAAGCAGAGATCGCCAAAACTCTTTGTGACCTAGAGAAAATATTTCCTCCGTCCTTCTTTGATATCATGATTCATTTACCTATGCATTTGGCATATGAGGCTCGGGTTGCAGGACCAGTACAATACCGTTGGATGTATCCAATTGAAAGGTACTACTATTCGTCATGTTTGTTATTGTATTCATTGTTATGTTGTATTGACACACACTTATACTCTTGAATGGATTACCAGATATTTAGCTACGTTGAAATCATATGTACGTAACAAAAGTAGTCCAAAAGGTTCGATTGCTGAAGGATACTTGATGGAAGAGTGCTTGACTTTTTGTTCTAGGTATTTAGATGATGTGGAGACCAAGTTCAACAAAGTTAAAAGAAATGATGGTATAGGTGGCGAGATTGCATCTGAGTTTTCTGTATTCTCCAATCTTGGGGATCACAAGGGCATGGTAAAGCCTACAACTTTTTCAAAGGAAAAGATCGACAAGGCACACCAATATATATTATTCAATTGCAATTCGATTGAGCCATACATAACGTAAGTATGTTAAGTTACATAGTTTTCTAAATCATTTAGTTTACTTGATATTTGATATTTTTTATTGTTTAAATTGTGTGCAGAAAGCACAAGGCGATTGTTGAACATGAAAATCCACGCCTCAATAAGAAAGATGTTGAACAACTTCACTCAAAACCTTTTTCTAGTTGGTTTTATAATCATGTAAGTCAGCAAATAGTTAAAATGACTCACATTTCTTTTTGTATCATGATTATTTATGTTTAGTTGATTAAGTGGCATAATATGATAATAATTTCTATTACCTAATCTGTATAGGTTGAAGATTTGCATCTTAGGGGAGTTCAAGTATCCAAGGAGCTTAGAGCCTTAGCTCGAGGTCCTAACCCACAAGGGAATAGATACAGAGGGTTTGTTATCAATGGATTTCGGTTCAATGTCAAAAGTTATGAAATCCTACAAAAGGTTCAAAATAGCGGGTTGGTTGTCACTACACAAACTAGCAATTTTGCAAGTCGAAATGACAACAATCCAATCGTTGGTGATGTGACTTACTACGGGGTCTTAAAGGATATCATTGAACTAGATTATGATGACGACAAAAAAGTAGTGATGTTTGAATGCGACTGGGTGTCAACAGCAAGCGCGCAAAAAGTAGATGAATATGGGTTCACATTAGTCAGTTTATCTCGACTAAGGCAACATAATGAGCCTTTCATCTTAGCTTCTCAAGCGCAACAAGCCTTTTATGTTGAAGATCCTACTGAGAAAGGGTGGCATGTCGTTGTTAAGACAAAACCTCGAGACTCATTTGAAATGGATCCAATTTTAAATTTAGATGCAAGTTCACTTCACCGAAATGATTTTGAGGAAGTGCATTTGCATAATGAGAATGAGCAACAAAATTGGGTTAGGGAAGATGCCGAAGGAGCTGTTTTTTGAGAAATTATTAATTTTTATTGAATAATTTGAAAGACTTTTAAGGTTGCATTTAGGTTTCGACTATTGAATTTTTATGTTTAGCCTATACTTTTTTGTCGCTTCAATTAGTAATTGTTTGAATTTGTTACATTGCTACATCTTTTGTTTGTTTTACTAAATTTATGTGTATTAGATCAACATCATTTACTTGGTAAGTTGTTTGTTACCATTGTATACGAAGTCCTGTTTTGTTTTCTTTTTTGTTATTGGATAATTTACTAATTTGTTTATATGTTTTTATTATTGAATAATTTACTAATTATTTTATATGTGTATATTACAGATTACAGAAAATGCCTGCAGAGACGAGAAACTACACGAGCCTTGTTAGACATCAAACTTCTGCACCTCAACCACATTATGGTCTTCAAAAAGGTGAAATCTAAGGGCAATGATTTTATGCTTTGAATCAAAATCTCGAGTTTTCTAACTAAGTGTAGTCGTTATCTTTAATTTATCTTTAAAGGATCACGTCGGCTTGGTGTGACTTCAGCTTTGCTTGAAAGATATACTATGCAACCGAATCCAAACACCAACCAAATTACTTGTGATGCTCTTGAATCTGATGACAGCGAACAAACTCAAGTTGAGCCTACTCTTGATGCAGTGGAACCTGGTGTGTTTTTTTTTTTTCCTTTCTTTCTTTCCTTTTTTTCTATAAATTTTATAAAAGCTCTCTTTCTCATGCATTGGCAATTACAATACCAGAAATTGAGTTTTTAGAAGTATTCCTACTTTTTGTTTGATATCTAGTTGTAGTATATAGCTTTTCTGTAAGTAAGCTTTTCTTTAAGTACGAATTATCATGCTGATTAGCGTTATTTTCAATTCTGGAAGGATGTTACGATGTTGTGTTTCATTTGTGATTTTGTAGAGCTGGTTTTAACGATGATCCTCTTCAAAAAATTAAGAAATACATTTTCTCGAATGAAATTTATCATGTTTGTGAATTTATTAATGTAGCTACTCGGAAAAAGAAAAGAGGACGAGGACCTACCATGATGCCTAAAACTTGGTGTGTACAAGATGGAAAACGTGTTGCAGTTTTAGTTAATGATCTTGGGCAGCCAATTAAAGAGAATACAAGCACATTAGCTCATTTTTTGGGCACAATAGCACGAAATGGGAAATTGTGTCCACTCCAATATAAAGATTGGAGAATAATGCCTCAAACCTACAAACAACGCATGCTTGAACTTGTCAAGGTTAGTTTCATTGTTTAAGTGAATTTTATGCTTTGAGAGGTACTATTTATATTTAATGCATATATATATATATATATATATATATATATAATGCTTGTGACTTTTAATTTTCCTACAGCGTAGATTCGACTTATCTGCACAACAAGATACTTTTGTCTTGAGGTCTATTAATAAGAAATGGAAAAGTTGGAAAAGCTTTGTTAAGAAAGAGACTTTTCACCCAAATAAGTCTATTGAAGAACAACTAGCTAAACTACCAGAAAGAGTGCTTGAGGATCAGTATAAAGTACTCGTTGAGCATTGGTTGGAGGATAAAACTGAAGTATGAAAATAATTCTCTTTTCATCTTACTCAAATCCATTATTTTAAAATTCACTATTATAGTCTTTCACTTTTTTCAGGCGAGAAGTGAAAAGAATAAGCTAGCTCGTGGAGAAGTTGACTATATCCATCGCCTGGGCAAGAAAAGTCTTGCAACAGTGAAACAAACAATGGTAATATGTTAAAGAAATTTAAAGATCAAATATAAAGATCAACTTTTTTAATCTGGTGTTTTGTGTAGTTTGAGGAGTTGGGTAGATATCCTACCAGAGTTGAGATGTTTAAAGAAGTTTACTACAAGCCCGACGGCACAGCTGAAAGTGATGAAATACTTGCACTAGTAGTAAGTGGAATATTAAATTTTAGAATCTGATTCCTTGTTAATTGAATATATTGTTCAAAGTATCTTACTTGATTCCTTGTTAATGGAAGAGGAAGCTGCCAAAAATCCTAAAGATTTAACTGCGAATACGGCTTTTTTTGATCTAGATGACGCCTTTTCAGCGGTAATGGGGAAAGATAAGAATGGACAAGTGCGCATGTATGGAACTGGAATAACATCAATTGATGTTTGTGGGAAAAAACCAAGTCGTGCAACACTTATTAAAGAAAACTCAGAGTACAAAGAAAAGTATCAGCACGCTACAGAGGAAAATATCACATTGTGAAAAGAGTTTGAAGAGTTCAAGGCAATCGTAAATAGTAAGTTACAGGGTATTGGACAACCCAAGATTGAAAGAGCTCAAGTAGAATATCCTAATGTACAACATAGCTCTCAAAGTCTCCCACTTACAGCTTCTAACACTCAACGTTCATCTAAATCAGCTTCTCGTCAACCTGTTATTAGGGTAAACATTATGAACTTTGAGCTAATTATGAATAAATACGTGATCTAATTGTTGATGCATTGAGTTAGTAATAAGTTGCAAAATGTAGGTTGGGTCTAATGTTGTTCTAAAGAACTTCGGTGATAACGAAGTAGTGGCGAATGGTGTCATAAGTGAGATGGACAACGTGAGGGTCAATGGCATGGATTTGGGGCCTCAATTTTGTTCAGTAATAATCCAGGTTATAATGAAAAAAGAGGAGCGGTTGTTTTTCCCGTATGGGCATTGTCAAACAATTGGAGATACTCTTGGAGCACCTGTTGCATGGCCTTCATACTTGGTATATTCGTTTCTTAGTTCTATGCTTTTTAATTGTGTGATTTATTTATTAGTAGGAATGAGGAAAAGAGAATCTTGATGTTTTATTGAACTCTTTGCTTCGCTTTCATTATTTTGTACTTGTCCTGTTTGGACCTTCAATACTTGCATTTTATTCTTCTCCATATTCTTGTTTGATTTAGTTTCAAGCTTTTAAGTTGGACCTTTATTACTTGTATTCTTCTTTTCATATTCTTGTTTGATCTAGTTCCACACTTATAAGTTGGTGTCTGTTAAAGCTAATAAATGATGTCATTTTATTTTGTTATAATTTCGATACAATTATGTGCAGGTGGCATTAGACAATGGTGATTGGTGAGAGCTAATGCAATTTGGAGCTTGTTGCTAAACGATTGTTTTCGTAAAGTTTCAGTGATCGTGTCTCTTGATAATTTCATGCATATTCCTTACTTAGAAGTTGACTAGATGGTGGTTTTAGGTACATTAATAGTTCTACTATTTTGACTAGAGAATAAATGATAGTGATTTTGGACGTTTGATTATTTTTTGCATATGACAGTGAATTCCATATCGATTTGTGTTCAAGTTTAAAAATATTCAGGTTTTTATGTTTGTGTGATTATTTGTGGATGTTATTTTATTGTGGTAGAATATAATGGTCTCTATTGCTATGAGCACTTTTAGCACATACAAATGATTTAGTTCTTGTCATATATAAACCAACTTTTGGATGCTAACAAGAACCAAAAAAAAAGTCCTGGCGAAATATATTATTAAAATCATATAGGAGACAATGATTTGTCTCTCAAAAAATGAACTTATGAGACTTAAGTAAATGTTCCAATAATGTGTATTCTGAGAAATCTACTTTTAGGACACCAATTTGTGTCTTCAGAATTTAAATAAGAGACGCAAGTAAATGTCCTTAGAGACAATTCAAAATTTTGAATTTCTTATTGAACATTTTTTTGTGTCTCGAAAGCTCAGTTAGTAGACACAAATAAATGTCTTAAAAGATATATCATGAAAATGTAAATCATTGACGAGACATTTGAGTTGTGTCTCGTAAGTTTACTTTGGGACACATATATATTAAGAAAAATGTCCTATAGTCTTTTGCGACACAAGTATATGGGACATAGTTGTTATGTGTCCTAAAAATTTGTAAAAGTAGCAACACGTTGGTTCTTGGGACATTTTTCTGTGTCCCTAAAGACCAATTTTGTTGTAGTGTTCATATTAAAAACAACAAAAGAAATATATTCATAAAGAAAAAAGCACTAACTTAATAAAAATTATTTTTCATTACTTAAAATTATATATACATAGATATATACTACACTTGAAGGCAAAAAGGGCTTGTATTTTGCCCAGTAATAACTATCTGTTTCAGTCCCATACACTGCAATTCATAATAATAATAATAATAAAAATAAAAAGAGTACCATACACACCAACTGAGGACTAATTTAATTTTCCAAGGAATCGGGCTTTTTCCTTGAGAGTCGCGCTTAAAAACGCATTGAAAAGAAGATAATTAAGGAATGCGAGAATAATCCTCACAGGGAAATAATGAACTATTATCGACTAGTACCACTACAACAGATTGGGCCTTTACCGTCGGGCCCGTCAATTTGGGCCGACGATAAAGGCCCAATTATTACCGTCGGGCCCAATCCCGATGGTAAAGGGTTTTACCGTCGGCCTTTACAGTCGGCCCAAATCCGACGGTAAAGCCCATTACCGTCGGGTTTGGGCCGACGGTAATGGCCCATTTTATTAAAAAAAAAAAAATGATTTCGGCAGCCTTTTCCTTTTAAAAAAAATAATAAAATTAAAAAATGATGTCGACGGATATTTTTAATAAATAAAAAAAATGATCATTAAGCCGACGGTAATGATCTGATCCGTGTGATTTTATCACACGGATCAGTTCACGCCATGTCAGCGATCCGTGTGATAATTCACACGGATCGCTGACGTGGCACGCCCCACCCCCTTTTTTGTTTTTTTTTTTTAATTTAACCCCTACTCCTTCTAAATATCTATAAATACCCCTTATTCTACCCACTTAATTTATTCATTCTTCCATTCTCCAAAAACTATCTACTTTCTCTCCCAAAAATTCTTAATAACTAACAAAAATTTATCCATATTCACTAACTTATAATTAGAGTTTATTATTTGTTTTATTATTTTATTTCTACTTATGTTTTATTCATTATCTAACTAATAATAACTATAAAAAACTTATATTATCAAGATTTTATTTTAAATACGAAATTTTATTTATTATAATAAATAATTTTAAAAAATTGCTCGAAAATGTGAATGTTATTATTTAAATCGATTTCTTTTAAATTAAATCGCCAAATAAACATAAAAAATTTATTTAAAATCGTTTCTTTACAAAAAATCGCCAAAAAATTATAAAATAAATATTTAAAATCGATTTCTTTTAAATAAATCGGCAAAAAATTATAAATCAATTATTTTAAAATGATTTCTTTTAAATCAATTGTTTTAAATCATTTTTTTAAATGATTTTTTCAATATTTTTAAACCCTTACCGTCGGCTTTTTTAAATCATTTTTTTAAATCATTTTTTTAATTTGTTTTAATATTTTTAAACCCTTTACCAAGCCGACGGAAAAAACCCATTTTCCATCGACTTTAAGCCAACGGAATAAGAAAAAGGCTTTTCCGTCGGCAATAAGCCGACGGAAAAGCCCTTTTCCGTCGGTAAAAATTCGATGGAAAAAAGCTTTTGCGACGAGCTTTTTTCCGTCGACTTTTATCGACGGCTTTTGCCGACGGAAATGGGTATTTCCGTCGGCAAAAGAGCCTTTACCGACGGTTTTTGAGACGTCGGTAAAGGCTATTCCTCTTGTAGTGTACTATACTGAACAACATAGATATGGCCAGTTAGGTTCGGCTCGAGCCTTTCATTTTTATTTTTTTCTCTCATGATGATTAACAATTATTAGGAGCCCGTAGTGTGGATGCTTGTTGGAAAGCACGTACGTAATTTTCCGTATTATAAATTGATATTCGAGAATAATTGCGTAACATGTACAATCTTATGGTTTTAATTTCTCACCATAAAAAGTACGTATACGTAGTCAACCCTTAAACATGACATGAGCATATAAACAGTTAAAACTAATTACGGTGGTGGCATTGCAATGTGCATGCATTCAAAAACAGCCACCGGTGATTTGTGCACGATGCCAACTATTTCTTCGAATTTGGAGAATAAACCTTTAATTATGAATGCCTAATGAATAAATTCTCCCAATTGTTTAAATTTCTTTTTCGATATTTTAAGATTTTCCATGCATTTATATATAGACGACCAGCATCTTATATCCTTATTTTCTTAACCCATAACTAATTATATGTATTGAGTTGCCATCTCATCTAAAAGTTTAACTCAATATGGTATCAGAGCTCAGGCCAAGGAGGAGGTCCTAGGTTCGAATCTCACCGCCACCCGATTATCAAAAGTGTCACGTGACAGGCGTAACAAAATGAGGTACAGCCTACACATGAGGGGGCGTGTTGGAGATAATATATAATATTAAATATTTACTCTCTCTAACAGTTTAAGCTTTTAGATGAGATAGCAACTCAATACTATGTACCATTTGTTTGTAATTAAGAAAAAACATGATATCTTAGTATCTAATTAAATGCTTTAATTTTCATCTTAATTTATATATTCCTACAATCATTGTAAACTTACATGACAAATGAATTGATGTGGGTGGACAGTCTCAAACCAAATAACAGAAAGAAAAAGAAGAAGAAAAGACTTGAGTATATAGGTACAGTGAACTAAACCAGCTGACTTTTATTTCATTCAGACCTTAATTAAGCGATTATATATAACATGAATTGGGACAAAAAAATGATTCTTCCATGTCTCAAAATGAACGTGCCATTATACCGTGCTTTACAAACTCTAATCATAGATCAGCGAGATTTTAGGTGCTCAACCATTTAACACAACTCATCGCCGAAATGAAGTACATTAATGAAGGTGATAAAATAACACATGCCTTTACTTAACTCATTACAAGTACTTGATAAACAATAGATTAATTGTTGTCTACGCTATGAAATAACACACCAATTAGCATATTTAGCCGGAGATTAAACACCTACGACGCCGATCTCCCCTAATCCACACGTATAGCTTATTCCTAAATCGTATGGGACAACTCTCCAATCCATGTGAGATGATATTTACAGTTTACTTCAATATTGTCGTCACATGACTAATTCTCCATTAATCCATCATTTATTTTTTTGTATTCTTCCAAAGTTATAGCCCTTTGACACAGTCACTTAAATATTTAATTCGTAGGGGAAAGTGGAAAATACTAACTGTAATTTGTAAAGCTTTAAATTACATTCTTAATCATCATCAATTCCTTTTCTATCACCAACCTTAATTTTCTCTCAACAATTTACGTCTTCATGTTAACTATAAGTCTATAACCGACCCTCGAAAAATGCTTAGTATGGTATAGCACAAACAAGTATTAGCTAATCATTTAATAAACAAGGATTTTTGGCACAACTTCCCTATTTTAAATTTACATAAAATTGACACATGTCATGTAACGAATTAATAGAAACATTGCTCCCGGGGTTAAGCAAAATAGGCACCATTTTAAAGAGAGAAAAAAAGACATTTTCTCTGTCGAGCCCCTCCAATTTTCATACATTATAAAACACACCCTATACATGAAACTGCAGCTACATCCGGTGGTGTACAACTTTTGAAGATTACACAAGATGTAATTTGTTTATTTATTACTTACATAGGTTAATGTGCATATTTCACATAACGACACGTTGGTACTTTGCCTGTTTAGTTTTTATAGGGATAATTTGCTAATCACATAACATATTAGATAAACTGTTAGTAGCCCCAAACAAAAATACTGGACCTGGTCAGTACAATCATTGGTTGATCAATTCGATTACTTGAAGTCACAATAGTGGGATTATTAAAATTCACAATCTTAATCATCAGTTAGTAGCTGAGTGTTGGACTTTTCTTTATGGAAAAAGAATGATCTAATAACAGCAAATCTATGCGCTTAGTGTTATGAGTTAGTAGGACAATTTCATATATGATATTAATAAAGAATGTATGAAAATAAATTATTGAAGGGGAAAGGAAGAAGTAGTGGAGTGGTGAAGGTAGCGCAAAGTTTGTGGTTCCAGCCTTGCACTCCAATTCGGCACAACGAATCGTTCTCAAAAAGTTAATTAATATTGAAAAGAGGGTACAACACACTATATGTTTGCTTCAAAGCTAAACCGATTCTCACTCGCTTCTTCACACTCCATACCCCCCCCACCCCCCCACCCCCACCCTGCCGCCGCAACTTTACCCCTTCAAAATCCCAAATGCCTTCTGAATAATGACAAATAATTTATCTATCTTAATATTTAGGGAAAATTATAGCTATGTTGTTAGGATCATACTAAAAGATTTGTTCTTGTTCGAAGAACAACAAAAAAACTCCTAAGAAATTAAAATTAAATATTTAAACTAAATTACTTTTAATTTTCTTCTTACTCCAATACGTACAAACACATTATAAATACATAAAATAAAATAAACTTCCTACTAACACACTACTCCATAATCTTATCTCATTACATATTTGATATTATCAAATACATAAAATTAAATAATTAATAATTAAAAAATTATATTAATAAGTATAATATGTTAGACCCATAACTTATGCCCATTAATCAAATCCCAAAATCTTAAAGTTAAGAGTGAGACAATTCATCTTTAATTATTCATCTATTTATATGAAAAGCATGGTAGGTCGTCAGATAGAAGAACACTGAAGTGTTTAGAAGCATACAAGAACAGAATTAAAAGGGTTTTTAAAAAAAAAAATGGTCATTTATCGTGGACTCGATATGAGAATAGTCTGTTATTGAGGCTTAGTCTAATTTTGGCCATTTATCGTGTTTTTGGTCCAATTTTGGGCCTCTGACCAAAATTACTGTTGGATTTGAGGATTTTGACAATTTTCAGGCAATTTTTACCAATTTTGAACTTTTTTTCTTTTTTGCATTTGCACCCCAAGACATATATATATATATATATAAATTTCTTATACCTTTAACAATTTATAAAAGTTTTTAAAATTATAAAATAAATACATTTTTTTAAAAAAAACTAATTCATTATCTTCATATATATATACAATTTTTTTATATTTATAAAAGTTATAAGAAATTATAGCAAAAAAATATATTAAAAAAACAAATTCATCATCTTCTTATATATCTATATAATATTCTTATAATATCTTTAACAATTTATAAAAGTTCAAAAAGTTACAACAAACAAAAAAAACATTTAAAAAAAAGAATTAATTCATTATAATATATATATAACATTTTCTATATCTTTAACAATTTATAGAAGTTATAAAATATATGATAAAAAATACATTGAAAAAAAAAACAAAAATCATCTTCATCATCCCTTCTCGGAAATCCCAACCCCCCACCCAATAGACGGTACCACCACCGTTGATGAAGATGATTTTTCAATAATTTTTTATATAACTTAAAGTTTTTAAATTGTTAAAGATACATGAGAATTGTATATATATATATATATATAAATGAAGTTGATGAATTAATTTCTTTTTAAAAATATATTTATTTTTTTGTTTTTTTATAATTTTAATAACATTTATAAATTGTTGAAAATATATAAAAAAAAACTGTATATATATATATATATATATATATAAATATATATGAAGATGATGGATTAATTTTTTTAATTTTTGTTTTGTTTTTTATAAATTTTATAAATTGTTATAGATATAAAAAAAAATGTATATATATATATATATATATATGTAGATGATGAGTTAATTGTTTTTTGAAATGTATTTTTTTGTTATAATTCTTATTAACTCTTATAAATGGTTAAAGATATAAATATATATATATATATGAAAATGACTAATTAATTTTTTTTAAAATGTATTTTTTTGGTTCTTTATATTTTTTATAACTTTTATAAATCTTTAAAGATATTAAAAATTATATACATATATATATATATATATATATATATATATATATATATCTGTGTGTGTGTGTGTATGTGTGTGTGCTTTGGGGTACAAATTACAATTTATTTTGGGGTGCAAATGCAAAAAAGAAAAACAAGAAGGTCAAAATTGCCTAAAATTGTCAAAATTGGTCAAAATCCCCAAATTCGGCAAAACTTTTGATTCGAGGACCAAAAAACACGATAAAGGACCAAAATTAGACTAAGCCTCGGTGAAGGACTTTTCATACTGAGGCCACGATAAAGGACCAATTTTGGAAAATATCCGAATTAAGAACACTTCCTACTAGACCAGAACAAATAATACATGAAAAAAAAATTTATTCGACTCATGATTTGATTTGGTTCACATAGCTAGCTACCATAATTAATTGAGAATACAGCCTGATTATTGTTTGTACTATCAGCAAATAGAAATATTGTTTAAAAAAATTGAAGTTGTGCACTACAAAAAAATCGGGTCATTCCCGACCGCAAAGCCGGTCGGGAATGACCCATGTGCGGTCGGGAATGACCCTTTCCCGACCGCTATTCGGTCGGGAAGAAGCAGTCGGCGTTGCTTCGGTCGAAAAAAGTTTTCCGACCGCCTTTCGGTCGTCCCGGGGTTTTTCCGACCGCCCAATCCCGATCGAAAATCAGTCGGGAGTTTCCCGACCGCAATTCGGTCGGGAATAGTTTAAATATTATTCCCGACCGAATTGCGGTCGCGAATAAAACTCGCCAGAATAAAAAAAAATCATATTCCGGTAATAATTATCGAAATATTATTATTTTTAATATTTTGAAATATTTTCGATTTATTACCCAATCTAAAACATTCTTTAGCTTTTTTGTGTTGTAGATGGACAATTAAATTTTGGATTTATTGCTCAATCTAAAGCACAAAAAAGTTAAATAAGTGTTTATTTAAAATAGAATAAAATGCTTGTTTCAAGTTGAAGAAAGAAGAGAAAAAATTTGTTTTGTGGAAAAAATTGTTTGAAGATGAAAGAATAAATTGTGTGTTGTAGAAAAAAAAATTTGGAATAAAGAGAAAGTTGAAGAAATAATGTAAAGTAGATGAAAAAATGAGGAGAATGATGAAGTGTATTTATAGGAAAAAGTTAAAAATTTTGAATTTTCGTAAAATTTGAATTTCCCGCCTAGTTCCGCCAATTTTTTCGAGTATTCTCGACCGAATTTCGGTCGGGAAAAGTTTAAAATTTGAAAATTTAGCCAACCCGCCAAATTTTCAACATTTACCGACCGAATTTTGGTCGGCAAATTATTTATGCCCAGAAACGGCCAAATTCCCGACCGAATTTCGGTCGGGAATAACTATGAATATTATTCCCCACCGAATTTCGGTCGGGAAAAATAGTAAAAAAAAAAAATCGATTTTTTAAAAAATCTTGATGTGTTTGTTAAGTATAACTATATATTCTCAATAAATACATGAATTGCACTAACAACTAGTTAGGTTAATGTTCTTTTAATTATGAAATTAGTATAGATTAACATATAAGTTAAGTTAGTTTGGAGTTTCACATATATATTAATCATACATAGTATAGAGTATTCCCAATTGGCAATTAACATTTGTTACAAACATTAGTATAAAGAGGCTAATTGTGTATATATTAACATATGTTTAACATAATCATAAGTAGTTACATTATTAGCAGCTACATATACCAATCTATTTATAAGTGACAATATGAATCGACGCTTCAAACGATTCATCAACGTGCAACTATTTTTTTTTTTTTTCAGTAATATATAACTAATATTGATGTACTTGATCATTAAATCAACGATTTATCTAAAATGAAGAGCGAAATTGTGAAATTTAAAATATGAATATTATTCCCTACCGAAAATCGGTCGCCAATACCCCTAATTCCCTACCGACTTTCGGTCGCGAATAAGTATTCTCGACCGACTTTCGGTCGCAAATAAGTATTCCCGACCGAATTTCGGTCGGGAATACTTATGAATATTATTCTCGACCGAATTTCGGTCGGGAAAAATAGTAAAAAAAAATAATTTCGATTTTTTGAAAAATCTTGATGTGTTTGTTAAGTATAACTATGTATTCTCAATAAATACATGAATTGCACTAACAAATAATTAGGTTAATATTCTTTTAATTATGAAATTAGTATAGATTAACATATAACTTAAGATAGTTTGGAGTTTCACATATATATTAATCATACGTAGTATAAAGTATTCCCAATTGCGATTAACATTTGTTACAAACGTTGGTATAAAGAGGCTAATTGTGATATATATTACCATATGTTTAACATAATCATAAATAGTTACGTTATTAGCAGCTACATATACCAATCTATTTATAAGTGACAATATGAATCGACGCTTCAAACGATTTATCAACGTGCAACTAATTTTTTTTTTTCAGTAATACATAACTAATATTGATGTATTTGATCATTAAATCAACGATTTATCTTAAATGGAGAGCGGAATTGTGAAATTAAAAATATGAATATTATTCCCTACCGAAAATCGGTCGCCAATACCCCTAATTCCCTACCGAATTTCGGTCGCGAATAAGTATGCCCACTTTCCCGGCCGAATTCCGGTCGGGAATACTTATTCCCGACCGAAATTCGGTCGGAAAAAGTATTCCCGACCGAACCGCGGTCAGGAATGCTTTTTTAAAAGTTCCCGACCGAAATCCGGTCGGGAATGCTCCCGACCGATTTTCGGTCGGGATTTTTCGGTCGGGAAAACACCCGAATTCTTGTAGTGGTGTAATTCTCCAAAAACTTAAACATAAATTATCAAAACAAATTAATATTTTAAAATAAGATATATAAAACTAATTCTATGATCAGAATCGATTAAATTATATATTGATCATACTTTTCTCTTAAAAAGTTATCTAGAGACTTTAAAACATATTCTACAAGCTCTATATATATAAAATACATCTAAATGTAATACATATCTCTATTATATAAATACACACTCCCTGAAATTAACGTTTAATGACAATAGCGAATTGCTTCAGAATTTTAAATGACCTTAATTCAGAGGAGGTGTGATTTCCTAATTTCTGTAGAGGTTTCTGTTATTACACAAAATCTAGGGATGCAGCTGTTATTATCCTTAATCCTTAATATTGAATAAACTTGTGTGTTTGTGTGTCAGTGTGTGTAGAATATGCTTTTGTATGTCACTTGTGCAAGTTTCCTTCGTTAATATGCCTACTTTTTGAGTTCCTAAGATCAAAAGTGCAAGAAAAGAAGATAAAAATAATAATCAGTGAATAACATTTTCATTTCACGGGTTCCCTTTTTTCTTTTCTAACACACCACCGCCAACTCGTTCACTTGCTATATATAGCATACTCCCAACTCCTTTTATAAATATCCCCCACCCCACCACCTCTTTCCACTTCCTTTTCTCCTCATAAAAACACACTAAAGTAAACCAGAAAAAAGAAGCTCAAGTTTCAGAAGTATGCAAACTCAAGAAGAAGTAATGATGATGATCAAGGGCAAGCGCAGCAAGCGGCGATACAACCCCTCAACGACCACTAGTTCATCTAACACCACAGATCTCGTCTTGACGAGCGACTTCGTTTCCGGCACCACTTCCGATCATGATCAAGATGAACAAGACATGGCCAACTGTTTGATTCTATTGGCTAAAGGCAGAGGAGACCATCATCATAAGCCATCTGATCATCAAAACGAGATCATTAGTTTCCAGTGTAAGACTTGTAACAAAAGTTTCCCTTCATTCCAAGCGCTTGGTGGCCATAGAGCCAGTCATAAAAATAAACCACCGATTGCTACTATCATAAGAGACACGAGTCCTAAGCAAATACAGGGTGATGATGATGATAGTACGATTCTTTCGCTTCAAATCACAAGTAGAGTTTCTTCGGAGAAAAAGGCGTCGAGGGTTCACGAGTGTTCTATTTGTGGAGCGGAGTTTAACTCCGGACAGGCCTTAGGCGGTCACATGAGACGACACAGGGCGGTACAGCCACCGGAAAACAAAAGGCGGAGGAACGATCTGTTGTCGTTAGACCTAAATCTTCCGGCACCATCAGAAGATCATCATGATCTCTTGGAATCCAAGTTTCCTTTTGGACCTACTAAAGAACAAGTCATAGTCTTCTCAAGTACCTCTTCATTGGTTGATTGCCATTATTAGTGTATTTTAACTTAACGTCAATTAATTCTTTTGTAAATTTATTTATCGCCGAGGAAAAATATTGTATTAGTACAATTTTATTTTATTTTATATATTTATACATAAGGTCTAAGTATATTTTCCTTTTGGCATCTACGAAGTTAATATTTAATTTGTTCTTCTCTTGTGAACATCTCGTAGTTGTTGATGGCAATGGATTCGTTGTGTTACTCTGAATTAATTCACCCTAATCAAAGGTGGACATGTGTTACAACCACAACATAATAGGGCATGAAATAAGATACAAACTAGCTAAGACTGAGAATCTATCCTTTGAAATTAGTTGATTAGTTCTCACTAATAATCACTTAATTTGTATGGCGCTAGAAATTATTAATATGTCACCCACATTGATGAGGTCCACAAAAAAATTAAGGTGATCAATTAGGTTCATATATCCCACTCGTAGAAGTTAGTTAGGTTTTTTGATGCTAGCTTAATAAAATTTCTCCTTTTGAATTTTGACGAAATTGATCACGGGGCAGCTAGCTAATTAACTAGCCAAACCGTAAGTCTCTTTAATTACTCAACCATCCTCAGCCGCTAATCGCGAAAAGCCGTTGAATGCGGGAAAGTCATCTCTCTAAGTAAACTGCTTTTCTTTTCATCCGTATATACATAGATATTATTATTGAATTGTAATTAGGATGCTGGTGAGTTGTTCATTAATTAATTATTATAATTTATAGTGACGTGAGCCAAGATTTTGTTGAGTGAGAGTCACTTAAAGCAGCAAGCAGTTGGAAACAGTCTTATATATCCATAACGTCTCAACGAAAAACAACAGCGCTAGGTTGGCTTCGCTTGCGTATTCAGATAAGTATAAATGTGTGTGTGTATATATATATATATATATATATATATATATACACACACATTATCTTAGCACATAACAGTTGTTCCACAAAGTCTAAATCAAAAAATAATATCGTGGAATATATTACAGCAAGCGACTGATTATGTCAATGTATGCGTTGGTCAAACTGAAATTGGTGAGGAAAATAAAATTATTATTATTAGGGGTTCAGTTAGATTGTAATTCTTTCATCAAATTAAACTAGCTAGTAACGAAAGTCTCTTGCTGCAAGTAGTGGTAGGAGTGATCGTGATAGTTAAGTGTTTGTAATATATATTGCAGTGCTGGATCGGATTAGTTCTTTTTAATTCTTCTTCACCTTGTAGGTTTACTCTTGCAAATAAATCCCTCTTCTTTCTTTGTTTTAATTAAGGCTCAATTTGATCTTAAGGATAATGAAGAAAATAAGATTTCCAGGAAGGAAAAATATGTTTTTTCTTGTTTTATTCCACATCTTTGCTAGTATATTTTTTCTAGGAAGCATCCATTTACAATTAATGATATTTTATGTTTAGTATTAGTTCAATTTCTTAAAAAACAATGATTCTACGTATTTAAACATTGAAATATATGTTAAAATAATATTTTGTTAAATTGGTGAAATTTTATTGTTATTCAAGTCTTCTTTAAAATACATTTTGTAGATTCACTACCGCTCGATATATACGAGGAAAATGAGTGGTCATGCATTGTAGATGAAGCAAACTACTGAAAAGCTGTGGAGAAGAAGTGGATCTTCAAGTTTCTTCTTGGCCTAAATAAGACACTTGATAAGGTCCTTGGCCGCGTATTGGGAACAAGGCCTCTTCCTAATATAAGGGTTGCCTTCTCTGAAGTCCGTCATTAGGAGAGTAGAAAGAAGCTCGTGATGGTATCAGATTTTTCATCTCCAAAAGTTGAGACATCTACACTTACAACTCAGGGTACCATGTCTACTCAAAATGAGACCTTAACCCTTGCTGCCCGAGGGGCACACTTCACCACCAATAACCAAAACAATTGTTCAAAAAGAGTAAGTCCATGGTGTGATCAATGTCAAATACACGGACACACAAAAGAGAATATATGGAAGGTACACGACAAACCGCCAGACTAGAAGCCTTGAGAGAATCGTGTTAATATAGCATTGAGCACTGCTGAAAAATGTGTTCAGCAAAGAACAAATGGAGATCCTAAGACAACTAATTAGCCAATCTCCATCCTGTAACACCGAGGATACCATTATTGGGACAAGCTCACTTGTTAAAAAAGGTACTCCTTTCGCAGCTTTTTAGCTTCTTCTAAAAACGTAGACAGGCGGATCATAGATTCGGGTGCCTCCGAGCATATAACAGGAGATTCAGGTTTATTCCACAGTTGTCATCAATGTCACAAGGACTTTACCATGCATGCGTATAGCTGATGAAACCCTCCCTAAAGTCGTAGAAATCGGGACAGTGGTGATATATGATCAGATTAAGCTTAATTACGTGCTATTTGCGCCAAAAATTGATTGTAATTTACTATCAATTAGCAAGCTTACTCGTGATCTTTATTGTGTTGCTAATTTTTCTTCTAAATTGTGTCAATTTAAGGATCTGTGCTCTAGGAGGACGATTGGCAATGCTAATGTTTGTACGGGATTGTATCTTCTCAGAAATAATTCTCCTCCTAAGGGACAAGCTCAAACAGCAAGTTGTGTTTCTTTTACGAGTCGGTTTTCTACTCTTGTTTCCAGTAATGAAAAAGCTATAATGTTATGGCATTATCGTTTAGGTCATTCAAACTTTGTACACCCAAAAAGGTTGTTTTCTTCGTTGTTTATCAATAAAGATTTGTAATCTTTTCATTGTCACATCTACCAACTCTCCAAGCATACACGTAGTCCGTATCCTAGCATGATATACAAACCCTCAAAGCCATTCACATTAATACACAGTGACATATGGGGGCCATCATGCATTTCAAGCTTGACTGGTACTCGGTGGTTTATTTCATTCGTAGATGATCATACATGTCTTATATGGATCTCCCTAATTAAAGAAAAATCTGAAGTTAGGAATATTTTTCAGAACTTCAACAACATAATCCAAACACAATTCTAATAAAAAAATTCAAGTGTGGAAAACTGATAATGCCACTAAGTATCTTTATTCTATTACGAGGTCATACCACTTAAGTCAAGGCATTATGTATCACAACTAATGTGTTAATACACTGCAACAAAATGGGATTGCCGAGAGGAAATATAGATATCTTTTAGAAGTAGCCAGATCACTCATGTTGCAAAATATTTTTGGGGGGAAGCTATATTAATCGTTGCCTACTTGATCAATCGAATGGCTTCTAGAGTCCTTAATTTCCAAACACCAAGTAAGGTTCCTCCAACATTTTTCACATACTAGAGTCATCTATTTTCTCCCCATAAAAGTATTTTGGATGCTATGTATTTGTTCCTGTTCATTCTCATCTCAGGGGTATTGAAAGTGCAAGGTATTCTAGAATCAATGTTATGCGATGTTGAGACAACATTGATGATAACATTGAAACCAGAGGACCTGCAGGTAATCTGTTTAAAATTGCGAAAATTGTTGTTTTGCCTTTATTCACTTACTAACTTAGTTCCACGAGTTGTAGTTGGTATTTTTATGTGCTCCAGGTCTAGAGACTTCAAGGGTGGATTTATTTTCTTAAATAAAAGTTGTCATTCAAAGATAAGTTTCCAAAGAAGAACTTTCCTTAATTGAAGACGCGTGCAGGCTGAAAAGAAATGAAAGAACAAGAGCAAATTAGGAATGAAGATTTCCAGAGGAGAATCCTTTCAATTGAAGACTTCTATAAAGAGAAGGAAACTTCCCTTGAAGAATTCAAGTTAAAGAAAAAAACCTTTCCTAATTCAAGAAGCAAAGTTGCATGCGCTGCAATGGAAAGAACAAGGCGCGTGATTTGTAAGAAGGAAAGAAGATTACTTGCAGTAGAATTCTGTCCATAGAATACTACAAGGTATAGGATTATTTCCATACAAGACTACCAGATGGATAAGGATTCTTTCCTAAGAAGACTACAAGATGGAAAATGATTATTTTCTTAGAAGACATTCAGTCAAGAAGGAAACATTTTCAGTGAAGACTTAAGTTGGACAAGGAAACATGTCCATATTGAAGAAGACTTGCCATGAACGAAATTTGAGTCATACAAGGAGATCTAATAGCAATCAATAACGTGCACAACATGTCTTAGACATCAAGGAATACTACACTATAAATAGGCGTGTTAGCATTAAGAAAAAGACACAAAGACAAGAGCGAAAATCTCCCGTGAGGGAATTATTAGAGTCGAGTGTCTTTGTCTTATTTTTTCGAGATTTGAGATTAACGAGTTGAGTCTAAAAGTCTTGTTTAGATTTAAGGAGTTGATCTTTGTTTGCTCGGTTGAGTTCAAACAACTTGAGAGTGTGAGGCTTGAGAGTTGAGAGAACGACTTTTTGTAAAATCATTATTTATATAGTGGTTATTTCGCCTAAGGCTCGGAAGATTATAAACTCTTATAATCTTCTTAAAATTATCTACTTGTGTTCTTTACTTTTCCACTGCATTATATTCTCTGTCAAGTAGATTGGTCCGAACGTTAACTGTTGTTACGGATGTTAAGATAACATCGTATCCAGTGGTATCATAACATTGGAAAAAGAGTATCAAGTCTCGATCCAACAATTTCAGGTACATTAGATCCTCGATCAATAAAGTGTGTTCTCATAAGGTATTCTCCAAAAAAGAAAGATTACAAATATTAATCTCCTGTTACTAGAAAATTATATACAACTATAGATGTAAATTTCTTTGAAAATGAGTCGTTTTACTCCAAGACTAAAATTCTGGGGGTGATTAGTCAAGAATTCTAGCCTTGGCAAATTGCGGATGAACCACAATCAGTCCTCATATGTTCCAACCTCAAACACAACCTACCCCTCAATACCCAGACTGACCTCGACAACCTTCAATTTCCTCATCTTCTATCTAGTCCTCGATTACCCCAAAATATGCCTTTCATTCATGAAATACAACATGTGCCAAGTGAGTTACATGTCTACTCAAGGAGAAGAAAAGTCGATGAATTGGCAGAAGAACAAACATTGCATCAGCAAAACCACGATACCGAACCCCATTCAGGATCACATGACACAAGTCTGATTGTTCCTTTGCCGAGTGATTCAAATATTGATTTAGACTTGCCTATTGCATTAAGTAAGGCAGTAATATCATGCATAAAGTATCCCATTTATAACTTTCTGTCATATAGCATATTGTCACCAAGATTTCAGGCTTTGTTCTCTTGTTTAGACTCAGCCATGTCTGTAGAAGCATACAAGAAGCCCAAAGCAAGCTGCCATGACTGAAATTCAAGGTATAGAAAGAATCGGACATGGGATCTTTCAAATCTGCCAAAATGGAAAATAACTGTGGGATGTAGGTGGATATTTACTGTTAAATACAAAGTAGCCAAAATTATTGATAGATTTAAAGCCAGGCTAGTCGGAAAGGGGTATTCGCAATCCTATGGATCGACTATTGATACGGGTGTTAAACATCTATATTTTACTCTTGTTTACAAATAATATAATGCTCGATCCTTGTGTTTTCTGTATATTTTAGTTATGTTTCATGTAATTTCAAGATTAGAGTCAGTTGAGTCAAAACATTGCAAAATAAGGCGAAAATACACGGATTTGGGAATTTCTAAGAAATAAGATATGAAGCAGAAAGCTAAGGGCAGTGACGCGACTGAGGAGCAATCGTAGGCGCGACGGTGGTAAAATCCCGAGAGCAGCGCGAGCACAAGAAAGAGCGACAAGGCATTGCAGAGAAATGGCAGAAAGTGTTGGGATGACTAAGCATGACGATAATGGTCGTGCGTGATGAATTTTTGCAGAGGGCCGACATATGTGATTGTTAACCTAATGGGCCGAAAATAAAATATAAAAGAAAGATGTGCACAGCAGCTGAGGAGATACCATCACATCATGTCATCATCCAAACACACTACGATATCAGAGAACGGATATAGAGAAAGGAAAATCTTTAGAATTCTACTGAGCAAGAGGAATTTACGATTGTGAGAAGAAACAATAGTAGGACAAAAAATCATCGTTCAAAGGAAGAGGAGGAGTCATTCATACACAGTGGAGTAAACGGGCCGAGAGGAGTACGCAACTATCCTAGAGAATCATTTAAACGGGATATTTCTTCTTCATTCTTTGTTTATTTCATCAATTGTTTATGATGTCGAATCGGTTCATTGAAATGATGAGTGCCTAGTAGTTTAGGCTTAGAGTTAGGAAGTAATTGGAATTGAAACTATGTGAAGACTTATGATTTGATTTCTATTTATTACTTAGTGTATATTTATTTATTTATCTTGTGCTCAATGCCTTACTATGCCTGATCAACATAATACTGATCTGAAGTTATGGGAGGTAACTAGCGTAGCCACATAGCATGTTCTGTGACCCGTGAGTATGTGGAAAAGATAAGTCGGACCATGTCCATCTGTGACATCGAAAGAAGCCATAAATATAAATATCAATCAAGGAAATCTAGGCGTTAGTAAGACCATAGGGGAGATCCAATGAACCCAAACGTCTAAGCTATTTAATCATTATTGTTTATAAAACCAATTCAATAACATCAATTAAATTTAGTCAAGTAGTTAGAAGTGGTTTAAAGTAGTTTAAAATATTTAATTTAGTTTAAATAATCAAATTATTTTAATTAAAGCCAAATAATTAAATCGTGACTTTATAGCAAAGAAAGACGTAAAACAATTGAGTGTGTAGTTCAATTATAGTCCTCGTAGATTCGATACTTGGATAGTAATCTTCACTTTCTATTTTATATTACTTGAGCATGTATACTTGCGATAGAGTGTGCATTGAGATAAAAGAAAAGCCCATGTATAATACGCATCAAGTTTTTGGCGTCGTTGTTGGGGACTAGGCAATTAGACGCATATTTATTTTGATTATTTTACTAATTTATGGTCCCCTCAATACGGCGTTGACGTGCGAAGGCTACATTGTCAATGGGTTCTGATTCCATATTGATACGAAATTGGGCCCTCAAAAGAGTGATTGTAGTAGGGTTTACGTGAAGGGTGACATGGGAGACACCGATTCCACCAACTTCTATGGGACTTTGAAAGAGATCTTAGAAGTGGAATACTGGGGAGGAAGAACTAGCAAACCAATGTACATTGTTTTTTCCAAGTGTAGGTGGTATGAAATTGGGTCACGTGGCACGAATGTCCACAAGACGTTCAAGCTCGTTCAAATTAACCCTCAATGAGCACTCTCAACCAACGAGCCATTTATTTATGTGAATCAAGCCCTACAATCTTACTACGCGCCTTATTCGAATCTACCTAATGAAAGGCCTGGGCAAAAGGGATGGTTGTCGGTATCACATATTCCCGCTAGGCACATCATCAACATGTCATCCGTTAGTGGTTCTAGCCAAACTGAAGCGGCGGGGATGGAGGAACCAATTTTTCAAGAGAACGACTCATTGGGGCTCAATATATTTGTAGATTTGGGACCTTTTAATATGGATATTGAGCTGGGCTTTGGTGAGTTTGAAGTCGTCAATACGGTCGATGCAACCGAGGAAGAGGGTGAAGAAGAAGAAAACAAAGAAGGTAATGGGATGATGTATTCAGATGAGGATGAATACGAATATTCAAATGAAGATTAGATTTGTAATATGATGTATTGATATTAAGATTTTTTTTTTTGTAAAACTTTATATGTTAGTAGTGATGAGTTTGCACTATTTTTTTTCACTTCTATTTCTGCTTTATATGTGAAATAATGTCTAGCTTTTTTAAATGGCAAGAACAACACTCAATTTAATCTAAAATGTACAAATAATAACCCAACATGCAAATAATGATTAACAATAAAAATTTACCGACATTACAAAGAAAATAAACTAATTTGATTCAACATTGAACTTACACTAAGACATAAACAAATTAAAAAAGAAAATTACATATTAATTAATATTCTAACATTAATAAAAGTCCAACAATAATAAACTGTCCAACAATAACACAACCGCCACAGAAAAACTCGCTCGAGTGATCACTCTCCGGATACTCAACCCCCTCCTCACCAGAACTCAGCCCGAAAGCATAAGTATCATACAAGGTCACTAATGGATCTGATGCATCTACCCCGTCATCGTCACCACCTAGGTCCTAAATATCATCAAGGCCATGATGTGCGATATCGGAGTCCATCATGTCAGAATCTGCAGCCTCAACATCATCGCTGTCATCGACAAACTCTGGTGTTGTGGAAGAACTGGGAGAAAATGGATCTCAGGTCGGAAGTGGCAGCCTCGGAACGCTGAACCTCGATTCGGTCCTAATAGCTGAGCCCATGAACAGCTCCTCAATAAGCTCGCACATCGGGCGACCTGTACTCGTAGCCACATCCTATTGGAAGTCCTTCATGAAGTCCAGGAGGATGTCCACTCTCGGACACCCTAAACCCTAAACACTTACGTAAGTATGTCTGGAACCGGCATCCACCCTCTCCTGCATTAATGGGACACATGTACGTCCGCCAGTCCCGGGCACCCTCTTCATATGCCCAAACTTGTACACCTCATCATGTCGAATAGGGGTCGTGTGGTTGGGCTGATTCCTAGCCTACAAATTTAAGGAATAAGTACGTTAAAATTAAAAATCCTAAATTATGACTATATTATATTGTTGATTCAAATAACGCATACCATCTTGCGCTTGATCTGATCGTAATCGACGGAACCACCAAAAAGGTGGGCGGTGCCCAAGGCAAATCGGTTGGATCACGTCCTCCTCGTCTAGCGATCCTTGTCCTCCCAGAAAACTTCTGATGATCCTCGGTCCCCTAGTGTGCTACCGCATGCGCCTCCAACGCAGAGTTCATCCACGTCTTCGTTCTCCCACTATACTCCGGTTTTTCTACATTCTTAAAGTAGGTGGCCTTCGTGTTACTCACTAAACGCGTGTAGCACCCCTTCGCCTTCTTAATGAAGGCCTTCTGCACCGTGTCCAACTCCGAGTAACGGACCCCATAGATTGTCTACAATATAATTAAAATTTTAAAATTGTTCGTATTTTCTTCATTTATTTATTAATACACTAATTTATATAATATTATTATGTAATAATTTCTCACCACAAATCTGCTCGTGTAGGTTGGGGCATGTGCAAGTAGGAGGGCCAAAACACCGTCATAAACAGTCTGATGAAGGATGTGATCATCTTCGCGACCTCGCGACTAGTGGGTGCGTAAAAACTCCGCGTGTCAATGTGATGATCTACCTATCCTCGACTCGTTGGGGGTGTTGTAACCCCTATAGACGGTCCCCTACCATGTCGGTGTTGCGTGTCTGTGGCTGGAGTCCCTATCGGCCTATGGCTCGATCCAGCTCTGGTGGGTGGTGTCCCTGTCGGCCTCTAGCTCGGTCTAGCTCCGGTGGGTGGGGTCCTCTGAGCTCCGCTAGACTCGGCAGATGGCGGTTGATGCGCTCTGGTCGACTCTAATGATCGTGGTCGATGGGCTCTTGTGGACTCTGATGATCGTGGTCTAACCCCCAGATGCAGATGATGTACAGGGGGTCGGGTGTGACTCTGCTACAGTAGGGAACTCGTCATAGTCATATGTAAGTCGGGGTGGTAGGGGAGGAGACAGTGGTGTAGATCCCTCGTCCGACCCACGAGATCGTGGCGGGAGGGATGGCTCCCCTGGAACGCTAGTCGATGCAGCACGACCCGAGTGGACAATATGTACAATCGGTCCATAACTACCTCGACCAACACTCTCGACGCTACCACGACCCTAAACACCACCCTCACTATCAGCACTAGGGCCTCCAGATCCTCTACCTCGACTACGAGACGTATGTGGCCGACGTGTAGGAGCGTCTGACATGATGTACTAAGAAACTAATGAGAAATTTCTAAGTTAGATCATTGGTTGTAGAGATTTCCTAAAATTCAATCATAAGTGATAAAGATTTCCTAAAGGCATCGGAGTTGAGATCCCTAAAAATAACATTATGTCGAAGTTATAAAAAATCCCTAAAGTCCTCGTCTTATCCAAAGATTCCTAAAGATAATTTATTCTAAGTTATGTAAACTAATTAAACCATTAATTTATCATTTAAATTAACACATATAAACTTTAAGTAGCAATAATACTATTAATATAACACATGTAAACTTTAATTTAAACCAACAATTATACATTTGATCTAACACATGTAAATTTTAACTTAAACTAACAATTACACATATATTAACTAAAAACTATAATATAAACTAACATAATTAATAACGAATATAAAACTATCAATTTCACATTTAAACTAGTAATCAAATATTAAACTAATCATTTATCACTTTAATTAAACTAACACTCCAAACTAGTCATTCATCAATTTAAACTAATCCTTATTCACTTTAAACTAATCATTTATTACTTTAATGAAACTAAACTATTTTTTAATTACAATCTAAACTAACACTGTAACAACTAAACTAACAATTCTTCACTTTAATATCAAACTTCACTTTAATCTAGCAATTACACATTTAATTTGTAATTTCAAAACCATTCATTATTCAATTTAAACTAATAATCATCACTTAATTAAACTAAACTAACACTTTAATTAACATTTAAACTAACAATTTAACAACTAAACTAACAATTCTTCACTTTAAACTGATCAAAATTTACTTTGATCTGACTATTACACATTTAGACTAACATTCCAACACTAATCATTCATCAATTTAAACTAATCCTTATTCAATTTAAACTAATCATCATCTCTTTAATTAGACTAAACTAACACTTTAATTAATATATAAACTAACAATTTAACAACTAAACTAACAATTCTAAAATTAAAACTAATCAATCTGCAATTTAATCTAACAATTACACAATTAAACTAACAAATAAACATAACATTAACAAAATTAATAATAATTAAACGTATTATAACATAAATCAAGAATAAATCGAAAAACTAACAGTTCTCCGACGAAGCTACGGGCAGCGATGGAGGAGTGAGGCGGCGAACGGACGGACGGCGGAGGGACGGCGGCGCAGTCGCTGAAACGCAGGTCGAGGGGTGGGCAACGGCGAGGCGGTCCTTATTGGGTTGTGTGGTCGCTTTTTGGCGTGAAATGGGGCGGAAACGCGACGGACGACGGCGGAGAGGAGAGAAGAGGGAGAGAAGAAGAGAAGAAGAAATGAACACAAAAAAAAGCTATTTTTTTATATATGCAGCAACAGCGACCGCGTTGCAGTCGCTGAGGGCACAACTTTTGGTCCTAATTGGCCAAAAGTTCCAATCTATTGGCTGGAATAGACTGTAGGGGCTAGGGGGGCTGTACCCCCCCCCCCCCCACCCCCCCATTTTTTTTGAAAAAAAAAATGGAATATATATATGTAGTATTATTTTTTTGATACGAATATATATGTAGTATTAGGGAAAGAGAAAAGGTGATATTTACATTTAAAAGTTCAATCAAATAGTAAATTGCAAAAACTTCCCTTTTGTAATATTTAGTAAGAAAATAATTTATTTGTTATTTTAATTTGCAAAAAAAATCTTGTGTGTAAAAAAATAGCAAACAATTTATTCTACATTTAATTAATTCGTACGTGTTGAATTTAATCTTATCTTAACATATTTCTTCGATACACAAAGAATCAATGTTGTTCAAATTAAATATATGATTACCTTTTATCATATTTGTGAAGAGAACATTAGCTTCAAAATATGTAAAAACATATATACAAAGTGTATTATATTTTCGTTTGCTTTTATCTTGTTCAAATATGTCTAAAAAGTTTATAACATAGTCTATAATATTTACCTTGATAAATATATATTTGATAAAAAAAATATATGTGTTTGGTTATCGTTGTTGTTATTGTTAATATTTATTAGGGAATTTTTCGGTTAAAAACTAAAAGTTGGTCCAAAAAAATTCTTGTACGCATATCTTCTCTAAAAACTCCAAAAAATCGGTTCAAAATAATATTTTTTTCTTTACTTAGTATTTCAATTTTTTTTTCTCTTATACTGTTCTCCAAAAAAAAATTAGCCCCTCCCCCCCTCCATATACGATTCCTGGATACGCCCTGCATGCATGCATGTACCACTTTAGCGTAGTATGCAAGGGGATCGACATGGGTCTAAATTAAAACTTCAGCCCATGAACTGATCGATCGGTGGTTGACAATACCTTTATTTAGTTTTGTTATCCCCATAAAAACAAAGAAATTAACATAGTACCGCATGTTTTATGGCTTGCAGGAGTCAGATGTCAAGATTCACAATCACAACTCACTCCCATCCCACAAACTTGGTGACTTTTTGCAACCGTAATTGTAAAATCTAAGTTATATTGGCGATCGGCCGGGCTGAGCTATGTCACTAAAATGGAAATTATTAATTGCACATGCCTTTTACTGTTGTTTAGATTTATACATAAACGTCATGTCATGAAAATAATCCTCGTCTTTAATGATACGTCGCGTAAATACCTTCTGGAGAAGAAATATATGAGGCTCATAGGATATATATGGCAGGGCTTTTATCATAATTTTTATGTGTGCAAATATAATTATTTATCTTATTAATTATAATTTTATGCAAACAGTTTATGATACTTGTAAGTGTATTTGAAACTCAACAACCCCACGAAATATGTTCCGCCAACAAATTATGTATTTTAAAAATACGGTTAATACGAAATAAACATAATAATTAGCATAATTACAAAACTTAATCCATAAAAATATTAAACCCTCAACGTACTAAAATATGAACATAAGTAAATAGAGTATATCGTGTTTATCAACATTTGTACCGACTCTTGTTACGAAAAATATGTATAAATATGTATGTTTTTTAGAACATTTTTAGGTATAATTATTTTGTAGCAAAGACTATAACTAGTGGTATGAGTTTAGAAGTTCGCCGAATTAATTTGTACCCGATCACATTTTCATGTACCCGTACTCTTGTAGTAGTAGTTTTCAATATAAAAAGAAAAACAAATGGAGCCGTTAGAAAAACAAAAAATTGAAATATAATAAATTCAGAAGTTGAGAATTAAGATTGCCCCCTGTTATCCGCACTTGCCAGCATGGCTTGCACTTCTCTCCTTTTGGAAAAATTATTTTATACATCCTTTGTATTGCTTTTGGAGTTGGTACAACGTTAAGAAATTAGAAGTTAGAAATTGTGTATGTTTCTTGTTTGTTTATTTTTTACTTTTTCTAACTTAATGTTGTGTAATATGTAGAGCAAATTAAGTTAAAAGGAGGCAAAAGAAACAGAACTACTGAAAGGTAACCAAACCTGGTGAAATGGGCTCAAATACCAATTGGTCCATTCATTTTAATTCTTTAAAACTCCCCCATTTATTATTTTTGTGACCGAGCCTTTCCATTTGTCTCCTTTCGCACAAATTTAATTTGGGACCTCTTGGCAATTTACTCCAGTGTGTTATGCTAAATTTGCAAATTAATTATGTGGGAAATAAATAGGCAAAATACTTTTCTTGTGAGAAGGTACACATTGTCAACTATTAATTTTGTATTTTTTATTTGTTATATATCAAGACTTCAGTATCCTTACTATTGCTATGCTTTTCGTAATTTTGAATTAAATTATAGTAGTTCTTTGAGAAAAATATAAACAAAAACATAAAATAAGCACATCTAATACAAAATATATCTTAAATTTGAATTTCGTTCTGTATTTCTTTTAGAATCTTAGGCCTCGTTTGTTTTACATAAACTACGATTGACATGTGAGTCCTAGATAAGAAATCAAATAAAACTAATGACTGTATAGTGGTAGATACATATATGAGATTATAATATGGAAAGCCAAATACTTAATCACATTAGCACGCTCAGCAACTTAGATGGGATTGTGAGAAGACAATAGAGAATCTGAAAAACCAATCTCGGCCACAGCTTTACAGGAGCAGCATGCCTGACGATGCAACTCATCCACAATACGAGCAAATAGAAGAATAAAAATAGAAAACTATCATTTACACACATTAAAACATATATTTGACGGGGAAACTCAACATAAGTAAACAGAAGTGATGTGTATTTCGACACTCAAGGTCCCATTGCAGTCTTCTATGAGCAACAACTACCATCAGAAGGTGCTGGATGTTCTTGTTTCTGTTTTAATATATTTCTCTTCACAACTGTTGATCCTTCTTCCAGTAGTCTGGGCACCTCCATTATCTACGAGAAGACGAGAAATTATGTTAATAGGAGGAGCTGTAGTGAATAATCTGGAATTCGAGCAAACTTCAGATATACAAGGTTACCCCACTGACTAGACCTGCTAAAGCTTTGTTTCTAAGGTAAGGAAAAGATTGTTGGCGTTTCAACAACGGTCACTGATTTAGACTGTGATATTAAATAAGAACAGAGCTGTAAGGCAGAATAAAATATGCATGTGCCTACCTTCAGTGCAAGCTCTTCAAAACATTGCTCCACGTTTGTACGAGTTTTAGCACTACATTCAAGAAATAAGCATCCAAGCTCTTTGGCTAGGGCCAAACCTTCTTCCCTACTCACAGCGCGTTCAGAGTCCTGTAACGGTAGTCAGTTGAAATTTATTGGATAATTAGAAGAGAAAGAGAGAGACACTGGATCAAAATTGTTGCAAAACATCAGCCTCATAAAATTGATAACTCATACTAAAGAGTGTTAAGCAATAATTGGATCCAAATGCTATACATAAAAGACATGTGGCACTAGCAATAAGCAACAAAACGTAAAATTCTATAATTTAAGTTCGAAAACAAAGAATGTGCTCTACGCGAATACAAGTGCTGATTTTACATGCTCATGTGCAAGCCAAAAAGTATATGATTCACTTATCCACCGTTATTGTTATTTATTTATAGTGTACTTGATTAAACAAGTTGCTCGAGCTGCTGTAGCTAATGTAGAATCATGACCAATAACTAGTTCCAGGAGATAAAGAGATGAGTATACCTAATCGAGGCTGGCTGACATGGAACTATAGGGAAAGAGACAATGAGAAAGCAAGAGCAAAAACGACATACTTTATCAACTTTGTTTCCAACAAGCATCTTGACACAGTCTTGATGAGTGGAGTACAGTTCCAATTCTTTAGCCCAAACATCAGATAAATTTGTAAATGTGTCTCTCCTTGTCACATCATAAACTGCAGAGAATACAGGAAGTTAAAATAGACTACGGTAGAAAGGAAGCGAGAACACTTTCATCTTCTGCTGTTCATTTCTTTTAATTTTCTACATTATGGCAAGTCAAACATTGGTAAAAGGAGGGGACTCTTTTCCATCAGTTAAAACAATTTTACAGGGCCCTGAACAACTCAAGAGGGGAATGAAACAACAATGAAAAGGTTAACTAAAGTACATTTATCTGATCACGATAAAAGAGGTATTACCAAGAATGATCCCCTGTGCGCCTCTGTAATATGAACTTGTTAATGTCCTGAACCTCTCTTGTCCAGCTGCAGAAAAACAAACAGGCAACTTACTGTTACTAGGATTAACCCCCATACGTGCTGCGACATAAATGCTAGCTCGGTGACAAAGAGACACAAACAAGACTACTTATATTCCCTCGTCAAATTGATCAACAAATTAAACTATGATTTCCATGAATGGTATATCCGTATTTCTTCAACAAAAGTTCCAATGTATGTATGTATGTATGTACCTGTGTCCCAAATCGTAAGCTTCAGCCTTTTCCCTCCAACAGTGAGCAACTTAATCTTAAAATCAACACCTAGAAATAGAGAAAAAGAGAATAAAATGAAAGTGTTTCATTCCCCTTACGATCGAAGATATGTATAATGAAAGCTAAAGAGACAGGAATAAGGGGGATCAAGTAGAGATGAAACAGATTTTGATACAGAAGAAGAATATAACAACCATTTGCACAACTTTATACATAACTTAAGCATCTGTCTCTATGACTATGAGACAATCTAAGCAAACAAAACAAAACTCCGAATCTAAATTATCGAAAAATAATTAAAATCCACATCAAAAACAAAGTGACAAGAAAGCAGAGCAGAGCAGAGCAGCAACACATGACATCTAATTGTAAAGTAAGTAAATCAAAATTCATGCTAATAATACAAAACAGGAATCAATCAAAATCGGATCCTATTATTATTTCTTTAACAACAAACAGGCAGATCGCAATCAGAGTTAGTTAGTTAGTTAGTTACCTATGGTAGGGGCAAGATCGTCAACAACATTAGAAATAAAAGTAACAAGGAGGCTGCTCTTGCCGACGGCAGAATCTCCGATGAGAAGGATCTTAAACGACAGATCGTAATTGCTCTGCCCATGCCCCGACGTCGCCATCCACCAACACCAATACACTACTTTCTCTTTCTCTCTCTACTAAATCAATACAAATATAGGTCTCCGATTTTTGTAGCTGCTCAACAACAACTGTAACGGTAATACTGACTCACAACACAACACCACACAAGGCGCAATCAATAGGGGGGAGAGATAGAGAGAGAGTCAGAAGGTCGGTCAGGAGAGATGAAAAGGCACAGCACAAATCTTCCTTTTTTCTCTCACTTTTTTGTTTTCTGCACAACAATAATGATATTATTATACTGCATATGGATTATAGTGACAGTTATGTATGTATAGAGAGAGAGAAAGTAGAGGATAACGGGAAGCTGAAGAGAGATAAAACAGAGGACAACGTGTTTATTCTTTTCTTTTTCTTTTCTCTTTCTTTTCGTGTGAGTTCAGTTAGATTCAGATGCGATTCCGTTTTTGCGGGAACCGCCAATGAGGCAACGTGTGCTTTTTTTGTTCGACAGATGGCACAGTAATGTAATTAAGATGGAAACATGGGGGTGATATTGGTAATATGATTAGCTGGAGCGGAAAAGTAAAGTGTAGTAGTGTGTTGTTATGTTACTGTTTGTTGATTTATTATTATTATTGTTTGGTCGGGTGAGGGAAGAAGGATTGAGAGTACCTTGCTTTTGGTGGGTCCGGGATCTGATGGCAACACTGTGTGTGGCCTATCTTGTCTAGTAAGGTCATTTTGGTTCTTTCTAGTTTCTGAATTGGAACACTAAAACAAAATTAATGTTGAATTACAGAAAATATATATATATATATATAAATCATGTTATTAATGATAACCTTTTACAGACAAATAGTATTTCTCATGAATTTTGGTCTAGATTTCCTTTACTAGTTTCATATAAAAATAGACAAACAATTTGTGTCTGCGTCTCACATAACCCATTCGGCCATTCACCTTTCATGTATTAAAATACAAAATGATTCATTAACACAAACTGCAATCATGAATTACTGCTTAGGGTGGTAGTCTATTGTGGATTACGTGCAATGAGCAAGGATTTTGTAGCATGATCAGAACTCAAAAGTACCATGACAATGATGAACACAACATAATTGGACACTTTATGCATAATTCCGTGGAAATATATATAAGTTAGATATATCCAACTATACTAAGTACTGTATGGGGTTCTCTATTGTGGATCACATGCAATGACCAAAAATTAATTAGCGTTACAAGTACCCCGAACAATGATGACTATCATTTTCCGCATAAGAGTTTGACATCGCACTTGAAATCCACTGGGATAGTTTAGTACTTGATGTAACGATTCCCAAGTTTAGAACAAAAAGAAAGAAAGAGAAAAGCATGCGCAACTATGTAAAACATTGAGGGCCTCTAATCATGGTTATTCCATCTTATGAAACTAATGTGGTCCAATACTTTGAGATAGGAATGCTTGAATTTTAAAATTGATACCACAAATTAAAATGAAAGGGAAAAAAAAAAGGTTTTCAGATATTGCAAACGATTCTCTAATGTTTTATTGATTATCTATAAAAAGGTGAACATTCAGATTTTGTTAACACATACGTATGTACGTATATATTTGTTGAAAACGAAATGTATAATATAGTTTGTTTATCCCTTATTAAGAATGTAAGGTAGGTGGAACTATAGTTGGTCACCTGTGACCGTGAGAATGACCTCTTGCTATCACCATCAGCTTGTGACCACATACCTAACATGAATAGTGGAAATGAAACCATGTGTTAGCTAGCGGAGGTAAACTAATAATCAGATTATATTGCATTTAATTTTGAAGATTCAATGGCAATTAAAATTTATCTGGACGCATAGACAGTGTGGCGGCAACTCTATTATTCCATTGAATATGTTGTAGATGATATAACGTAAACATATTATTACGGGTACATTGTGATTTCCATTTCTAGAGGATTCGTGCGCTTAGTTTAACTTGTGTAATTTATGTTTAATGAGAGAAATAAAGATTTTATAAATATGATATGAGCACTATAATCAGAAAGGAGTGTCCAATCATAACTAATGTTGTTTATGTTTAATGATGGTGTTAATGTAATCATTTCATGTAATGTCGATTGTGTCCTTTGTACCTTTTCTATTTATCATCTTGAAGAAGTGGCGAGTAGGTGGCATCTAAACAATCCATTGTTTTTCTATATTTTGAAATCAGTATTTGCAAAAGAAAAAAAAAAGTGTAATGAGAATTTACAAATTGAAATCATGATAATTAAGGAAGAAAAATGCCTAATACACTAGTCAAGCCTTGTTTTGACTTAATTAAATACCGAATAAGGTCGTTGGCTCGATGTAAAATACGGAAATGTCATACCCATCCTAAGGTATGGTACACCTTTTCCTCATATGTTCGTAGGTCTCATGTGTGTGGGCTCCACACACATGTGAGAGGAAGGTCTACAATACCTCAAGGCGGGTAAGACACTCCGGTAAAATACCAACCACAACACAGATAAAAAGCTCACATATATAGATGATGATCATATGAATATATTCTACAAGCATATTAATATGCTACCCACTTGATATACATCTGCACACAGCTATAAGGATATTATCCCAGGTACTTTCACAGGTCCAAAGTCCAAACTTCCTAGTTATTATAACCAACACAATACAAGAAACACACTTTCAACTGAACCAACAAAAATCAATCCATTGCACAGCCTGTGTTTCCAAGCTTTACAGTGAGGGGAACACAACTTATCAATGGAGTGGGAGTCCGTGTCAAGATTCACACATAAGTAGAAGGCCAAATGCAATATGTAAACTAGAGAAAAAAGAATATCGAAATACAACAATCCAACATGGATACAAGAAACCTTAAGTTCAGGTCTTTCATTTTTCTCCTTCAAATTGGTGTAGTGCGGTCTGCTTTTGATAAACAAGTTGCTGACTTTGTTTTAATATCGCAATGCAGAGAAACAACGCGCTATTATGCTTTTTATTTGGTAATCCAACCACCAAATACTAAATTACATGTTCCGTGTTCAAAATGACACATTCCTCACTGTTCCTACTATCTAGGTTCAACTCATAATTGCAAGCCATTAGAAACAAAAAAATTGGAGAAAGCAGCCATTACAATCAAGTATATCAGAATGAACTAAGATCTTAGAGCTGAAATTATCATTGGAGGCTCACTATTTATTTATACTCTCTTCCTCCGCAACTTCATCAGTTTCATCAATTTCTGGGTCCTCTTCTGATTTAGCACCCTTTGTCTTTTCCGATGTCATAATGCGGCCTGTCATTGGATCAACTGGGCGCATGTCACGTGGACCACCTTTCCGTCCCATTGCCAGCATTGGTGGTGGCGGCAACATGCCTGCTCGGAAAAGAAGGCGCTGAACAGGATCTGAGGGTTGTGCACCAACAGATAGCCAATACCTGTATAGAGATTGAAGAAGTCGGGAAATATGAACAAGGCAAGGATATTTGCAATATGTTTATTTATTGAATTGTTGTCTAAAATAGATACTCAAACTTCCAGAGAGGATGGACATTTAGTAAGTCATACATTGTCCAACACACTCCGTTACATATAGGTTGTAAATCATTTATTTTATTATTTACTACTAACATGTGACATTTACTCCATAAGTAGATAACGGTAGGATTCGAACCCATGGCCTATTCTTTGAGATTCGATCATACTGAGTTGTTGTCTCATCTAAATGCTCAAGCTTGTAGAGTCTTGAAATTTATTAATTTCTAAATACCCTCCATCACGCCCTCAGTGTCATTCAAACCCCATACTCTTCGTTGCCCTATACATAGATTCTCCAAAAGTGGCAACTCATAGCATTACAGCTTGAGATATAGTGTTATATTTTAATACCAGATCAGCATTATTAACAACCTTCAGCACTCCAACTCCTTATAAATAACAAAGAACGGGTGATCTTTCGTAGCAGTAGAGTTTATGCAAATATGAATATGTGAAGGATACAACATAACAGATTCCAGCTAGGTTGAGAAGTACAAGTTACGTTCCATCAGGAGCTAAGTTGATACCAAAAGTTAATCATAAATGTCACTAGTCTCATTACTTATATCACTTGCATGGGCATCTAAATTAGATTCCAACCCAAATCGAGCTAACAACGCAATAAAGATCATAAACTACCACGTTACCTCGAAATTAAGATATATCCTCAGATACATTCACACGCCCAGAAATCCTAATGGCTAAAGTATTCTAGAATGGAATTCATAATCCCGAGTCGACATATGGTTGATATTATAGAACCTACATCAGTTGGTACCACGCGTACTGTATCTCGAGGGAGAACAACACACAACAATATTATCCAACAAACTAGTAGATGATAACTCAGGCATCTACATCTCATTGACCGACCCTTGTTGCGCATATTGTTCATCGGAAAACAGATTGCATTTTATAGCGCGATAATGGGGAACTCAGAGAAAAATAACACCCTAATAAGCTGACACCAATTCAAAAGCATCTGTTTTCAGCATATGAATCCACATACAACCCATCTCATTTTCATCGAAACTAAGCACTTTACAGGACCTGAAAACTAGAACTGAGATTTGAAAAATATCACTTACTTGACTCTGTCGAAATTGAGGCCCATTCTCTTACCACCATCTTGACCTGCATCACTCCGTAAAAACAAATAATGAGAATTAAATACAACAACAGCATTTAATTAAATAATTAAATAGTGAATTAGGGTTTAGCAATTAGTACCAGGAAGGGGATTGTAATAGCCCAATACTTCTAAATGCTTGCCGTCTCTTGGGGATCTGCTGTCTGCCGCCATTACTCTGTAAAACGGTTTGTTCTTACATCCCAATCGAGACAACCTCAAACGAACCACCATTCTGTGTGTGTGTGTGTGTGTGTGTGTGTAAATTGTGCGAACCAGAAGAGGAACCAAGGGTTTTGGCTTGGGTTTCTAATTCCCCTCACGACGTCGTATTGCTCGTTCTATCATCTATGTTGTGATTATATTAATTGGTGTAATTTTTGTTACTTAATAATAACTTTTTTCCTTTTTTGGAACTAAGTTTCTTTATAACTATTATTATTATTACGGAAGTATTTCATTTATTTTAATAGTGTCGAAAGAATATTTGTTTAACGACGGGGACAATAGCTCTTTGACTATTATTTCACTTACGTGATTAATGATTATCATAGTTATATCATGATATCCTTTTTTTAAATAATGCTTATAGAAAAGTTTAGAATAATAGATACATTCTTTTTTTGTTTAAGGGTGATCAATAGATTGATCGTAGTATGGTTTATTCCTATTTGTTATTTTTTTTTAATCTCAGACACTTTATATAGCAAACCTGTAGCATCCTCCAAATGCAGAGGAAGCCAAATATGTTCAAGTCACTACAATTAAACATGCTCAAATCCAAAGAATAATAACAAACTTAAAGCAAAACTCTAAAACTCAAAACAAAAATTACGGAATGTGAAAGCCATCGGCGTCCTAAATAGCGTTTCGTGCAAGTGCGTGCGCCACCGCATTTGATTTCTGTCGTACCCATCTAATATAGTAGTTTGTATGTTCTCGAAACATTTGTCACCCATCATTGACAATATTAGCAAGTTGTGCATTACCTTTGGTGCCATAAGCGATGTCGTGAATGATCCTCAAGTAATCCCCCTCAAATAACACGATTCGCCAACCTTTCTCGATAAGTACTATAAAAGTACTACAAAATCATCAAACTAATGTAACACAAAACACACACACGTAGAAAAAAAAAATCAATTCCAGAAAATACTCTTCACCCATTTGGTGAAGTATCCCAAATCGCAAACGGATTCACCAATCGGGTTTCTTGAACAACATCCATTTCTGCATTAACATGAACCATTTCATCATTCACACGTGGCAGCTGTTTAGTAGTGTCAAACCTTGAGTATTCCTCATAAATTTTTTCCGTCTTTGAGAAACACATTCTTGTATCGATTCACTTTCTGAAATAAGAGTGTTGTGGGCGGATCATTCTCTTTTTTTTTCTGGCGAGGGTTAGACTCATGTTTGTATGGAAACAAACGGCGGTGAAAGGGAGGTAGAGGTGGTGGTACTGTAGGGGCGCAAACAGCCATAGTAAAGATGAGAGAGAAGTGGAATGGAGTTGAAGTGTGCTTAGAGATCGATGAGAGAAATGAATGCGAGAGATTCTGTTGTGTATGTATTTGGGTGGGATAAGCGGTTATATAAAATAACAAATTGTTTGAAATAACGACGTCGTTGCAGGTCTCGCGTTATTTACTCACTTTTCTTCAGGTTACGATTTTTTGGAAATAAGTTTCTTTATAACTATTCTAATGGAAGTGTTTCATTTATTTTAATACTTTCAAAAGAATGTTTGTTTAATGACAGTGATAATGGGTATTGTTTCATTTACGTGACTAACAATTATTATAGTTATCATGATACCCTTTTTTTTAACTCGCAAACCTTTATTTATTTACTAAGGCCGAGGACAGGTAATGTACAACGTAGTGCGGGATCGGGGCTTGCATGACTGGCGAAAATATGTACAATTTATATCACACAACTCAAAACTCGCCTAACCGGGCAGACAGTGAAGCTAAAAAGCCGCGTAAAATGGTTGTTGAGGGCAGTCAGCTGCGTCCCGATTGCATCCTTTCTTTGCAATCACATCCACCAACCTATTTCCCTCTCGCTATGTACATGAGAGAAATAGGGTTGGTACTCTTCCTCCTAAACTCCGTATGTCACGGAGCAGGGCTAGTGCTTCTGCCGAGGCCATATCGGCCCGCATCCTGGTCAAAAGAGAGTAGGTTACCTCTGAGTAAGTCTCAATTATGAGTGCAGTAATAGAAATATGCAATGCAAGTAACATTTCCTGTCGTATGGTCATACGTTCAGCGGCATTGTTGGTGTCGTGTCCTGTCACCTTCGAGAATGCGCCTACCACCTTGCCATTCCAGTCGCAATGACGTTGCCAATCCCTATTGGACCCAGATTAGAAAGTGCAAAGACGTCCGTGTTAAGCTTATACATTCCTTTAGGGGTGGAATCTAGCGAATCGCAAACCTGTAGGTCTTGGGGGGCCGTGGAGTGGAGCTGGTGGGGATTCTGTCAAGGTCTTGGAGATACGGTGAGAGATTGAGTTGATAGATATGGGTGTTCCCCGAAAGAGGAACTCATTTTAGGCCCTCCAAATGGCCCAGCAACCAACCAAGGTGGCAACCGGGTTTGGAAGGCGGAGTAGGTGGGGAATTATATGTGTGCCATTTTGTGGGGGGTTGAAGGTGGGGAAGCAACGTTGAACGTCATCAAATAAGGGGCAGGTCGCAAACAGATGTTTGGCTGTTTCAACGTCGAAGTGGCAAATGGGACAATTACTACTAATAGGAACATGCCGGTGGGCTAGGTAATCGCGGGTTGTGAGGCCATTCCAACCCCACAGCCACCCAACGAATTTAATGCGCGGTAGTATGCGTGCTTTCCAAAATACCGACCAAGGTAGATTGGGCCCTGTTCGGCCATAGGCCCGTTCAACCAACAAGGTATATGCCGACTTGATCATAAAAGTCCCCTCCTGGGTCCATGCCCAGCAAGTGGAGTCCGGTGTTGCTTCAATTAGCAATGGGATGCCCCTTATACGGCTCACTATGTCAAGCGGGAGGAGGTGGATGATCCTAGCGAGGTCCTAGTTCCCCTCTTCCCCAATTACGTGGTGCATCGTCAGGGTGAGGTGCTCAGTCGGTATGTTAGATACATGTTTTGCAATTGTGGTTTCGCCTAGCCAACGGGAAAATCAGAAGCTAATGAATTTCCCATCTCCCACGATCCAACGAGTGGATGCTATAAGAATGGGGAGGATGCGGGCCACGTACTTCGAGGCAGGCGGTAGGGGTGCCGTTATGGGGTGTCGGTTGGCAAAGTATTTATCTTTTAAGTTGTGGGTTCTGAGGCTATTCGGTGACTGGAGCAGTCGCCATCCTAACTTGAACATTTAAGCTTGATTGAGCTCCTCAAGGTGCCGAAAACCAAAGCCCCCTTATTTCAGGGGCATACAAGCAGTGCGCCACAAGACCATTCTTTCCCGTCTATCATTCGTGTCTGCGTTCCAAAGGAAGGCCTTTGATAGTTTGGTGAAGGTGGTAAGGACAGTGCGCGATAAGGAGAGCATATTCATTTGGTAACCCAGTATGGTTTGGAGGGTAGATTGGATCAAGAGGCAGCGTCCTGCATAGAAGAGGTGGCGGGTGTGCTAGACGCCTATTCTGCGCTGGAACCTCTCTATGACCAGGTCAAGGAATCCCGCTCAGAACCATCCTTGCCAGATTGGAATCCCGCTCGGTTTCTCTGGACACCTGTTCACTTGGACGAACTGTCGTTTGGGCCGATCTTTCATCTGTGAAACATTAGACCGCTTCTTTGCTAACATAGCATGGGTAAACGCATTTCCTTCAGCCCGGGTCTACCATTTGGCACCACACACATCAGATCACTCCCCGATTCTTTTGGATCTCCTTTCCCTATAACCCACCCGACCCGACTGTTTCATTATGAGGTGGCATGGGATCTTCACCCGACCTTTCAGGCGGTAGTCGGGCGCATATGTGAGACTCCAGCCAGTATGACATACCAGTACTTCAACAACTGCTGCCGCTTTGTCGCTGCAACACGCCATTGGAAACGCACACAGTACGATAACCTTGGCTCGCAAATTGGTTCGTATTAATCCCAACTCTCTGATATCCTACCCCACTTAATCACTAATCCCTTTCTGCAAACCTTCCTTGTGGAATGCAATCTTCGTGAAGCAATTGCCCAAGGCCTATCCTAGAAAGAAATCTATTGGGCCCAGTGCTTTCGAGATCACTGGATCTCAGGCGACGATAATAACACAAAGTTTTATCATGCATATATGTCGCACTGATGTCGTATGAATACAATCTAGGGCATCCGCATTGGTTGTTAGGTCCACACTACAGGGGAAATTCTGCAAGATTTCTGTAATTTCTTCCAAACACCTGCGCCTCTTCTACCCTCGGAACCTTCTCAGTTCTGTATGGCGCCCCTCCTCCCCCTTGACCCCTTCTTTCAACCTCATCTCTTCCGATTAGTCGAAGAGGCGGAAACTTGCGAGACAACATTCAGCATAGGCCCCACGAAGGCCCCAGGATCTGATGGCCTTAATGCCCATTTTTTCCAGCACTACGAGAGCAAGCTCCAACCCTACATTGCGACGGTTGTGTCTAATTGTTTTAGCACATCCCACATGCCGTTTGATATCAATCAAACCACCATCATCCTCATCAGCCTCACCTACCACAACACTATCGACCAATCGGCCTCTTTAATGTGAGTTACAAAATCATCTACAAGCTATTAGTCACGAATTCGTCCTTTGTCCCGCACCGTTCCATCATGAACAACATGCTCATTGCCCATGTTTTGATCCACACCATCAATAACAGACGGAATGGGAACCGTGGCCTTCTTGCAATTAAGATCGATCTAGCTAAGGACTACAACCACGTGAATTGGTCTTTCATTGAGTTCACACTCACCCAATTTCACTTTCCCCGTACACTCATTACATGCTCATGAAATGTGTGCGGTCGATGGAATCAGTTTCAGTGTGAATGGTGCAAGGTCAATGGGGTGGCACCCGAATCGAGGCCTTCGACAATGCGACCCCATTTCCCCTTACCTCTTTTATATTGTGCATGGAAATCCTCATTGCTGTCTTTGTTCGGGCCACTAAGCCAGGCCAATTTCGTACAGCTAGGCCTAGCCGACGTGGTCCACCCATTCCCATCCTTATCTTCGCAGATGGCTATTTCATCTTCTGCGAGGATCATCCAAGCACTGTCCAGCTATTACTTGAGTTCCTCGACTCTTTCCACACTATGGCGAGCCCTGGGGTGAGCTACGACAAATCCTGAGAATTAGTTTTCCCTAGCATCCCAAACAGAAGGAGTCACAACCTCCTTCGCCTACTCGAACTAGAACCAATGACAAGTCCGAATAAATACCATGGTATCCCAATATGGCAGAGTTGCATTAGCTCGAGCTTCTTTGACCTTGTGTTTCAACGATTTTGCCGTCGGGCCAGGGGCTGGCAGTACGCTGGGCATCGACTCCCCCTGCAATCCACCCTCCAAACCATGCTAGTTTACCAGATGAGCATGCTCCGCTTGCCTCGTTTTTTCCTCACTAATTTTACTTACCTTTCCAAATCCTTCCTTTGGAATGCGGAAAGGAATGGAATACGAAACATCATGGTGCCTTGGCAGATCGTGTGTACCGTTAACCACATAGGAGGACTTGGATTTCACCACCTAGACTAACTCAACGAAGCATTCAAGCTAAAATTAGGTTGGTGACTAATCCATGCACCGGACACTCTCTGGGCCCGTGTTATGCGCGCCAAGTACTTCCCCGATCGAAACCCGATCACGACGCCTATCTTCGCAAACTCCAGTCGAGCCTTGAAATATGTAGCCCGCCTATTCCCCAACTTTCTCAGCTCAATGAGATATGTGTTTGGGAATGGTGTGTATATCAATTTTTGGCACTCCCAATGGTTGGGCCCCTTCCCTATTGCAGACTACGTCCATGTCATTCCTCCCCACCTTCTCACCCTCATGGTTTAACATGTCATTCAACTACCAAGCAAGTGAGACCTTGCGGCTATTGGCCACCTCCTCCTTTATCACATCGCGACAAGCATTTTAGGTATTCCTATCCCCGTGGATGAGGTTCCTGACTCCACCTGTTGGGCGTGGAAGCTGGGTGGCGAATTCACGATTAAATCTACCTACGAATGGTTGGCACGACTAGAATACGGCACACCAACACCTAGTCTACCTTGGGCAGGCATTATGGCGCTCACGTGTCATACCTCGTATCAAGTTTTTCAGCTGGCTCTAGGGACAGGAAGCGCTACCCACACTCGAGTGCCTCACACGCCGACATGTTCATGTTTCCCCCTTCTGCTTGCTCTGTCACTCGGCTACTGAAATAGGAGAACACTTGTTCGCCGAATGCCCCCTCTTCTAGAACGTACGCTGAGCTTTCTCCATTTTCAACTCCTTAAAAATAGGGACCATATCATTCCCCACTTGCAGCGCCTTTCTAACCCCGCCGTTACCCTCGTTGGGTGTTGGGCTATTTGGAGGGCACAAAACGAATTTCTCTTTCGGGGCAATCCAATCTCCACAATACTCATTGAAAATTGTATTACACGGACTGCCTCAGAAAGTATGCTAGGTCCCTCCCCAAAACCACCCAAGTCGAACTGGTTTTCAATCCGCTCGATTCCACCCCCATCGGAGGTGTTCAAACTCAACACAGATGGTTCGACTTTGGCCAATTCAGGCCCTACTGGTATCGGTGGCATCATACGTGATTTTGCGGGTATGATAGTTGGAGCTTTTTCCGAAGCAACGAGATATAACACCAACAACTGAACTCTGGGCTATCTGTCAGGGATTGCTACTTGACTTACAACTTTCGATTTTGGCTCTCATTATCAAAACTGATTCAGAAGTTGTATGCGATTATTTGACCAAGATGCGAGGTTGTATGGCCGCGACTGAGTTGCAAGTCCTTCTTCATGACATTCGGAGTTCATGAAGGAGGATACTCCCTGTCCATCCCATGTACTTACCGCAAGGCGAACAGGTTAGTGGACGCGCTGACACGATAGGGATTTGATCGGGCAATAGTGGACTACCCCCTTCAGCCACCGTTTTTTGCAGTCTGGTTAGGCTGCCCGCCCGAGCTGTCACATTTTGATTTATCTGAATTGCATAGTACTTATATGCGGTTGTCCGACCAACCCCTATCCCGACCCCCGTTGTACAGTTGTTGGACTCAACCTTAGTTATTTAAATAATTTGCTCTTGTTAAAAAAAATTGAGGGAATTAACAATTCCCATTTTACAATTCTTTCTGAAAAAACCTAAATTAAGCGAGCAAATTTCAAAATAAACATACAAAGCAAACCAAAAGGATATGTTCTACGTTCGCACACCTTATCTTACTTTTTTTTTGTAGAATAGGAAATTACAGACGGTGCTTAAACCAAATCTCAGGGGGATGTCTATCCAAGAATAAATCACGCTCCATCTCGTTCATCTTCAATTTACTCAAAGCACCTACCATCTTATTTGTTGATCTTGGAACCCATCTGAATTTGACGTTCCACGACATACATAGAAGTCTACGACAATCCCGAACGAGATGAACGTACTCTTGTTGCGGTTCAGCCTCGCCTTGCACAAGCTTGTACACCATAAACAAATCTGTTTCAATTTCAATTCTTGGCCTTCTTTGTTCCCACACAATTTCCATTCATTTTTCAACGCTTTTAATTCCGCCTCTTTCACATTGGGCGGTGTGAGTTATTTCAAATAACCTCATAACCACTCACCTTTCACATTCAGCTTGACCTGACCTGGGTTCCTCTAACTCGCCTCTTTAATCAATTTTTTCTTTTTCTTTTGTCCCTCTTGGAGATCTTGGCCTAGGCTCTTAATATGAAAATTCTCCCATTAATATTTTATGTATTAGCATGAAAAACCTTAGCATTCCTATGCTTCCAAATTATCCACAAACTCACTACAAAGATTCTTTTCCATTCAACACTCCGCCCAATTCGATTAGAAAATCTCATCTCGACAAGGTTCTTCCTTTCCCAACGTGATCTGAAAATTCATCAAACTTTTTCAGTTTTCCCCTATCCAAAATTCAAACCCAAACCATCCACGCAAATTTGCAATGATGTAGAATATGAATTTCCGTTTCATTTTCAAAGTTACAAAGAGAGCATTCAGCCGATATTGTGAATTTACGAACATAACAAAGGTGATTCGTCGCTAACCTTTTTTGTGTCATAAGCCATAAGAAATATTGCAATTTGCTGCTCACATCCACCTTCCATACCCAAGATTATTCTCATGAACAAGATGATCCGTGTCGTAGCATTTCTAAAAAGCCTTATAAGCCGATTGACAAGAAAACACACCATGTGACGTCTCGCTCCACAATAACTTATCCTCGCACTCCGTCAAAAAAATACGTTTCGCACAAATCTCCTCCATTAAGCATTGTGGAATATGCATTCTAAGCCTCTCAAAACCCCAATCACCATTCACACCAATTATCTTCTTTAAAGAAATCTTCGTATTCAACGCAGAACGACTTCATCAAAAAAAGATCTTATCTCCTCGCCCCACCTTCAACCCAGAACGACTTCATCAAGACAACGCACCACACTATACCTTTCCATGTAGAACTGTCCGATTGTTTAGCTGAATAAGTGAGAAGATCCCCATGGCGTAAATACTTGGCTTACACCAAATCACTCCAAACAAACCTCTCATTCATTACAATATTCCATGTAAGTTTCGAGAGCAGCACCTCATTGCTCGTTTTTGCTACGCGAATGCCTAAACCTCCTTCTCTTTTCGGTTATCATTCGACCATAGAAACTCTTGATTGAGTTCATCCAACTGTTTACATACATTTCGGGAAGCTACGCTTATTGGATAGTGTAAATCGGCATAGGGGATGGGACCGATTGGATGAGAATCGCCTGTCCTGCGAGGGAAATGATTTTGTTCTTCCAACTCTTGAATTTTTGCATAATTATGTCCATAATGTCTGCGTAAACCTCGCGACTAACTCTCCCATGAACAAGCCTCACACCAAGATACTTTCTAAGATTTTGGGTTTGGCCAAACCCGAACAGGTCACTAATCGTGTGTTTGAGACTTATACCTTCATTTTTTAAGAAAAACACTTTAGATTTTTTAAGGCGGGGTTTAAGTCTAGACGCATCGAAAAATTTCGTAGGACCTCGTTAATTGCACGAGAGGCTCGTCGATGCCTTGCTCATAAGGATGAAATTGTTGACAAAAAATACATGACACTCGTGGTCACCCACGGCATGGCGTGATTGACACCCATTTGCGTTTGTGAATATTCCCCGTTAATCAAATAAGAGAGGCGCTCCACACACAGCAGAAACAAATATAGCGACAATGGAACGCCTTAGCTGAGCCCCCACTTGGGATTAATAGAATCCAACAGTGTCCCATTCTACAAAATATTTGTAGAGGCATTGCTGACGCAGAACATAATCAGATCAATCAGTCCTTCAAGAAAACTAAAGGCTTGCAATGTCTCTTCCAGAAAGGCCCAATTCACGCCTTCTCAAGATCGAGTTTCATTGTGATGCTTCCAACCTTGTTCTTTTTCTACGAATTCAAAGAATGGATTATTTCTTGTAACACAAAGATGTTATCCCGTATATTCCTCCCTTTGATAAAACTCGATTGAGTTGGCACAATAATCTTCGACATCAAATCCCTAAGTCGCGTTGTGATGCATTTGGTGATAACTTTATACAACACGTTACACAAAGAGATAGACCTGAACTGTGTAATGCTCTTGGGATTCAGCCTAATCTTTACTTCTTGATGTATTATTATGTGTTATTTTCACATGGAAGAAAACAAAAACAAAAAACCGCTTTATTTAGCGCGCCAGTAAAAAAACATAAAAAGCAGAAGCACAAAGGGGTGTTTGCAAGAGCTTATGAAAGCTCCTTCTTCATAGCTTCTACTTAAAGTTACTTAAAATTGTGTTTGACTTAAAGCTATGAGTGTTTGCAAATCCTTCATTAAAAGTAACTTAAAACAGATAATGTTAGTTTTGTGGTGTTTGCAATAAATTGATAGAAGCAGCTTTTGAACCTTTATTAAAATAAAATAATATTTTATTATTCTTATTTAAATTACATATATAGAAATACTAATCTTTCACTCACATTTGCACAATCATGAGGTGGATAGTAATATTTTAAAAATTAAAATAATTTAAATTTTACTATAGTGTAATCAGTATATATATGTTTATTGCATTACAATATACAAGTTACTTGGTATAATTACATCACGCATACATCTTCTAGAAATAATAATTATATCTAAAAGATGTTAATATAATAATGTCGTACATGTTGTTGTTAAGTAAATCATTTTAAAGAATTTTTTCTATTTTTTATAATTAATTTTTCTTTAATTGCTTTTTGTTAATTATTTGTTTACTCTAAAAATATAAAATTATAGAAAATAAGATCGTGTTAATAAGGAAAGAGAGAAATCATGAGATTTATTTGAGGGTAAAATTGAATTTTTAGAGATATTTTTAAGATTGATAAGTCTAAATAAGATATTCACCAAGATTTGGGGAGAAGCTCCTTATGGAAGCACCTCATGACATACTTATGAGTTTTTTTTTTTACTTATTTTAAGAGAAGGAGAAGCAAAAGCATCAATTACAAACACTCATAAAATGAATTTCAATGATTTAAAGCCCATAAAGAACTTTTAAAAGCTCTTGCAACACCCCTAAAGAACTGAGAATCGGACAAATTCAACAACTTCGCTTAAACTCATTGCATATAAATATATACTAGAAGCTCCATTAATAACTGAGCCAGTTGAGATTGAAGGACAAACAAAAAGTATTCATATGACAAAATCATCAAACTATTACAGTTTTCTAATCCAAAGCAGCATTAGGCGGAAATACCTTCCTAATAAATTCCAGAAAACGCTCCGAGTAGAACACAGGATCTACAGCAGAGATCGACAGTGAATCGAACTGAATAGATTTATACGCATGTTCGATCTTCTTACTCATGTTGTACTCTTGCAGGATGTCGATGATGCCCAAATACAACACAACATCGTACGCCTCGTGAAACGACTCCACCAGATCGTCTCTAGGAAGGCGTTCTGCTCTCGCCGGCATGTTCACTCCAAGCTGGATTTGGAGCCTGTTGTTAAGTGTTGCAAAAACGATGGAACATCAGTCCAATGTCCTAAAGTGGGAAGAAACTTTATGTGCATGTTTTGTTCTTCGATTCTTTCTTATGTTTGACACTGATGGCCTTAAACAAGTGGTAATGCATGAGAGTTGCATTGTAATAATCAAGGGAAGTCAACAAGTGAAGTTTATGTAGTTACACCAAGTCTGGGAGTTTAGCAGTAAGAATCCCTACTAACAAATACCTTGCTGTACCAGGAAGGAGAAGATCCACTTCCTCGTCCCCAGTCGAAGATGACGCTCGAAGTCGACTGCCTCTGATATGTGAGCCAACGACGACACTGGTATCGTCATCCCCACGAGGAACTAAAACGAGGCCCAGTATTTCATCGTCCATTGTCTCTGGGATCATAAAAAAGTGACCATTAAATCATTGTCAAGGATTCTTAAATGGAAAGTTAAATTAAAAATGCTAAAAAGTACTGTCGTTTCATGTTTCAGACAAGTTTCAGTGAGCGTACCATCTTCTGCAACAATTCCCAATCCATCAGCTGGCATACGATGACTGTGAGACATGAGAGAACGAAGGTGTTGTGGTGCCCTGTAATGAACGCCTAACAACATGCTATAATCCATTATGTTCTCTGACTCCAGGAACTTGCTATCTATTTCAATCTGCCTGCGTGGTTGTACCGACGAGCATAAGAAATCATCAATAAAACAAATTCAAGCTAATTGTCAAAGAATTACCATTGAGTCAAGAGAATGTATATCCATGTATATCCATTATGAGTTCACATAATGGACAGAATTCGAACGAAGTAGTATAATAAGAAGACACATAAACAAATCAAAGATGTTACGATGGAGAACATTGAACCTGTTGATAAATCCCACTTACTTGAGCAGCGAATCTCGCCACGATGGTTCCAAATAAAAGCGGTAATTTAAATCCAGATCCTTAAGTATCGTATTCTCGTCGATTTCAACTTTGTTAGCAGAGCGTCCCAATGAAGAACCTTTCAGATCAAACCTTCGATGGATTCTTAACTCCGTGCAGAACATATTTCCCATTACTACGAACCTGAACTGCAGATCAGAAAGCGGAGCATTAAGGCTAAGCTACTATCAAGATAGCGAGAGAAATTTGGTCAAGTAAGAAACGAGGAAAGTAAATTTACTTTAAAGACAATCGAAGTTTCAAGTTGGCATTCTTATTACCTTTTGACCGCTACTGGGTATAACCCTGTGAAGACCGAAAAATTTAGTTACAAGAGTGTTGTCATATGTGCGCACATGAGAGTGATAGTTTGGTAGCATCCGGAGCAGAACCTACATATTGTATAACTCATCACTAAAAATCAAGCAATACGAACCTCACTATGTCAGCATATGAGTTCCAGTGAGACCAAAATAGTTATATACAGGCATAATGATGTGTGTAATATATGTAAGGCATAAATAGGCAAAATATCTGGAGCCCAGGGTGAACTTAGGCAACCTGATGTATTTACTGAGTGAAACTCATAAGTATAATACTTGCCTTGTGCACTATTTTTAAACCGGTATCACATTTTAACCATTGTTTTTTTGTATTTTTTGATCTAAGGTCACCTAAGAAAATTGGACTAAGGCCAAGCAGAATAAATGGTTCTATGTCAATAAAAGTACCCGCCTCACACTTTTATCAAGATTACCTTCAAAAGTTACTCAAAACTAATCAAAGTAAGTATAAGAAACAGATTCACGATACACAACAGTAATTGATTTCATTTTCAGCTCAGCTGCTGATATCAGCCCATCAGTCTTCACTAGTAGACGTGACTGGAAATAACTGTTCTTCTCAATGCGAATGCCCATCAGTTTGTTAGGTTGAGTATCTTAATTGTACAAGAAAAACATTGTATTAAAAAGGATGGATTTGATGAATGAAGAATGTGATCATTGTTACAATATCAACAACGGGTGATGTGCTGAAGGAACTTTGTTCTTAACATCTCAATCTCTGTTTGCAACCTTAAACTCGGCTTTTACTTGTTCCTCCCGTTTCTGCATCCATAACCCCCAACATAGAAAAATAAACCTAATCCATGCATGTTATTTGAAAGAAGATCTCCTGCAGAATGTATGCATCAAAGAACACAAACTAAAATTTAATATGGCAAGTATCGAATTTAGAGATTTAACCTTAACTTCAGATTTTCGTAATGTCTTGATCATAAAACGATCATCTTGAGACAGAAAAAAGACACTACCACTCTTTCCAGGTGATGAAAGTTCTCTTAGGGCATCATTTCCACAAATTGAAATCATGTAGTCCGCGGTGTCAATCTTAAACATCTCTCTCAGATTTCTACAATGAAGCCAATCCTTTTAGGTTAGGAAAGATTCAGCATTATGTAATAAGAAGCAGCGTCACCAGTAATGTAGGAAAGCATAAAGTTGTGACAAGAAAGTTCAAAATTAGAAAATCAATTTCAAAACCAATAAATTAAATAAGGAACCTACAGGCATACACTTGGTTATATCTTTTCCTGATCAAATAGTAATCATTCTTCATCTAAAAGTTCTAGAAAGCATATAAACTTCATGGTTGTGCTAAAAGAATGAGATACAACCATGATCGGTAGGCATGTTCATTCTTGTGATATCATGAAAGTTATAAAATGGGAAAGCAACCCAGAAATATAGACCATGACATGGTTTAGCAGAAAAATGCCAAAAATAGTTGCTATATTTTGCAAAACATATACTTATTATAACAAAAAAACAGAACGATCAACGGCAGAAAGGATGCTCACAACAAACCTGAAAACCATCGGGCAATAATCTTTCCACTTAAAGTCCTCTGAATGATGGCAAGGTGTCAGTTGTGACCCTTCTCTGGGGAAGTGCATCCAAAAACTGGCACGAGCACCAAAATCAGAGGCCCTTACTTCACGTCGCTGTATGGGAGTAATTTTCCCGACAGTATATCTGGTCATATTCTGACAGCTCTTTAGTAATGAGTATAAGAGAGGCAAGGTTAAATGGGACATACTCAAGTATAACACTGATTGCCTTCTACTACATGATTGAGCAAATATTTACACCTAAAAGTTGTAAAGATAAGCAGATTATTCTACTTGCCCAAAAGTCATGACACTGCTAAAAGTACATAACACACAAAACTTGCTAGAGACGCAGAATATCAGCATGTTTTTTTGCTATAAACTAATACAATAAAGGGTCATGAACAAATTTCGATTTGCATTAGTCAAAAGTAATCACACCTGATTCCAAGCTGCAAACTTAGCATCAAATCATAACTTCTGTGGCCTTTGATAATTTGTTCGCCTGGCCTCTTCAACTCCCTCGCAAGTCTCTTTTGTCGCCTTTTTGCTTTTCTAGACGATGCCGAAAAGCGGTTGCTCAACACAAGTTCGCTGATCAGAACACCTTGCATGTACTCTCTTTCAAGGATTGGAGGATTTATGGAACTCTCGCTATCTCCAGATTCTAAAACTGTATCAGATAAGCTTGATCTAGTAGGCCCCAATATCTTCTCCATGGATACCTCAAGACTCCAACGTCTTTCCAAGGAAACATTAGCTGTGCGAGGTTCTTCCAGGCCCTGAACAGCCTTAACATCACCATTATCTAAAACCTGATTCTGTTTACTCAAGTCCGGTAGAAGTCCTTTTTTCCTCAAAGCATCAAGATACAATTGCTGGCCATTCGGAACCCTGGTGCCTTTTGGATAGAAGGTACCTTTTCCATCCTTCAGGCCACGAGTCCAAGTTCCAACATAGCAACCACCATCTGCCCATGTGTACACCCCAAATCCATGCATCATACCATTTGACCAGTTTCCTTCAAAAGTGTCCCTATTGATCCAAGTAAGAGTCCCTTTCCCCGACATTTTACCCCCCTTCATATTTCCCAAGTACACATTTCCGATGGCCCATGTGTACTTACCAGGTCCTTCAGGGGTTCCTTTGATCCAAGACCCTTCAAATACATCTCCATTCGGAAAAATTTGATACCCCAAACCATGTTTGAGATTCAGCCGCCACCGTCCCTTGTAGGTCATATTACCGGGCTTAGTATACAACCCAGAGCCGTGCATATAACCACCTGAAAACTCACCTTCATAAAGAGCACCAGACGGCCATTGAAGTTTTCCATATCCATGCCTCATCCCACTACTCCACTCACCTTCATATCTACAACCATCTGACCAGACATAGTTTCCTGAACCCTCGGGTGAACTGCCCGAAAGGGATCCGGAGTAAGACTCTCCATTGGGAAGTAAGACTTCTCGAGATCTAAAGCCGTTGGTCTCATCAGATGAAGCATGAGAAACATCTCCTTTTAATGAGCTAGAGCGGAATTTTTCACTAAATACTACGACGGAATGAAGAGATCTTGTCCTATCAGATAAAGGGTGTGCACCTTCAACGATACTACTAACAGTGCCCACAGGGCCAGTCATGCATAATGTTCAAGAGTTTTCAGAAACTAAACGGATGAAAGTACTTGGAAACTTCAGAGATTGCTCGTCTTCACACCTTTTCAAGAGAAACAGGGATTATTAGTAAAGGTGAGCAGTGCCAGCCACAATAGCAAATGCATCAAGATATCGTAAATTAGAAGAAGAACAAATGAAACAGAGTTGTCTAGAATTTGATTACTGCAATTAAAACAGAACACATTATTGAGGGGTACACAGGATATAAACCAACCATAAGTACAAAAAGTAGAATGATAAGAAGGTGAGGAAAAAAAGAATCTTTACACGGTGGTATTGCGAGTTTCTACAAAAATAAAATGAGATAAATTCTTAAAAGACAGCACACAGCATGAGAATAGTGCCCCAATAATAAATAAGCAGCAGTTAACACTTAACACATAACAGTTAACAAAACTAACACAAACACATCAAAGAAAAAAAGAAAGAAAGAAAGAAAGAAAGAAAGAAAGAACGAATAGTACCTTGGAAGAAAGAAAGAAAGACGGGGAGAAAACGGAAGAGAAAGAAGAGAAGTGAATCTTTAGTTTTATTGTATTTCCGTATTCCGTTAGTTTCAGTTAGGCTTTTCGATGGAACTTTTTTATGCCAAAAAGGCAAAAACTGATGTATAGATCTGAAAGTGGTTTACACAAAAACATGGGATTACACAAAAAACTGCATAACAATTAACACCTATAATATTAAAATAGATGGAGTCGCTTTCAGGCGTGAGAGTTGAAACACCAACCAACTTGTGAAAAACAGCAACAATTTATAATAATAATTATTATTATTATTATACGGTCCTCAAGATTTTTTTTCCTTTTCTTCTTGAGGTGTACGTTTGAAAGAAGAGTTAATAATAGTTTATTTGAAAAAACCACTATACAGGAGTCACTACTACCTACCTAACCAAGCAATGGGTGCAGTGTTCAACATATAAAAAAACAAGTTACGTTGCAGATTTGATTTTGAACTACATTTACCAAAGAAGTTTGACAAAGAGCTAGCAGTAGTTGTCTTGTCACTTGTGTAGGACAAAAGAGAGAGAATCAAATGTACCCTAATTGCAAGCTGTTATGGATAAATATTCAACACCTTTGAAACGAAATGTTATCTTGTCGATTAATGTGGATTTTCTCTATCTATCTATGTAGTTGGTTAATGTGGCGGTCAATAAAATGTTGTAAAACCATAATAGATTCAAGACAATTAACAGATTACAAAATTAATTTGGTGCATGTTTCGAAACCATACAAAGATTTTATGTTTACGAGTATACTGCTAGAATGACATAGTGCATCCGACGATCTAAAGTAACGATATTTATCTGTTACTTCGTCAAATATTTGAAATATAATCATAACGAAAGAATAAAAGCAAGAAAAAGAATATCCTGATCACAACATCTTAAAGTTTTTTTTTTCTCTTAAAAAAACATGGTGGCCAGGCGTGTGGTTAAATATTTATTAGCTAGGACTTTAGAGCATCTTGCTGTTATTGCTTATGGCCTATGGGTGGAAAGTGCAAATTTAAACCTAACTCCAACATTAGATGTTTTGCCTTTAAACGGCATTAAGAGGATGAAGAAAAAGATTACAAGTCAAATCAGATATTGTGGTTCACAAATCACTGGTCCGCCAGCCTATTTTGCAACCAGCACCTTGACTCTGTGTGTACACATTTGCCCAAAAAAAAAATCATCATCACATCCTTTTCGTCTAAGAAAAGGTGCAAAAGTATGAATCATGAGTATTTATTAACTCAAATCACAATTCACGAATCACTATGAAAGTTCAAGTTAGAGTTACCAATCACACAACGAATCAGTTAATGAATAAAATAATAGTTAGATTAGAGTTACACGATGGTTCATGCTAGATCATTAAACGAATGACAAAAGTTATTAATTTATTTTGGCAGTTACTTTTTCTAATTTTCTCGAGCACCAAACAATTATGACGGAAGAAAAGAGAGCTAAATTATCAATCGGGTTTATTAGTTATGTATATGCAATGGGGATCAGAAATATGAATATTTTTTGATCGAAAAAAACCAACTGGAAGTTCGAGCGAGGCAAAGTTTGATCAGAAAGTCAACATAGCATGTTGTTGACAAACGATATTTTTTCAAGTAAAAACGACCACCTGATCAATTAGTCTTTAAGCCAACATGATTTTAGCAAAATTTAAATGTTTGAAGGGTAAAAATGCCATTTTATTAATTCCAACGGGATCTTAATATTTTTATTTATTCTAGGTTTAATCATATTTTATTTTTAGTAATTGAGTTAGGATTTTATCTTTATATTGTAAGTCGTCTTTGATGGCAAAAAAATTGTTCATTGAATAAAAAAATATGAAACTCGAGAGCTTTCTCTATTCAATTTCTCAGCATTCTGCAGAATTATCGAGACTTTGATTTCTTGTTATATCAGTTGACATCGGAGACAAGTTTGTTCCTTCACCATGCCGGCAAGGAGAAACCTTGAAGTCCATGATGTTTCGGTAGAAGAAGATAGATGTGATGCACTCACATGGTTATTCAACAGATGGGCTTGTTGACACAACAAATGGCAGTGTTGATTGCACGATTGCTTGAACCAACACCAAAGCATGTTACTCAGTTGTTTGTGAATTTCAAGGAGAAGAATCCGTGCGTACGAAAATAACAACCATTGAATTCACCTATTCTCCAGAGACAATATGATCTAGAGAAAAACATTGGAAATCAGGGCTTCAAGATTACGTTCCAAGTTTGAATGGTGAGTACGAAAAGGATTGTAAATTTTTGTGTGATGTTGTTTATTACAGTGATGGTTATAACATTGTTGATGAATTCGAGATCTCTCAATATAAAGCTTTCATGGAGGGCTTAGATGAAAGAATCACGAGGGAGCACCCAATGGAAGAGATGGAGATGTCGGAGAAGTACGAAGTTGACAAGGAAATTGATGGATATGAAAGTTTTGAGAAGAAAAATAAGATTATGCCAACACCCGATGAAGAGATCACGCATGTCACTGCTATTGTGGATGCCACAGTTGAAGATGTTCATCCTCAATGTTTTAATAATCTTTATGTTACTAATCATATTTTGTCTTATGGTGATAAGTTTTTAGTTACTAAACGCGATTCATATTCGAGGTCGATCTTTCCCAACCAAGAGAGAATGATAGAGATCAGGAATATGTGTATTTTACTATTTTTTTTATCGAAAGAACCAACTAGAAGTTCAAGCGAGACGAAGTTTGACCAGAAAGTCAATGAATCCTGTTGTTGACAAACAATACAACTTTTTCAAGTGGAAACGACTACCTGATCAAGACGTAAAGACTTTACGCGATCATGATTTAAGCAAAATTTCAATGTTCGAGGGGTGAACACGTCATTTTATTAATTCCAAAGGGATTTTAATATTTTTATTTATTCTAGGTTTTATCTTATTTTATTTTTAATAATTGGGTTAGGGTTTTAACTTTATATTGTAAGTCGTCTTTGACGGCAGGACTGTTGTTGATTGAATAAAAAGATATTAAATTTGAGTTTTCTTAGTTTTTCATCAAATTTTCAATATTTTGTGGAATCAATGGGACTTTGACTTCTTGTGTTGTTTCATCTTCTCTTATGGCTTCCTCCGCTCGCTACATTAATATGGTTAACTCGAACAAAGATGTGGATAAGAAACTAAATGTCATAGAGGGATAATTACAGTATACCTCTTGAGGTTTAGCGTAATTACAGATACCTCCCTTTAGATTATTGGGAATTTTTTAAAGGAAAAATTGCAGATACATATCCAAAGTTTTGCCCTTTTTGCACTTACCTCTCTGAACTTGCATCTTTTTAATGTCATTGTCCAAACTTTGCTCCAACCACCATCGTGTTATCCCAACTTTTTTTGGCTAAAATAGAGTGCGTTTAGACCACGCGGCCAGCTTTTTAGGGGCAAATTCGCCAATTTAGAGATTAGGGAGTATAGTGCAAAATGTGAAATAAATTAATACAGTCTAAATTTTCTATTTTACACATTGCACCGGAACTTTTTAGATTGTTTAACCAAAATACTATCTTCTCCAAGTATTTGAAAACTAAGTCCACCACCGCTGCATTCCAGTTCATGATCCCACCACCATTTTAAAATTCTCTCCCAGCATTCCTCTCAATCGGCGCCTTCACACGCACACACCTCGAATTCTTCGAGCATCAACACTTACCCCTCATCCACCACCACCACCAGGCACTGCGACATTGGAGTTCACGATCCCACCACCCTTTTAAAATCTTCTCCAAATATTCCCCTCAATCGGCTCTTTTCACACGCACGCACCTCGAATTCTCCGAGCACCCCCCTCCCACTCATTGACCACTCCACCCTCAAAACCTGCACCATCATTGTTGGAATGAAGCACATGTTATTTGAGGTTGTGCAATCATGGAGTAGGATCCGTTGTGGTTTGTCGATGCATAGTTCGCGATAAATAGGCCGCGGGGCGTCGTGTCGTTGGAGGAGCAGTTAAGATGGACTGGGCAATCAGATGAGATGTGGAAGAGTTATTCATATGGTTATGGTGGTGGTATATTTAATTTCTTCTTCGTGATGCCTGATAAGAGTTTATTTAACGTTATTTGAGTACTTGTTTCCTTATTCTTTTGTATAAGTACTGGTGCATATTGATTGGTTTTAGTATGTGTTAACAGGTTTGGAATTATTCCCTATTTAACGGAAGATATTTATTTGGGTCGAAACGTCCTGTCCGTGATTCAAAGGCAACGCGAGATGGACACACTGAGATTAATTGCAAGAATATTCCCCTCCTTTATTCACTGAACATTTCCTCCTCTTTTTATCTTATGTATTTGAGTGATAGATTGTAGTAAGTGAGCTTAATTGTTTCAGCTTTTCTCCTCCTTTTTTCTTATTCTACTGATCACCTCCCTTTATATAGACTTTGGTAGGGGTAGGTGTCATTGTGCATGTGTTTTGATAAGGACAGGTGTTGTTGTTACCTTGATACAGGTGTAAAAATTAGGATAATGTTTATCGTTTATCTACTAAGTGCTGACTAGATTAGCTTTTGTGTCTTCTGATATCTCCGAGGGCTTCTGATGTAGACTGTTTTTGATAGAGCTATTCTTCCGAGGGCTTTTGTTTTTCCTTCTTGATTCGGGTATTTTCTTCAACAGTCAGGAGTGATCTCTGAGAGTGGAAACATGGTCTCCGAGGACTTGGTATGACTTCCGAGGACTGTGATCTTGTGTCCGAGGGCTGTTTTTGCTTTACTGAGAGTGAAATTTCTTCACCAGAGTGCTCGGACTGTATTCACTGGGTGTTCCTGTATTGACTTCTTCCAAAATTGTGTTCTCGGATAAGTCCGAGTGTTGCTTTTTCCGAGGAGTGTTCAGCAAGGAAGTTTTCTTGTAAGTTCATAGGACTCGGGGTCCCTCTTGGTCCCTCTTGGCGCATTTGGTGGATATCGGAGTCATACGGGTCCATCGGGGTTTGCTCTTTTTCCGATGCCGTGTTGATATCTGTTTTTCATTCACCGTTTGACTTTCCAAGGGACGCTTGCGTTTCTCCTCGGATGCTTTTATAAACCTTTTCGGGTCAGTGACCGAGAGGTAGGGCAATTCTCCGAGGGGTTTTCTTTATAGGTACATCTCATTGGATGTACTCGTGACAATAGTATTGTCCATATATCCTCCGAGGGGTTTTCTTTATAGGTACATCTCATTGGATGTACTCGTGACAATAGTATTGTCCATATATCCTCCGAGGGGTTTTCTTTATAGGTACATCTCATTGGACGTACTCGTGACAATAGTATTGTCCATATATTATTTTTCCCGAGTAGGAGTGATCTCCTCTATTTTATTTTTTAGGGTTAACACTAGCCCCCCCAAATTTCGATTGTCCTCGTAGAGACAAGCGGAATTTTAAATCATCGTCCTAAGTGAGGTGAGGGGTTATTTTTGACTTAGTGTCCCTATATTTATTTTTTTCTTTTTTGATATTTATCCAATACGTATATATATTTAGAATTTATAAGGATTTTACCTGAATACCCTTAGGGTATCGTTATTAAGCACGCGGAGATCTCGGGGCGCAGGTGGCGGACTGTTGTTGACCAGCTTGGAGATTTGAACTATCTGACCGTTGGCAACGGTCAGAATGGGGACGGCGTGGCACAATCAGGTGGCGGTTACGTGGAGCTTTAAATAAGTTCCACGTTTTCAAAATTCTTGACCGTTGTCACCTTCGGTTATAAATAGGACACTGTTGCTTCTTTTTTCTTCATTCACTCAATCCGTCTTTGTGGTCATCTCCTCTCAGAGCAAAAAAGAAATCTCTTTCCTTGATCTTTATTCTTCATCTTTTGCAATTCAAATTCCTAGCAGACTTACCCGTTCCTCTTCTCTCTTTCAAAAACATTCCTCTTTTATTGTATCCATGGCTTCTTCCGCCAACACTGACTCTATTGCCGCCGCTATCTCCTCGGAAGTCACTGCTCCGATTAATTCTTCTACGAGTGTGAGAGGTATTCCAATGGGAGTGATTACTCGCAAGCGTAAGGGAGAAATTGCTGCTGCTGCTGAGGGCGGCGCCACTTCCTCGAAAAAAGCTAGGGTTCCCAAATCAAAGGAACCGCCTCTTCGAACTTTCGCTAAGGTGGAGAAAACGAAGAATATTGCTACTCGTAAGCAGGTAGCAGATCTGTTGACCTCAACCGGAGTCCTTCAGAAGAACATGGTCTTCCGAATCCCGACGAAGGATGAGAGGGCGTGCTATCCTCCTCCGGGTATGTTGACAGTATTCTTTGCTCAGGTGAAGTATGGGTGGCGCTCGTTTATGTCCCCTTTTTTCTGTGCGCTCTTTAAAGCTTGTAATATTAGCCCAAGTCAGATGGTACCAAATGGATTTGCTGCTATCTGTATTTATGTATTTTGGTGCCACGTGAATGGGCTAGAGTGTTCGGTGGAGCACTTTCTTTCAATCTTTGACGTGGCGGTATCACCCGGGGGGTATCCTTTCTATAACGTTCGTCATCGGGACAACTCGGGGGATTCCACGAAGAGAATCTTGGGGGCTGCTATTACCTCACATAGCGTCTGGAAGAACAGGTACTTCTTCGTGGGCCCTGTCAACGGCGAGTGGGATGTGCCCTTTGATTGGCGAGAGGGTACTACTCCCGTGCATGCTCTGGATCAGGAGGCAGTGCTATCTCCTATAATTTCTCAGCACAAATTGATGGAGTCGGAGGATTTCACGATGTTATATGAGACCTCTGGGCTTCATCATGTAGTTTTCACTGATGCCGCCGTGGAGAGGCCCTTGTCCCTGTCTCCCGTTGCGAGGAGTCTCTTTCGTAAGTCTCTTTATTCGCTCTTTTATCCTTTTATTCTCTTTCCGAGCATAGTGGTAAATTGTACTTATACACGTTATTGATGGGATGATACAGGGGATGTCATGGCGAATTACTATCTGCAGTCGAGTCCGAGGGAGCCTACTCCTAGTGGTGTCTCGGAGATACCAGAGGAGGGAGATCACGAGGAGGAGGAGGTTAATGCTCCCGAGAGTATGCATATGGATTCAGAGAAGAGTGGATTCCACGAAGACCATTCTCTTCTATGCATGGATGCGATGGGGATCGTTAGGAGCGCGGTTCCCCTACGTCAAGTTGCACCTTGGGATTTGGCTTTAGTGCCCGTTTCCAAATCGGAGTCAGGGAATATTCCTGCTTCCGAATCTAATATGGGAATATCTCCGAGAGGTTCCGAGGAGGGTATCTTTCCGAGTGGTGCGGAGGATGAATCTGCTCGGAAGGATACTGAAGTAATAGACCTGTCTTCTGAGGATCCTTCTCCTAGGCTTCCGACAGTTCCTGAATCTGCTCCTCGGGGTAAGTTTTCACGAGTTTTTAATGAGATTTTCATATCTTTATCTGCAATATTTGATTATGTGTTGACACCTTTTCTTTTGATGTAGTGGCTATGGATAAAGGGAAAGCTCCGATGGTAGAAGAGTCTTCATTATATGGTGAGTATTCGTCATTTACCTTTTTTCCATAATTTTTTCTAGTTTCATTCTTTTAATCACTGACAGTTCGTATCTGTTGCAGAGGAGGATTTTCTGGCCCAATTTAGCATTCCCGAGCAAGAAGATTTACGAGGGGACTCCGAAGACACCCAAGGGGAGTTTGATCCTTCTTCAGAGGACCGAGATTTGAAGGAAGGAATTCTGCAATCACTATTAGGAAAGACCAGCCCCTCCACAACAGTAGGTGGTTCACGGGCCATTTTTACAAATTCCGAAGTGACGACTCCGGTAAAGGATACGACTCCTCCGAGGGGACATGTCCCGGTGACCTTGTCTCCGAGGGGTCATACATTTCAGGAACCTATTCCTCCCAGCGGATCCGGGGGGGAATTTTCATCTCGTTCAGTGGGGGAGGCTTATCAAGATATCCTCCGATTTTTCGCCTCCTCCAGTTCAGCACCCGCCGAGGGGTATCAATTTTTGTACACCAGTCTTAACTGGTTGGGGCTTATGGTAAGCTCCTCTGCCTTAGTCTTCTGAAATTACACAATGCATCTCTGTTAAATTTTTTATTGTTGACTTTTCTGTAGATTGGAAAGACTCGAGAGGCAGTTACTGCCGTTGAAGAGCGCGGTCGGAAAGATGTAGAGGACTTAGAAGCACTCCGGGCGCAATTGGCACCTCTCTTATTCCGGGATAAAGAGAGTCAAACTAGGGAGGACCTTCTTCAAACAAAAATTTCCGACTACGAGTTTGCTCTCAATGAATCAGAGAAGGCGAGGGCAAATTTACAAGGTAGTTTAAGTGCTGCTGAATCCGCTTGCAAGAAGATGGAGAAGGAAAGAAAAGACTCCGAGGAGGTCTTTACCGCTCGTATTGCAGCTCTCGAGAAGGCGGTGGCGGATGGGAATGAGAGAGAGAGAGTTCTCCAAGAGACTTTGGGCCAAGTTACTGATAGGGCAGAGTCAGCCGAGGGGAAGTTGACAAATTTTCTTTCTCCCGAGGACGTGCAGGCTAAGGTGGATGCAGCTGTTCAGTTTGCTCAGCGAGAGATCTCACGGCAGCAATCAGTAGCATCCGAGGAGCCTTCTCATGAGCTCTTGATGGGCCATCTTTTGTGGGGTTATTTGGAGTGTGCAAAGGTGGCAAAATCTTTGATAAGGTCGGATGTTAACTTCTCCAAGTCTTTCGATCTTCGGAAATTAAAGAAGCCAACTCCCGATGACTGCCATTATTTCGTGGGGAGGTTTGGGGGTTTGCTATCCTCTCGGGATTCTCCGACACCATCTCCAATGCGCTCCGCCACGAGTCCGAGTCCAAGGGCTAGCGGTTCTGGGGGGGTATTTTCTCCAATCTCTCGTCTTGCTCCATTGGGTACTTCCGCAGAAGAGACAACTTATTCTCTCCCTCCTTCCACGGGAGCTTAGTCTAGCTTTTTGTAATTTTTACTTTGAAAATAAACGCTCTTTGTACTTATTGTTCCTTCCGAGGGCTATCCGTTTTAAATAAATATTTTTGTTCAATCTTCCTATTCTATATCTTATCTCCACTGTTTAATTAAGATGGATAATGATAATTCTCAAAAAGTTGCTGACTAAGTAAACTTCCTAAGTAGGAGGTGTTACTTTGCATGGTTAAATAGGATACGTGTCCTCCTTAATCAAAAAGTTTTCCAACACGTGTCCCTTAGTTAACGTACTAAGAGTTTAAACTTCTACTTTTAACTCTAATATAAAGAGTATATATGCACGTAGGTCCTTATCAATTATGCACTTATCTCCTAATCCTTATTAGTCTTTGATTTTCTTTTATAAGTGCAAGTACAAAGATAATACTTACTTGATACGATGATGCCTCCTTATTATAGAAGATTTGGCTCGACTTCATCTGGCGGTTCTTCTCAGGATACCGCTCGGGGTCCTTCTGGATCATCAAGGGTTCCTCCGAGGGGCAATCCATCCGAGAATCAAACGACACTTAGTGCTAGTTCCTCTCTTGGAGTGGTTCGTAGGACTCCATCTACAAATTCACGTAGAGTCAATCATATCAGGGAGATATTCATGAGTAGGGAGCCATATCCTTTGGCGGATGAGTCTTCAGAATTCGATTTACTTCCTCTTAATCCATCAAGATTGATAGGCAGAGGACGTGTAGGATCCACAATGAGTGCAGAATGTGAGAACTCGGTAAGATCTCTTTTTAATGGTTATAACTTGGAGTTCGAAGATTATGATATAATAGTGCCTTCCTCGGGCCAAAGGGCTTACGCACCCCCTTCAGGTTATATGACCGTTTATACCGAACAGATGCGTTGTGGTTTACGTACCTTTTTCCATCCCTTTTTCCAAATACTCTTTCGGTATTGGCAGGTGTGTCCGAGTCAGTTAACACCAAGTTCCTATAGTCATTTGGTGGGATATGTCCTTCGTAGTGAGCTTTTAAACCTTCCGATGTCCCCTTATCGGGTGGGGACAATATTTACCCTTCAACCTTGCTCAGAGGGGACTCCCTTTTTTAGCTTGACCTATCGGGACAAGGAAAATATCTTCACTCGTGTATCCAGTTCCCACTCTAGTAGAGGGGATTGGAGGCGGAGATTTTTCTTTATCCGTCCGAGAGGTCAGTCAGCCAGATCGTGGGGTGTACCCATCCGATGGGGTTTGGGATATATCGCACCCAACACCGAAACACGAGGACAAGTGAGGGAGATATTGCTTCACTCGGGACTTTTCTCTGGTTCTTATGATATATCTGGGCTGTTGGATTTCCCCGAGGCTCTGATTTTGGCAGGTTTACAAGAGAGAGTAGAAGGATGCACTCCTGCTTCTCGTCCTCTTCACAGTAATTTTCACTTTCGTAAGTTCTAATAACCATTCTTTAGTTTATGAACTTTATTGGTGTCCTCGGATCATTTTCTTACTGACATCTTTTGTAGGAGCGGAGATGGGAGCTTTTTCTCTCGGCTCTTCTAACGACGTTTTCCTGGGGAGGGCATTGCATGGTATTCCTGGGATGACGAAGGTTGGCGATTCTCCTCCTCTCATAAGTGAGGCAATGGTGGAAATCTCCTCGGAGGAGGAGGAGCCCGTTGCAGCCCCCCCAGTCAGTTATATAATTCCTTCTGGATCGTCGGATCTGATAGCAACTCTTTCTCAAACGGATTGTCACATGAGTCCCATAGTATCACAGCCCATTCCTCACAATTCTACCGTAGTAAATGTGTTAGAGGAGTATCTTCACTCTTCTAGTGCAGAGGATATGCAGCCCCAGCAAGATATCCCTGGTCGTATTCCCGCACCACCGCCCGAGGAGCACCCTTCCCTCGGGAGAACTCTTCCCCCCGAGGGTAATCAGGATGTTTCTCCTCTCGGATCAGCAGTGGGATTTTGCCGAAACTTTCTTAGTGGGTTATTAAACGTAACAGATTGTGAACTGATAAAAACCCTTTCGGTACCCGTTCTCCAAGATTTAGCCTGCAAAGACCTGTGTGAGGTATCTATTCATTTTATTTAATACTAACCTGTCTTCTGATCTGATGCCATTCGTTTTTTGAGCAGATTTATATGGTGTTGGACGCCCTCGGGTCTTACGGGAGTTCTTCCTCAGATCCGGGTTTAGTATACCGTCGTCGGGATGAGTTAGAGCGAGGTCTCTTAGAAGCTCAAGTGGAGATAGCCCATTTGAAGGAAGTTCATGAGTCTTCTCAGGATACTCATATTCATATGTTACAATCCGAGAAGGATAAGGCGTGGGAATTGGAACGCCAATTATCACTTGAAAAGACACGTGTCTTGAGCTTAGACAGGAGAATTGAGGAGTTACGTGGCCATATGCGGTCCTCGGAGGAGCAGTTAACACAGGCTACGCTGGAAAGAGACGTCTTGAGTCAGCAACTGCTAGGGATAACTCGTTCTCATGCGATAGAGGTGGTCATGGCCCAAGTCCAAGCTGTGTTGGAGGTGGTGGGTCCATCCAGTCTTCGTGAATCTCTTCGGGGAGAGATGCGTGACTTAGTGCATATAGGCTATAAATTGTGCCAAGATGCCGTACAAGCTTTGCCAGAGTTCCCCTCGGGATTGCTCCTTCCTGAACTCAACATTCGTCAAGTCTCCGAGGAACTTTCCCCTTCACCTATTAGAGATTTTGCAGTCGGAACTGTGTTCTTGGATGATCCAGTCTCTCTTTCTGAGGAGCAGCGCCGAAGACTTATCCGAGAGGGGAAACGTCCCATGGGAGGGACTTAGCTTGTAAATGAGTTTAGTTCATAATACAGAGGGTTCTTAGTGTTATCGGATTGTCCTGATGTCTCGTATATAGAGCCATCATTTTGTTGGACAATTCTATTGTCTTTTGTACTATATCCCCTCGTATATGAACACTCTTTTTATTCATATATAACTATTACATTAAGCATAATACTTTCTAAGATTGCTTGCGTTCCACGTGTTGCGAAGTATTGCCTCCTCGGAGTTAGCAAGCCGATAAGTCGCCGGTCCCACGATTTCCACTATCTTGTAAGGTCCTTCCCACCGTGGATCTAGTTTACCCACATTCTTGGAGGCCCCTACTCGTTTCATCACTAAATCTCCAACTTGAAAGGTTCGGAGTTTTACCTTGGTATTATAATATCGTGACATCCGAGCCTTGTACTCTTCCATTCGGAGGGCTGCTCGGGTCCTTTTTTCCTCGAGGAGGTCAAGGGCAAGGGCTAGATTTGAGCTATTGGCCACTTCTTCATATTCTTTGACTCGCCAGCTTTCTAGGGAGACCTCCGAGGGCAACACAGCCTCACATCCGTAGGATAGACTAAAAGGGGTTTCACCCGTAGCAACACTCTGCGTGGTCCGATAGGCCCACAATATCCCGGGTATCTCCTCAACCCACTTAGCTTTATGCCAATCAAGCCGGGCCTTCATGTTCTTCAGGAGGGTTCTGTTGGTTCTTTCTACTTGGCCATTTGCTTGAGGGTATCCCACGGAGGCAAAGCGATGTTTTATCTCCCAATGATCACACCACTTTTGCAATCCTTGATCAGTAAACTGCAAACCGTTATCACTTACCAGGCTCCGAGGGACACCAAAGCGACAAATAATATTTCTCCAGAGAAAATTGATAACAGCCCCCGCGGTTACCCTAGCTAGGGGTTCCGCTTCCACCCATTTGGTGAAGTAGTCAACGGCTACTAGCAGAAATTTCTTTTGGCCGGCATCAGGGACGAGGGGTCCAAGTATGTCAATACCCCACTTAGAGAATGGGCAGGGGTTCAGAGAGGGTTCCCAAGGGGCTGCTGGTAGATGGGTCCGAGGGGCGTAAGCCTGGCATGGTTTGCATCTTTCGGCATGGCTTTTGCTATCTTTGGCCATCGTGGGCCAATAGTAGCCCTGTCGGATCAAGCGTCCCACCATGCTTTCGCCACCAGTATGGCTCCCACATACCCCCTCGTGAGTTTCTGCTAAGGCTAGCTGGGCCTCTTCTTCATTAAGGCATCGAGCGTGGGGACATAAATATGTCCTTCGGAAGAGTATCCCGTCTTTGAGGAAGTATCGGAGGGTTTTTCTGAACATCATTCGCTGAATATTCTTGTCCGAGGAGTATCCCTCGGGATTCTGCAAATAGGCTTTGATAGGAGTCACCCAGCTAGATGAAGGATCTGAAACTGTGTTCACTTCTCGGCCTTCACCCTTTTCAGATTCATTGACATGTAGTAGAGTAATCTTCCGAGTATGTATTACAGCTGTTTGTGTAGCCATTTTGGACAAAGCGTCCGCCTCTTGATTTTCTTTACGAGGAATTTGAACTATATCATATTCTTCAAACCATTCGGACCTCTGACGAACAACTCGGAGGTACTCTTGCATTCTTTCTTCTTTGGCCTCATATGACCCCTTAACTTGCAGAACAATCAGCTGGGAATCACTATGAAGGAGTACTCTTTTCATTCCCCCTTCTCTAGCTAACCTCATACCAATAAGGAGAGCTTCATACTCGGCCTCATTGTTAGAGAGGGGATAATCTATTCTAACTGCAAAATGGAGCCTTTCCTCCTCTCCTTCTTGATTTACCAAGACTATTCCGGCCCCCCCATGGGTACTCACCGAGGATCCATCTACATATACGTGCCATCGTGGCTCCTTTTCCTCGGATCCAACGCCCGTGAGTTCTGTTACAAAGTCCGCCAAAACTTGCGCTTTGATTGACGGTCTCGGAGCGTAGGAAATATCGTACTCAGTAAGCTCTACAGCCCATTTTATCATTCTCCCTGATGACTCCGGCTTATTAAGAATTGCTCTCAGGGGATGCTTAGTAAGCACAGTAATTGGGTGGGATAAAAAGTAGGGGCGTAGCTTACGAGCCGTAGTAACCAATGCTAGAACGAGTTTCTCAGTTAGGGTATATCGAGTTTCGGCTCCGAGGAGAGTTTTGCTAACGTAATATACCGGGTGATGTTCTCCATCTTGTTCTTTGACTAGGACAGCGCTAATAGCCTCTTCTCCAATCGATAAATACAAAAACAACTCTTCTTGGGGTACCGGTTTTACCAGCAAAGGTGGTTTCAACATGTACCTTTTTAAGTCTCCGAGAGCTTCCTCACATTGGGAGGTCCACTGAAATTCCTTGATATTCCGAAGTACCTTGAAGAAGGGAAGCCCTTTTTCTGCGGACTTGGAGACAAACCGACTCAACGAGGCCATTCTTCCAGTCAGCTTTTGGACATCTTTTACCGTCCTCGGAGTAGGTAATCCCATGATAGCTTCTGCTTTTTCGGGATTTACTTCAATTCCCTTCTCCGTAACCATGAATCCCAAAAATTTTCCTCCTCGGATACCAAAAGAACACTTCCGAGGGTTGACCTTCATGCCAAAGTTGTTCATAATGACCAACGCTTTTCGTAGGTCCTCAGGATGTTCTTCAGCAGTGTTACTTTTAACTACAGTATCATCTACATAAACCTCTACTGATTTCCCAATAAGTCCTGAAAACATAAGGCTTACTAACCGTTGATAGGTAGCTCCAGCATTCTTTAATCCAAAGGGCATGACTAGATAACAAAAGGTGCCTGCATCCGTGATAAAGCTGGTCTTATCTTGATCAATAGCCGCCATCGGGATTTGGTTGTACCCTTGATCTCCATCTAAAGTTGATAGTAGCGCACATCCTGCGGTAGAATCAACTAGCTGATCTATGCTCGGTAAAGGGTAACAATCCTTGGGGCATGCTTCATTGAGGTTAGTAAAGTCAACACACATTCGCCATCTTCCTCCGTGCTTGGGAACTAGCACGACATTAGCCAACCACTCGGGGTAAATAACTTCTCGTATTTGCTTTAATTGAAGAAGGCGTTGTATTTCCGAGCGGATGATCTTATTGCGCTCGGGGCCCATTTTCCTCTTTTTCTGTTGGACAGGTTTAGCTCCAGGCTTCACATTAAGGAAATGTTGACATACCTTGTTGCTGATTCGTCCGGGCGGTCCCCCTTCCCATGCAAAGAGGTGATGAAATTGTTTGAGAAGAGAAATCAATTGGCCTTCTATGATTGGAGTCATATGGGTGCCCATTTTGATTACTTTCTCGGGGCTTCCTTCTACTAACTCCACCATTTTTAATTCTTCCACAGGCTGGACTCGTGTTTCCTCGGTTCTACACTTTTTGTTATTTCCAAGTGAAGGTCCGTCCTCTTCTGAGGGGATGGCATTCATGCAGCATTCTCTAGCTTTTGACTGACTTCCTCGAACTTCTCCGATTCCCGAGGAGGTGGGGAATTTCACTTTAAGATGCAAAGTAGAAGGAATTGCCTCAAAGGCCCGAATAGATGGTCTTCCGCAGATCACATTATACGCTCGCGAAGAAGCCTCCACTACCCAAAACTTAATAGATTCCGTTCTTCGAAGGGCTCCTTTCCCCCATGACATTGGGAGAGTAATAGTTCCGAGGGTTTGGCATGCTTCCCCGGTGAATCCTACTAAGGGGACCTCCGCGGTTTCCAACGTTTCTTGTTTCAATCTCATAGCGAGATAGGTCGGTAGGAATAGTACATCCACAGAGCTGCCCGTATCTATGAGGATACGTTGGATTTCATACCCGTAGATGACGGCAGATATAACCAAGGGATCTTCATGAGGGTATATTACATCTGTAAGGTCCTCGGGTCCGAAAGTGATACTAGGCAGTTGTGACCCTTGAATGGAGCAGACAGCTAATCCTTGCTCTGCTCGTCGGGCTTCTTTCAAATATTTCTTCTTTTTGCCCTGAGGTGCCATGGAGATTTCACCCCCTTCTATCATATTGATGGTTCTCCCTGTTGGGGGATTGTCTTTGTAAGAGTTAGGTGGAGGAGGCAAACTCTGATACCCTGCCGTTTTCTCTCTCGAACTTCGCCGGCGGTCCTTACTTCTCTCTCGGAGTCGGAGGCGTCTAGTGGTCCCCTCTCGTGACTTCCGGCTAGGCGTCCTTTCTTCCCTTTCTTGCTCTTCCTCTTCCCTTCGTGATCTCTTCCAAACATTGGCCTTGGGCTCTTCAGGGTTATTTTCCTTAAGGTAGTTCTTCAAGTACCCTATCTCCAATAGGCGAAGCACCTCTAAACGAAGGGTAGTACATTCTTCCGTAATGTGCCCGTAAGTTTTATGGTACTTACAATACTTTCCAGTATCCTTGTCTCGGTTAGGAAATTTAGTCGGTCTGGGCCAGTGCAACTCGTTGCTACCCCTCATTATGTTGAGCACTTCTGGTGGAGTAACAGTCATCGGAGGTAAGTGTACGGGTCGGAGGAATTTCTTAACCACTCCCCCTTCATCTTTGCGTTGAGGAGGTTTTCCTTCCTTACTTTTTTCTTTGACCTTTGCTTCTTTCTCAGCACGCTCTAAGTGTTCACTATCCTCCTGCTCCATCTGCTTCTTTGTTCCCTCGGCTTCTTCCATCAAAATATGTACTTCCGCCTTTTGCATTAACTCATTCATATCCGTAATACGATTTCCCATAAGGTATCTAAAGAAATCCCCCGCTCGGAGTCCCTGAGTTAATATGTCTGCCATAATGGTCGGGCTAACATTTGGAACATCGAGTGCTTCATCCGTGAAGCGCTTTATATATTCTCGTAAGGATTCGTCCTTCTTCTGTTTGATAGTAAAAAGATGCGTAGCAGATTTAGGGTACCTTCGGTTGCAGGCGAATTGTCGTACAAACAAATGAGCTAATCGGTCAAAGCTCGTGATGGAACAAGGTGGAAGATGAGTAAACCAGGCTTGAGCCCGCCCTCCAAGGGTAACAGGGAATACGCGGCATAACACCTGATCAGGAGCGGAAGAGAGGTCCATTCCTGCCAGGTATTGATGGACGTGATCTTGTGGGTCCCTTCCATCAGCTTCCCCGGTATATAGCGAGATATTAACAGGTCGCATCCCCGAGGGGATAGAAGCTGAAGCAATCTCGGGAATGAAAGGAGAGGTCTTGAACGTAGGATCTTCCTCGGGAGCCATGGCTTTCTTGAGATCACCTAACTCTTTTCGTAAATCATCCATCATTCCCCATAAGGAACGTTCAACCTCTCCTCGATACTCTGAAGGGCGAGAAATTCCTACCGGACCCCTCACAGGAGTCCTTTCACGACATACATGTCTTCGAGGACTTTGTCGGGGTGTCTGTCGCCAAGGATTCCAATTTGGGTTCCATGTCCTCGGAGGTCCATCTTCTTCCGAGGGGAGATCTTCGTTCTCGGATAGAACAGGGGACGTACGTACGGGGGGATCATCCCTCCAGGGTGTTCTTTCAGCATATATAAGTCTTTCATAAACAGATCGGGGAATACTAATAAAATCTCTTGTACCTGATTCATAATTGGACAAAGTTTCTTCTGAGTCATTGTTCGGGACAGGAAGGTTGTCATTTTCGAAAAGACCATCCATCCTAGCTGACGTGTGCCTGAATTCTCTCGAAGACAGATGCTGTGACGTTCCCACAGACGGCGCCACTTTGTTAACAGGTTTGGAATTATTCCCTATTTAACGGAAGATATTTATTTGGGTCGAAACGTCCTGTCCGTGATTCAAAGGCAACGCGAGATGGACACACTGAGATTAATTGCAAGAATATTCCCCTCCTTTATTCACTGAACATTTCCTCCTCTTTTTATCTTATGTATTTGAGTGATAGATTGTAGTAAGTGAGCTTAATTGTTTCAGCTTTTCTCCTCCTTTTTTCTTATTCTACTGATCACCTCCCTTTATATAGACTTTGGTAGGGGTAGGTGTCATTGTGCATGTGTTTTGATAAGGACAGGTGTTGTTGTTACCTTGATACAGGTGTAAAAATTAGGATAATGTTTATCGTTTATCTACTAAGTGCTGACTAGATTAGCTTTTGTGTCTTCTGATATCTCCGAGGGCTTCTGATGTAGACTGTTTTTGATAGAGCTATTCTTCCGAGGGCTTTTGTTTTTCCTTCTTGATTCGGGTATTTTCTTCAACAGTCAGGAGTGATCTCTGAGAGTGGAAACATGGTCTCCGAGGACTTGGTATGACTTCCGAGGACTGTGATCTTGTGTCCGAGGGCTGTTTTTGCTTTACTGAGAGTGAAATTTCTTCACCAGAGTGCTCGGACTGTATTCACTGGGTGTTCCTGTATTGACTTCTTCCAAAATTGTGTTCTCGGATAAGTCCGAGTGTTGCTTTTTCCGAGGAGTGTTCAGCAAGGAAGTTTTCTTGTAAGTTCATAGGACTCGGGGTCCCTCTTGGTCCCTCTTGGCGCATTTGGTGGATATCGGAGTCATACGGGTCCATCGGGGTTTGCTCTTTTTCCGATGCCGTGTTGATATCTGTTTTTCATTCACCGTTTGACTTTCCAAGGGACGCTTGCGTTTCTCCTCGGATGCTTTTATAAACCTTTTCGGGTCAGTGACCGAGAGGTAGGGCAATTCTCCGAGGGGTTTTCTTTATAGGTACATCTCATTGGATGTACTCGTGACAATAGTATTGTCCATATATCCTCCGAGGGGTTTTCTTTATAGGTACATCTCATTGGATGTACTCGTGACAATAGTATTGTCCATATATCCTCCGAGGGGTTTTCTTTATAGGTACATCTCATTGGACGTACTCGTGACAATAGTATTGTCCATATATTATTTTTCCCGAGTAGGAGTGATCTCCTCTATTTTATTTTTTAGGGTTAACAGTATGGTTTCGTATTTTTATAGAATTTTGGTGAGATAATGCAAAACAATGCAAAAAGATTCTAAATTGGATGTTTTGGGGAACATGGCTTCAAAACATAACGTTGTAATTAGTGAGAATCCAAAGGAAGACATTGATTCAAATGCAAGGAGACAAGTTTAAAAGATGAATCAGAGGTTGCTTGTTCTACATACCATTCAAAAGCTATGGAAGTCATTGTTCCAACGCAATAAGCGAATCTTAATTCTGACATCCAGAGAGGAAGTTATAGCTAAAATTGTGACGCCGCGCAGAGCAGAAAAGAGAGGCCCGATGTCAGGTGCGATGTGACCAAATCGCACCTGTTTTGGACAACAAAACATGGAGAAATAGAGAGTAGTGTGATCTAGAGGCACGATATAGAAGACAACACGTCAGGCGCACGATCGGTACAAAAACTGGGCCGAAGTCAGGAACCCTAAAATGAAGCCGAGAGGGGAGAAACTATAAATATGAGGCTACGTTCAGCAGTTAGGGCAACCATTATCACATCTCGTCATAAGCTTACAACATTTTTCACCACACACCTCATACCACACGCCACCACCACCGTCGTAGAAGCAGAGCAACAGAGATTGGGAGATTATTTTTATCTTTTAATCTTTTATTATGGTGTCTCTTTCTTTTATATTGTTGAACTTGTATTTTGTGTGTGTTAATCTTCTATGTATTTGGAGAAGGGAGTAACGATTATTTATGCACAATGAACTTTTAGTTATGAATTCATGTTGAGTCTTATGTGTTTATATGTGATTCGTTTTATATTCCACATGCTTGATTGATACACTTGATGAGCATTAACATACCTCGTGGGTAAACTGCATATTTGATTCATGTGCTAGAAGTAGGACTAACGTAACTCGCGCATAAGTTAGATCACACGGATCCATGTCTTTGATTTGAAAAGATCTAATTGGTTACCAAACTTTAATTCTTTTAGATTGATCGCACTTAGGTCGCTAGATCTTTAGAAGGAGGCGATGGGATCGTAGTTGTAATTAGCGTTGCATCTAGAGTTCTGGTAATTCATTGAACGCATGAGCTTAGCATGATGAAACTATCTATGGGGGATGGGTAGTTTGTCTATGAACTACAAATTAAATAGTTATGAAACCGACTTCAAATATAATTTCATCAATCTGAATAAATCTTGTTATTTATTTATTTTAGTAGTTATAATCAAAACCTCTTTATTTCAATTCTTGTTATTAAATTGCATCATTAGTTATAATTAGAACATTCGTAATTAAAATCATCTATTCAAATCTATTTTCTTGTTTGTTTTACCGTTGTCTATTAAGCGAACACTATAGTTACACACTCTCTATGGGATTGATACTTGGTCAGTAACTATACTTTTCATTTTATTATTACTTGACTCGTATACTTGCCAACATACGTATTAGAGGAATATTGCATATTAAATTTAGCACGTGAAAATACGCATCAAAGCCCAAAGGCGGGGATGCTTTCAAAGATTGAGATGTGAGGACCCAATGGAAGGTGAAAGGGAAATGCCTCATGATCCTGATTCCGAGGCATATCTAAGGCGCGATTTCAAGCGCTACATGCAGGTCCTTTGTACCCGACCTCTTTGACTTGACCAAGTTGAAGGGGAGCCCAACTTTGTTCATGCTGAGGGGTTTACATATGCCCATGAGCTTGAATGTCACCCCGCCAGAGAACATGCGTCATGATCACTACTTTCGTAAGTTTTTCCTTAGTTGTTTCTTATTTATTATTGGAGTTAGGTGAGTTTTCGTGCCTTTATCTCTCCCTCCTCGTTTTTTTTTCCAGTGGAACATATGCGCCTTTTCGTTGTTTCTAAGGGGGATTTTACAATCTTACCTGCTCCCAAGGGGTTGCATTTTTTATCGAGGAAGCTATCTTTTGGGCTTGCCCCAGAGGCTTAGAGGTGCCTCCTACTAAGTTGGCCGTGTTACTTATAGCCGAGTTTGCTACTAAGAAGAAAAAAAGGGGTTGCATCAAAGTCCCCTTACCTCATTATTCTAGAGGATGTTTATAAGTGGTTATCGGCCCTTCTGCTGCCTCTCATGTGAAGAAGAAGAAAGTACATCGTGTCTAGATTTTCGAGGCAATCACTCCGGCTGCTACCGAGGCTACTTATTCATCAAATAAGAAGAGGCTTTCTGATTCGCCCGACGGTCTTTTGGGTGAGTGTTCTTTGCTCTAGAATTTTCCTTTTTGTTCATTTTCAGTGTTTTGTGGGCATTTAATGAGCATTTCCTTTTTCATTCGTAGGTAAGAGATCGTACCCTAAGGTTGACGCTCATTTGGGTGTTAATATTGAGGAGGAGAACCCGGTCCCCGCTAGTGGGGGTCAACTTGGGGAATTCATGGGGAACATAGGGGCTCAAGTTCCTCCTCCTATCGCAGATGGAGTGAAGCTCTGTCTTCAGGTTGTCCCGATATCCCCCCTCATGTTGGTAGAAACTCTATTTTCTAGGAGGAGGCGGACCAGAAAAGGGAGATATGAGGAGATCGTTCGCGAGTAAATGGCGTTCAAGTCTGATATGGGGAACTCTGATGGGCTATAACTCTCAAAGAATATCAGTTAACAATCAAATATTATACTTCAGTTTGGTAAGTATAGTTATGAACCAAGTATCGTATCCTAAAGAGTGGTGGATTAATATATGAATCATTACACGGCACTAACGGATGTCAAGATATTTTCTCTTGTGTTTGCAGGATGTGGTGAATACTTTTTATACTAAAAATGCAAAGAATAACTATTCTAGAATGCAGTTGAAAGCTATCTATGATGAAGGAAAACAGTCTAGCAGGATTGTAGTTTGAATGCAAGAAACAATTGAACAATTAACTAAAGAAAGCAAATAGTAAAACAATTAAACTAACTAAACTAAGCTAAAGCATAATTGATTGATTGATTGATTGTGGTTGTAAACAATAATTGGGAAGATTGTTTAGAGGTCGGGTTTTACAATGACTTAACCATAGTAGTTCATAGACAAACTACCTATATTTACTTAGAGTGCTTGGTGATAATTTGATCTTTGCATGTCTAATAGATCAGTGACCTATGGCAGGAGTTATCCCAAGCTTAAATATATGAGTCTCTAATAACCTACCTTGTTAACAGATTAGCCCAATTATCAGTTGTTTTAGAAGAGATATCAAGCTCGCCACCCAACTAACTCATCGGAATCGTGTTAACAAAACATACATAATTAATATTAATCTAGTGTGATTTAGTGTTGCGCATCAGTTGCGTTAGCACACCAAAGTCACAAATCGCTTATATATAACTATTTAGCATTCTACACTCCGGGCAACCCCGCACGGGTGCTTCTGTTTTATCCCAACGAGAGTAAGATTGGTCATGCAACATAAGTAACTATCCAATCTAGGCATTCAAGATCATCAAACACACATCAAGCAAAACAAACATATTCATAAATCAGAGTTATCCCTTACTCTAAACAACGAGTAGGTTAGCTCCTCATAATCATGAGTTCAACAATCAATAAAGAAATAAATAACATAGACAAAGTAAATAGAATAAGAAAAGCTTCTCGGATCCGGTGGAACTTCATTGCTTGACTATCTTCTTGACTCCTTTTTTGCTATCTTCTTCTCTACGAACCTTTTTCTCTCAAACAACGACTCAACTAAACTAGAACTAAAATTCTATGGTGTTTTCTCTCTAAAGACAATATCACAAGGTTTTTGTAAACTTTTGTAAGTGTCTATAGGCTCTTGTAAGCTTTTGTGAACTTGTGTTGTGCTTCTGGCCATCACTTTTATTTATAGGAGAGTCTTGATGCTCTAGTTTCATCAGCAGCCATAACCTTATTAGACAGAACGACCGTTCACTCCTTGTCAGGCGCGATCAAGTCCAATCGCGCGCTAGAGACGCAATTATAATGCCATCGCGCCACTCTCTATTTCTGCCTACAGTCTCCTGATATTCTCCTCTTGATCGTGCTACATTCGGTATTTGCAGTGTCAGCGCCTAAAAGCTTGAAGTAGTGTTTCGACTCGTTTGTCTCTAAAAACATCCAATTTAGCCTCTTTTAGCTTCATTTTATCTTGACTTGATAAATCCTAGCAAAACATGAAACAATACTAAAACCAATAAATATGCAATAAGAAGTATACAAAAGCATAAGTAAACGGATAATAAAACCACACTAAACAAATGCTCTTCAAATACCCCAAACTTAAACATTTGCTTGTCTTCAAGCAAACTCACTAGCTCGACTCACTCTAATTTACAATTTAATCATCAACATGTCAACACTTATAAGCGAGAATTCTCAGAATGCAACCTATGGTCAGAACAAAAGATGAGACAGAACAAATGAACATGGGCACATCAAATTTAATAAAGTCATCGTCAAATCAAGTTCATGTGCTCTAATAGTGTGTGATACTATTGTTTATGCATAAGAGTCATTTTCATATTGCAAACGTGTAAGATCATAGCTCGTAACATATAATCACTCCACTTTTCACTCTTCACTCTTATATTACCGTTGAATCAAGTAGATTTCATATGTTGAGGATCATTTAGGACTTTATTAACTTGTAATGTTAGGCTCGGGTGTGGGCTATAATAAAAAAGTCATATTTGAGTTCTAGAGATGTATGTAGTAAACCACTCATTTATTCGTTTTTTTTTCTCCCTTATTTGTGCCTTCTTCATTGGCCATGCATTTTAGGCTCTTTTGGCATCTTTTCACTTGCTTTTCATTTGCGCAAGAATCAAACCATCCTATACTTCATGATTTTTCGAGAGGCACCCCTTAACTTAAAGTTTTTGCATCAGGTTATTTGTGCTCTCTATTATTTTCATCCTCTTTTTTTTTTTATATTTTATTTTCAGCTTGTGCTTTTGTTTTGAGCTCCTACCTTATTCTTCCTTCGATCCGCTACATTCATCTCTAGAAATAGGTAGGATATAATTTTTTCTTTTGGCTCAGGGTAGGTAAGTAGGCTTCATAAACAAAGGCTCAATGAAAAAGGCTTCAACGGGGTTCAATGGATATTCACTTATCATAAAAGGTTCTTGCCTTGAAAGACTAAAACTCAAATTTCTAAAAACGATGGTCTATTTCATTTCCTCAACACATTTAAATGTCCCATTATCTCAAGTAATATTCAAGCAATTTGTTTAAGTGTAATAATCACATGCTTCATTACTATTTTCTCATAAATAAATAACATTCTTTTCACAATTATACACAACAATAGATTGAAATGTGTATATGAAACTAAAACATGCTTTTGACCATATTAAACAAGATATACCAAAGGTATACCCGTATTCTTTTATCTCAAATCATACTATATTATACATATATCATCATTGATCGCAACTTATTCATGCTTTCAAGCTTCAAATTTCATTCTAATGACTCGATCGTAAAAAAGACTAGACTCTAAAACAGACTCTAAGCTAAACTCCAAAACAGACTCTAAGATAAATATATAACAAATAAGAATAACAAAAAGTGTAGCTCCCACCCTCAAACTTAAAATCATGCGATGTCCTCATTGCGTAAAATAGAAAGAATTAAAGCATAGATGAGAGGAGTCCCTGATCGAGTTCAAAGGACACTCGTTGGACTGGTGGTGGTACTGATTTCCTCTTTTGTCACGCTCTCCTCGATTTGTCTCAACATCCTATGGTGGGTGTTGTTGCTCTGGAATTGCTCCTTGATTTCTTCCAACTGGTACACTAACTCTGCATTCTCTTGCTCCAAACGATCTTTCACCTCATGTAGTTGCTCATGAAACGTCTTCTGTTTCTTGTGCATTGGTGACAAGATTTATTCAACTGAATCAATTGATGATGACTCCTTAGTGTGGAACATCGTTTCATTCACTTGCCTCGCAATGTGATTTATGGGATATGTATTTTGGTGTTGAATGCCTGTATCAAGTTCTGGACAACCTTCTTTGATACAAAATGCAGTGATAAGTGCTCCAAAATACATCAAGTGTGGTGGACCACTAACAGTGTGATCCCCAATAGCCTTGATTATGATTTCCCCAATGTTAGGAGTATCTCCTCGTTTAGTGCTCATCATAATTTTTGCTTGTTCCTATGAAAATTTTCCTCTATTGACAGGTGGTAGAATTTGTGAACTTACGAACAAATAAAGCCCTTTGAAACAAGCTTTAAGTAACCCATAATCAGTTTCAAGCATGCCCTGTCGGTTGAATTGAAACACTATCTTTCTTGTGGTGGGTTATTCTGATGCGACCACTTTTGACATACTCCAGTAGGATATCTCCATGGATTTCTTCTTCAAATCGTATTGTTTGTTGATTATTTGTGCAGTGAAACGGACCTCATGAAGTTGGATGATAGTTGATGATTCCCTACGATCATAGTGGGCATAGAACTCACGTGCTAGTTGTCATTAACGATTCTCAGTTTCAGTGCAACTTGCTCCAAGTTGATTTTTGTCATGCTAATCCCCAGGGACTGCAAAAGCTTGCCCACCCACAAATTAATATTCAACAACTGGATGTACTTCTCATAACACCTTCTTGATGTAAATTTTGTTAGATTGTAACTTGGTTGTGCCATGCTAAGTTTCTCCATTGTTGTCAGTTTCCCTATCTTAACATCCAGATGACATGTTCTTCTACAAAGAAATAATGAAAAATAATTTTTGCTTTCAAGAGAAGAGATGAATAGAAAAATAGAGAAGAAATAGTCTTATGAATTATGAGAGATAATAGAATTATAAAAGTGACTAGAGCTTCTAAAGAATTTTGGAAACTTCATTTAAATTGCATAACTCTCCATAATAATTATAGGCACAATGGAAATAATTCATATATCAATGGAGAGATTAGGTCTTGTGATGGTTAGATAAAGTAATCTACATGCAAGCCTTATGTAGATGGAAGCGTCTGTGAGTAATAGTGAATCATCATTCTTGATTTTGGACTCTATAGGGATGTTGCTAAGTTTATGTCCAAGATATCTTGCCTCAAACAGAATACCTAAGGCTTACTTCTCTAGTATAAGCTTATACCTGCTTTGCTTCTAGCAACCTCAATTATAGTATATACTTGAGAGTACATAGATCTTTATGGTGAATTTGAGGTCTAGATGTTGCTTAATGTCAAATAACCCACTATTGTTGTTTCCTTTGGGTACAATATCATAAACATAGATGCATAATATTGTAAATGAAGTATCAATGTACTTTATGAACAAGGATGAATCTGAAATGGACCGATGAAAACCAATATCAACCAAACATGAAGTCAGTTTGTTATACCATTAGCGTGAGGCCTGTTTTAACCCATATACTCTTTTTGAGTAAGCAAACTCTAGAATCAGAAGCATCACAATATCCATGAAAGGATTTCATGGATGCTCACCAAGATCCCCATAAAAGAATGCATTCAATCAAATTGATGCAAAAACCAGTTTGTGGATGCAACAATATCAAGTAAAGTCCTTACAGCTGTGAGTTTGGCCACTGGAGAAAATGTTTCAAAGTAATCCAGATCTTCATCATGTGTATATATACTTTAGCAACAAGTCTGACTTTATATCTTTTTATAGTTCCATAAATTTTGCATACCCGTTTACGTCCAACATAATGTTGTTTAGTAGGAGTGATGTTAGAACCAAGGTGTTGGTCTTTTCTAAGGCTTCAAGTTTAGTTTTCATACCTTATTACCAGTTCATACGTGTGTAAAATATCTATATTTAACCATTGATTATGAACGATATAATTCTTGATCCTTGGTGTTTCATGTGCATTTTAGCTACGTTTCACTTTATTTCAGGATTAGAGACAGTTTAGCCAAAACATAGCTAATTCGAGGAAAATTACACGGTTTTGGAGAATTCGAGAAAACAAAGGAAGTGAAGTGCTATTTGAGCGCTATAGCGCTTGAAAACCCGAGAGTGGCGCGAGCTAGCAGTGGATGCGGAAGCATAGCGCAGAGAATACAGAGAGTAGCGCGATTGGCAGCGGGAAGAAGTTTTGATCGTTCTTGTGGCGTGCGATGGTCTTGATCGCATGTGCCTAATTTTTACCCAGAGCTTCTCTAGGCGGTCGTTAACCTAATGGGCCTATCAAAAAGTATAAAAGGAGAAAACCCTGCAGCTAAAAGAGAACAACACCACTACACAACATACAATTCACAAGCAAAAACACAGGAGAGCAAGAGCATTATTCAACAACATATTCAGCAAGAAGAGAAGAAACCATCGTCAAATGAAGAAGAATGATCATTCTAAGTAGGCGGAGTAGAAACAAGATCAAAAAGGATACACAACTATCCTAGAGAATTATTCAACATGATATTTCTTCTTCATTCTTTATTTATTTTCATATGTTAATTATGATGTGGAATCTGCTTTTCAAAACAATCGATGAGTGCATAAGTACTTTATGCTTAGAGTTAGGAAGTAATTAGATTTGAAATTATGTGAAGACTTATGCGTTGATTTCTATTGATTGGTCGTTTTAGGTTTATTTATTTATCTTGTGCTCAATGCTTTATTGTGAATGATAAACATAATACTGATCTGAAGTTGTGGGAGGTAACTAGAGTAGCCACATAGCATGTTATGTGGATAAATAAACATGTGATTGTGTGGGCCAACTAACGTCATCCCATGTCCCCTTGCAACATCGAAAGAGGCTGCTAACATAAACATCAGTTAAGGAAGTCAACGCATTTGTAAGAGCATAGTGGACAACCAATGAACCCGAATCTCTAATCTATCTAATCATCATTGTCTACAATCCAAATCAATCCGATCAAATCAGTGCAATCAAGGCTAGTTGTTAACCATAAAACTAAATAAAAGGAAAAAAAGAAGGTTAATCCTAATCGGGAACTCAATAAATGGACAATACAGTTGTCACGAGTACTTCCGTTGAGATGTACCCACTCCTAATAAGGAGACCCCCTCGGATGTTGCCCTACTCCTCGGTCACTGACCTAATAAAGGCATAGAAGAGCACACGAGTAGGAACATAATCGTCCCTTGGAAAGTCAAATGGTGAGTAAAAAACAGATATCAACGCGGCATCGGAAAAAGAGTAAACCCTGATGGATCCGCACGACTCCGGTATCCACCAATGCGCCAAGAAGGACCACAACGGACCCCGAGTCCCACGAACTTACAAGAAAACTTCCTTGTTGAACACTCCTCAATGTGAACTGCCTTCGGACCACACTCCTCAGTAAAAACTGCCCTCGGACCATCATCCGAGGACCCATTCTTGGAGAAAAAACAGAAATGAATAACAGAGCGCCCAATAAATATATTCCGAGGACTTAGATGGAAAAGTCCCATTTCAAGCAGAGCAAATCAAGCCCTCGGAGATCATACCAAGCCCTCAGAGATCACATTATGCCATCAGAGATCCTGTTACGTTATCACATTACGTCCTCGGAGATCACTCCAGATCATTGAAGAACGGACCCGAGTCAAGAAAGAGAAATAAAGCCCCTCGGAAGGCATATACAGCAGTCCTTACTCCCGTACGAGCATTCTCATTATGTATCAACAAAAGCATAGCCCTCGGAAGAGTAGCGCCCCCAAAACAGCTATTCATCGGAGATCCTCGAAGCCATCGGAAAGCACATAAATGGGTCTAGTCAGCGTCTAGTAGATTAAGAGATAAACCTTATCCTAACTTTTACACCTGTATCAATGTAACGACACCTGTCCTTACTAAAGCACATGCATAATGACACCTGCCCTTACCAAAGTCTATATAAAGGGAGGTGATCAGTAGAAGAAAGACAACTTAACTTAACTCAACTTACCACAAGCACACAAAGATAAAAGGAGGAAAAGTTCAGTGAATAGAGGAAGGGAATATTCTTGTATCTCTTGTTATTTTCAAGTAATTTCCATCTATGATTGTTTCTGAATCACGGACAGGGCGTTCCAACCCAAATAAATATCTTCCGTTAAATAGGGAATAATTCCAAACCCGTTAACAAAGTGGCGCCGTCTGTGGGAACACTATAATATCTGTCCTCGAGAGAATTCAGTAAACGTCGACTAGGATGGATGATCTCTTCGAAAGTGAAAACCTTCCGATTCATTACAGCGACTCGGAAGAAACTCTGTCCAATTATGAATCAGGTACGAGAGATTTTATTAATATTCCCCGATCTATCTATGAAAGACTTGTAGATGCTACATGGTCACTCCGGAGGGGGGAACATCTCGGAAACATGTCCTCTATATCCTCCGAGGACAGAAATTTCCCTTCGGAAAGAGATACACCCCAAGCGGTGCAGAACCCAAACTCAATCCATTGGCATCAGAAGCCCCGACAAACGCCCCGAAGGTATGTTTATCCTGAAAGGACCCCAGAGAGGGGTCGGGGGGAGATTTCCCACCCCTCGGAGTATCGGGGAGATGTTGAACACTCCTTATGGGGAATGATGGATGACTTACGAAAAGAATTGGGCGATCTCAAGAAAACCATGGCTCCTGAGGAGGATCCCACATTCAAGACCCCTCCTTTCATTCCCGAAATTGCTTTAGCCTCTATCCCCTCGGGGATGCGGCCCATCAATATCCCGTTATATACCGGAGAAGCTGATGGAAGAGATCCGCAGGACCATATCCATCAATATCTAGTCAGAATGGACCTATCTTCTGCCCATGACCATGTGTTATGCCGCGTGTTTCCTGTTACCCTCGGAGGGCGGGCTCAGGCGTGGTTCACTCACCTTCCACCTAGTTCCATTACGAGCTTTGACCGATTAGCCCATTTGTTTGTACGACAGTTTGCTTGTAATCGAAGGTACCCCAAGTCCGCCACACATCTTTTCACTATTAAACAGAAAAAGGATGAACCCCTACGAGGGTATATAAAGCGTTTCACGGACGAAACACTAGATGTTCCCAACATTAGCCCGACCATCATGGCGGACATATTGACTCAAGGACTCCGAACGGGGGATTTCTTCAGATACCTTATGGGCAATCGTGTCACGGACATGAATGAACTTATGCAAAAAGCGGAAGTCTATATTCTGATGGAAGAGGCAGAAGGAACGAAGAAGCAAATGGAGCAGGAGGATAACGAACATCTAGAGCGCGCAGAAGCAAAGACTAAGGAGAAGGGTAAAGAGGGAAAACCTCCTCCGCGCAAAGACGAAGGCGGGGTGGTTAAGAAATTCATCCGACCCGTGCCCTTACCTCCCATGACTATCACTCCCCCGGAAGTGCTCAATATAATGAGAGCCAGCAACGAATTGCACTGGCCCGTACCAGTTAAATTTCCTAACCGAGATAAGAACACGGGGAAATATTGCAAATACCACAAAACATACGGGCATACCACTGAAGAATGTACCACTCTTCGCAGAGAAGTACTTCGTCTCCTAGAAATAGGATACTTGAAGAATTACCTCAAGGAAAATAATCTCGGGGAGCCCAAGACAAACGTATGGAAGAGGTCACGAAGAGAAGAAGAGGAAGAAGAAGAGGAAAGGATGCCCAGTCGGAGGTCACGAGAAAGGACACTCAGTCGGAGGTCACGGGAAAGGACAGTTGGACGCCTACGACCCCAAGAGAGAACCAAAGACCGTCGACAAAACTCCCGAGAACGGACCATGGGGTATCAGAGTTTGCCTCCTCCACCTGACTCATATAAAAACAATCCCCCGTCAGGGCGAACCATCAATATGATTGAAGGAGGTGAAATTTCAATGACGCCTCAAAGTAAAAAGAAGAAAAACTTGAAAGAAGCCAGACGAGCAGAGCAAGGATTCCCTGTCTGCTCTATCCAAGAGTCAAAGCACCCAGCATTACCTTCGGACCCGAAGACCTTATAGGTATAATATACCCCCACGAAGACCCGTTGGTTATTTCAGCCGTTATCTATCGGTATGAAACCCAACGGATCCTCATAGACACAGGCAGCTCTGTGGACGTACTCTTCTTGCCTACTTATTTCGCTATGGGGCTGAAACAAGAAAAATTGGAAACCGCTGAAGTCCCCTTGGTAGGATTCTTTGGGGAAACTTGTCATACCCTCGGAACTGTGACTCTTCCAATGTCATGGGGAAAAGGAGCCCTTCGGAGAACGGAGCCCATCAAATTCTGGGTAGTGGAAGCTTCTTCACGGACATATAACGCCATTTGTGGAAGACCATCCATCCGAGCCTTTGAAGCTATCCTCGAGAATCGGGAATCTTAAACTGAAATTCCCCACCTCCTCGGGAATCGGAGAGGTCCGAGGAAGTCAATCTAAAGCCAGAGAATGTTGCATGAATGCCATCCCCTCGAAAAAAGACGAACCTTCTCTCGGAAATAATAAAAAGCGCAAGACCGAGGAAACACGAGTCCAACCTGTGGAAGAATTGAAAATGGTAGAATTGGTAGAAGGAAGCCCTCAGAAGGTGATCAAAGTGGGTACCCACATGACATCAGCAATAGAGGCTCAACTGATCTCCCTCCTCAAGCAATTCCATCACCTCTTTGCATGGGAAGAAGGACCGCCCGGGAGAATCAGCAACAAGGTATGTCAACACTTTCTTAATGTGAAACCCGGAGCTAAACCTGTCCAACAAAAGAAAAGAAAAATGGGACCCGAGCGTAATAAAATCATTCGCTCGGAAATACAACGCCTTCTCAACTTGAAGCAAATTCGGGAAGTTATTTATCCCGAGTGGTTAGCTAATGTCGTATTAGTTCCCAAGCACGGAGGGAGATGGCGGATGTGCGTTGACTTTACTAACCTTAATGAAGCATGCCCGAAGGATTGTTATCCTTTACCAAGCATAGATCAATTAGTTGATTCCACCGCTGGATGTGCATTACTGTCAACCCTAGATGGAGACCAGGGATACAATCAAATCCCGATGGCGGCAGTGGACCAAGATAAAACTAGCTTCATTACGGATGCAGGCACATTCTGTTACCTAGTCATGCCCTTTGGGCTAAAAAACGTTGGGGCTACCTATCAAAGGTTAGTAAGTCTTATGTTCGCAGGACTTATTGGAAAGTCAGTAGAAGTTTACGTGGACGACACGGTAGTCAAAAGTAACACTGCCGAGAAACATCCCGAAGACCTACGGAAAGCGTTGGTCATTATGAATAACTTTGGCACGAAAGTTAACCCTAGGAAATGCTCTTTTGGTATCCGAGGAGGAAAATTTTTGGGATTTATGGTTACAGAGAAGGGAATAGAAGTAAATCCCGAGAAAACGGAGGCCATCATGGGATTACCCACCCCAAAGACGATGAAAGACGTTCAAAAGCTGACTGGTAGAATGGCCTCGCTTGGTCGGTTCGTCTCCAAGTCAGCAGAAAAAAGGGCTTCCCTTCTTTAAAAATACTTCGAAATGTCAAGGAATTTCAATGGACCCCCCAGTGCGAGGAAGCCCTCGGAGAACTAAAAAGGTACATGTTGAAACCACCTTTGCTGGTAAAACCTTTACCTCAAGAAGAGTTATTTTTATACATGTCGGTCGGAGAAGAGGCTATTAGCGCTGTTTTAGTCAAAGAACAAGATGGAGAACATCGTCCGGTATATTACGTCAGTAAAACCCTCCTCAGAGCCGAGATCAGGTATACCCTAACTGAAAAACTTGTCCTCGCATTAGTTACTACGGCCCGTAAGCTACGCCCCTACTTTCTTTCCCACCCAATTACAGTGCTAACAAAGCATCCCCTAAGGACAATCCTTAATAAGCCTGAATCGTCAGGGAGGTTAATAAAATGGGTCGTAGAACTCATCGAGTATGACATTTCTTACGCTCCGAGACCCTCCATCAAGGCACAAGTCCTGGCGGACTTTGTAATGGAACTTACTAGCATCGGATCCGAGGGGAAAGAACCGTTGTGGTACGCTTATGTAGATGGGTCCTCGGTGAGCACGCACGGGGAGGGTAGGAATAGTTTTTGTAAATCAAGAAGGGGAGGATGAAAGGCTCCATTTTGCAATCAGAATAGATTACCCCCTCTCTAACAATGAAGCTGAGTATGAAGCTCTCCTTATTGGTATGAGACTAGCCAGGGAAGGAGGAATGAAGAGAATACTCCTCCATAGTGATTCTCAATTGATTGTCCAACAAGTCAAAGGATCATATGAAGCAAAAGAATAAAGAATGCAAGAGTACCTCCGAGTTGTCCGTCAAAGATTCGAATGGTTCGAGGAATATGATATAGTTCAAATTCCTCGAAAAGAAAACTAAGAGGCGGATGCCTTATCCAAAATGGCCACTCAAACAACCGCCATACACACTCGGAGGATTACTCTACTTCATGTCAACGAGTCTGAAAAAAGTGAAGGCAAATAGGTAAATACCATCTTAGATCCCTCATCTAGCTGGGTGACTCCTATCAAGGCCTATTTACAGGATCCCGAGGGATACTCCTCGGATAAGAGTATCCAGTGGATGATGTCCAGAAAAACCATTCGGTACTTCCTCAAAGATGGAATACTTTTCCGAAGAACGTACTCGTGTCCCCATGCTCGATGCCTTAATGAAGAAGAAGCCCAACTGGCTTTAGCAGAAACTCACGAGGAGACATGCGGGAGTCATACTAGCGGCGAAAGCATGGTCGGACGCTTAATTCGACAAGGCTACTATTGGCCCACGATGGCTAAAGACAGTAAAAGCCATGCCGAAAGGTGTAAACCGTGCCAAGCTTACGCCCCTCGGATTCATCAACCCGCGGCCCCGTGGGAACCCCATCTAACTCCTTGCCCGTTCTCCAAATGGGGCATTGACATACTTGGACCCCTCATTCCTTACGCTGGTCAGAAGAAGTTTCTACTAGTAGCCGTTGACTACTTCACCAAATGGGTTGAAGCGGAACCCCTAGCTAGGATAACCGCAGGCGCCGTTATCAACTTTCTTTGGAGAAGTATCATTTGTCGCTTTGGTGTCCCTCGGAGCTTGGTAAGTGATAATGGTCTGCAATTTACGGACCAAGGGTTACAAAAATGGTGCGACCATTGGGAAATAAAACACCGATTTGCTTCGGTGGGATACCCTCAAGCAAACGGTCAAGTAGAAAGGACCAACAGAACCCTTTTGAAAAACATGAAAGCCCGACTCGATTGGCATAAAGCCAAGTGGGTTGAGGAAATACCCGGTATACTATGGGCCTATCGGACCACGCAAAGCGCCGCTACGGGCGAAACTCCTTTCAGTCTATCCTACGGATGTGAAACCGTCCTGCCCTCGGAGGTCTCCATAGAAAGTTGGCGAGTCAAGGAATACGAGGAAGTAACCAACAGCTCAAATCTAGCCCTCGGCCTTGATCTACTCGAAGAAAAGAGAACCCGAGTAGCCCTCCGAGTGGAAGAGTACAAGACTCGGATGTCACGATACTACAATGCCAAGGTAAAGCCCCGAACTTTTCAAGTTGGAGATCTAGTGATGAAACGAGTAGGGGCTTCCAAGAATGTAGGCAAGCTTGATCCACGATGGGAAGGACCCTATAAGATAGTGGAAATTATGGGGCCAACAACCTATCGTCTTGCCGATTCCGAGGAAATAGTGCTTCGTAATACCTGGAACTCAATCAACCTTAGAAAGTATTATGCTTAATGTAACAGTCATGCATGAATAAGAAAAGTTATTCATATACGAAGGGTTCCATTACAAAAGACAATAGAGTTGCTTGACAAAAGGATAACTCTACATATGAGTCATCTTAGCAACCCAACAAAAAGCCCCTCGTATTATGAACTAAACTACATAAGTTAAGCCCCTCCTATAGGGCGCTTTCCTTCTCGAATAAGTCGTCGGCGCTGCTCCTCGGAAAAGGAAACTGGATCATCAACAAACACAATCGGAACTGAAGGACCCCTAATGGGTGAGGAAGGAAACTCCTCGAAAATCTGACGAATATTAAGTTCCGGAATGAGAAATCCTGGGGGAAACTCTGGCAAAGCTTGTACAGCATCTCGGCACAACCGATAGCCTATATGAACCAAATCACGCATCTCACCCTGGAGAGACTCACGAAGGCTAGATGGACCCACCACTTCCAACACTGCTCGGACTCGAGCCATAACCAACGCCACTGCCTGGGTACGAGTTGCCCCTAGTATTTGTTGATTTAGGGCATCTATTTCCTTCATGGCCTGCGTCAGTTGCTCTTCCGAGGACCGCATTTGGTCACGTAACTCCCCTATTCTCCTCTCTAAATTTAATACACGAGCTCTCTCGAGCACCATTCGGCGTTCCAAGTCCCACGCTTTATCCCTCTCAGATTGTAACACATTGTTGTGGATTTCCTGAGTGGACTCGTGAACTTCCTTCAATTGATTTATCTCAGCTTGAGCCTCTAAGAGACCTTGCTCTAACTCGTCCCGACGACGATATACCAAACCAGGATCAGAAGAAGAGCTTCCGTAAGATCTGAGGGCATCTAGCACCATGTAAATCTGCTCAAGAACAAAGCAAGTTACATCAGACATTGGCGACAGGTTAGTAGTAAATAAAATAGATAAAATAAATAAAATACCTCACACAGGTCTTCACAAGCTAAGTCCTGGAGAACGGATACCGGAAGGGTTTTCATCAGCCCGCAATTCATCACATTCAATAAACCACTGAGAAAGTTTCGACAAAATCCCACCGCTGATCCGAGAGGAGAAACATCCTGATTATCCCCAGGGGAAAAAGATCTCCCGAGGGAAGGATTCCCCTCGGGCGGCGGTGCGGGAACACGATCAGGGACACCCTCAAAGGGCTGCAAGTCCTCCGTATCGGGGGAGAGAAGGTACTCTTCTAATACATTCACTATGGCAGAACTACGGGGAAAATGTTGTGACACCACTAGAGTCATGTGAGAGTCCGTTTGGGAGGAAACCGCTATCGGATCTGACACTCCGAGAGGAATTATAAAGTTTACTGGGGGGGCTGCTATAGGCGATGCCTCCAGTCCCTCCTCCTCCGAAGAAATATCAACCATCGCCTCCTTTACGAGTGGATCAGAACCACCAACTTCCAGCAGTCCGGGACTACCATGCAATGCCTGCCCCAGAAAAAACATCACCAGAAGACCCGAGGGAAAACGCTCCCATCTCTGTGCCTGCAAAAAACATCAGTGTGCAAACAGTCCGAGGACACCCAGAGAATTTACAAGTTGAACAGGTAAAGGGTGATCAGTAAAACTTACGGAAATGAAAGTTACTGTGAAGAGGACGATATGCGGGGCTACACCCCTCCACCCCCTCTTGTAAACCCGCTAAAATCAGGGCCTCGGGGAAATCCAGCAGCCCGGATATGTCATAGGAACCAGAAAAAAAGCCCTGAGTGAAGCAATACCTCCTTCTCGTGACCTTGTGTTTCGGCGTTAGGAGCAATATATCCTAGACCTCATCGGATGGGCACCCCCCATGACCTGGCTGATTGACCTCTCGGACGGACAAAGAAAAATCTCCGCCTCCAATCCCCTCTACAAGAGTGGATACTGGATACACGAGTGAAGGTATTTTCCTTGTCCCGATAGGACAGGCTAAAAAAGGGAGTCCCCTCTGAACAGGGTCGAAGGGCAAATATTGTTCCCACCCGATAAGGGGACATTGGAAGGTTTAAAAGCTCACAACGCAGGACATACCCCATTAAATGACTATATGAACTTGGTGTTAGCTGACTCGGACATACCTGCCAGTACCGAAAGAGTATTTGGAAAAAAAGGTGGAAAAACGTTCGTAACCCGCAACGCATTTGTTCGTTGTAGACAGTCAAATAACCCGAGGGAGGTGCATAAGCTCTCTGACTCGAGGAGGGCACTATTACGTCATATTCTTCAAAATCCAGGTTATACCCAGTAAAAAGAGACCTTACTGAGTTCTCGCACTCCGTACTCGTAGTGGATCCCACACGTCCTCTACCTATCAATCTGGACGGATTAAGAGGAATCAAATCAAATTCCGAAGACTCATCCGCCAAAGGATATGGCTCCCTACCCATGAATATTTACCTAATATGATTTACTCTATGAGAATTTGTAGAGGAAAGACTACGAGCTACTCCCAAAGAGGAACTCGCGCCAAGTGTCGCCTGATTTCCAGACAAATTATCCCTCGGAGAGGAACTCTCACAGAGAATAGGAGGAGCCCTTGATGGTCCGGAAGGACTCCGAGCGGTGTCTCGAAAAGAACCACAAGATGAAACTGAACCACTTCTCCTATAGTAAGAAGGCATCATCTTTTCATGTAAGTATTATCCTCGTGCTTACAATTCTTGACAAAATTGAAAAAGAGATCAAGAACTAGTTATGATTGTAAGGTTAGTGGTAAACATAACTGATGAAGGGCCTAAATGCATATATATTCTTCACTCCTTGATTAGAAAAATAAGATTAGATCCCTATTACATAAAGTGAGGGACACGTGTCGAGAAATTTTCTTAACTAAAAGTGACACGTATCTTATATTACCATGCAAAACAACACCTCCTACTTAAGAGATAAACTTAGTCAGCAATCTTAAGTGGCTTATCATTATCCTCCCTAATTAAATTTTAACAGTAAAGACAAAACGTAGAGGAATAAAAGGTGGAAAAAATGTTTATTTATTCAAGAAGCCGAAGAGCCCACGGAAAGGGTGATAAGTACAAAAGACATTCATTTAAAGCAAGAAATAAAAAATTACAAGGAAAATACTATGCCCCCGTGGTAGAAGGGTGTGAAGGAGTCGTCTCCTCAGTAGAAGTACCCAGCGGAGCAAGGCGAGAAATTGGGGAAATACCCCCCGGAACCACTAGCCCTCGGACTCAGACTACTGGCAGAGCGCATCGGAGAAGGTACGGGAGAATCCCTAGGGGATAGTAAACCTCCAAATCTCCCCACAAAGTAATGACAGTCATCGGGAGTTGGCTTCTTCAACTTGCGAAGGTCAAAAGATTTGGAAAAGTTCACATCCGGCCTTAACAAAGACTTGGCCAGCCTAGCACATTCCAAATAGCCCCACAAAAGATGGCATGTCAAAAGTTCATGAGAAGGCGTATCGGAGACTCCCGAGTGCTGCCTAGAGATCTCTCGTTGAGCAAATTGAACTGTTGCATCAATCTTAGCCTGCACCTCCTCGGGAGAAAGAAAGTTTGCCAACTTTCCCTCGGCTGACTCAACTCTATCGGTGACTTGACCCAATGTCTCCTGAAGGCTCCTCTCCCTCTCCGAACCGGCTGCTATCTCTTTCTCAAGAGCAGCGATCCGAGCATTAAGAACCCCCTCGGACTCCCCTTTTTCCTTCTCCAAAAGGGCTATCTTGGCCATAGCAGCCTTCTCGGAGACCTCTATCTTCTTACAAGCAGACTCCGCCAAGTTCAACCTATGTTGCAGGCCCTCGTTGGTCTTCTCCGCTTTTTGCAGCGTGAACTCGTAGTTGGAAATTTTTGTAAGGAGCACCTCTTCTCTCATCTGACTCTCCTTATCCCTGGATAAAAGAGGCGCTAATTGCTCTGGGAGAGCTTCCAACTCCTTCACGTCTTTCAGACCACGCTCCTCTACCGCAGTAACTGCTTCCCGAGTCTTCCCAATCTGCAAAAGATAAGCATAAAAAGAAGTTATTTCGGATCAATTATACAACCCTAAAAAGACTAGTGTAAATGAACTTACCATGAGCCCCAACCAGTTAAGACTGGTATACAGAAATTGATACCCCTCGACGGGTGTTGAACTAGAGGAAGCAAAGAAACGGAGAATGTCTTGATAGGCCTCCCCTACGGTCCGAGATGAGAAATGCCCCTCTGGCCCACCAGGAGGAGGGGGCACCTGAAAGGTGTGACCTCTCGGAGACAGAGTCACGGGAACAGAGGGAGGTACTGGAATGTGACTCCTCGGAGGAGTAGTTCCTGGTACTGGAGTCATCACCTCTGAATTGGTAAATACGGCCCGAGAACCACCAACTACGACGGACGGGCCAGTCTCCCCCAACAACGAATTCAAAATCCCTTCCTTCACATCTCTGTCCTCGGAAGAGGGATCAAACTCCCCTTGAGTATCCTCAGAACCCCCTCGTGAGACCTCATGCTCGGGAACACTAAACTGGGCCAAGAAATCTTCCTCTACAAAAGGTAATCTCTGTAGGTAAGAAAGAGAATGAAACTAGAAAAAATTATCACTAAAAGAGAAGGACAGGTAACGGACGTTTACCATATAAAGAGGGCTCTTCCACCATCAGAGCCTTGCCTTTGTCCACAGTCTCTGCATCAAGAAGGAAAACATCAGCGCATGAATAAAGTATACAGTGAAGATATGAAAAATTTCGTTAAAAACTCATAAGAACTCACCAAGAGGGGCAGATTCAGAAACTTCCATGGGCGCAGGCTCAGCTTCATAAGTGGACATAGGAGAGGGATCATCAGAAGACAAGTCTATCACCTCTGTAGTCTTCTGAACAGATTCTTCCTCAGTCGCCCTCGGAAATATCCCTTCTTCGGAAACCCTCGGAGAATTTCCTGTATCGGATCCAGAAGCGAGTAGATCTCCCGTCTCGGACCTAGAAACTGGCACCAAGGACAAATCCCAAGAAGAATGAGCTAATTGGTGTAATGGAACAACACTTCTGATAACCCCTGTCATATCTATATACAGAGGAGAATGGTCCTCGTGAGCTCCTCCCACCTCCGGAGTTGTGTGCTCGCCCTCGGGGGCATTGACCTCCTCTTCTTCGTGATCACCCTCCTCTGGCACATCAGAAACACCACTCGGAGTAGGTTCACTCGGACCCGACTGCAAATAGTAATTGGCCATAACCTCCTCTGCATCACCCCAAAATCAGCATATATAAGTACAATTCACCATTATACTCAGAAAGGGAATAAAAGAAGAAGGAACTTACGAAAAATATTCCTCGCATCGGAAGACATGGACAAGGGCTTTTCCACGGCATCGTCGGTAAAAACCACGTGATGAAGTCCGGACGTCTCAAACAGCATCATAAAATCTTCCGACTCCATCAACTTGTGCTGAGAAATCACAGGAGATAAAACCATCTCCGGGTCCAAAGTATGCACGGGAGTTGTGCGCTCTCTCCAATCGAAGGGCATATCCCATTCACCTTTAGCGGGCTTCACGAAAAAATATCTATTTTTCCAAACGCTATGTGAAGTGATCGCCGCACCCAGAATCCTCATCGTGGAATCCCCCGAGTTGTCCCGATGACGAACATTGTAAAAGGGATACCCCTCGGGCGACACCCCCACATCAAAAATTGAAAGAAAATGATCTACCCCACACTTCAACCCATTCACCTGGCACCAAAAAACATAAATGCAGAGGGCGGCAAACCCATTCGGAACCATTTGACTCGGGCTGATATTACAAGCCTTAAAAACCTCACAGAAGAAAGACGGCATGAAGGAACGCCACCCATATTTTACTTGGGCAAAGTAAACCGTCAACATACTCGGAGGAGGATAACACGCTCTCTCGTCCTTCGTCGGGATTTGAAACTCCATATTCTTTTGAAAAGCCCTAGTTGAAGTGAATAAATCCAATACTTGTTCACGAGTGGCGATACTAGGAACCCTCTCCACTTTGACGAAAGTCCGAAGAGGCGCCTTCTTCGATTTGGGAACCCTAGCTTTTTTAGAAGAAGTGGTGCCACCCTCAGAGGCGGTAGCAATCTCTCCTTTGCGCTTACGAGTAACTACCCCCACCGGAATACTCCTCACATTTACAGAAGAGTCAATCAGAGCAGTGACTTCAGAGGAGGTAACGGCGGCAATGGGATCAGTGTTGGTGGAAGAGGCCATTGGTGTAATAATAAAAAAAGGAATGTTTTCGAAAAAGAGAAGAAGAGCGAGTAAATCTGCTAGGAATTTGAAATACAAAAGAAGAAGAGAAGAAGTTTTTGCTCTGAGAGAAAATTACCGCAAAGATGAATTGGGAGAATGAAGAAAAAAGATTAACAGTATCCCTATTTATAACCGGAGACGAAAACGGTCAGATATCTTTAAGACGTGGAACTTATTTAAAGCTCCACGTAACCGCCGCCTGATCACGCCACGCCATCACTATTTGCAACTCATGCTCCGAAACCTCCGCGTGCGTAAGGGCAGTACCCCCAGGGGTAATAAGGTATGTTCTATATAATCCGTTTTTGAAATCAATATATATGCATATTCCCTCGGAAAAATATCAAAAAATAAATATATGGAAGACCAAAACACGAACTAACCCCCCGCCTCACCGAGGACGATGAATAAAATTTCCCTCGCCTCTACGAAGGCGATCGAAATTTGGGGGGGCTAGTGTTAACCATAAAACTAAATAAAAGGAAAAGAAGAAGGTTAATCCTAATCGGGAACTCAATAAATGGACAATACAGTTGTCACGAGTACTTCCGATGATATGTACCCACTCCTAATAAGGAGACCCCCTCGGATGTTGCCTTACTCCTCGGTCACTGACCTAATAAAGGCATAGAAGAGCACACGAGGAGGAACATAAGCATCCCTTGGAAAGTCAAATGGTGAGTAAAAAACAGATATCAACGCGGCATCGGAAAAAGAGTAAACCCCGATGGATCCGCACGACTCCGGTATCCACCAATGCGCCAAGAGGGACCACAACGGACCCCGAGTCCCACGAACTTACAAGAAAACTTCCTTGCTGAACACTCCTCAATGTGAACTGCCTTCGGACCACACTCCTCAGTAAAAACTGCCCTCGGGCCATCATCCGAGGACCCATTCTTGGAGAAAAAACAGAAATGAATAACAGAGCGCCCAATAAATATATTCCGAGGACTTAGACGGAAAAGTCCCATTTCAAGCAGAGCAAATCAAGCCCTCGGAGATCACATTATGCCATCAGAGATCATGTTACGTTATCACATTACGTCCTCGGAGATCACTCCAGATCATTGAAGAACGAACCCGAGTCAAGAAAGAGAAATAAAGCCCCTCGGAAGGCATATACAGCAGTCCTTACTCCCGTACGAACATTCTCATTATGTATCAACAGAAGCATAGCCCTCGGAAGAGTAGCGCCCCCAAAACAGCTATTCATCGGAGATCCTCGGAGCCATCGGAAAGCACAAAAATGGGTCTAGTCAGCGTCTAGTAGATTAAGAGATAAACCTTATCCTAACTTTTATACCTGTATCAATGTAACGACACCTGTCCTTACTAAAGCACATGCATAATGACACCTGCCCTTACCAAAGTCTATATAAAGGGAGGTGATCAGTAGAAGAAAGACAACTTAACTTAACTCAACTTACCACAAGCACACAAAGATAAAAGGAGGAAAAGTTCAGTGAATAGAGGAAGAGAATATTCTTGTATCTCTTGTTATTTTCAAGTAATTTCCATCTATGATTGTTTCTGAATCACGGACAGGGCGTTCCAACCCAAATAAATATCTTCCGTTAAATAGGGAATAATTCCAAAACCGTTAACAATAGTAGTTAGAAGCAGTTAGTTCAGTTTAATCAATATTTAGTTTAGCTTAGATAAAAATATTCAAACGTGACAATATTAGTGATAAACGTGGCAAAACAATTGAGTGTGTTATTTAATCATAGTCCTCGTGGAATTCGCTACTTGGGCAGTTATCTTTACTTTCAATTTTATATTACTTGAGCTCGTATACTTGCGATAGAATGTGCACTGAGATAAATTAAGAATACATATATAATGTGCATCACCAGTGTTTAGATTTCTTTGTGAGTGTAATTCTTGGAATCAGATTGTTGAGATATTGCAGTTGTGAATGTTTATTATGAGTGCTAAGTCTGTCGGTGCACAAATGAGACTAAATAGGGTGTTTCATCTTATGTAACAGAGAACTAGTACAAGTAAAATTAGCGTTATGAGGAGATTTTAGAAGATGATAGTTAGTACAAGTAAAATTAGCGTTATGTAGAAGGTGCAATACTTCTATAGTGGATCTTCTAGTGTTGTGAAGATCATTATGTGCAAGAGTTGGTTCCGAAGTACTTGGTGCAACAACTTGTGGTGCAATATTTATAGTGGATCTTCTAGCGTTGTGAAGATCATTATTCGCCAAAGTGGATTCAGAGGTACCTGGTGCAACACAAGTTGTTGCACAAGCTCAGGGCAGAGGGACAGGGGGTGCAGGGGGGGCCACTGCACCCCCTCACTTTATTTTTATTTTTTTGTTATAGTAGTATTGTAGTAATTTATTGTAAGAAAGAGTTGCATGGTTTCTTCTTGAACCCCCTCAATAATTTGGGCTCATTTTTTAGATCCATTACCATTAGAATATAAATAATATTCTATTATAAGGCCCACCCCAAAGCCTAATTCAGCTAAGAACAAAAAGAAAAAGAAAGAAGAAAAAGTCAAAAAGAAACAAGCAACATTAATAAATCCTTCTTTTGCAACTCCATGCCCACAACCCACGCTTCTTCTCAGTAAGTCACTAAGTACATCTTGTTTTTTTTTCCTTTTTCCATTTGTCTTCTTGTAGTTGCAGCATAGAATTAATATATTATATATAATAGTTTGTGTCATAGATAGTTTTGATTGTTTCAATATGGTAGTGTATTTGTATAGGATTTAAATATTACCACGCTAAATTGTAATGTTAATTGTGAATTGCGATGTCATACGGATGTTAAAACTAAAAAGTCTTACATATGATTTTATTTTCTTAGAATGAGTTTTGAATTACCAATATTTTGGATTGATAAAGTAGTTAACTAATGTTAATTATTTATCACTAGGAGCTAGTATTACACTTATTGTTATGTGAACAATTAAGGAAGTAATGTAGCAACTAATTAATTACTTGACTTTTTATTTATACATGTTTTGGCTTAATGGGTAAAAAAAGAATTGACTCGTATTTTAAAAGGAGTAGTACTCCGTATTTTAGTATTTTTTTAAAGATGTTGAATGCTTTATTAAATGGTACAGTTTAAATATTGTTGGTTAGTTATTAATCATGTACATGTTTTTTTTCTAAAACTAATTTACTGTTGTTGATAAAAAAATATTATATTAAATTAATCAAAAAAAAATATTTAGAATAATCTCGCCCCTCTCTCTCGAAATTTTGGCTCCGCCCTTGCACAAGCTAATCATTAGTAGTGGGATTACGGGTGTTGTCAGGAATTATAATGTTTCTAGAGTGCAGAGAGGAGTCATTACTGAATGATTTGTCCATGTTAATGTTATTTTGTATGTCTGGTGTGAGAGGGAGAGAATAGTGCAACATTTATGTACAACGGATCATAATATATTGCAATAAACCGGATTGAAAAAGAATTGAAGATTTATAATTAACGATTATGAGCCGAACGATTAAAACTCAAGAGAAGAATCTCTCGTTTCTTCTCTTGGTTAAGAAATTACAATTGAAACGAAGGGATCAAATAAAATAAGTTTAGAAGAATCTCTCGTTTCTTCTCTTGGTTAAGAAATTACAATTGAAACGAAGGGATCAAATAAAATAAGTTTGGTTATATATGTATATATATTAATAATATAAGCAAAGCCATCTTTGGTAGTTGTTAGACCAAGAGACCAAAACTTCTCACTTTCTAAAAAAAAAAAATTTAAAAAGAAAAGAAAGGAGAAGCTGGTTCTGAAATTTGAAATTTAGAAAATTAAAATTGTAAGTTACACCCCACTAGCCACCAAATCAGTTATTTTCTCCTATCACAATGGAATTTTATCCCATTATTTAACGTAACTAAATTTCTAAAAGCGTCCCTCATACTCATTTGTATCGTAACTTTGTCTCAAATCAAGGAAGATCATCATTTTTATTCCAGTTAGGTAGGATTTTTCGTCAAAAGATTTTGCATTTTATTATTCGTCTATAAATCTTTCAACGTTATTTGTAACGCCTCAAAAATTAAGAAGAAAATAAACTTATACTTTAGTCCTTGAACTTTTGAAAATTTCTATTTTTGACCCTAAATGTTTAGAAAAATTTGCATTTTAGTCGCTAAGCTTAAAAGTTAGTCTTTTATTATTTTTATAGGTCTCTAATCCTAAGACATATATTTCAACTTTAAATCTTAACCAAGATGATCGAATTATCTAGAAAAATTACATAAATAAATATGTATGTAACAAAGAAATCTAATTATACCTATTTAAATTTTAATTATAAATAATTGAGGGACTTGATATGCAATTGACCAATTGATGGAGCAATCCATGACATCTTTTTGATGAGGTAAGCCATGACATCCTTAAGAGCATGATTAAATTCATATTTTTTGTAATTTATTATAAAATAATCAAGGTGTGACCTAAATAACTATGATTAAACTACTATTTTCACCTTTAAATACTAACCCTTCTTCGCTATTTTTTACAGCCCATAATAATTCGAATCTGCAAAAGTAACTAGAAATAAAAGTTGTTCCTTTTTGTGTTTTCGTTCAGTAAATAATTTTGCCAGATTTTTCTATTGCTATTTTCTACCAAAAAAGACGCCAAAACTTTTACTGCACAGAAAATGTCGATTCTGCACCTTAGAAAAATCATATCAAATAGTAGAAACATTATTTTACTACCAATGTTCGGGTGCATACTCTCATTGGTGTCTTCTATCTTTTGTATGAAGACATCTTTCTCAAATAATATGATATAGGAGGGCATAATCCATAAACCGTAAACTGCTGCCAGGAAATCCGATAGCAACTTTTATGTTGCAAGAATTATTTAGCATAGTAAACCTTTGTGTTTTCACAAAATCTTGGATTCTCACATCTCTCATGATGATAGAAATCATAAACCATAAAAATATTTGAAAACCAAGTTCATTTGGATGTCCGATCAAAGGTAAAACCAAAACTGCAGTGATTTTTTTAGTTTATTTGGCACAACCTTTGTTTTCTTAATTTATAAGTTTAATCACCATGTTTTATACCAAAACTGCGGTATATTTATCATGTTTAACATACTATTTTCATAAGTCTTACAAGGATATTCTTGCCACTTTATGACCCAACCATCAAATAAGATTATTTATCATAATAAACATTCCTTATCACATGTTTTGATAAATCTCCCATGTTTCTATCTTTATATTTAAGTTATAAAACAAGGATATGCATTTTAAACTTACTAGGTAAAATAAAGTAATAATTGACTAAGTTAAACCTTTTAAGGTGTTACTTCATATGATACTTATTTGATGTGTGGTTATTAAAAGTTTTGAATTGATTAAAGGCTAAAAATACGAGTTTTCCTAGAGTTGGTTAATTAATATGTTTTTAAGGATTGATTATGCATCGAATTGGATAGTTAATCAAACTTTACTTATTATCGTTACTTGTCGTCGAAATGGCTTTAACATGAATACTTACAGTCATAAGTTTAAAAAAATATGGTTGTTTAAGATAATTTTGAGAGATAAATAAGGTGGTTAAAACAATAGATATTTGATATTCAATTTAAGCATATGGTTTTTTCCTTTAAATTCATCATCTAAGATTTTCATGTTTTGTGTAATGACATAAATTAAGCTTATGTGTTATTTACTAAGATTTACATTACAAGTAGCATTCTTAACCAGAACGTTCTCAATTTCACCAACATCAGAACTGAAGAACAAGTACTAATATTTATTGTAGACAAATTATAAATTCAGTTGATTAATATTATTTAAATTTGTTAAAGATTTGACGAACTAATCAATGACATCAAGGTTCCCCGTACGAGTAAAGGTGAGGTTCCATTTCTGATTTGTTCTAGCCTCGTTTGGCATCCGGCCCTGAGGAACTTGGACAGAAAAGTCACTACTCTATTATCAAACCTCGAACAACCTATATTTCCTCATATTTCGGTTTTTTATGTCTCATCTCATAACATTATTTTCTTACACGTCCTTAAATCATATCCAATCATTTATTAATCCTATTGATTCATAATCATGGTAATTCTCTGATATAATCTCATATGTTGGTTCTTGAACTGTGCAAAGAGGAACGAACTGTGTTCGGGACATGTAGCTTAAAGGGCAACAAATATTATCCGGTTTACTAGCTTATTGTTTATCTGTTATACCCATTGGGATGCATTTGGGAAGTTGGGCCCAAGGATTAAGTCGAGTTACTGCCGGGCAGTAAGGACTGTCAGTTTAAGTAATTTCGCTTGATACCCATCTATCTAGGCGCCGCTTGCAGTCAGAAGTTGGCTGTAACCCGCGTGTTGGATTGACATGTACTCGAGCATGTCTCTTGATTGTTTGCGAGGTCGCTCCTCGTCGGGACGTATAAGGTAGAATAGTAGAAGTCATAAGGCTGAATTTATTTATTGTTAAGCACAAGTTCATTAACTATTATATGAAAACTCCAGTACCATTGCTACATCAAATTGTCTAGTTGAACTGTTTCTACCGGTAAGATCACTCCCGAAATGTATCCAGTAGGTCACAGTTAATTCTTGCATTACCAGTTCTTTTATATGAATCTCACTAAGTCTTTAAAGAATTATTCCTCGTTTCTTCTGTCCATTCCTGAGGATAAAATCAACATGGTAGCATGGACCAAGTGAATAATTGTTCAAGCGTGCATTTTGGAATATCCGTGTTTTGTCTCTAGTGCATAACCATTAAAATAGTCACATTATTTGTAATACCAAGACTTCCGCTGTATATATATATATATATATATATATATATATATATCAATTTATAATTTATAAAACGTGTATGATTTTGATCTTGAACAAGTTAGACCATTTCCTATAAGTTGAGCTTTAGTCTGGATTGGATAAAGTGGCTAGCTACCACTGGACCAACTCAGATCGGAGCATGGCTCGTGGGGCGCGGTCGTCACATTATTATTCTCTATTCGTAATTTCGTTTAGCACATTTTATTATGCTTATTATATATTTTACGCTAATTCATGAATTGATGTTTTGTGGTTGTTCTTATTGCGGTGAAATCTTAGAAGAAGTTTTACAATTACAATGCTCTGGTATTAACTGGTATATATTAATTGTACATTTAACCTTTGTTGCCTCCTTTTTTATGAGTTCTAATCACTTTTTTTTTCCAAGGTATAATACAACTTTTCTATATAATTTTTTATTATTAGAAAATTAAATGATGGTTGGAGTTATTAGATTGATCAATGTATATTAAATTTTTCATACAGTGTTATATGTTGAGTCTTCTTAGTGAAGGATTCTTTTTCTTTTGTTAATTATAAAAAAATAGATCGCTTCTTTTGTTTATTTATCCCAACATTGCAATTGATCACCTTCACCTGATTATTTTAATGTCTAATCTTTTTATTTCTGTTAATAATGCTTCATACACAAATACTTTTATTTTATAAATTTTGCAAAAAATTAATAATGTGATGCAAATATATTAAATGTATAGTTCTTTCGTTGCACGTGGACTCCGCGTGCGCTTTTTTGTTAGTGTATATATATATATATATAAGTATATATATAGCTGGGATTGTGACTAATTTTCCGAATATGGAAAGTTGTTACTATAATGGATAACATACTTTTGTAATATTACTAAAAGTGGAAAATGTAATTTAATTTACAGCGTTAATTTGATATTTGTGCTACAACAATGTATTATGGTAGAAATTTTAGGAGGAAAAAAGCATTATTTGCTTATACACGGGCAATCGGGCACTATGTCACATAAGTCGTAAACGCGAGCGCGTGCGTGTGCGGGTGCGGGTGCGGGTGCGCCAGTTCACCTATTTTCAAAAATTCACTTCTTAATGCGCCTCTAATGCGTCTATTAAAAAAATATTAAAATATTAATAATATTAAGTAAATTTTTTAATATTAGGTAACAAAATGATTATTTCAGCCAAAACAATACTAATCATAAACAAGATAAGTCTTTTCATTCATCAAAATGTCAGTTTGTTAATCACTGCATCTAAATTACTTGCTATTACATTCTGAAAATGAGTGACGTGGTGACATGCTATATTTCACTCACTTGCAAGCATCAACAAAATATATTATATCTTAAAAACTAAACTACTAGTATTTATTATTTTGCTTACTTTTTTATATTTATATCTTAAAACTAAACTACTATTTATATTTATATCTTAATTTTTTTGATATTATACTATTTAAAAACGTGATAAAAAAAAAAGAAAATTCAAAAAAATAAGAATTCCATTAATTAAACTAGATTTTTATTTAATTAATAATTCAGAAAAAACTTCATCTTGATCAAACGATATAAATTTTCAGAAATTAAATTTTTGCAACAAATCTAATTAATACTTTTTAAGCTTGATGTTTTAATTCGAAATAGCTTTAAACTAATTATGTCTGTTGAAAATATTCTGCTTTCTGAAAGTATATGTTAAATTTTTGTAGGTAGAATTATTCTATTATGAACGAATTATTAAAAATCCCATCTTGTTTGTTGTTTTGATGAAAATGCCCTAAAAATTCTACGTGGCGGCGATGTGGCCGCCACGTGGACCAAATAGCCCGAATAAGAGAGATTGGGTATTTTTGACAAGGTATACATATAGTTACGGGATATTTTTAAAACCCAAAATTCTTTTGGGTAATTTTAGAAAAATGGCAAACTTAATGGGTAGATTTAAAAATTCCTCCAAATCTTAACTATATATGATTTTTGTTCATGTGAATTTCAAAAGTAAAAAAAAAAGGAAAAAAAAGAAAAAAAAAAGGAAAATTTGTGCACAAATTACGCATTTACACTTAATTCACGATTTATTAATGTTTAATTCGAGCACTATCAATGTATAAATCGCGAATTAGAATGTCTTAGGTCGCGAATTAGTATTTCTTAGTTCGCGAATTAGTAAATACTAATTCGCACTGGAACGCCGCACGCGCATTCAATTCGTGAGTTCGCGAATCGTGCGCTAGTGCGTGAGGGGGGGTGCGCGAATTATGTGACCTAGATCGGGCATCGATCGACCTTTTTCTGATGAGGTCCCAATTGTGCGTTGAAAATGGTATCTTATTTTGGTTATAGTTGATATTTTTCACTTTATTACGTATTTCGTTAAATGAGTATCAATAAATTGATCAGTTAAATTGATTTATATTTTTTGGAGGGACGCTAGACGGAAGGATAAAAGACAGAAAATCAATGAAAAAAAATAGTGGTTATAGATTCAAAAAAAGAAAAGAAAAGGTGAATATGGTGTTAGAATAAGATTTGCATAAATATGTTAATATTATCTTTTGTATAAAGATATGGTAAGATATATAAAGATATGGCAAGATATAAGCCTTTGATTAAATAGTTTCCTTATTGATAGGACTCCTTGTACTAGTATATATACTTTTCATTCATTAATTAGAAATCGATCGAGGAATATTATCTTTCATGGTACATAGCCATATTTTCTTTCTTTTTTTCTTCTCCCCTCTCTAAATCATGACCGACCCCTCTAAAGACGGTTCTTCCTCCGACGCCACCAACGGTGGCGGCGGCACCGTCGCGTCCCCCTCCTCGACGGACGCTTCTCCTAAATTTCATCCTGCCCTAGCCGTCTCTAACGTGAAGAACTTCATCCCTATCACGTTAGCTGCCGAAACTATAGCCTCTACACCTCTTGGTCGGAATTATTCAAAATTCACGCTCGCGCGTATCAGGTTCTCGATCACATAATCCCTACTTCTGCCGACGTCATCCCTCACAATGATCTCTGGGATCGTCTTGACGCCATCGTCTGCCAATGGATCTATGGCACCATCTCAACTGATCTGTTGCACACTATCATCGAACCCGAGTCCACAGCAATGGGCGCTTGGACTCGGCTCGCTGCCATCTTTCAGGACAATAAAAACTCTTGCGCCGTTCACCTCGAGAACCAATTCTCTAGTACGGTTCTTGATGATTTCTCTAGTGTTGGCGCCTATTGTCAAAAACTTAAGATGTTGGCCGATCAATTAGCCAACGTCAGGGCCCCTGTTCCAAACCAATGCCTCGTTCTTCAATTGGTGGCCGGCCTCAACGACTCATACAACGGTGTCAGGACTCTTATTCAGCAGAGCGATCCACTCCCACTTTTCTCTAAAGCCCGCTCCATGCTTACTCTTGAAGAGACTAGTCTTGCAAAGCGTTCCGCTTGCACCATTGAAAATGCCCTCCTCATTGCAGCTCAGCAACCAGCACCACCACCCCTAATCCACCCTATCAACCTAACTCGGGGTATAGGGGACGTAGTCGCGGTCGCAGTCGAAATCGCGGTGGAACGGGACGTGGTGGATCAGGCCGCGGCGGCCGAGTGAACCCTAACCACAACCCATATCATTCGCAGCCGCCTCAGTGGGCCCAATAGCAATGGCCGGCCGCCTCCTACTGTCCACAGACTTGGGCCGCACCATCGTCGCCCTATTTGACGGCCCAATGGCAGCCACCACGGCCCGCGGCACCCTTTCGCCAACCGGGCCTCCTCGGACGGCGCCCACAACAGGCCTACCATGCCTAACCGGCCGCCTATGCTCCCACCGATCTTGACGCTGCCTTGCACACGCTCACCCTTACTCCACATGATGATAATTGGTATATGGATTCGGGGGCATCGTCTCACATGACGTCCAATTAAGGTACTCTCTCGTCTTACTTTAATTCGAGCATTCATTTATGAATTACTGTTGGTAATGGTCATACGATTCCCATTCAAGGTTCGGGTTCCACGGTCCTACCCTCTCCCTATCCCCCTCTCTCTTCATCACGTTCTTCATGCACCTAAAATCATTAAAAATATCATCTATGTTCGTAAGTTTACTAGGGATAATCTCGTCTCTGTCTAGTTTGACCCTTTTGGTTTTTTCGTGAAGGATTTTTGGACGGGCACTCCACTTATGAGATGCAATAGTCAAGGTGATCTCTACCCGTCCTCCCCAATCCGTCCTCATCATCACCTTACTCGTCATCCTTCTTTGCCGTTCTTTCTTCATCTAAGTGGCACGCACGCTTTGGACACCCGGGCGCCTATCCTCTGCGTTTTCTTAGCACAAATAATTTAGTTGATTGTTCATCTAAAAGTACTTCGAATTTTTGTTCTTCTTGTTCTAATGGGAAAAACATTAAACTCCCTTTTGTTCCGTCAAATTCGTGTACTACTATGCCGTTTGATATTATTCATAGTGATATTTGGATGTCGCCTATCTTAAGTACGTCAAACTCTCGCTATTATGTCTTGTTTGTTGACGATTACACGGATTTCTTGTGGACTTTTCCTATAACTCGAAAATCACAAGTATTCAACATTTTTTTGTCACTATGCAATTACATAAAAACTCAGTTTGAACGTGACATTAAAACACTCCAATGCGACAATGGTACTGAATACAACAACAAAGAATTTCACTCTCTCTTTAAATCTCGCGGCATGCAATTCTGTCTCTCATGTCCTCATACTTCTCCCCAAAATGGCAAAGACGAAAGGAAAATTCACAATATAAATAACATGATGCGCACTCTTCTTGCTCATGCATCGGTACCCGCCCGAATCTGGCCTCACGCACTCCAAACAACCAACCATCTTCTCAACATCCTTCCCAACTCACGTCTCGGGTCTAAGTTACCACTTCAACTCCTCTTCTGAAAAGATCCCTCCTACTCTCATCTTTGCGTGTTCGGGTGCTTGTGTTTTCCTCTCTTTCCCTCCACTACAATCAATAAACTCCAAGTCCGATCCACTCCTTGCGTCTTCTTGGGCTGCCCTACTAATCATCGCGGTTACAAGTGTTATAACCTAGCCACCAAAAAAATTATTACGAGCCGCCATGTTGTGTTCGATGAAAACACTTTTCCTTTTGCTCAACCTAGTCCAACTCGTTCCCCATCTTACGAGTTCCTTGACACACCAATCTCTTCTATATTACAACAACAACTCCAACAATCGGCCTCACGCCCCTCAAATATTGCCCAACCACGTTCTATTCCCAATGTTGGATCCCAATATTGCCCCAACATTGGGTCAACATTGCAACCAGAACCTTTGGCACAAGTTTCTGCACCTTCTGTTCCTAATGTTGGGTCGATGTTGGGGCAACATTGCAACCAGAACCCTGTTCCACTCACCGTTGCTCCCTCCTCTTCGCCCTTACGACCCACTTCTCCTTCCTCACCTACACCGTTATCACCTCCTCTCTCTCCTCAAATGGCCACACGCAGCAAACACGGCATCTTTCGTCCCAAACAACTCTTTAATCTCCATACCTCATCTTCTCCCTCTCATATTCCCTCTAACCCCTCGGCCGCTCTATCCAAACCCCACTGGAAATCGACCATGATGGATGAATTTGATGCTCTTATTAAAAATAAGACGTGGGAGTTAATCCCCCGTCCTCCTAATGTCAATAGTATTCGTTGTATGTGGATTTTCCGTCATAAGTTTAACTCTGATGGTACTTTTGAGCGGTATAAGGCTCGTCTTGTAGGTGATGGCAGGTCTCAGCAAGTTGGAGTGGATTGCATGGAAACTTTCAGTCCCATGGTGAAACCAGCGACCATCCGTACGGTACTTAGCATTGCCATCTCGCATTCTTGGCCCATTCATCAATTGGATGTCAAGAATGCGTTCTTACATGGACATCTGGATGAAACTGTTTACATGCATCAACCTTTGGGTTTTCGTGATCCCTCTTTTCCAGACCACGTATGTCTCTTGAAGCGGTCTCTATATGGTCTCAAGCAAGCCCCTCATGCTTGGTACCAACGGTTCGCTGATTATGCTGCCTCTATTGGCTTCTTTCATAGCACATCGGATCACTCTCTCTTTATCTACCGTCATGGGAAAGACACGGCCTATCTCTTGTTATATGTGGATGACATATTACTCACAACCTCGTCTTCTTCCTTGCGCACCTCCATCATGCGTCGTTTCTCATCCGAATTTGCTATGAAAGACTTGGGTACGTTGAGCTATTTTCTTGGTATTGTTGTGACTCGTAATTCTCAGGGCCTATTTCTTTCTCAACACAAGTATGCTGAGGAAATTGTTGAGCGTGCGGGCATGAGCTCGTGCAAATCGAGTCTCGCACCAGTTGATACGAAGCCGAAAATTGGTACGGCCTTGGACAGTGAGCCTTATGATGATCCCACTCATTTTCGTCCCCTAGTCGGGGCTCTCCAATATCTGACTTTCACTCGCTCGGACATCTCTTATGCAGTTCAACAAATTTGTCTACACATGCACGATCCTCGCTGGGCCCACATACAAGCTCTCAAAAGGATTGTGCGTTATATTCAGGGGACGCTGCATTACGGCCTTCACCTATTTCCTTCTTCTCTCACTTGACTTATTTCCTACACGGATGCTGATTGGGGGGATGCCCCGACACCCGTCGTTCGACTTCGGGTTATTGTGTTTTTCTCGGTGACAACTTGATCTCTTGGTCTTCTAAACGGCAGCCCACCTTATCCCGTTCTAGCACCGAAGCCGAATACCGTGGTGTCGCCAATGTTGTCTCTGAATCATGTTGGCTCCGCAATCTCTTGTTGGAGCTTCATCATCCAATACCATCGGCTACATTGGTCTTCTGTGACAATGTAAGCGTCGTTTATCTTTCCGAAAATCCAGTTCAACATCAACGCACCAAACATATAGAGATGGACATCCATTTTGTCCGAGAGAAAATGGCCCACGGCCAAGTACGCGTCCTCCATGTCCCGTCCCGTTACCAGATTGCCGATATATTTACAAAAGGTCTTCCTCGTGTATTGTTCGATGACTTTTGGTCTAGTCTCAACGTTCGGGAACCTCCCGCTTCGACTGCAGGGGTGTAGTAGAATAAGATTTGTGTAAATATGTTAATATTATCTTTTGTATAAAGATATGGCAAGATATAAGCCTTTAATTAGATAGTTTTCTTATTGATAGGACTCTTTGTACTAGTATATATACTCTTCAGAAATCGATCGAGGAATATTATCTTTTATATGGACATGGCGATTATAGATTCAAAAAAAAGAAAATAAAAGGTCAATATGGATAGGTCTTTGATCTTTCACACATGAGTAGGTTGGTTATATGACAAATATAATAAGTTTTGCAATCACAACATCGTCACTTAACTATTAAAAATAGACCGCGACAACAAAAAAATTATATTTTGTAAATAGTCAAGTTAGCTCATAATTTTTGACAAAAATATTTATATTTGTTGTTGTCTCTTGAAATTGACCACTTTTAATTTGAGTGTTCAAAACTTGCATTTGAGGTTTTGAACTTTGTTGAGTTGGAAACATTTGGGCCTGGTAAGCTAATATGTCTAGGCGTAGCCTAGGTCACATAATTCGCGCACCCCCCCTCACGCACTATCGCACGATTCGCGAACTCACGAATTGAGTGCGCGTGCGACGCTCCAGCGCGAATTAGTATTTACTAATTCGCGCATTAAGATATACTAATTCGCGAACTAAGAAATACTAATTCGCGAACTAAGACATTCTAATTCGCGATTTATACATTGATAGTGCTCGAATTAAACATTAATAAATCGCGAATTAAGTGTAAATGCGTAATTTGTGCACAAATTTTCCTTTTTTTTCTTTTTTTTCCTTTTTTTTTTCCTTTTGAAATTCACATGAACAAAAATCATATATAGTTAAGATTTGGAGGAATTTTTAAATCTACCCATTCAGATTGCAATTTTTCTAAAACTACCCAAAAGAATTTTGGGTTTCAAAAATATCCCGTAACTATATGTATACCTTGTCAAAAATACCCAATCTCTCTTATTCGGGCTATTTGGTCCACGTGGCGGCCACATCGCCGCTACGTAGAATTTTTAGGGTATTTTCATCAAAACAACAAACAAGATGGGATTTTTAATAATTCGTTCGTAATAGAATAATTCTACCTACAAAAATTTAACATATACTTTCAGAAAGCAGAATATTTTCAACAGACATAATTAGTTTAAAGTTATTTCGAATTAAAACATCAAGCTTAAAAAGTATTAATTAGATTTGTTGCAAAAATTTAATTTCTGAAAATTTATATCGTTTGATCAAGATGAAGTTTTTTCTGAATTATTAATTAAATAAAAATCTAGTTTAATTAATGGAATTCTTATTTTTTTGAATTTTCTTTTTTTTATCACGTTTTTAAATAGTATAATATCAAAAAATTTAAGATATAAATATAAATAGTAGTTTAGTTTTTAAGATATAAATATAAAAAGTAAGCAAAATAATAAATACTAGTAGTTTAGTTTTTAAGATATAATATATTTTGTTGATGCTTGCAAGTGAGTGAAATATAGCATGTCACCACGTCACTCATTTTCAGAATGTAATAGCAAGTAATTTAGATGCAGTGATGAACAAACTGACATTTTGATGAATGAAAAGACTTATCTTGTTTATGATTAGTATTGTTTTGGCTGAAATAGTCATTTTGTTACCTAATATTAAAAAATTTACTTAATATTATTAATATTTTAATATTTTTTTAATAGACGCATTAGAGGCGCATTAAGAAGTGAATTTTTGAAAATAGGCGAACTGGCGCACCCGCACACGCACACGCACGCGCTCGCGTTTACGACTTATGTGACATAGGGCGGGCGTAGCGTAGTGCAGCTTTCCATTTCAGTATATACATTGCAAATTTGGTTCTATTCATCTTGAAATTCCAGCTGGGCCTTGGGAGACTGGGAGTGATAAGTAAATAAATAATTTGAGTGGCACACAAGAACCGATATGTTGTATAGATTTTAACAAACAATGCATCAGAAGAAACTTGAAGATGTCAAAAGTTACTTAAAAATAGTTGGCAACGGGCAACGACATTCCACTTACGGAAATGTTGAGTTGCTATTCTCACTTGGATCGATCACAAGTACTTAATTAAGCCAAGTCAGTGTTGAAACTATTCATTCGCTCGAGTATCATCTTTTGTAAAGGAAAATTTCTTCAAACAAATGTGCTAGCAAACTTTTCTCTTTCTAAAAACATGCAGCAAAGGTGCGATTATAGTGAGAAAAATTGGGGGTTTTCTTTCCTTCGCCAGAAATGGCGAAGAAGCGAACACTGGACACGATTGACAGAGAGAAACGAGAATTGGCAGCTGGAAATCAGGACGCAGAGCAGGAACGAAGCAATGAGAGGAAAAAGGAAGAAGTTAGGACTGAAGAGGAAATCAAAGAAGGGGAAATTGATGCAGAGGAAGAACAAGAAGACTTAGGGCTAGAGGACAATGAATATGAAGAACAAGGAGGGGAGTACCATGATATATTCCTAGATTTACAAGATGTAGGAGTACTACCGCAGAGAAAAACCAAACGTTGGAATGAATTATTCGTCGAAAACAGAAGGCTGAAGAACGACTGTCGGGTTGAATACACAAAACCGATTGACAGGTCAGTGCTGAAATTTACATATGATGATGTCAAGGAAAGTAGAGATTACTGGGGATTTGCATAATTAGGGACTGCGATAGAAATTCTGAAAGTATAGGTATTCTGGCAATGTTAGGTTAACATTGAGAAGTCAATGTTAGAGTAACATTGCTGAACAGAATCCGATTTACAATCTTATTTATAATTATTATTGTTTTGCCTTATTCATTTAACTAATTGAGTTCCACAGTTGTGATTGTATTTGATTATTATTCAGGAAACAAAGTTGTCATAGGTTGGACGCTCAAGTTTCCAAGAAGGAAAGTTCCCTTAATTAAGCAAACTGCTCTACAAGGAAAGAAGAGTTCCATTGCAACTAGGAAAGCTTTCCAAGATGAGTCCTGATTTGACGAAGGAGTCTTTCCTTAATTAGATCACTAACGAAGGAACTATTATTCAAGAAGGACTGCGAGAACAAGGAAGAGGAGATCGAGAAGGAAACTAGGAGAATTACCAACCGTATACAACACACCTTGAAGTCAAGTCAAGAACATATATATAGGTGTGAAGTACATCAAGACAAACACGAGACAAGAGCTAATCAATCCGACAGATTTACTTACAAGTTGTTGAGTGTTGTCTTGCTTTAGCAAAGTTTGTGAGTTGTTAGAATAGATCTAAGAGTGATGAGCTTTTAGAGATAGTCGAAGCAATTCTTGTGTGCTTTGCTTAGTTCAATCAAGTTGAGAGTGAGGAGCTTGAGAGTTGAGAGAACGACTTTTGTTAAAACCTTAACGGGTTATTTTACCTACGGCTCGGAAGTTAATATAATCTTATATTCACTTCTTAAATTCGGTGTTTGTTTATTCCGCTGCACTATTACTCTGGTCTGTTGTTAAAGTAACATTGTTGGATTAACAACATACCAAACTGTTGTTAAAATTCCAGTGTTAAGCTAAGAACAACAACGTATTGACCCGATCCACAATTTCAATTGGTATCAGAGCCAAGCACCAACTTCACCGGAGATTGGCGTTGATACGACAAGGTGGACAACTCCAACCCCAATACCAGCAGGTTGCCAGTATTGTAGGGTCCCAACAACTATGCCTACTGGAAGATCAGACTCAGAGTCCACATCAAATCCATCGACCTGAGAGCTTGGGACGCAGTACTAGAAGGCTACACCATCCCCTACTTGCCAAGAGATGGAGATGCTGATCTGGTACCTAAGCCAAGAGGACAATGGACAGCCAATGAGATTGCTCTCTACAACTTCAATGAAAAGGCTCTCAAATGCTATTTTTAGATGGGTAGGTAACCATATGTTCAAACTTATTCAAACTTGTACAACTGCTAAAGCTGTATGAGAAGTTCTTGAATTACATTGTGAGGGTGATGTGGCTGTGAGGGACTCTAAATATAGAAAACTTTTGAGGGGCTTTGAGAAGATAGAGATGAGTGAGGATGAAAGCATTGATAGTTATTTTGATAAACTTCTTGATATTGCTAATCAGTGTCAAAACTTAGGTTTTACCATCCCAAATTAAACCATGGTCTATAAAGCTTTTAGAACATTATCTTCTAAGTTCACTATCAAAAGAATTGCTATGAATGAGTCTAAAGATCTTGCCAACATGGACTTCCAAACATTAATGAACACTTTAAAAGAGTTTGAACTAGAATTCCTTGGAAAGTCCAGTAAACAACTTGCTTAGCCTTACTAGGAACTAGCTCAGATTCTACATGAAGTGACGAGGATGAATATGAGTTGATCTCTTCTAACTATGGAAACATTACCAGGAAGTTTAGTAAATTAGGTTACAAAGAGAAAAATAAAGAAAAACAATCTGGTAATGCTACCCTTGGTTATAAGAAATTGCCCCCAAAGTTTGTAAAATATATGGCATCAAAGAGCACGCCTCAAGATGCTGAGAAATTGAAAGATGTCCAGTGCTATGAATGTAAGGGGTATGGTCACTTTAAACATGAATGTGCTAACACCCTCGGAACTATAAGGAATTCTCATTGGGTTTGTGTAGATGACTTCAATGAAGCTGACTTCGAATCTGGAACAAGTGCCGATGAACAATAAGAGGAAATCAACATTGTTGCGCTTTGCACTCGGATCACCTGGTTAGGAGAAGACTCGAGAAACTGCAAAAAATCTCAATGTTACTCTAACATTGGAGAACCAACAGCTAAGCAGGAAATCTTCTTTGGAGACTAGAACAACAATGATACACAGGTTAACTATGATGTACTCTCTGATTGTGATGATACTAACTTTGATTGTTTTCATGGCTCAGTTGATCTAGAAGAAGAGTACTTCAATGAAGAAGAAATGTCCCATGAGGAAATTCTAGATGATCTACATACAACCTTTCTCAGACTTGAGAGAGAGAATGTCAAACTCATGAAGAGTAACAAAGCACTGAAGCATGACATTGAATGTTTGAAGAACATGTTGAAACTCTATGAGAGAGACCTTGACAAAGCTGAAGCTGAGCTGAAAGAGGTAAAGGAGAAACTCAAAAAGGATTCACTGATCATAGCCAAATGGAATGGAGGTACTTCTAAACTTGATGAGGTACTAAACATGAGTAATACAGGTACATGTGGTCTGGGATTTGTTGAGAAATCTTCATCTTCTAATGTTAATTCTGCCTATTTAACTACAAGCTTTGTTAAAGAATCTGGTAATATGAGTTCTGGTACCATCAACACTGTAAAAAGTAAATCTACTTTTATCTGTCAGTACTGTTTTCAACCAGGCCACATTAAACCATTATGTAGAAAATTCATAAAAGAATGTGGTAAGAAAACAACCTATGTGTCCAATGTTAAAACTACAGCAGGTTCTGATGTTAGACTAACATTAGGTGCAGGACAGAAAAGTAGAACTTGGGTAGTGTTAACCCTAAAAATATAAAAAGGGAAAAGAAGAAGATTAATCCTACTCGGAAAAAATGAAACATGGACAATACAATTGTCACGAGTACTTCCGATGAGATGTACCCACTCCTAATCAGGAGAACCCCTCGGAGGTTGCCCCACCTTTCGGTCACTGACCTAAAAATGTTTTAGAAGAGCACACAAGGAGGAACAAAAACGTCCCTTGGAAAGTCAAATGGTGAGTAAAAAACAGATATCAACGCGGCATCGGAAAAAGAGCAAACCCCGATGGATCCGCATGACTCCGATATCCACCAATGCGCCAAGAGGGACCACAATGGACCCCGTGTCCCATGACCTTACAAGAAAACTTCCTTACTAAACACTCCTCGAAGAAAACTACACTCGGACTATCATCCGAGAACCCATTTTCGGAGAAAAACAAGAAATGAATAAATGAGCACCCAGTAAATATATTCCGAGAACTCGGACGGAAAAATCTCACTTCAAACAGAGCAAATACAGCCCTCGGAAATCAGATGCAGCCCTCGGAGATCAAATCAAGCCCTCGGAGATCACACCAAGCCCTCGGAGATCACATTACACCCTCAGAGATCACTCCCTGATTGTTGAAGAATGGACCCGAGTCAAGAAAGAGAAATAAAAACCCCCCGGAAGGCATGTACAGCAGTCCATACTCCCGAATGCACTTATGCTAAAACATGATACCCCGGACGAGCATCCTAATTATGCATCAACGAAAGTATAGCCCCTCGGAAGAATCGCTCTACCAAAACAACCATACATCAGAGGTCCTCGGAGCTATCAGAAGACACTAAGATTAATCTAGTCAGCGCTTAGTAGATAAAAGATAAACCTTATCCTGATTTTTACACTTGTATCAAGGTAACAACGACACATGTCTTTACCAAAACACATGCACAATGACACATGCCCCTACCAAAGTCTATATAAAGGGAGGTGATCAATAGAAGAAACTTAACTTAGCTTAACTTAATTCAACCTGATACTCATATATACAGTGGGATGAGGAGGAAAAGTTCAGTAATAAAGGAAGGGAATATTCTTGCAATTCTTATTATCATTTCCACCTATCGTTGTTTCTGAATTACGGACAGGGCGTTCCAACCCAAAATAAATATCTTCCGTTAAATAGGGAATAATTCCAAACCCGTTAACAGGTAGAAAAAGCTAAAACCCCTAAGATTAAAATTGTATGCAATGTTGTTTTCTCTGTTGTGTACTCTAACCTTTCAGGTAAGTGGTACTTCAACAGTGGATGCTCAAGACACATGACAGGCAGCAAAGAGAATCTTAAACAAATGATACCTTTGAGTGCTGGAACAGTGACCTATGGAGGTGGCACCAAAGGGAAGATCATTGGCAAATGGATACTAAATGTTGATGGATTCCCACCCCTGAAGGATGTGTTGTTGGTAGATGGGTTAAAGGCAAATATAAGCAGTATCAGTCAGCTGTGTGATGATGACTTACTGGTTACATTTGACAAAGTTTCTTGTGATATTTATGATAGTGATAATGTTCTTGTTATGACAGGTACTAGATCCAAAGATAACTGCTACCTAGCCCAAGAGGAAGCAGAGTGTTTCCATGCCAAAATAGATGAGGTTTCTATATGGCATAGGAAACTTGGACATGTTTACTACAGAAACCTTGAGAAATTACAGAAAGTTGATGTTGTAAGAGGCTTACCTAAGCTGTCTTGTCCAGGTAAGCTTGTGTGTGGTGATTGCCTCAAGGGTAAGCAAACCAGAGCTGTTCATACACCCCTACAGGTACAGAATGCTAATCCTAGATCTAGTAGGTGTTTTGAATTGCTACACATGGACTTAATGGGTCCAATTGAGGTAAGTAGTCTCAGTGGTAAGAAATATGCCTTTGTGATTGTAGATGACTTCTCTAGATACACTTGGGTAAAATTTCTTAAAGAAAAGTCTAAAGCTTTTGATCAGTTCAAAATTATTTGTGCTAGTATTAAAAACTTATATGGCTCTTCTGTGACTAAGATTAGGTCTGATCAATATAAAGAATTTGAAAATTCTAGTTTTGATAACTATTGCAATGTTAAAGGTATTTTCCATGAATATTCAGCTCCTAAGACCCCTCAGCAGAATGGGATTGCTGAGAGAAAGAACAAGACACTTCAAGAGATGGCCAGAGTTATGCTCAATGCTAAAGATGTATCCAAAAGACTCTGGGCTGAAGCTTTAAATACTGCTTGTCACATTAGTGACATGGTGTACCTTAGACCTGGAACTAACATGACTCCTTATGAACTCTTGAAGGGTGTGAAACCAAATATTGCATATTTTCATGAATTTGGATGTGATTGTTGTCTGCTTAATGACAGGGATTATCTGAGTAAATTTGATCCTAAAAGTGAAAAATGCATCTTTGTAGGATACTCTGTCAATAGTACTTCCTTTAGAGTCTACAATCCTAGATTGAAGACAATTCAGGAATCAATGAATGTTGTGTTTGATGAGTTCACACTTGATACAGGTACTGGTGACATCTCAGTTCTCATTGTTGGACCAACAGTGGAAACCGGGAATGTTACTCCTGACAATGTTACACCAACATTGGAACTGGAAGCTGGAAACACTGAACAGGAGACAGGGAACGATGTTAGACTAACACCAGCGAGATCTGATGTTAGGCTAACAGCAGAAGACTCTGACTCAGAACATGAAGTTGCCTCTGAACCTAGAAGAGATCCCCCAGCTAGGATTCAGAAAGATCATCCAGCATCCCAGGTAATAGGTGAACTCACTGAACTGGTAAGAACACGCAACAAAGAAAGACTTGATTATAGAGATATGGTTAAATTGTGTGTCTGTATGAAATTCACTTGTACTGTTGATAATACCTCTTATTTTGTCTCCTCTATAGAACCTAAGAATGTGAATGAAGTCCTCCTTGATAACTTTTGGATTAATGCCATGCAGGATGAACTATTACAGTTTACTAGGAACAAAGTCTGGATACTGGTACCTAGACCACCTAATGTTAATGTAATAGGGACAAAATGGATATTTAAAAACAAGAGTAATGAGGAAGGGGTCATAATTAGAAACAAAGCTAGACTAGTTGCGCATGGGTACACACAGGTTGAAGGTGTAGATTTTGATGAGACCTTTGCTCCAGTTGCTAGGATTGAATCTTTTAGGTTACTTCTAGCCATTGCATGCTGTCTTAAGATAAAATTATGCCAAATGGATGTAAAGGGTGCATTTCTGAATGGGCTAATTGATAAGGAAGTATATGTTGAACAACCTAAGGGATTCACAAACCCTAAGTACCCAACCATGTGTACAAGCTTGAAAAAACCTTGTATGGACTTAAACAAGCACCTAGAGCATGGTATGAAAGACTTACAGAATTCCTTTTAAGTCTTGGCTTTGTTAGAGGTGAAGGAGATAGAACACTGTTTGTTTTGAAGAAAGGTTCTCATGTATGTATAGCTCAAATATATGTGGATGACATTGTTTTTGGCTCAACTAACAATTCTATTTTAGAAAACTTTGTTGAATCAATGACAGAGCAATTTCAGATGAGTATGATAGGAGAATTAAATTTCTTCCTTGGTCTCCAAGTAAAACAAACAGGTTATGGGATATTCTTAAGTCGGGAAAAGTATGCAAAGAATTTGGTTAAAAGGTTTGAATTGGCAGATTCAAAGCCTTGCAACACTCCCATGTCTTCATCAGTGAAGATATCCAAGGATGTTACTGGTACCAATGTTGATCCAACATTGTACCGTTCAATGATAGGAAGCTTACTCTACTTATCTGCTTCCAGACCTGATATAATGTTCTCTGTTTGTGTGTGTGCTAGGTACCAGGCATGTCCAAAGCAGTCACATCTGATTGCTGTGAAGAGAATCCTTAGATATATATATCTGGCACTTTGGCCTTTGGCATCTGGTACTCTTATGACACTAACACAAATCTTGTAGGTTTCAGTGACTCAGACTGGGCAGGTGACACTGATGATAGAAAGTCTACAAGTGGAGGATGTTTTTATCTGGGGAACAACCTGGTCTCATGGTACAATAGAAAGCAAAATTGGGTGTCACTCTCCACTGCTGAATCTGAATACATAGCAGCAGACAGCTGTGTCACCCAGTTGGTATGGCTTAAACACATGCTACTGGATTATGGGTTAGATAGTGATACCTTACTTATGTTCTGTGATAATCTTAGTGCTATAAGCATCTCTAAGAACCATGTGCAACATTCTAGAACTAAACATATTGATGTAAGGCATCACTTTCTGAGAAACATGGTAGAGGAAAAGCTCATTGACATTGAACACATAGAAACTAACAATCAGATTGCTGATATGTTCACTAAACCCTTAGATTCTGAGAGGTTCTTCAGTTTGAGGAATTCTCTTGGCATGTGCATTGTCTAGGGATGTTAGTTCACCAGTGTTGACATAACACCACTATCTAGCACTGGTTATTGGTTGTGGTGTGTCAGTAATTCTTTTATGTTTCTTTTCTGCATTCTTCTTTCTTGCATATTACATATTTTTTTTAGAGATTCTATTGGGTTGTGTGGTTAATCTGTATAAGTAGCTGAGTTGACTGGTAGATAGGTACATATCAAGAGTTTTGTAAAGTAAGAACTATGTTGTTAGTCTGTGAATGTTAACCTAACAACTGGGAGAAGCTGGGGTACACATAGGTCACTACTCCGATGTTATTCAGGTGTGACTTATCCATGTTAGGTTAGACAAAGCATGAAGAGAAGCTGGGGTACATGATGTTGAGAGCTTCATTGTCATTCAGTTGTGCTTATTTTTGTGTTTTTGTCTATGGCTAAGGTTATGCATGATAGTGATCCTTACTACTGCGGTGCTTGGAAGTTTCGACTGCTTGCATTCAGTAGCATTGTTCACTTGGTATTTCACTTGTAAACAGGTTGGTAAACAAGTATGCATGAGTAGTTGGGGTGAAGAAGTATATGATAAATGTATTGTCTTCATTCAGTTCCTTTGTACTTGCCTAGTCTGTAGCTGATGGTTGAGTTGTTGGGGTGTGTGGGGTCTTATGCTGCCCACATTCAATGATGAAACTATCCTTTAACATTCACTAGTTTTTGTTCAAAAGAGTTCATGATAATAGTAAAAGATAAATTGATATGTCCTGATCCCAGTCAGTAAAACTGTTTGTACTTGTTTACCATCACCCCATGTTGATCTAACATTGTTGCATTCATTCTAGTTCTGCATTATTTCCTTATGTCGGTTTGGGCTTAGGTGGAGTAGTAATCCTAGGAATCATATGTTGAGGCATACTTTGTGGGTGACCAACTGCAGGTAAAACACTATGTTTTGTGATCTTCTATGCTGTGGGAAAATCTTTTCCCTGGATATGTACATCCACTCTGTGTTTTTTTGTCTGATTTGTCACTTCTTCATAACTGATGATTTAAACTATGTCTTTGTACTTATGTACTTGGTTGAGGTTTCAGATCAGTATACAGGAATATCTCACGCTCTCATATGATGTTGCTTTGGATGAAGCCCTACACCTAGAACTTCCCTCTCCGATGTTAACTTGCCAATGTTAGTTCAACATTGAAACATTGTAACTTATAAGTTTTCAGGTTTGGAGACTGCTCTGGTTACGTGTTAATCTAACACTAACACGTGGTAAGTTAAACATGGGCGAGATCGTGTGACAGTGGTCCGATTATTTTGGTAACATATTACAACACCACTATCTCTACTCTTCACCTGATTGCTTATATAATTTTCCCTAATCTATTCTTACTGTTTACGCTTTCAAAAATCTTGTGCAATCAACACTCTCTGCTAATTAAGATTCTTCTTTTCTTCTCTAAAATTACTCTAAAAATGGCACGCAAGTCTTCCATTAATGCTCTTGTAGATGCTACTGAGCAGATTGAACAGCCAGTATGCCACAGTATCAGACGTGCAATCACTGAATCCGTCGTCGTTGCCACCGCACCAAAGAGAAAATCCACTTATCAACGGTGCAAGGGCAAGAAACCCACAAAGGGTGATGTTGGTTCAACATCCGAAACTGCTGAGCAAACCTCCACTCCCACCAACGCTGAAAACGAGGTAATGATGGCTAACCCTACTCAAGATATAACTGCTGAAGTTGGTATTGAGGGGGAGAAAGAGGCCCATGTTGTTGTTATGGGTGAGTCTAAGGTTTTTGCATGAGGTCCCTGAGGGTAATGTTGGGGGTGAGTCTGTGGTTGGTACTGATGAAGGTGAAAACCTTGAGTTGAATATTGAGCCATCTGAGGCTAATGTTGTTGAGCCTGCTGCTGCTGCTGCTGCTGAGGTAGATACTCTTCTTGAAGAAAGTAAGCAGGTTGAGGAGACTATGGTTGAGGAGACTGTGGCTGGGGAGGTTACTACTGAGGGTAACCAAGATGTTGTTGATGAGGGTAACAATCAACATGTAGAGGTTGAGAGAGAAGAAGAAGAAGAGAGTCTGACTCTCTCTGCCTTAGCTACTGCTGCTAGGAAGAGAAAGACTAAGCAGGTGGTTGTTGAATCTTCTGAGTCTGAATCAGAAGAAGATGATGAGGAGGAAGAGGAAGTTGAGGGAGAAGATCTACTGGTAGCTGATGACCCTGCTGATGTTACTCCAACATCAGACAGTGATGAGTACTTTGATGTGCTTGATGAGGAGTATCCCAAGAAGCCCTATTCTGGCTTCTATGTGTCAGCTGAGGCAGAAGAACAGTGGGAGGCTTATCAAGCCAAGGTTATTCACATGGAGAGAAACATTGATGAGGAAATGTTCAAGGAAAATAGGCTGTATGAGTTGCTTGAATCAAGGGGAGTGCTAGGCTTTGTGATGAATCAGTCATCATATGTCCCTGATGTGATCAGAGAGTTCTACATGAACCTCTCTCAGTGGGTGTGCCACCAGGGCTCTCCCAAGTTTGGAAAAGCTTGGATAAGGATGAATGTCTATGACATTAGTCCTTCTATGATCAATGAAGCTTGGGAGCTTCCTGATCCTGAGGAGACTGGGGATCCTGGCATGGATGAGGTGATCAATGACCTCACTGGTGGACTCACAAGGAAGTGGAATTACAGCTTTCCAACTACAAAGCTGACCTCTTTAAGTGTTGTACTACACAAGATCTCCACCTATAATTGGCTGCCTTCTTCCAACACCACTGTTATGACTAAAGAATCTGCAAAGTTGGTGTATAAACTGAAGAATGGGATGAGTGTGAACATAGGGGAGAAAGTATTGAGGCACATGAAGTAGGTCACAACAAAGACAAAGGGAATCATTCCATATCCCTCTCTGATATCCAGCATTCTAGTGAAGCAAGGCTTCAAGACCAAGAAGACAGAGGGCTGGATCATGAAAAATACCAAGATGACCATCACCAGGAGCTATTTTACTCAAGTCAGGATTCAAGACTTGCCATGGAATTCCAATACAGAAGCTGGTCCAAGCAGAAAAAAGAAGAAGAAGACTCTCAAGTTTGCTGCTTCTTATGTTCCAGTTTCAAGTGGTGATAGCTGCTCTGTGATTGCTGATGCATTTGTGGAGGAGACTCTGGTTTGGCTTGACAGAGAATACAAGGACACCCAAAGAGAGATAACTGATAAGCAAGTGAGGTTGCAGGATATTAACATCCTCAGGAAGCATTTGAAGGATCTGCCTTCCTCACAAAAAGGGGCAGAGTAGAACAAATTTCAAAATTTCTGAGTTCTTTTAATTTTCTGTTTTCTATTGAAGTATGAACAATTCTGTTTTCTTTGCATTTTTCTGTTTCTGTTTCGTTCTGCATCAAGGAGTGTGTTCCTTGCTACTTAGTATGGTCTGTAATTAAGTACTTTTCTATATTGTTACTTAGTGTTTCTGCTTATGTTATTTGAACTTTGGTTACAAAGTACTAACTCTGTTTTGCAGGTGTTAACTGTTCTCTGATGTTAAGTTAACATTGAGATGTTCAATGTTAGAACATCTGTCTGGACTCAATGTTAATCCAACATTGACAAAGATGGATGTTATGACAACATTGAAAGTATCAATGTTAGAATAACATTGAGTTAGTCCCTTCTGATATTCAGGGGGAGTGTGCTTAGTTTTCCATTGTTATAAGATAGTGAAGTTCGTCTGAATAATGTGATCCGATTAGAACAGGTTCTTAGGTTTTGTGATTAAGGCAAAAAGGGGGAGATTGAAAGTGCAGGTATTCTGGCAATGTTAGGTTAACATTGAGAAGTCAATGTTAGAGTAACATTGCTGAACAAAATCCGATTTACAGTCTTGTTTATAATTATTATTGTTTTGCCTTATTCATTTAACTAATTGAGTTCCACAGTTGTGATTGTCTTTGATTATTATTCAGGAAACAAACTTGTCATAGGTTGGACGCTCAAGTTTCCCAGAAGGAAAGTTTCCATAATTAAGCAAACCGCTCTACAAGGAAAGAAGAGTTCCAGTGCAACTAGGAAAGCTTTCCAAGATGAGTCCTGATTTGAAGAATGAGTCTTTCCTTAATTAGATCAGTAACGAAGGAACTATTATTCAAGAAGGACTGCGAGAACAAGGAAGAGGAGTTCGAGAAGGAAACTAGGAGAATTTCCAACCGTGTACAACACACCTTGAAGTCCAAGTCAAGAACCTATATATAGGTGTGAAGTACATTAAGACAAACACGAGACAAGAGCTAATCAATCCAAGAGATTTACTTATAAGTTGTTGAGGGTTGTCTTGCTTTAGCAAAGTTTGTGAGTTGTTAGAATATATCTAAGAGTGAGGAGCTTTTAAAGATAGTCGAAGCAATTCCTGTGTGCTTTGCTTAGTTCGATCAAGTTGAGAGTGAGGAGCTTGAGAGTTGAGAGAACGACTTTTGTTAAAACCTTAACGGGTTATTTTGCCTACGGCTCGGAAGTTAATATAATCTTATATTCACTTCTTAAATTCGATGTTTGTTTATTCTACTGCACTATTACTCTGGTCTGTTGTTAAAGTAACATCGTTGGATTAACAACATACCAAACTGTTGTTAAAACTCCAGTGTTAAGCTAACAATAACAACGTATCGACCCGATCCACAATTTCAAATTCATATGCCATATGAGGCAATGAAGAGGTATGTTGAGGCAAGATGGCCACATACACCATCAATTCATGTAGCTAGCAAGGGGACATGTATCTTTAGATTTGAGAATGAGGATCAAATGATGGAGGTGTATGGTGGTGGACCTTGGATAGTGAAAGGTAACCACCTACTGATGGTGAAGAAATGGGAACCGGGCATGACACTGGACCCATCAACATTGAAACATTACTCCACTTAGGTAAAACTCCCTCGACTAGACTTGCAATTCTGGTCTCCTAGAATGTTGGGGAAAATAGCTAGTTTGATTGGAAAGCCTTGCTTTATAAATAAGCTGACAACAAGTAAAGGAAGAATGGCTTAGTGGAATTGCAAGTTGGACAGGAAATGATAGATACCATGAAATTGAAGGGGCCACTAGGAGAAATCTATGAACAAAGAGTGATATATGAGAGCAGACCACTACACTGTTATAAGTGTTTTAAATTTGGACACCCAGCTAGGAGCTGTGAACCAAAAAAGGAATGGGTAGTAAAATGAACCAATCTGGCAAGCAGGAGTATGAAAGAGAGAGAGAGAGAGCAGAATCAGCCAGCAGAAACACAACCAGAAAAGGCTATGGGCACACCAAGCAGTACTGTGGAGATTGGAGAGGAGTACACTAATCCACATAGAGGGAAGCAAATAGAAATAGCAGAAGGAACTGAGAGGACACACTATGACTACACAAACTCAGAGAAAGCAAAAGATAGAGAGTAAGGAAGTAGATCAGAAAGAAATAAGGGAAGCAACGGAGACGAAACAAAAGGAAAATGAGAAGACATCACAAGAAGAAACACATAACAGAAGGAAACTACTAGAAGAAGGAAATCAAGAAGATGAAATGGAACACACTACAGAAGTGGGAACTAAACCACCTGATAAAGGGAAAGAACTACAAGAGGACTGGGAGAAGGTGAAAACTAAGAAATCCAAAAGAATTGTAGAAAGAAGTGGAAATTTTTCACAGAAAGATATTGGAGGAAGAGGTGGGTCCAAAAGGGCTTTTAGCCCTTATGGATAACATCAATTTTTGTAGCTGGAACTTGAGATGGCTGAATGACCCTCTCAAGCAAGGAACCTGGAGGCAGGCGATGAGAGATAATAAATGCAAGTTTGGGGCAATACCCGAAACTAGACTTAAAAAGGAAGCTTATGATAAGGTGAAGAAAAATTTGAAGAACAATGGACAGTTGATAGTAACCTGCATATGGCTAGGAATTGCAGGATTATTGTGGTTTGGGAAGCTGACAAGATTGATATCACTATCTTGAAGAAATCTGACCAAATAATACATTGCAAGGTAAATACTAAGGACAACAAATGTGAATTCTTATGCACATTTGTGTATGCTCACAACAACCCTGAGGACAGAAAACTACTGTGGAAGGATCTTGAAGAGTTGGGGCAAAGGATCACAAGTCCATGGATACTTGCATGGGACTGGAATGTGGTTCTTTATAAAGAAGAAAAATGGAATGAAAAAAGGGGTGAAGGCCCAGTAGGGGATGAATTGAAGAAAGTTATGGACATGATACGGCTGAAGGATCATAGCTACTGTGGCCCAAAGTTCACCGGACCAATGGTCACACATACTACAAACTTGACAGGATCATTATAAACCAAGCATGTGACATGGACAAGCTTGACTCCAGTGTGATCTTCTTACCCCCTAGAGTCTCAGCTCATGCCTTAGGCTATGTTAAAATGAATAACAAGAATATCAAGAAACATATTCCTTTCAGATTCAAGAATATATGGGCTAAGGACAAGGAGTACAAGAATCTGGTGGAAAAGGCATGTAGTAACAACATCTATGGGTGCAAAATGTATCGGTTGGTGATAATAATTAAGAAGGTTAAGGGTGAGCTGAAGAACCTAAACGCTAGAAAGTTCCAGGACCTTGAATGGCAAGTGGAGAGGAAATTGCAGAAACTAAAAGATAAACAAGAGAGGGTGATGCTTGACCCAACTAACATAGAGGATCAGAGGCAAATCAGTGAGCTTAGGGAGGACTTTGAAGCTACTAGAAGGGACTTGATGAATCAGTTGGCTCAAACTGCTAAAATGGACTGGATAAAAGAAGTGGACTGCAGCTCAAAGCTATTCTATAACAGCATCAAAGTAGAAAGAAAACAAACAGTATTTTGGCTTTGCTTGACATAGAAGGAAACCTTCTCACTGTTAAGGAGGATATAGTGAACCACATTCTGGATTTCTACACTAAATTGTTGGGCATAGAGTACAACATTAGAGAGATGGACACTACAGTCATTACTGACGGTCCTTGTGCAATAGAGGAGATGAATGACAGATTGACTAGACAATGGGCTGAGGAGGAGATAAAGAAAGTTGTGTATCAGATGAATGATAGAAAGAGTCCTGGACCAGATGGCATGAGCTACTGCTTCTTCAAAACCACCTGGACAACTATTGGAAAGCTAGTATGTGAGGCCATAAAAGAAGTCCAAACAACAGGAAAGATTCTAAAACAGATAAATACTATTGTTGTGTGCTTAGTACCTAAAGTTGATAACCCTACTAGAATAACTGAGTTTAGACCTATAGCTTGCTGTAATGTTATTTATAAAATGATAACTAAGACTCTTGTTAATAGACTGAAACATATTATGCCTGATCTCATTTTGCCGCCAATCAGCTTTTGTTAGGTATGGATATATATCAGAATATCTTTTTAGCTCAATAACTTGTTAGAGGGTATAGTAGGAAAAATGTATCTCCTAGAGGCATGCTGAAAATTGACATCCAAAAAGCCTATGATACTGTTAACTGGAGATTCCTTGAGCATGTGTTAATCAACTATAAACTAGACATCAAATTTGTTCACCTGATTATGTTGTGCATCACTTGCCCTAGATTTTCTTTTAGTATAAATGGTAGTCTTGAGGGTAACATAAAAGGAAAGCAAGGTTTGAGACAAGGAGATCCTATGTCTCCATATTTGTTTGTGTTCTGCATGTACTATTTTTCAAGACTGCTTCAAAACAGAACTGAAAATAACAAGTTGTTTAAATATCATCCTAAGTGTAGTAAAATAAAGTTATGTCATATGACATTTGCTGATGATTTATTGCTTTTCTGCAGGGGTGATAGGAATTCAATGCAAGTGCTAAATGATACACTTCAAGAATTCTCAGACATCTTAGGACTAAAAGTGAGTGCAGCAAAGAGCAACATTTTTCTTGTAGGGGTCAATGGGACAGTCAAAGAGGACATTAAACAACAAATGGGATACACTGAAGGGCAGTTCCCAATTAGATACCTATGTATACCATTAAGCCCAAAGACCTTGAAGATTACAGATTATGAACCTCTAATACTAAAGATGGTGAAGAGGATAATGAGCTGGCAAGCAAGGAGCCTCAGATACGCAGGGAGATTGCAGTTGGTGAAGGCAATACTCCTAAGTATCCAAAACTTTTGGAGTCACATCTTCATATTGCCTATAGGAGTCATCAAAAGAATAGAACAAATATGCAGAAATTATCTTTGGACATGAAAGAATGAAGGAAAGAAAAGTGTAGTTGCATGGAAGAACATATGTCAAGAGCACAATAATGGAGGGCGCCAGATAAAGGAAGTCCTAAGATGGAACAAGACAGTTATGTCAATGCATCTATTCAAAATACAGGGGACAAGTCTTCCTTACACTAACTAGCAGAGATGGGTGAGAGAATATAAGCTGAGAGGACAACGCATTTGGGAGGTGGAAAGGAAGGAAAGTGATTCGCCATGGTGGAAACATATGCTGGAATTAAGAGATTTCATAGGGGTGATGGTGCCTTCCGCAAAACAGGGAGAAATGATCAAAGTGGGCAATCTGACATGAGCACAAGCTATGTATACATACTATGTCCCTGCAAAACCAGAGGTAAGCTGGTGGAGACAGGTATGGAACTCTTACTCATTGCCAAAATCAAAGTTTATACATTAGCCTGCTAGTCAAAACATGCTTGCCACTAAGGACAGGATATGCAAAGTTGTGACCATAACAAATGATAATTGTGTATTGTGTGAGAATAATGCTGAAACACACAACCACCTATTCTTTCAATGTACTTGGACATATTCAGTTCTTACTAGGATAATGAAGGCAATAGGAACAAGGAGGTGCCCCACAAGCATGGAAGCATGGAACAGATTGTTCACTATATCAGGAACAAAGGAGTCATGAATATATCACATTAGAGCAGCAACAATGTGGGAGACAATTGCTGCAGTGTAGAAAGCAAGAAACAAAAAACTTTTGAAGGAAAAGAAGTCACTGCCCAACAGATCAGCAAGGACATTGTAGCAATCTTAGCAGTCAGAATCCAACAAAAAGGTGGGAAAAAGGTAAATAGAATATCTAGAGCAGTGTATACTAAACTTATTCAAATATGATAATTGAGATAGATTGTGGTGAAGGTTCCCTAAGAACTACTAATCTGCTGGTTTTGTGGAGTACATATGTTGAATTGCAGGGTGACAGGAAGCTAGAACATGATCAATAAAATATGGTAAACTTTCCTTACTTTTCTCCCTCATACCCCCCAAAAGGAGACTGACTGATCAAGGAAGCACACCACTTGGGAAAGCTAAGTAGAACTACAATGATGATGCTGGAAGATAGGGTAACAGTCCTGGACTGGAGCCCAAGAGGAGTGAGCTCATCATCCGAGAAATTTGAGGATGCTAGCTGAGAAGGGTTATGCTAGATATTGTAGTTTTGTGGGTAGATGTAGAGTCATAGATCTAGTTTAGAGCTCTATAACTACCCTAGCTGAGTGTTTGGTCAGTTACCATGTATTAGAGTAGTGCTTTTATTGGGGTATGCCCCTCTTATTTTGTAAACTCTCCGAATTAGGCGTTCAATGCATTTTTAACTTTATGCGGAAAAAAAAAATCTTCAAAAAACATTCAATCATTCGCTCCATTGAATGATGAAGTCTCTTTTACGTTCTTGATGTTTTTGATTGATCTTAACATATCAACATTAAAGGATGCTCACGTTAAGTTACTTACGGCTATTTAACCCCGCTCACCGGCTCACATTTTTTTTATTAACCTTTTGCATGCATGCAATCTTCTCTAGTTGATCGTTTTAATTGATAAAGACTCTATCTACTCTAAAACTGGCCCTTATTTCGCTGATTATACAAGGTTTATTTACCACATTATCTTGGGTGTTGACCTCAATTAAAATATGAAATGACCTATAATATTCTAGCGAAGCCTAGATAGAAATATATGGGCAATAATATACTTGTAATTTTAAACAATCTAAATAGAGATCGGGTGACCAACTCCCTGTTCCTTTGGTAATATGATACCTAATAACGAATTGTAGATTGTATTTAGAAGCAATTTTTAAAAAGAAAAATTGAAGGTGAGAATGTTGTTAAACTACAAAATCATTGAAGAGTTGTTAAAAAGAGAACAAGTTTACAAAATGCTCGAGGATCACAATCATAATTCTTAACTCATGTTGTTTGACAAAATTAATTCACTTAAACAATAATATTAAAGAAAAATTGTCAAATAAACCGATATGCTAATATCATCTACATGTTCCAAGATGCTCGACGTAAATGATCCCAAATTAGATTATCTTATGGAAGATTGCGTTAGTTCCATCAACGAAAGTTCTTGCCTTCATAAGTATGACCGAATTCCCAGTTACTAGGGACAACATTACGCGATCTCAAGGTCCGGCCATCACTCGTTGTGATACGGAAAGTGAGCGCCTTCCCGACAAGTTCGGCATTGGTCTCCCATTTCTGGCCCCAATTGCGAGTCAACGTCGTCCATGGCACGCTGTTGTCGATGGCCTTCACCTCTACCTTCGTCACGTCTCCCGCGCCTCCCACGTTCGTCACTGCCACCAAGTTGAAATGCGGATTCCCTGTTATCGTGAATTTTACTCCTCCTTGTTTCTTGCATGGAACCCTTGCATTAAATACCAAATCGTATTTTCAGTCTCTAGTTTTGACACAAAACACAACTTCAAATAATGTGTTGAATCCTATCTCACATGCTTCAAAACTAATTAACCTTGCCTTTTAGGAAGAAATACAATAGGATCTACATTTCTATTGTATGCATGGATATTACAATGCATGAATTAATAATTGTATGACAATTACTACCTGCGATATTGAACTGGAACAACACCGGCTCTGAATTCAGCAATCTGAAGGAAAGAAGGTTGAGCCAGGTCAAAGTGTTCTTGTGGTGGACTGCACCACCCACTCGGTGGACAAAAGTTGGTGGCGGTGACGATGATGGATGATTTTTCTCCCTTGCAGTAGCCTTCGGTTCCGTTTACGCATTTGATCTCGTAGCAAGCTCCACAAGTTTGTCCGTTGTTGAACAACGCCGTGCTCAACGCCGCTGTCTCCATGCCATACCCTTGCGCCACCGTGTCTTCATATCCACAAGCTCCTCCTATTATTATCAATTTCATATGTTAACCACATTCATTCAAGAAAATTACCTATTTAATATAACACATAGGGTAGTTTGTAGAATAATGTGCATATCTTTAAAGCAACATAGAGTTAATTATAACATAACATATATAGTTAATTTTACAAGAGGGTAATGTGTCTACATGGTTTAATTCATGTATCACATGTAAGTGTTGCACCAAAGAACCCTTCTTGTATTTCTATAACATGAATACATGCATGATAGAGATAAATATGTGAAGATGAACAGAAAGTTGATAAAAAATGTATGGAGTAATTCATACCCGTTGATTTTTCACCATCGACTCCACCATAAAATGTGGCACGAGCATTCTTCCATGGGCCGGGGCTGAACCGCAACCCCCCATTTCCTGAGAGTTGTCGCCCTTCACCGTTTGAGAGTGCATGTGCATTGGGCAGCACAAGAACAAGAATCAACAATGACGATGGTAAAAGAACTCGTGAAATTGCTTCCATGGTTTCTCGCACAAAAATGAATTATTACAAGAACCTACAAAATTGTAACTCTTCGCTTATTTCTCTCTCAAGATTTGTGGTTTCCAAAATGGCTTAACATTGGATGCCTCTGGAAAACGGGTTTATATAACAAAACAATATAATTTCATGAGCGTGAAAGCTGATGGACGTACACAATTTGATTTATTTTGCACGTAATGTTGAAGTTCATAAATTGCCACAACAATCGTTTCTATTTACTATATTTAGATTTATGGTAATAATTCATTCAACAAAATTGAAGTTAAAGCTTTTATCAACCATTGAATAGATAATATTGCACTTGAGTTTTCACTTGGTCGTGTTTATTATAAGAGAGTAATTTGGAAGTGTTAAGTAATTCCATTAATCTTGTGAATATAAATACAAGAGTACAATATATAATCTAGGTAAGTAAATCACTACAACTAAGGAAAGATATAATTAAAAGATAATACAAGATATACAAAAGATATACAATATCTATTTATGTCTATTACACCCCTGCAAAATTGACGTTCCATCGGCAACGAAAAGTTTGGAACGCATGAGTTGAAAACGAGTGCGCGCAAGAGGCTTGGTAAGAGCATCCGCTAGTTGGTCGAGGGTGTTAACGTATGAGATTTTAAGAAAACCTTTGTTAACAAGATCCCGAACAAAATGTAAGTCCACGACAATATGCTTCATCCTCGAGTGTTGAACCGGATGAATAGAACCTTGGATTGCGCCCATGTTATCACATCGTATAGTCGGTGTGGACTGAATCGAGAAACCAATTTCACCGAAGAGATGTTGAATCCACCGAATTTCAGCCACTGCATTGGCCAGTGCGCGGTATTCGACTTTTGTTGATGAGCGCGAGACAGCACGTTGCTTTCTTGACGTCCAAGAGATAGGATTTGAGCCAAGGAATACAATGTAGGCCGAGGTAGAGGTGCCATTCAGCGAGTCACCCGCCCAATCCACATCGGAGTATGTGATGAGAGTGTTGGATGTGGAACGACGAAAGAGAAGACCACGCGAAATCGTTCCTTTAAGGTAGCGCAAGATCTGCTTGAGGGCCTCCCAATCGGTTTCTGTGGGATTTGCCATCCGTTGCGCAAGACGGTTCACCGCAAAGCCGATATCCGGGCGTGTAAATGCCAAGTAGTGAAGCACGCCAATAATTTGGCAATAAGGAGTCGGATCCACAGCCGATTGTGAGGAGTTGGCTGGTGGGTTCGACGTCATAGGTGTAGCCAAAGATTTGCACTGTCCATTTTGTGTCTTGCCAAAATATCCGCAATATATTTATGTTGAGATAAGAAGAGACCCTCGCGACAACGAATAACTTCAATCCCAAGAAAATACATTAACTCCCCTATGTTCTTAACGCCAAAGTGAGCACTAAGCCGAGAGATGAGTGACGAGAGAAGAGCATTACAATTTCCCGTGACAAATATATCATCGACGTAAATAAGCATAAAGCAAGTAACCTTGGCACGTGAGTAGACAAAGAGAGAGACATCCGATTTGGTTTGAACGAAACCAAATGACAAGAGGGCCGAACTTCGTGCTAAGTACCAAGCATGAGGGGCTTGCTTGAGGCCGTAAATGGACTTGTGGAGATGGCAAACACGGTTCGGGTGAGACGGATCAGCAAACCCGGGTGGTTGAGCCATAAACGCTATTTCTGTAAGGTTCCCATGTAAAAAGGCATTGATCACATCTAATTGGCAAAGAGACCAGCCATGTGACATGGCAAGAGCAAGAACCATGCGGATGGTGATATGCTTTACAATGGGACTGAATGTTTCTTTATAGTCAATGCCCGGTCGTTGATGAAAGCCTTTCGCGACCAACCGTACCTTATACTTCTCAATAGAACCATCGGGACGTCTTTTAATTCGAAACACCCATTTAGAACCAATTACATTCCTATTAGGTGGGGGATCAACTAGAGACCATGTTCCATGCGTTAAGAGAGTTGTATATTCCTCATCAATGGCGCAACACCAATTGGGATTGCTCATCGCCTGACTCAATAATGTAGGTGTAGTAAGGCTTGTAAGGGGATGCTTGGAAGCCAAGAAAGCTTTCCCATGCTTATAGACATTGTTGTGGGAGCGAGTTACCATATGATGAGTGAGATCCGAAATGATAGGTGTTGGTGGATCGACGGCTATAGTGGGCGCATGCGCAAGAACGGGAGGCGGCGGCGCGCTGGGTGATGGGCTCGGCGATTCACAAGGTTGGGCCAGATATGGGGTCGAGACCGAAACAGGCGAAGGCAAAACATGTTGCCTTGGTAGCTTTCAGGCATTTATATTGTTCTTTAATAAATCGTATTGGCTTGCTATATCCATAGGTGATTTTTCATACCGTCAAGTTTTATGAAGAAACAAAAAAGAAGAGGTAAGTATTCTAATTTGTATACAAACACAACAATTACATCAAAAATTACTGAAAGTTGGGGGACAATCTGCAACGTCGTCAATAGGCTGGGAGCAAGCTTAATCCATCAAAAGGTGATGGAAAAAGATACCCTCAACCCAATCACGTGCCTCGCACGTCGTAGAGGATATATTTCGTGGATTTTTTTTCTTCAGGAAAATTGACTTGGGAAGATCTTACAAAAATGAGCAAAATTTAGGAAAATACTGTCAAAAATAAAGTTATGGTGGTTCAGTACAAATGACCCAAACAGTAGGGGGTTTGACGTCTTTTTTGTTCAAAAGAATAATTGCAAGTTAATTATACATATGTCTAAATAAGAAAAATAGGCCTAACACCCTAATAATTTCAACAAGTATGAAAAGTAGAGAGACAACGGGAGTTTTGCTCCGAATTTATTGACTTTACCCCATGCGTATCACATACCCTGATTATATTGTCAAGAAAGTCAAATACCTTAATAAAATTATGATACCAAAACCTCTTGCTCAAAATGGGAGAGAAAGAAACTTAAATAAATAGTAAATGCTAGGAATAGAGGTAGTTGATTCTACTAATAAGGCATGTGTTGCTAAGTATTTGTTACTTTTCTATTAATGGCAATAAAACACATGTTTACTTAAATGCTGGTGCTAATAGAAACTTCATGTATGTTTCCTAACCAGCACTACCCTCTCCCTTCCCCATCACCAGTCCCGTAAGTCTCCTTTTGTTGCCATCAACTTCTTTAATTTGTCAATGAGAAGTAAGAGAGTAGTCATCCTTATTGTCGTCTTATGCTATTTTTATGGTATGTTTTTTTTTTTTTTGGTTCAAATTTTTATGGTATGTTAATTATTAAGATAACTACGTACTTTACAGCATGCATTGATTTCATACTTATGGAAATTAAAAGTTACAATCATGCTTTGGTTTCTATATATTTTCATACCTATGGTATCAGATTGACGATTATTTCATAGTAAATAACCTACAATATGCACATTCAGATTAAAAATTGTATCTATGTACTTAATACACGATTCTTTGTATGAGTCATTAGAAGAGTGTTTAGCACAACATAAAATTTATCATAAATAGTTATCCATTACAATCTTATTTGGTTAACTGAATGGCATATTAAGTGACATTGAAATCGAAACTATAAAGAACATAACCATTTTAAATTGAATGTAGAATTGAAACACATCAATATAATGAGTAAAATTATTATGTCATGCAGTTTACCCACAAACAAAAAAAATGAACGTGAACATTTAGGCATTGAGTCATACACGCTCGCATATCCAAAATGTAATTGCATTAAAACATAATATAACACCGTAAATGAACTAATAATTTTTTTATCAAATGGATATTTTTTGCCTTTTGTGTAGGAGGTCTCCAACCACATTTACCATAAAGAACAATTGTCAATTCACTATTTGGCATGCAATACTAACCGGACAAGGTTCGCCAATTTCAGCTGGATTTGAATTGGCATCTCAAAGTTCAACAACAATCAATGGTTCACCTCCATGGTCAGGAAGAATTTGGGCTAGACTCGATTGCTCAAATTCTAATGGTGAATTCAGTTGTTTGAGCGCGAATTGCAGTTCAGGCCAAATACCATCTAACGGAGCCGGTGCAATTTCGCTAGCAACTCTTGTCGAGTTTACAACATTTGGAGCCGGTAACAAAGATTTTTACGACGTTAGTAATGTCAATGGCTTTAACTTACCAGTATCGATAGTTCCGGACAATTTAACTGTTCGACTACTAGTTGTCCTGTTGATATTAATAACCATGGATGTCCAAATGAATTGGCAGTTAAAGATACAAAGGGTGGTGTAATTGGTTGTAAAAGTGCATGTGTCGGTTTTAAGCAACCGCGGGATCGTACAATTCTCCGACAACGTGCAAGCCGACAAAGTACTCCCAAATATTTAAGCGCCAGTGTCCTCAAGCATATAGCTATGCTTATGATGATTCATCTAGCACATTTACATGCCCGACTGATGCTAACTATCAAATTACGTTTTGTCCGTAATTATACACATATCTTGTTTCAAATCACAAGTAAGGGCCATGTTAATAGGAGTTATGAGTTAAATAAATATTATGCAAATTTTTCTTGAGAAATTGTGTTATTTCCAGGGCAATGGGTCACTTTAATTAAGTGAATTAATTATACATTGAACTTTTAATTACTTTGCCCTTTATTAGGACAGACCAATAAAGTCGTCCCCTCGACCCTCTAGATTATTTGGTATTTTGGTTCCTAGATGGTACATTTGTACTACACTTATTCTTTTTTATTTTATTTTTCCTATATGTGGGCGGTGGGCCTCAATTATATCAATTTAGCAAAGACAACGATCAAAGTTGTTGTTGCAACTTCCACGAGCATAAAATACTTATTTATGTTACGGGTAAAAAGCATTTTGCACCCCTAAAATGATCTATTTTGACACTTTGCACCCCTAAAATGTGTTAGGCATTGGAATCTCCACATTGGTATGATATTGTCCACTTTGGGCCCAAACCCTCATGGTTTTGCTTTTGGGGTCCAACTCCCCAAAAGGCCTCATACCAATTGAGATTTATCCAATCCTATAAACCCAGTTCAACTCCCTTATATTTTCGATGTGAGACTCTTGTTTGCCCCAACAATCCTCCCTTCAAACAAATGACCACCGAACTGTCCCTACGTGCGCCTCACGTTGGCCCAACAAACTTTTTTCTTCCCTTGAACAAAGGATCTCCGAGCCTCCCCTTAACCCGACGCCTCACCACCTGTGATGATCTCCTTAAGTCGGAGCTCGCCTCCTTTTTCGTTCACTCCTGGGACACTCACACGGATCGGGAGCACTGGCTCTGATACCAGTTGTTAGGCATTGGAATCTCCACATTGGTATGATATTGTCCACTTTGGGCCCAAGCCATCATGGTTTTGCTTTGGGGGTCCAACTCCCCAAAAGGCCTCATACCAATTGAGATTTATCCAATCCTATAAACCCAGTTCAACTCCCTTATATTTCCGATGTGGGACTCTTGTTTGCCCCAACAAAATGAAATGACACCACTTTGCACCCCTAAAATGAATTTTTTAACACTTTGCACCCCTTGAGTGTGTGTGTTTTTTAAGGGCAAAATAGGTATTTCCAGTATTTTATTTAAAAAACAAAAAAAAAGAAGTCAAAAGCCTTTTCCCCAACTAAAAAAAAAAGACTGTGGGTTTAAAAATATATATTACCCACACCACCACATATAAAAAAAATATAATTACAAATATATACATAAATCAATAAATAAAAAAAGAAAAAGAAAAAGGGTTTAAAAATGGCTGAGAAGATCGCCGATCAGCCGAAGCGCCGCCGGGTGCTGCCGTGGAAGAAACAGATCATCATGTCAAACCTCAACCTATTCACCGACGCCTCCAGCCGCCGCGACAACACCGTCGACCGCCGCGCTGACCGCCTCTTCTCTACGATCGGACTGAAAACTCTGGCGAATTCGAAATCGATCAACTGCGTCACCTCCTCCGATTTCACAATCGACGTCGTGTGCAACCTCTGTTACCGAATCTTTAACCCAACCGCCTCCTCTGGCGCCAATTTATCGGTGATCGTGTTCTTTCACGGCGACGATTTCGTACACCGCGCTCGATTTCAAGTCGTACGACCTCGTCTGCCACCGCTTCGCCACCGAGATCAACGCGATGGTTGTTTCCGGTGACAATCGTGGTGGTAACATTCGCAGCAAAGGTGACGTCGTGGCTCGCTGTGGCGCAGCAGTTGTGGTGGTGATGCGGCTTACGAAGGTCGTGGTTCGCGGCATAGTAGCAACGCGAAGGGGTGCGGCGTTCTGCGATGGTGTTGTCGCGCGGCGTCACTGATCGACGGTTGTTGTGGCGCGCGCACATGATCGGGAGTGGTGGTGGTGGTCTAACAGTTTTCTTTTTAATTTTTGTTTTTTTTTCAGTTGGGGCAAAAGTTTTGACTTTGTTTTTAAAAAAAATACTGGAAATACCTATTTTTCCCCCCAAAAAATGCATACACACACTCAAGGGGTGCAATGTGTTAGCAAATCCATTTTAGAGGTGCAAAGTGGTGTCATTTCATTTTAGGGGTGCAAAGTATCAAAATACACCATTTTAGGGGTGCAAAATGCTTTTTACCCTTTATGTTACTGATATTACGAAATGATATTCAAAGAGAATTGGGTTAAGAAGATAACCAAAGACGCACAAAATAAAATAATTGTAATGTTAAAGAGCCGTTTTCTTCATAGTGAATTTCGTTCGGGATTCCGTGGTTTTTCTCCAGTTTAAAAGTTTCCACGTTAAATTCGTGTGGTTACTATCATCAATATTATATTTATGTTGCTTCTTATTTACCTCATGGACAAATTCTAGAGGCGATATTTCAGTCAGTTTAAATACCCAACAGTTGTATCAGAGCTCGGATTTTGCCGGAGGTGGAGTTACTGCTGAGGTGGGGTTGTGGTGTGGTGTAGTGTGAATAGGTACTGTAAATGCGCGCGATTCTGCAATGGTAATTGGTAATTAAGTGGGACCTTATGACCCTACCAATTACCGGGGAACTTTAAAACCTTGTCAGGAAAGACGAGCTATCTCTTTCCGAGGGTTTAATTTGTAGTATTCTGATGTATTAGAAATTCACCAACTCACCGGTGCACTGTCCGGAACCAAGGGTATGGATGTAGTGAAGTTTGACGTGAAGTGGTTTGATGGAAAAATCAATTGTGACTTGTGACAAGTCGGGGAGATATTGATTTGGTAAGGTTATACAAGAATTCAATGGGTTGAGTTATTGCTACACATAGAGGCGTTACTAGCATGATGGATATAGTTGCTAATGCAACAAGCGAAATATGTTGCGAGTGGTGTGAACACTTGATCCACGAAAAAGAAAATGGTTCGGAATAACGAGTCGATGCGGCGAACGGCTCTTAGTCAAACACTGGTGAAACTAACATTGCCTACTTGAGTGACGTGTTGTAAGTGGTGGGTACGTTCTGATGACATGAGGCCGTGAGGTTGCCATGAGACAGGGCATTGGTGTTAGTGAGTCCCATTTTGCACACGAGCACTACTTTGGGCGTTAATGCAAGATGTGTGTATTCAAGTCGACATGCTGATGACTTTTGGAAAAGCCCAAAGGGGAAGTAGCCACCATACCATTAGTAGGGTATGACTGCATTGCAGTGATATCGTGAGTTATGGAAATCTTCTGAGGTAGAGTGGGCGTGCAATCGTGTAACGCCCCAAAAAAATTAGGAAAAATAAATTTATACTTTAGTCCTTAAACTTTTGAAAATTTCCATTTTTGACCATAAATATTTAAAAAAAAATTACATTTGAGCCCCCTGAACTTAAAAGTCAGTCTTTTATATATTTACAGGCCTCTAATCCTAAAATATATATTTTAATTTTAAATATTAACCAAGTTGATTGAATTACCTAGAAAAATTACATAAGTAAATATGTATGTAACAATGAAATCTAATTATACCTATTTGAATTTTAATTATAAATAATTGAGGGACTTGATATGCAATTAAGCCATGACATCTTTTTGATGAGGTAAGCCATGACATCATTAAGAGCGTGACTAAATTCAGATTTTTTGACTATAAATAGTAGGCCTTCTTCCAACAATTTTCACACCCAAAATCATTTCGGTTTTTCTTTCTTTATTCCTATGAATCTCTAAGTTAGTGAGTCTAATTTCAGGTAAAATTCATCCCAAGTTCTTATTTCATCATTTTCTACCCGAAAATACCCTAAAACTTTTATTGTGCAAAAATTACCCATTCGGCCCTGCACCTTAGAAAAATCATAACTAATTGTGGAAAATCCTTTTTGATCAAAGCCAACAGGCGAATACTCCTCATGATGTCCTCTAACTTTCATATAAAGATTTTGTTTTCAAATAATGTGATTTAGAAGGTCAAAATTCCTAAACCGTAGACTGTTGTCTGAAAATCCGAAAATAGGTTCTATGTTTTCAAGAATTATTTAGCATAGCAAACCTTTGGATTTTCCTTCCCATTCGGGTATACATGTTCCTAGCGATGTTAGGGATCAGTTGCCAACAAAATATTTAAAAACAAAGTTCATTTGGATATTCAATCAAAGGTAAACTCGAAACTACGACGATTTTCAGCTTATTTTACGTACTTTAAGTTCTTGGTTTATGATTGAAAATAATCATCATAATTCCATGAATGATCACTCACACATGACTTTTATAAGATATAACAATCATTAGAATCACTTTAATATGATTTGTATTCACGAATTAATATTTTTTAGATTTTTCAATAATATACAAATAATATATTTATCATGTTTAACATATCCTTACATAAGTTTAATAAGATTATCATATATATATTTTTGAGGTCTAATCCTCTTATATGATTATTGTCGTAACTTAAACATTCTTTGATCATTTACCTTTATTAGGTTTACGTATTAATATTTTTATAAGTTATGAATACAATGTTATGTAATTTAAGATAATCTTGGAACAAAATAATATTACTAAGTTATACAATTTAATGGATTGTTTCATAAGGTAATTGTTTGATGTCATGATTCCTGGAATTTTTGGATGTACTAGAGACTTAAAGAACGATTTTCCATAAATCAGTTAAGTAATATATTTTGAAGATTTATTATGCATCAAATTAAATAGTTTATCATATTATACTTGATATTATTGTATACTTACCATTTGAAATGATTTTCTAACATTAGAAAATTATAACTACAATTATAATTATAAATATATGGTTGCTTAAGATAAATATTGAGATATAAATTACGTATACAAAGTATATTTGATATTTAACTTAATCTTACGACATCAAAGTTTATCGCGTAAGATTTCCATCAATGATATGTGCTATTTACTTAAATTAGTATTAGCTACTTTTTTAACAAGAACTTTCTCAAATTTCATCAACACAATAGTTGAATAGTACATATGTTTATAGTGATGAGTTATAATTATTCAGTTAACTGATATTATTTTAATATTATTAAAGGTTTGACAAATTAATCAACGACGCGCAAGATTCTTCGTACAAATAAAGGTGAGGTTCCATTTCTAATTTGTTCTAGCCATTCGACCGTTAGGAACTTGGACAGAAAAGACACTACTTCGTTACCAAACCTCGAACAACCTATATGTTATCATAATCCCATTTTGCATCTCATCTCATAACATGATTTTCTTACTCATCGTTAAATCGTATCCAATCATTTATTATTTCCTAATCATGGTAATTCCCCGATATTTTAATCTCATCTTCTGGTTCTTGAACTGTGCAAAGAGCAACGAACTATGTTCGGGACATGTAGCTCAAGGAGCAACGGATATTATCCGGTTTACTAGCTTATTTGTTTATCTGTTATACGCATTGGGACGCCTTTGGGAAGTTGGTCCCAATGATTGAGTCGAGTTACTGCTGGGCAGTAAGGACTGTTGGTTTAAGTAATTTCGCTTGATACCCATATATCTAGGCGCAACTTGCAGTCAGGAGTTGGCTGTAACCCGCGTGTTGGATCGACATGTACTCGAGCATGTCTCTTGATTGCTTGCGATGTCTCTCCTCGTCGGGAGGTATAAGGGAGAATATTAGAAGTCATAAGGTTGGATTCGTTTATTGTTAAGCACAAGTTCATTAACTATTCTATGAAAATTCCAGTATCATTGCTACATCAAATTATCTAGTTAAACTATTTCTACCAGTAAGATCACTCCTCGAATTATATCCAGTAGGTCACAGTTAATTCTTGCATTACCAGTTCTTTTATATGAATCACACTAAGTCATTAAAGACTTATTCCTCATTTCTTCTGTCCATTCCTCAGGATAAAATCAACATGGCAGCATGTATCAAGTGAATAATTGTTCAAGCATACATTTTAGAATATTCGTGTTTTGTCACTAGTGCATAATTATTAAAAAGTCACATTGTTTGTAATACAAGACTTCCATTGTAGATATCAAAATATATTCTATAAAACATGTATGGTTTTGATCATGAACAAGTGAGACCCCTTCCTATGACTTACGCTTTATCTGAGTTGGGTAAAGTGACTGATCACCACCAAACCAACTCGAATCAGAGCATGGCTCGTAGGGTGTGGTCGTCACAAATCATCTGGGTCATAGTGAAGATTATTATGAAGATCTGATTCATCACTAACCAAATTTTCAATGTGGACTTTGTTAGAACATGGCTTTGATTATGCCATGTGTAGCAATGTTTCTTGGTGGGAGTTGATTAATGTATCTTCCACCAAGATTGTTTAATGCACACAGTATTGTGCATGATGAAGAAATTTGGCCTAAGAATTCCTTCGATAAATAACATGCTTTTGCTATTTATAATGTATCCCATTCAGAGCACTTTGAGTGCATTCCCTAATATATATTGGGAATATATGAAAAATAATAATAAATTCACTCGAAGAAAGATCAAGATTATACTCAAGATACGGATACGACTACGCCACTTACGACGCTAACTCAGTCCCTTGAAGAACGTATCCAGTGTTCAAGATAAAGATCATCATAAATCTTACAAAGCCAAAACCGCCATAAAATCCTAAATATTAGTCCTCTTATACGACCCCATGTACATTTATAAATCTTATCCCTGGTAGGAGCTATTAGATTTTAAGTTACTTCCCTAGCCTATAAAAAGGGAAAGTCCAACGCCTTATAAAACTCAGGAAATAAAGAATTCTTAAAGGCCTATTAATAAACTTCTAAATACATTGCCTCTCATTCCTTTCATAAAAATCCTTTTTTTTTTCTTGAGTTTTCTGGAATAAGGGTAAGTGTTTTGACTCTAGATACTTCCTCTAAGCATCCAAGAGGGTACATATCATCATATATGTAGTATTATAGACACTATGAAAATGTAGTTAGAGAGTGTTGTGACTGAAACACTCTGTGGGGTTCGTTGGGATGAGTGAAAATTATGTAGTTGTACAAATTTTCTACATGTAGTGGATTTTGTTTGGGTCCCGTGATTGTTCCTCGATTTAGGAATTTTCACGTTAAATTCTTGTGTTGTTACTATCGTCAATGTTGTATTCGCGTTGCTTTGTATTTACCTCATGGCAAATCCTGAAGGCTGTATTTGAGGCGGTTCAAATACCCAACATTTATGAAGTAAATAAACTTATTTTATAAGCCCTCTATCCTCAACTAAATATTTGCTTGAAAGTAGGCTTCAGTGTCACTTAACTTTTCAAGTTATGGTACCTAAATCTCTTTTAATGATCAATGAGGAAGGCCACACAAAAGCCCCACATTGAATTTTCAATTATGGCATATATCATCTTATGATGGCGAAACACTCACACACGGATGTAAACACCAATGCGGCACAACGATACGAACTTCTAAAACAAATTTCTACTACTTGGTGTGACCAACAAAAAATTGAATGACACGATCGACCCTGCGCCACATTTGCACATTCGACGCTACTACATACTATCAAGCGGATTAACTGCGAAATGTATCTATACAACAATAGATCCCTTAGATTCAACTTCAACCATGCCTCAACCGTGGATCCTTGGGTGTGAACATTGTGAAACTGCGCAAAGTGTTAAGTAGACTTTACAACGTTATAAAAAATTTCAGGACAAACAACACATTAATCTAGTGTCTGATTAAATTAAATGATGGTAAGTCTTAAGATGCAAGAAATATAAAATATTTATTATTTTACCCCAATATTCAAGGAAAAAATAAATACATATTCATCAATCTTCAAGAAAGGAAACTACTTCAACATTAAGTCTCGAGACAAATAAATAATTTTCCACCAACTATCAATCTTCAATAGATGGAAAGAATATTATCTTAGATCAAGTCTTCTAAATCAAGAAATAGTAGACGCGATCACAACCGTTCATCTCATCAGAAGATTCTGATTGAGATTCTCTCCACGACTATAAATATAGGTGGTCTTGAAGAACAAAAATCATAATCAACAAGCAAGAAGTCTTGGAGCAAAGAAGTTCTACAAATCCTCTCCATCAAGTCCATCAATCTTCAAAGGTATTCTTCAACAATCTTCAAGGTGTTTTTCGTAAAGAACTCCTTTCGGTCTGCCATCAAGCCTCAATTTCATCCACAAACCGTTTTCAAAGATCGTGTCTCTTCCTAGAAGATCAAATCTTCAACATATTCGAAAAATATAAATCATGTAAAGCTCCCTTCAATCCGACGTCAAGCTCCAAGTCATCAAACAAGCATTTTTAATATAGCGCTTCTACCGAGGAAGATAAGCTTCAAGAAATTCAACAAATCCAAAATCAAATTGTCAAACTCCAAGTCATCAAATAACCGATTTTGAAGATAGCACTTCTGTCGGGGAAGACAAGCTTCAAGAACTTCAACAAATCCAAAATTAAGTTTATACTGTTCTTCAACAATCTTCAAGTCAAAATCCATTTGATTTGAGATCAAGTCACAAGACCCTCGAAAAACCGTTTTTAAAGATTGAAATCCCTTCAAAGAAAATCAAAACCCAATAAATTCAAAGAACTGAAGACGAAGATTATACCAATCTTCATCAATCCTCAAATCAAATTACCGTTCAATTTGAGATCAAGTCCAAGTACCCTCGAATTAAACTTTCTCCGAATCCAAACTATTTTGGTAAAGATCAAATTGAAGATTTCCACCACAAGTCTTTAATCATTAAAGATCGTTGTTCTCGTGGAAATGAATCAGAGGAATAATGAAGATTGTAACTTATATTTGTTTAAAATTATATAAAGTTTTTATTTGTATTGATTTTTCTTGTTTCTTATTTGAAGGACTCGAAATTCAATCTCTACAAATTTGGCACGCCCAGTTGGATAATCTCTACCTCTCATCTCTTTTTCCGACAATCCCTCAAATTGGAAGTCTCAAAAGAAGCCATCTCTTGCTCAACAATGGACAAGTCAGCGGGCGCGACAAGGAAAAACCCTTCTCAACTGATGATGAAAGCTCCACATGTACCAGAGGCAAGGCATGAAGTTAAAGAAAATGATTAAACATCTTTAGCGGTAGAGCAAATTGCGGCACTGGCCAGATAAATTGATAAACGTGATGAACACTTAAATCGCCTTCTCCAAAAGCTAGAGGTCCAAGAAGGGGTTCAAATTTATAAAGAAGTCACCAACAACATTGGAGTTCAAGGTTGCATCGTCACTTCAATCAAAGAGATTGAAGTCTCCCCCCATCTCCAAAAGCAAGAACTCGTGGGAAATGAAGACCAAAGCATGGCGCGAGAAAATGATGATCAAGGAGTTAAAGCTTAAGAATTTGATGAAGTCCTAAGTGAAAGAAGCCAAGCCACTTTTCATCTCCGAAAGTCAAATATCTCAAGAATGAACAATCAAAAGATCATGATGCAATCAAAGTCCTATGAATAAATCTTTCAAGAAGTTGAAGTTCAAGATCATTCTAAGTCCTCAAGCCAACAAATCCAAGTTTCTCCACAAGGTCTTGTATCTACCAATCAATTGAAGAAGCTCATTGAAAAAGTTGCAAAAGATCATAAAGCTCATCTGAGAAGTTTCAAATCTTACACGAAGCCATACACTCAAAGAATTAAGCAATTATAAATGCCTGAAAGCTACCAAGGCAACATGTTGCTCATTTCATCAAAACATGCAATAGTGTTGGAACTGATGGAGATCTTTTAGTCAAGCAATTCATTCGATCCTTAGAAGACTTTGCATTTGATTGATATATAAATCTCGAACCCAACTCCATTGATTGTTGGAAAGATTTACAAAGTGAGTTCCTCATTCGCTTTTCTATAACTCGACGTACTGTGAGCATGATTGAATTTGCAAATTCCCATCAACAAGAAAACGAGCTAGTGATCGAGTACATCAATAGATGGAGAATTTTGTCCTTAAGCTGCAAAGAAAAACTGCCTAAGACTTCAGTCATTGAGATATGCACTCGTGGAATGCACTATAATCTATCTTACATTCTTCAAGGAATCAAGCCAAAAACCTTTGAAGAATTAGCAACTCGAGCACATGTTATAGAAATGAGTGTAAGCTCTAAGAAAGAAGAATACTTGCCCCATGCTCGTGATATTGAAGAAGACAATGAAGATGAATATAAATATGATTGACAAAAGTGAAGATTCATATTGAAGTGCTCCCAAATATGAGCTTAAACTATCTGAAAACCTTCAAAATCAAATCAAAACTCCTTGATAAGAGTATAAACTATCAACATTTTCCTTAACACGAGTATAAACTGTTTACATATTTGAACTCAAAGAAACTTCTTCAAGTCTTCAAAGTAAACATCCACATTTTCATGTCTCCTAGACACAGGTCAAAAGGTCTACAAATCCTTCAAATCTTCAAGTCTTCTAGACACGAGCCAAAAGGTCTACAAATCTTTCAAATCTTCAAGTCTCCTAGACACGAGTTAAAAGGTCTACAAATCCTTCAAATCTTCAAGTCTCCTAGACACGAGCCAAAAAGGTCTACAAATCTTTCAAATCTTCAAGTCTCCTAGACACGAGTCAAAAGGTCTACAAATCCTTCAAATCTTCTAGACAAGAGCAAAAAGGTCAAAAAAATCTTCAAGTCAAAGCCTTCTCGATATGAGATAAAACTGTCTATCAATGTCCAAATCAAGTGCTCCATGGCGCACGAGCTTAAATTGCACATTACTCTTGGACCGCATGAGTACAAACTGTGTACGGCATCCCTTTTAAATTAATCTTGATTTGTTTTGAACTACGTCATGGCTTGATTCCTTCATTGAATACGTAGGCAGCTAGGAGTTCATTCTTAGCACAGTCATATGCAAGAAAAAATAAAAAATGCCCATGCAACATTCAAGTTGATGGATCCAATGTTGAAGCTCGCAAAAGATCCAAAATCCTGAAGTGGATTTGTGGTGGTTGAATTGAAGCACCAAAACAATCAGATAAAAAAAGATATCGAGACTTATCCACTCACTAGGGCGTTTAACCACAAGTCGTGATCAAGTCTCAAGAGGGTAATTTTAGACACATTAATTTTGTGTCTAATTAAATTAAATGATGGTAAGTCTTAAGGTGCAACAAATACAAAATATATATTATTTTATCCCAATATTCAAGGATTAAAATAAATTTATTTTAGCAATCTTCAAGAAAGATAAATACTTCAACATTAAGTCTCAAGACAAGGAAATAATTCCTTACCAAGTCTCAATCTTCAAGAGATGGAAATAAGATTCTCTTAGATCAAGTCTTCCAAATCAAGAAATTGTCGACGCAATCACAATCGTTCATCTTATCAGAAGATTCTGATTGAGATTCTCTCCACAACTATAAATATAAGTGGATTTGAAGAAGAAAAATCATAATCAACAAGCAAGAAGTCTTGGAGCAAAGAAGTTTTTCAAATCCTCTCCATCAAGTCCATCGATCTTCAAAGATACTATTCAACAATCTTCAAGGTGTTTTTTGTGAAGAATTCTTTTCGATCAGCCATCAAGCCTCAATTTCATCCAAAAACTCTGCCAATAAGATCAAATCTTCAACATATCCAAAAAAATCCAAATCACGAGAAGCTCATTTCAATCCGACATCAAACTCCAAGTCATCAAATAACCATTTTTGAAGATAACACTTCTGCCGAGGAAGATAAGCTTCAAGAAATTCAACAAATCCAAAATCAAGTTCATACCGTTCTTCAACAATCTTCAAGTCAAAATTCATTTGATTCGAGATCAAGTCATAAGACCCTCGAAAAATTATTTTTGAAGATTGAAATCCCTTCAAAGAAAATCAAAAGATCATACCAATCTTCATCAATCCTCAAATCAAATTATCGTTCAATTCGAGATCAAGTCCAAGTACCCTCGAATTAACGTTGCTCCAAATCCAAACCAATTCGGTGAGATCAAACTGAAGATTTCCACCACAAGTCTTTAATTATTCAAGATCGTTGTTCTTTTGGAAAAGAATCAGAGGAATAATAAAGATTGTAACATATTTGTTTAAATTTATATAAATTTTATTTGTATTGATTTTTCTTATTTTTTATTTATAGGACTCGAAATTCCATCTCTACAAGCGCATTCAATTTATTTTTGGAATAATTATAGTTACACCCCATGAGACTTGGTATAATAATAGGTACTTCCCCTCTAGTTTGGGAAACTACAATCACCTCCCTCCCAAGATGATTTAGGAGGGAGATGACTGGGTGCTGCCGTGCGGACCTTGAACCAAAATCAATTTTGATGGCTCCATATTTAATGAGGATGGTGCCATTGGAGCGGGTATAATTGCTCGGGGACTGAAAATGGAGAGTTAATGCAAGAGTACAAAAGAGGTTGTTGGAAAACCTTGGTGCGTTTAACTCCAAGGTTTTGGCAAAATTTTGGATTGTCCAGTTGTCTGTGGAGAAAGGATGGTACGAGGTGATTTTCGAAGGAGATAATCTTGAAGTTATCGATAGCATCGCTAACGTGAGGGTGCAGGGCGATCGAGGAGGGCATCAACGTGATTAGAGGTATCCAGAATATTTGCTCGACATACCCGTCGTTTTTCTTTCGCTGGATCCGACGAGACGCGAATTCTATTGCGCACAATCTCGCACGATCAGCACTTGAAAACACTGTATGGTTTTTGGAAATTGAAGAAGTTCGAGATTAGAAATGTTGTTCCCCCATTGCGTGTTTTTTGTTTCTCTATTTTGTCTTCTCTTTTTCTTGTTTGTTTGTTTGTTCGTTCTGGCTATAGCTTGTACGAACGAACGAGTATGTAAACTCTATGATTTCAATGTTTTTTGAATTGAGATATGATACCTTTCATTCTCCTAAAAAAAAGGAAAAGAAAAGAAAGGGAGGTACATGTTGGTAACTGTAATTACAACTTAATTTAATTACCCCTTTATTTAATTCTAATTTTGTATAGGCATTTTATATTTATTTTTCTATTTTCTTAGTTTAAGATATATATATATATATAATGAAAATCAGTAGAAAGTAATAAATAAATCGATTTAACTCCTCGTGACAAAAGAGAAAGAGGAGAGAAGTTGAAAAAGAAGAAGAGAGAATCTGACAAAAAATTATTTGTTGAAAGAGAAACGCAGTACACGATGCATTTTATACCTTAGCTGTCGCAACGTGGTCGCTGTAATCATCAATTATAGATAGATACAATAATAATCAATCACATCACCCTTTTCTTCACCTTTCCCGTTTCCATTTTCTTCTTCTTCCTATGATATGATCTCCTCCTCTGTTTTCTTCTTCTTCTTCTTCTTTGATAATTAATGGCTTCTTCGAGCTCAGGCAATTCCATTCCTGCCCCTGGTATGGTATCAATCACTACTCTCTACATTCAATTCAATTCAATTGCCTAATAATTTCTTCTTAATTGAATATTTCAGAGGCAGTTCAAGTTCTCGTTTCCTTATTGGCTGACGAGTCTCCAACGGTCAGAGAAGCCTCTTTTGCTACTCTCAGGGACATCGCTTCTCTGTATGTATATTTATTAATTTCTTAACTCTTTCTTTGTGCTTAGATTTATTTATTCATTAATTAACTGTGCTGCTTGCTTAATTAATTCAATGCGTTGTTGTTCGGCCATATCTGTAGTAATCCGCTTCTGGTTCTCGACTGCTGCTCGACCATATCGCGTGGTGGCCGCAGGGTATGCTACTCTTTCTTTTCTTACTTGTTTATGCACCAATGAATTGAATTGTGTGGGGCATGATTTACTTTGGAATTTCAGAGATTTGGGAATATAGCTGGACTGTTTCAAGTGATGGCTGTTGCAATTCGTGCGTTGAAGAAAGATGATGTTGTTCCTCATTATATGGCAAAACTCGCCAAAATTGCCTCTGCTGAGATCATCTCTACCAAGGTAGCATACCTAGTCAAGCTTTAACTCTGATATGCATTCATATATCGATGCCCTTTTTCTTCCTGCTGGCTCCAAAAAAAGATTAAAATCAAGAGTTTCTTTTTCTTGCATATTTCCATCTTTTTACTATATTTTGATTGATACCCAAGCTTTTATTTTGGCATCGCGATTATTTTATTCCAAATGTTAGTTCTAGCTTCTAGGATGAATATCTTCATCCTGAAAGTTGATTAGTTTCATTGCTTCAGATTTTATGAGGCTATTGGTGCTCATTCTTATAAGTTATAGAACACAAAGAAACGTGACACTTCAATCGTGTGAAGTGGTGGTGCTTATCGTGTTTACCTAATCTTCATTGAATTTGCAATCTCATCTAAAAACTTAAATTCTTAGAGAGGGTAAGCATTTTTATAATTGGGTGTAAATCTTAAATCTCGACTTCACACGTGCAAGTTGTAAATTCTTTTTTGTTACGCCTGCTACGTGACATTTTTATAATTGGGTGGCGATGGGATTATAATCCATGACCTCTTTTGTCTGGGCTCCGAAATCCTATCAAATTTGTCTCTAAAAGCCTAAGCCTTTAGAAATGGTAGAATTTATATATACACATACATATACGTATATATAAAATCTCCAACAATCTTAAAATTAGAGGATTCAATTTATGCTAGTACAAGCCCAAGAGTCCAACCTTATGTTTGTACGTAGTTTTGAATTTAGTTAAGAGAAAGCTAACCACCTTCTTACTAGTTTATGATGTCTCGCCACCCAAGATAATTGGTTACTTGGTCTGATTAGTTTCCTCATTATGTTCTGATCTTTTATATCTAGTGTTATTTGTGGTATTATTTGACTACTCCACCCATGTTAGGTCGCAACGATAATTTTAATTCAGCTATTGCTGAAGGAGAAATTTTGGTAATGATTGCAATACAGGTTTTGATTAAACTGCCCTCTTTATATGTTAATGTGGCTGAGATTATTGATAATCAAAGAAAACATTTGTACTCAGTAACCATTGGTTGTTTTCCTCTCTCCCCGTAGGATTTAAATCTGTTTGATTAAATTCTACTGATTTTCTTAAAACTTTTGATGTGATACATGTGCAAATGGGGGTTTGAAATTGTCAAAATGGAGACTTCCTATGTCTTCAACATCTTTTTTCCTCTTCCTTCTTTATTACCCCTTCTAAATTTATTTTTCTTTTCTTTCTAACTTATCTCAATTAAACCTCAGATAATTTTCTTAAAGAGATTTTCTGGCTTTTCATGAAAGTTTACCCTTAGTTTTTATGTGTTTTTTTACATGTATTAGGAACTCAATGCTGATTGGCAACGGGCTGCAGCCAGCGTTCTTGTGGCCTTAGGTTCACATCTGCCTGACCTTGTAAGTTCCAATTACCGGCACCAATTTTACAATTTTGAGATAACTTATGCTCTTAGGCGTTGTGTATCATCCTGGTTGAGCCTTACTCTGCAACTGTCTCTGTAATTTAATCAGCACTTATGAATCTTTAGGTATTAGCCTTGGCCTTCTCCTTTGACATATGATTCAGGGAGTGGTCACACACACACATTTTAAATTTTAGTTTGTTTTCATTTATTTATTTTGTTTTCAGATGATGGAGGAGATATTTCTTCATCTCTCAGGTTCAAATTCAGCTGTTCCAGCTATGGTCCAGATACTTTCCGACTTTGCTTCATCTGACGGTCTGACATTATTTTTAGTTTTCAGTTTGAGCCTTGGTTTATTGCATATCTGATTTTGGTGTCTACAATATGGATTCTCTGATGCATTTTTCTATTTTATTTACTTCATATCTGAAGTTTTTCAGTTTGCACCACGATTGAAAGGTGTGCTCGTAAGAGTTCTGCCCATTCTTGGGAGTGTAAAAGATATTCACCGGCCAATCTTTGCAAATGGTATGCTATTTTGTCATAATATCATTTTAAGTAGAGTTCTATATTGAAAATAAATATACCACGTGGTTGATATGTTCATATGCATGTGAAATCCACCGGAGGCATCACTGGTCAAGGAATTCGTTACACAACAAAACAGGAAGGGGGGGGGGAGGGGTGAAGGGGTGTTTGCAGTGGTTGTGGCCATGAGTTCACATTGACAACCATGTGCCCTTGCAATTTATTCAATTAACAATGTTGCGAATAGATGGAATGTTCATGTCGTGGATTAAAATACAAAGAGTTGACCAAACTCCGTGATAAAGAGGATTATGATGGTCCCTGTCAATCATGTTTAGATTTGTCTCAGTTTTGTGTCGTCCATTTACATTATCAACGTTAGCATTAATATTTGGTTCTATCAGCTTATAATACTCTGATGAGCATCACATGTAGTCTAGTTTGCAGATGTTCTCTTCCTTTACTGAACAGTTTTATATTCTTTTCCAGCATTCAAGTCTTGGTGTGAAGCCTGTTGGCAATATAGTGTTGATTACCCACTTTTGACAGTTATTGATGGTGATGTAATGTGAGACCTATCTACTTACTTCTTCCTTGTTCTTTCTGTTGTCCTAACTTTTCAAAGACGCTTCCCTGATTTTAATGACTCGCTGGTTGCAGGTCTTTCCTGAACTCTGCTTTCGAGCTTCTATTGAGAGTTTGGGCAACTTCACGAGATCTGAAGGTTGTCCCATCAGATTGCATTTTCTTCTACGTTTACAAACTCACACTTCTTAGTTGCTGTCGGAACTGTTTATCTAAAACCTATCAGTTCTTTGCACATTAGTGTGCTCTTAATAGTTTTTTTGGAGGGTTTTAGCATACAATTACTCATAATTGTGGGAAATTTCTTAAAAGAAGACTGATATATCGATTTCATTCTGGTAACCTGAAATTATTTATATGGTGAGAAGATTGATATATTAGATTTCATACTGGTAACCTGAAATTGTTTATAGGATCATCACAAACTCGTTATATTTTCTTTTTTCTCTTAAGAGGATTTATGATGATGTTGATGTATTTGGAGTTTCTAAAGTGAAAATGAAGTCAAGTACTTGGTTAGGAGTGTTAAAAGCGTGCTTTGGGCTAGAATTCCTGAAGCTAAAGGTTGTAGTTGGCATTATTTTGCTCTAGTGAGCTTGCCTAGGCCTTCACTTTGTCACTAGAAAGGTCATTCATGTTTTGCGGATACCAAAACAGCTTAAGTCTTAGAAAAGTGGTAGCCTCACATCGAAAGAAATACATCGTACATCAGGCTGGTGAGGTAATTTGTATTACAATTTAGCAGGTGTTTTCTTAGTATAAGACGTGTTATTATTTTTGAAAGAAACAACTACTTTTTGTCCTAAATGAAAATGCTCCATTCTAAAACATCCAATAAAGGGCCTTTACCATCAAAGAACTGGCATCTTCATGGCAAGAATACTGGAGGTTTAGTCTGCAAGGACTTAAAAAGAGCAGGACTTTCTTCCTTTTACTTATACAGGACTTGTTATTCTAGGCTGGGACGTTAAGCTGCCACGGTTTTCCCAATGACGCATTTTCTTCTGTTTCTGCAGGTACGTGTATCAACAGTTGAAGCTTTAGGCCAGATGGTTGGTCTTGTAACCCGGACACAGCTGAAGGCTGCTTTACCGAGGCTTGTGCCCACTGTTCTGGATTTGTAAGACTTGCTTTCAGCTTTTTCTTCTAGATTATATGTTCCACATTTTTTTTTGATAATTTATATTTGGCATACTCTGCTTGCCAGCTTGTTCATAATTTGAATTATTTCTTGATTGAAGCGGTCCAAAATTTATTTTTGGTGGGCTTAAATTTGTTTATCAGCTTGAAATGAACAACTTCCTTGTGGTCTTATCTTTTCCCATAATTTTAGGTATAAGAAAGATCAAGATGTTGCCTTTGTGGCCACATGTAGTCTCCACAGTCTCTTAAATGCTTCCGTACTATCAGAAACTGGTCCACCTTTACTGGATTTTGAGGTTAGCGAATAATTTTGAGTTTGTCATTGAAGTTTTCTTTTAGTTTTTCTATTTCTTTGTATTACCAATGCTGGGCCATAATGGTACTACTGTTATCTTCATTTTTCAAATATTCCATTTCAAGTCGAAGTGTAGTCTTTGTTTCTTCTCTAACTTGCTTTTAGTTTACCTTAATGAAGAATATCCTTCATAATGTGATGCCTATAAATGTGCCCTGTTCGATCTCTCATTCACACTTATGCACTTACGCACAAAGTGGCTAGTGGAATGAACATTGGACAATAATTGTGGGAGGATGCTTGAATGAACTCATTCAAAAATGATTTGCAGACTCCAAGTGTCATACAAAAACTGTCTCGGGATGATATTCATATTGATACAATGTAGGGACTGATACAACTCAGAAGCTCTTCTTAGGGACATTTACTATTACTTTTAACTTCATGTTGTTGTTTGTTTTTTGAAAGAAGACAGCTTTACCTTTTTGTTAAATTAAATGATGAGGTCAATTAATGAATTAAGGCGCATGTGCGGAAGAAGTAGATGTAGAGGACTGATGGAGAGGAGGATTTCCTAACTTTTTGGTTTTTGTTCATATTACCAGTCTGAACCGCTTATTCCTTATGGATGGCTCATATTATTTTGAAATTCTCAGGACCTTATTGTAATACTCTCAACACTTCTTCCTGTTGTTTGCATCAGCAATGACAGTAAACACCATTCAGATTTTTCGATGGGTCTGAAGGTAATATTCATCTAATTGTTTTTCTTTTTATCATTTCAAATGCACATTATGTTTATAGGTAACATTGTTAGGCACAATTATAATAGATATAGAGTCTCGTGGAACTGCAAATATTCGTTTTCAAAGGTTGTGGAATATTATTGTGTTAACGTCTTTATTGCAATTGAGGCACTTGGCTACTACCCACATGTAGTTGTACCCCTAAGTTTTCCACTCTTCAATCGTGGGATTGGTAATGTAAAAATCTCTCTGCTTTGTCAAATGTCTTCCTTGAAATTTTTTATTTGATGAAAATTTCAGAATTTGGTAGTAAACTCTTCTTTTGATGAAATCTTTATATGAATTTTATAGTTCGTAAGCCACATTTATACAAATGCTTTTTTGGCTTTCTTTGAGGTTTTAATGTGTGTGACAAAACTGTGCAAAAAATTGAACCTGCTGTTTTCTATTTGTATCTCGCTAGCTTGATTGTACCTAATCAACGCTATGTTCGTTTTCATCTTCAATCCTCTATTTCCTGTTGAAATTCTAAAATGCTGGTTATTCTTTTATACTGATACTATTTCCTCTCAATCTATGGTTAAATATACATTTTGTGAATGGCAGACCTACAATGAAGTCCAGCATTGCTTTCTCACGGTTGGTCTGGTTTACCCAGAAGATTTGTTCGTGTTTCTTCTCAATGTGGGTACTGTAAATAACTTACATGATTGCAATTTAATTGGTCATTTTTCCTAGACATAGACATGAGCTTCAGTAACGCCACCTTGTTCCTATGGTCACGCTAAAAGGCAATGAAGAGGAGAGAAAACCAGTTGTAAGGAATCCAGAGTGAAGATGAGTTAGTTATTTTCCTATATAAAGACATAAAGTTCCTAAAACCACCCTCTTAAGTGAATGAGAAAAACTAAGAACGCGAAAGTGCAGCCTTTTAGGACTTTCACTGCTTTATGGGAATATGTGGCTTGTGTTTTAATTGTAAAGTATCCTTGCTGTCTCAGAAATGCAGGCTGAAAGAAGACGCTTTGACCTTTGGCGCACTTTCCGTCCTAAAGCATTTATTGCCAAGGTAATTAAGTTTTTATTTTAAATTTAAGTAACACAACCTTTTACTTACTCCTTATCAATTCCTTCTAAAGATTAGCAGAGGCTTGGCATGCTAGAAGACCTATGCTAGTTGAGGCAGTTAAAAATTTGCTAGATGAGCGTAATTTGGGTGTTCGGAAGGCACTTGCAGAGGTGGTTCTCAATGGAAAAAACTCATCGCATTCTCAACTTACGACATAGTTTCTTCATTTTAAACTTTGTAACGGTCATTTCTCTGGCTGCAGTTAATTGTTGTTATGGCTTCCCACTGTTACTTGGTTGGTCCGTCAGGAGAGTCATTTGTGGAATACTTAGTACGCCACTGCGCTATGCCAGATTTGAACATACAAGATCCTGAGAGCTCTAATGAATATATTGGAACAACTGGCTCTTACTACTCTTTCCTATACAAGAAACCAGAGGTTCGTTCTTTTTCCAGTTGCTGTGAGAATCTGTTTGGCTGCGTCATTTTCGAACTCTTTAAGGAAAATTTCTGATTCTGTATTAACACTTTTAGTCTTTTTCTCGTTTTTCAAATTCACAATTCTGTTGTATGGGTTCATCCAGCTCAGTTATATAATGGTTTTGTTAAACACAACAATATAATGGTTAAAACTTTTTTGCCTTATATATCATATTGGTTCCTTAATAAATAAAGCATCGGATCACTTATGGATCTGCAGAATTATAACATACTTGAAGCAATACATTATGCCTTGAGATTACTGAATTTGGAAATTAACGGTAATACATTCTTTTTAATTATTGTTTTTGTGAAACGAGGGAAGAGAAAGGAATAACTTGTGCTGTATTGATAGTAAAATGATACATAAATAGGAGAAGATTACACATAAATCATGTGACTCTATTTCATAAACCAACTACCTCATCTATTATAAATGCATATATCTAACAGTTTTGATATGAATGCACGAGGGCAAAACACATCTTCTTTGTTTTAAGGATGGATGATGTCCATCTCACCATTAATGAAACGTGCTCTTTTTTCTGTAGCAAAGCAGCTAATGAATGACCAGGATTTATCAAACTAATCTTTTATGGTTTTGTTACTCATGTCTAAATTGGAACAAGTGAAGAAGGCAATAGTTAATCAGTTTCTACCTCATTTCTTAATTGAAACAAAGGAAATGCGATATTTTTTGTGATCCTGTAGAAATCTCATTACAGGATATTTTTAATGTGCAATGCATAGCTCCATATTGCACTATTTTCAAAAGTCATGTTCTTCATTGCATATCATTGCAGGTGAAGTCTGGCAGCGTTAGCCCATCTGATTTACGTGCAACCTGTGAGAAAGGTCTTCTTTTAATAACAGTCACTATTCCTGAAATGGAGGTAACTTTAATTGTTTTTTTAGTGCTTTTTAACTGTTCAATTTGCAGATTTTTATTTTAGTGATGTTTTATTTCTTAAAACTGTTACAGCACGTGCTTTGGCCGTTTTTGTTGAAAATGGTCATACCACGGATTTACACTGGTGCAGTTGCCACTGTAAGTATATTATATGATTGTTTTTGTATCAGGATTTTTTCTAATCAATTCTATGCACATGTCTCTGCATTTTGTGAGTTACTGGAGGTGGGGGATTTGGATTTGGTTTTGTGTTGTGTTTTTCTTAGTGTACTAATCGTCTTTTATAGGTTTGCAGATGCATCTCAGAATTATGCAGGTACAAACATACCCAAGCTGATAAGATTCTTTCTGATTGTAAAGCTCGTGCTGATCTTCCAAGTGCTGAGGTTTGATCCCTCTTTATAATGTTTCCTTTAATAGAAGCGCGTGCCAGTTTTATAATTATTGAAAATTGCAGGATCTTTTTGCGCGTCTCGTGGTGCTTCTTCACAACCCATTGGCAAGGGAGCAGCCGGTGTCTCAGATTTTAACAGTAAGTGTGTTTTATGTGTCATATTATCTCTTTGTTGCAAAAAATACATATATTTGCAGGTATTTAGACCTAGATAATGATCTATGTGTGATTAATTTGTTACACTTCAGGTTGGTTTGTATGCAGAACAATTATTGAATCAGAGACTTTATTTTCGACAGGGAACATTGCAGATGAATGTTCTTTGTGTTTTTAACTGGACTATGAAGCCATATAATGTTCGTTTTTGTAGTTGTAGATACTACAATGCCACTTGACATGCTCATTCTTATCTCTTGTCTTCAAAGAGGTTCGCCAATATATACCCTTATTATAACTGATGTTCGCAAAGGTTCATGTGGAGAAAAATTGACAAGATCACGTGGGCACCAAATTTCCTCTCGAAGTTATATATCTTTGTTGCCATAGGTTTTCTATTAACTGCAGGATGCCACAAATCCTCTCTAATGTCCCTGGTAAGGATGGGCAGTGCCTTAGAAAGTGACTAATGGTGAAGGATTAACCTGGATTTATATATTATTTTCCAGTCACTTTTTTTAGAGTTTGGATGTTGATATTGGTCACTAGCTTTTATTTGAAAATTATAGGTAGAGAAGTTGTGGGGTTCAGGTGGGATTCTAAATGATTCGAGTTCTTTAGGCTCAGGTATGCAATAAACAATAACAGGTGGGGAGAGGGTGAAAAAGTGGAGAAACTGTCTAAATCATAATTTAATAAATTAAGTTTTTGGATGAAAGTGCCTTTTTCTGTGGTCTGATCTGTGATTCTCTCGACTGCTACTAAACTGGGAGGTCAAGCTTAATGGTGAGCTGTTGCTTCACTTCCAACTGGGCATTACAGTGCTCCAGAGAACTATGAAGACTAAATTATTGGTGAGGTAGCGAAGAATTGGGTGTTGAGCTTAATGTCGGTGTAACAAGTAGAAAACGGGGCTGTGATATATAATGTGGATTATTTAGATCTTTTTTCAACTTAGGACTGCTCCTAGAGTCATATTTTACATAGCTAGGGTTTCCATGTTAATCCTTTTCTTTCCATTCTCTTTGATCAAGTTCATGGCCGCACCTAGAGCACATGGAATAAATAATTATTTTCTAAATTTTCATTTCCAAGTACTTTAGGGTGGCAACTTTATCAGGAGCCGATAACACAATTATTATTTCTTTTCCTAACTAGCACAAGTGCTGGCCCTTTTTTTGTATCGGCATGACCATCTAATCCAATTATTAAACACTTTCCAGGCAGAGCTTGGGGTCTACACACTGCCTTGGCTTTAGCAATAAGCATACACTTTAAGATGTTGACCACATGCTTAAGATATTCAGATGAATATTCCTTTCGTTGTGATGGAGCTTATAGGTGATGACATATTGTGTAAATGACCAAGAGAAAATATATAACATTAACGATTAGCTAGCTGGAGTCTGAAATAGATTTTACGATGCAGAAACCTGACCACCTTACATTTCATAAAACATTTGAACTGATTTTCATGTTTGCCTGCTAGCTTTGGTGGAGCAAGCAATATAAGTGAATCATGGTTTTATGTATCAGTATTCATTCAATTAATAATTTATGCTCATGTGACTTTCTTACATTTAACCAAGTATATAGAAACTAAAGTAAATCCTGATTAATAACCAGCAGCATTTAACTCTGTATATGTTGTTTCTGCAGGTCCTGGGTCACTTGGCTTCCCTATTTCCCAGGAATATTATATTATTTTGGCAAGATGAGGTATAGCAGCTTTATAATGTTGTATGATCTTGTCATTGAATATAAAAAAAACAATCTTTATTCTCATACTTTTTCTACCGTTTTATTTGTTCACCATCGCTATAATTGCTGTTGCATTATGGATAACTATGAATGAAAATGGGGCCTGCTGAAGTTTACAATATGGGATTCATTAATTTTATGAAATGATCCATTTGTAGTTATAACACAAAATCTAAATTCAGTTAGAGGAGAGGTATACTTGATATCATTTTCAATAAAGCGGCTATTGATTGAGAACTTGATTTTCGCCCTGCTATATTTTGGAATGAGATTCAACCTGTTTAAGTTTTAGTCATGCCTATTTTCAAATAATCCATATTCCTCATTATAATTTTAAATTGTATTACGAGAGAGTTTTCTATAGTGTATTATTTTGATCGTTGATCCCACTGGAGCATAGCTGTGTTTTATGCACTTGATTTCTGGCGTATCTTCTAGATTTAATGGCATAAAAGATGAAATCTCACCATACCAACACAACATCACGTAATTGTAAGTATTGCTGTTCAGAATATCCACTGGGCTTCCTTGTACAACCCAGCTCACATCTTATTTCCAAATGATAATTTGGCTTGTGATGATGAGTGGTACTTTTCTGTTATTTGGAGCACACTTGGATTATCTCCTCAAGTATATGAGATATGTTAAGTTGGGTGTTTTCGATGGTCAGTTTCCTGCTTGTATGTGTAACGTTTTAGAAGATAACTGCAAATTATATTCTGTTCTTACTGTTTGTCTTCTTCTGTAAGCTCTAGATTCCCAAAATGAAAGCTTATGTGAGCGATACGGAAGACCTGAAGCAAGATCCACAATACCAAGAAACCTGGGATGATATGGTTATTAATGTAAGCTTGATGGAACTGGACTAGTTGTTTTTATTTGTAACATTCGAGAGAGCAATCAAAATTAGGGGCAGGGCATCTTCACTGCATTTTAAAATTTATTTTATTTTTGTGAGAATCACATTAAACATTCTCCTCTCTTCCACCACGAGTGAATTCACATAGAGAAGTGCAACTGATATAAATTGTATCTAGTTGTGTTAGATATATGATTAGACGATCTAACGTTTTTGAGAGGAAAGAAGAAGTAGGTCGGATACTGGAATGGATAAGTATATAGATTCATTTTATGGATAGGGATCACCCTGGATGCTACAAATATAATTCCTGGTTAACAGTTTGTTGCAGAATCTCTGGATGTGATACGCGATGTTGATTGGATTATCTCTTTAGGAAATTCTTTTGCACAGCAATATGAGCTCTACTCACCCGAGGACGAGCATTCTGCATTGCTTCACAGGTATGGTGATTGTGGTCGTACTCCTTACTTAATATTCCATATACATATACATATGGATAAATATTGTGTGTGTCCGTTTCTCTGTCTGAGTGCGTTTAAAGGAAGAAGACCAATCACATTTTTTGTTTTGTTTGTCATGATGTCTTTTTTCATTCCCCCATGGAGGGGTCTTAGCTGAAAGAACAACAACTTACCTTCTTCATCATGTCTTCATGATTTTCGATGTGTCTAGGTGTCTTTGTTGGAAAATATGTACGAAAAAATATAATTGTCTAATCTATCTATAAGCTTAAGCAACTAGGTGAGATGGCAATTGAATATGATATTAGAGCCATATCAAAAAGTAGTCTGGTATTTGAGTTCCACCGTCATCCATTTATCAAAAAGTGTCACGTGTTAGGCATAAGAAAAAAGATTACGACCTACACGTGAGGCGCGAGACGGAAAATATATACAAAATTATAAATGCCTAATATCGCTGCAAGCTTACTTTTAGATGAGATGGCAATCAAATAATCTTGTCACTGCATAGGTCTTATATTTGGGGTCGTTGTACCATATTATTCAGTAGACATGGAAAAACTTTGTGTTATATCATCTGGATTACGTTATATGTATCTATGTTAACAAATAATCTCAACTATGATAGACCAGATTTAACATCTAGGGTGCAGTAGAATTCAGATAATTCTGAGTTAGACCTTTTGCATTAGATTGAGGTGTTAGCTTTGAAAGGTCCTTCAACGTGAGTACCGGAACTTTGTACTTTTTTTTTTTTAATATGTTACATGCATTCTTGTCAGGTTAACAGGCCTCTTTTACTTTTTGTTCAGTTATTCCTGAAACCAACTACACATGCAAGCTGATGTGGTCTTTCCTAATGCAGGTGTCTTGGCATTTTGCTCCAGAGGGTTCATGATAGAACCTATGTTCGGGCCAAAATTGATTTGATGTACATGCAAGCTAATATTGCTTTGCCTGTGAATAGACTTGGTCTGGCAAAGGCCATTGGATTGGTAATCATGCTTGGCATAACTTGCTGTTCAGTTTGTACTTTGTTAATCCCTCGTCTAGAGACTATGTTTTCTTAAGCTTGTCGTATTGAGTAATTATGTTTATGGCTTGCTGCTACATTGGAATATAGGTTGCTGCGTCGCACTTGGACACAGTGCTGGACAAGCTAAAAGACATTCTTGATAACGTTGGTAATAGCATCTTCCAAAGGTATTTGCTAAACTTATGATTCAACCTTGCTTCTAAAATTAAATCATTATACTGAAATATATTGAACAAGGACTTCATGTTATATGCCTATTTTCATGGTAGATAAGGCGTGGTTTCATTTTTATCCACATTCATTGATATTTGGCATTGGTTGGTTGTGCTTTGGTCCGCAGTCTTCAACGTTGAAGTATCATCTCTGTGAGTTATAAGCTATTCAATGTTATGGTATCTGGAGAGAACGATTACTTACATGTGTTGTGAACAAGATGGTCTCCAAATGTTGGAGGTTGAAGTACCAAGTGGATGTATCACGCGTTGGGAGCGTGAAGTTTTCTTGTGTTGTGATTAATTTTTCACTAGAACTGATCTAATGTGCTAAAAAATATATCAAGTGTTCTTGGCAGGACCTCCAAGATCACGTACTCCTGAAAGAGCTCTTTTTTTTTTTCCCCTTTATACTGTAGGGATGGATTTTCCCAAAAACATATCAAAGTTATGATAAAATTAAAGTTATGGATTGCTAGCAGAGTGATAGAAGAATACCTGCAAGACTGAGAAACAAAGAAGAAGAAAAGGAGTAGTGAAGAGAAATAGATCTCGCACACATTGAGTTCTTAGTAATCATCAGCCACATTGGAATTAGATTAGAACTGAGCAACTGACCCTACTAAGAAATTAATTATGATGCTAAAAACAGAAAAAAAAAATCGCATTTTTTGTTCTGATCACTCTGATAAATGATAAAAAGATTTACCCAAAAAATAATAAAAAACAAGGTAACAATACCCTCATAACAAATGACTTGTAAAGAAAATAAAAATAACGAAATTACCTAGTTCATGAAATTTCAAGAGTCATACTCTAGTCAGTGAAGAGCTATCCTTTCTTGGCACAAAGATCAGATTATTCTAGATAGGTTATAGGTTTTGTTTTTACTCCTCTGATTTTAAGTATATGCGTGGCCAAGTTACTTTAATAATTTCCAAGTTCCAACTGATCCCAATGTTACCTCCAGACTTCTTTTTTTTTTTTACATTTTTATGGTACAGTTTTGGTGTAATTTAAACCTTTCCTAAAATGAGCTGTTATCTGTAGTGTCATGTTCTCTCAAGTCCTGTAAACCAATAAATTGCCCAGGCTTACTGAATGGCTTTACTGTGGTCCATGCAGCATATCGACATTTATGTAATAATTAGATGTTCCCAGCACACTTATCTGTCAATTCGAATTTAAGATGTTTGGTTAAATTGATGATTGGTGTAAAGTTGATGTTTTAGCCGCAGATTGCTTGTTATCTAAAAATTGGTTGTCTTTCTTTTGTATTTAAGTTAAATAACTACGCAAGTGAATGACTAAGTAACTTCAGTTGCATCTGGGATCATATTTACAAACTTGTTTGAGTTATAATCACAGCAACTATTGCATACTGTTTCCAGGATACTGTCATATTTCTCGGATCAAGCTAAAATGGAAGAATCAGATGATGTTCATGCTGCTTTGGCCCTGATGTATGGGTATGCTGCAAAATATGCTCCGCCAACAGTTATTGAAGCTAGAATAGATGCACTTGTGGTACGGCGTAATCATTGTTAATCAATTGTTAAGTCAGCATATGTTGAATGTTAATTCAGAAACCTGTTAACATATGTTTAGGACGCATACTTTTATACTGTACGGAACCTGATTAAGGAAAAAAATTATAATAAATGCGTGGAAGTGTAAAAGCAGTTATTTGCGAATAAGTCATAATGTCTAATAGCATCATTTGACAATAAGTCTTTATATGTTATAACTTGTTAAGAAGGGGAGCCTTGGCGCACTGGTAAAGGTGTTGCTGTGTGACTGAGAGGTCACAGGTTCAAGTCCTGGGAGCGGCCTCTTGTCAATTTTTGACAGGGGAAGGCTTGCCCCTTATACACCCTTGTGGTGGGACCCTTCTCCGGACCCTCGCATTGCGGGGATGCTTTCGTGCACCGGGTTGCCCTTTATGTTATAACTTGTTAAATCTTTTAAAAACAATTTTATTTTTTGAATAATTACAAAATTGGCTTGCTATAGAACTCTATGATATTTTGGCTTGATATTTAACAGTTCTACAGTGCTAATGGGTACATGTGAAAGTTACGTTTTTGTTTTTGGGGTGGTGGGGTACATATTCTTCTCATCTTATTTATGGTTTAACTTCTTATTTTGATTCATTTATGGACATGCTGTATGAGGGTCGAGGTGTTATAGTAGAGGAAGAACCTTATCTCGTACTTCTCTCAAGCATGAAACGACCATTCTCAGTCCTTAAAGTTAAAGAACATAAATTTTTTTATAATTGAATTCTGACAATGTACTCATACTTTCTAGTTGCAAGTAACTTACTAACCGGTGATATGTTTTTGATTTAATTGGGGTAAGGTTTCTCTCTTAATTGTTACCTTTAGCAGCTATTTTTGCTTTTGCTGTTAACTTGAAAATTTTGTTACATTGTCTTACAGGGTACCAATATGCTCTCACATCTTCTTAACGTACATCACCCCACTGCAAAGCAGGCGGTCATCACTGCTATCGATTTACTAGGTCTGTGAAGTTATCAAATTGTGGTTTGTGACCTGTACCCCGTGTTTCTTTTCTCTCTCTTGTGCGTAAGAATGTCCTCTAGGTGCTCATTGGCTTCCGTATTATTGTCCAGTCTTTGTCAGAAGTCCTTTGAATGAATATATTCAGTTTTTATCCGTTAGAAGTAGTCTATTAGTATGAGCCTATTTTAGTCATTAATTGATTATAACAGTAGTATTTGTATCTTATTCTCATTGGAATAAAACCACATACTTATCCTTCTAACATTATCTTTTCCAAATTTTTTTAAGTGGTTAGTTAGTTAGTTAGTTATCATTCTCCACAAGGTCTGATTTTTGGCATTGTGAACACTGCAAGTAGCTTAGGGAGATGGAGGAAAATCAGACGATCAAATTAAGAAAGCATGGTCATTTAGCAACCAGATCGTTATCGTCATGGGTATGTGACAAGCGAAAGGGACTAAGTCTAGGAAGCTGCAGAAATAATGTTCAATCCATAACGATCTAATAGGAATTGGAACTTCCTTTCTGGCTTCTCGTCCATTTTCTTTGTGATACAGCCCAATATAACATGGCAACTTGTGCTATTCTTGTTATCTATAAGGGAATGAATTTAATGACCTCAGAATGGCTTCATGTGCAGGTCAGGCTGTCATTGGTGCAGCTCAAACTGGTTCATCATTCCCGTTGAAAAGGAGAGATCAGCTTCTTGACTACATTTTGAAATTAATGGGTCGAGATGATGAAGATGGCTTATCTGATTCCAATCTAGAACTCCTAAACACTCAGGTTTGTTGACTTGACAGTTATGCATGATGTGTTGTTACATACTACTTTACGTGAACTCAGTAGCTTGAGCCACGATTTATATCATTCTCACCAAGATCTAATGTGGAATCAATATTATATTTTCGAATTTTTTATTTATACATTAATAATTTTCCACGGAACTTGGTCCATTTCTTGTGAGCATGTGAGATGGCATTTATTACATCGAGAAAGAAATTACTGGAGGAAAAAAGAGAGATTTTTCCTAGTTCAGCTCTAAGGGCTGCATTTCTTCATCAGGGGATGTGGCTTTTCTTTCTGGATTTTCTCCAAGCCTTTCAGTTTCAATTTTTATCTGGAATTCCTCTCTTAATGAAGGGCAAACTGGCTATTGAGCTCAATCAACAGTATCCATATGAAATATGATCATCACTCTATATAGTAACCAATTTGACACTTTCACTACCTAGATATTTCAAGGTTCTTATCAGTCGACCTGTGATCTCAAATTTCTGATAGAAGCCAGCGAATGCCATCTTGTAGCTTTCTTGTGTGTTCAATCATGTGAAGGCGACAATAAGTACTTCAATAGTAGACCATGTTTAACTTATGCTGTTACCTCCAACATAACGAGCCTACTTAAGCTAATGTTGTTTGTTTCGGATTTGGCTGGCTATATTATTGTAAAGTTTGTCAGTTGTATAAGCCCGACACCGAGACCCATAACAAACTCATCCATTAATGGTTCTGTTTTTCATTCTACTTTTTACCTTATATTTTTGCCAACATTTGCATTCAGTTACTGTGTTTAAAATTTCTGTGCAGAGCCTTGCTTTAAGTGCTTGTACTACGTTGGTCTCCGTGGAGCCAAAATTGACAATTGAAACAAGAAACCTTGTTTTAAAGGTGCCACTGAGTGCTATTATTTACATTAGTGATATTGTATCTTCTTTGCTTTCTGAAAAGTTTCCATATTTGACAGGCCACGTTAGGTTTTTTTGGATTACCAAACGACCCTCCTGAAGTTATAAGTGCACTTGTCAACAATCTTATAAATCTTCTTTGTGTCATTCTTGTTACAAGGTATTGTTTCTTTCATTATGACTTGCTGACATTTACCTGACGTTGGCTATTTGTGTTCGGTTTGCATTCTGAGATATTCTTGCCTCATTCTTGGTACAAGGATTTTCTTTCTGAGCCATTTGGCTTAAGTTTCCCGAGCATGGCTATTTGTATCATCTCTTTAAAGTAATCATTTTCTTATACTTGCTTTAATGGCTTCGAACCACGGTCTCCTAGAGATTCAAGGACCTGCTAAAGTCATTCTTGAATTAAATGTTCTAGTGTTTTTTAAGCATCTTATTCAGGCCAGTAAAAGGTTATTGCGCTAGCATTGAGATGCTTCAGTGGGTATTTAGAGTAGGAGGTTTAGCTAATGGTGGATTAACTTTCCTGAGGGATATTGAGAACTACTGCAAGATTGATTATATTTTGGGTATGCTGTGATTATTTTGAGAAGACTTGTTATGTATTTTCTGTTAAACTTGTGCTGAGGAGCATGTTCTGAAGGCGAGGCATTCGTCATGGAAGATACGTATTAAAAGAAAATAGATAAACCAGCAGAAAAAATTTAGCTTATCTGTAGAACTCGAAAATAACACAATTCTGAAGAGTTTTCCTTAGATAATAGGTCAACTGATCTCCTAACGTTTGATGGAATAAAACTGTTTTCTTTCAGCTTCAGCCTTTTCCATTCTAAAAATCTATTTTCTTCTTTCGCTCTCTATTTTTTCTCGTTACTTGTTCTTTTGAAGTAACCATCGACGTCATTTTATAGGGTAACATATTGTAGGTAACGAGAAGTGTTCTCTAATTTTGTGACCTCATCTTTCCAAGGAGGCGTGCGATCTTCTTGATGTGTCATTATTACAATGAGATTTTTCCTTTTCCATTACCTTATAATAGTAGACTTTTCCATCCTAGTGCCATTGGACCTATCTGCAATTTTTCCATATCATTAACACAGCCTGTCCTCTTATCTTAAACCAAAAAAAACCTGGAGGTCTCGAACTCTGATGAACAGCTCTAACATAGACTGAGCATAAGTTTTTCTTTCTTCTTCTTTATGCACTGAGTTTGTTCCCCCGAAATGGTGTAACACAAACATAATTCGTGACATTTAACCGTTTGGAAATAACCTAAACACACTCGTACTGTTTTTACTCTTTTCATGCAATGTTATATCCACAAGCCTTTTCCCTTTGTCTTTGTCTAATAATGGGATGTGATGTTTTCTTTGTTTTGGATTATATGGCTTTTGGAGAAATTGATTATGGGTTCTCTTCATTTGTATCAATTAGCTGTGGGGTATACTTGGTTGTCTTACTGTGAACATTGAACTACGTCTTGTCAATTTTCTGGGCCCCAAGGCAGTATAAAAGTAAAATCTTCTTGACGTATTTTAGCCATTATTTCTACGTTCGTCATACAAGGATGTCTTGATACATTTTCTTCTTCTGGTATTGACAAGTTATTTTTTATCAGCGGAGAGGATGGAAGAAGTCGAGCAGAACAGCTACTGCATATCTTGAGACAGATTGATCCATACGTTTCCTCTGCTTTTGAATATCAGAGAAAAAGAGGTTGTCTGGCTGCTCATAAAATGCTTCTTAAGTTTCGGACAGTATGTGTTGGTGGTTACTGTTCGCTTGGTTGCCATGGGAGTTGCACTCACTCCAAACTAATTGAACGTGCTTCAACTAGCAACTTTTCAAATTTACCATGTTAGTCTCTAACTTTCGAACATTTGAACTTGTGATTTCTTATGTGAAGCTTATACTGAGTCTTTCTATATCAGCTGCATTTGTATCCCCAAGTCGCGATGCTTTATGCCTAGGAGAGAGGATAATGGTTTATCTTCCACGCTGTGCAGATACAAATCCGGAAGTTAGAAAAATATCTGCTCAGGTCTGTAAATAGCGAGTGCCTTCCACTGCTTTATTTATTCCCGCCTATATCAAACATATGAGTTAATACGAGCAATGTTTAGTTCTTTGTTTGCTTGTTCACTTACTGGTTCTCTTTATTACATGACGCTGACGTAGCTTTTCATCTCACCATCTTTTGGCTTCTCCGACTTACTTTCTTTCTACTTGTCCCATTAGGCTCTCTGTCTGCATTTTAATTGTTCAGTATATGCTTTGTCTTGTATATTCTTTTAACCATCACTCTTAACACGTTGCCCACTTTGCAGATTCTTGATTTATTTTTCAGTATATCTCTTTCACTACCAAGATCCGTGAACTCCAATTTTGGACTTGATATTGAATTGTGTTATAGTGCTTTGACAGCACTTGAGGATGTTATTGCTATTTTGAGAAGCGTAAGTCAACTTATATCTTCTTTTCATCATTCGTTAGTTTATCTCGTAAGCAGAATAGCAGGTGGAATTTCTGATCTACTTTTCTGCTTCCACTGTGAGGGTAATTCTGATCTACACTTCTGTGTATAGGATGCGTCACTTGATCCATCAGAGGTATTCAACAGGGTTGTTTCCTCAGTTTGTATATTGTTCACTAAGGATGAGGTAATAATTCTATACATATCTCCATGGACATGTTGTGCTTTCTTACATCTGAGGGAAACTTCATATTCTTATAAAACTCCCTTAATGCCACACTCTATGTACAGCTCGTTGCTGCACTGCATGTTTGCTCAGCAGCTATAGGTGACAAGATTAAGCAATCTGCTGAAGGTGCAGTTCAAGCTGTGATTGAATTCATTACACAGAGAGGGAAAGAGCTGAATGAGGCTGATATCTCAAGGTGGAGTGAGACAATTGTGTTTTGGGTGTAAACTGAATTGGATTATTTTGAGTAAAATATCATTTTTTCTGCTATGAAGAAATAAATTTTGGTTATATTTTAACTGATGTCTCTATTTAAATGCTAACAGGACTACACAATCTTTGCTTTCTGCGTCAACTCATGTAACTGAGAAGTACCTTCGTCAAGAAACTCTTGGTGCTGTATCCTTTTTACTATGCTAAGCTAGTGATTTTGCTGAGACATTGAATATCTCATTTTCGTCAATTGCTTGGTCTGCCACTGGCCATTAAAAACCAGAGAAGTTCCATAGGAGCGTCCAATTATTCTATTACAATGATAAATTTTCTTGACAGTGAAAGATCTCATCTCTTGCTGAGAATACCAGCTCGGGAATTGTTTTTAACGAAGTGTTGGCTTCTGCTGGGAAAGACATTGCCACAAAAGATATATCTAGATTACGTGGTGGCTGGCCAATACAGGATGTTTTTCATGTGAGTCAGATGTTTGGCCTTCAGTATCATATCTGCATATTTCCTATGTTTTCTCTGTTGAATCGATTTGCATTACTGTCTGATGGGTTTTTCTTTCGCTATTAGTTTATGGCATTTAAACAATCTTGCTGTTCGGACATGTAATATTTATCATACTCTACTACATTTATTTCTTTATTTAATGCTATATAACATTGACTGGAAGTCTGAAGCATTAGACTACTAAGTCTTGCTTTGCCAACTGAAACTTAAAAATCTTCAATGACTGAGAATTTGTTTTTGCTTCTTGCTTCTCCATGCTATGTAGATCCCAAGACAAGAAGAGGATTCTTAGATTCAAACTTAAAATATTGTGCTAAGAATCTGGTTTCATTTTTGTCTGAAGCTTACAATGAGAGGGAACATAAGTGTTGGAGAAATAAAGATACATAATAAATACCATCTCTGTGTATAAGCTTGCACTTTTAGACTAGACGCCAATTCGATACAATAAGAGAGCTCAGGCCCAAAGAAGAAGTTCCGGGGTTCAAATTTGCTACCCACTTATCAAAAACTGTCATAGGTGTAACAAAAAGATTTAAAGACCGCACTCACGTGCACGAGAGGAAGCTTGGGAAAATATATTATTATGTTCCTCTCTATCAGCCCAAGCTTTCAGATGATGAGGCAACTCAATAACAAATATCTATATTATGTGCACTGAGAAGTATCAATAGGTTTTCAAGTGATAACAGTGGTCAAACCAAGAATGGTATCTAGTCTTTGGAAATATTGTTTGCCAGTTCATTTCCTAACTCCCAAACTTTAAACTTGTCAGGCCACACCTTTGGTTTTAGTATGCTCCAGTTTGATGCTTTACTTTTTATACATGAAAATAACTATTAAGCAACTAAACTGCTAAAGAAAAAATTTATTTGTTAAAGGATCTTAAGTTATAAGTACATGTAATTATCTCTAACAATCTGCCCCTTTTGATTGTACAATTGGTACACTGTAATGACATCGGTGACTTCGTTTGTCTCAGTATTTGTCTTTGAAAAACCATTTCAATATCCTTTTGGAAAAGGAGAGACTATTAAGCATCAAAATATTCTTAATAATGAGCTTTAGGTCCCTTTTAGTTCTTTATAGGATTTTAAGTTCTGATCTTTACTGAGTAGGTATTGGTGTTACGTTTATTTATGTTGAGTTAGGCTGTATCCATCTTTGTAGTTGTCTCTAGAACCACTGTTTCTTGGTAAAGCCGTTTGATGCTATTGTATCTTAATTTTTTTGCCTTCATTGATTGTAGACGTTTTCCCAGCATTCCGTTCTTTCATTTGCATTCCTGGAGCATGTCACCTCTGTTCTGAATCAAATGCCTCTCTTTCAAGGAGATAACGGGAAGGGAGAGAATCCCAATGATGTTGGGGACAGTCTTGCGGCAGATAATGTTTTACATGCTGCTATTATAGCTCTAGCTGCATTCTTCAGGTCCTTATTAAAATGTTTGATTTTGTTTTCTCCATCAGTCCATCTACTCTAAGATGACCAAAGTTTTTCATTTTATTTGCAGAGGAGGTGGTAAAGTTTGTAAAAGGGCTGTGGAGAAAAGCTACAGTTCTGTCCTTGCAACCCTTGTGCTTCACCTGGGAAATTGTCATAGTTTAGTCAAATCTGGTCAGCTGGAACCGTTACGGTAATCTTTTGTGACATGCGACATTGGAATTAATTTGTGCTCTTTAGCTCTTTGTTTGACTTACTATAATTTATTTCAGTCTACTAATGGCTGCATTTAATGCATTCTGTGAATGTGTCGGTGATCTAGAGATGGGAAAGGTACACACACCATCTTTTACTTCTACTTTCCAACCACTAATATTAGATCAACAGCATATAAAAGCAGACTATATGCAGATTCTCGCTAGAGAGAGAGAACAAAATGAAGAGGAGGCATGGGTCATTCTGATTGGGGACCTGGCTGGCTGCATTTCTATAAAAAGGCCAAAGGAGGTAGTTATCTTCATTAAACTCTTATTTTCCGGTTATTTGAATTATAATTTATTGGGGCTTATAATTAGGTAAGTGGCTTCTTGCTCTTACAAAATTGAATTGCACTTTTGCATAATATGCATGAGATGGATCTCCTAGGTAGGCCCTAATACCTGTTTAGGAGGTCGTGATGTGCTTTATTAAGATCCATAGTATTTTCACATTCATGAATTGGGCAATATGACTGGTTACTTATGGGTTTGAAGATGCTTGCTGCTGCAAGTCTCTCTCTTGCATATGCTAAGATGGTCTAGGACTTGACCTTCCCTTCATTATATTGGGGATGGGGTTATTTGTAAAGATACGCTGAAGCATCACTCTTACTATTAATTTGAGTAAAGGTGTGCCTGTTTCTTATAGAAGCTTAGCTTCTGTGAAGCCAAGGTGACCATGGCCGCCTCTATCATAATAAAAGCAATGTGTTCATCCTTGAATCATGGGAACCTGGAACTTTCACAAGATTTGAAGCCAAAATATGTTGAGTGTTTTCTTGCATAGGTATTGATATGGTTCTTGCTAAGCTATATCCATGATATATGAAATTTCTGATTTTGGAAATCTTTTGACCAGTTCAGTTAGATGGCCTAAGCAAGCAGCTCAACATGCAGAAAGTTTTTCTAAAACTTTTCATACTTGTGGAGTAAAATAAAAAACGAAATCTAATCTTTTTTTGGTACTCCAAATATAGTCGTGCTCCAATATGCATATTCTATGCATAATCATAATTAATCACGCTAAGAACTATGAGAGGGACACTGTGACAGTGATCCATTCATGTCGTGCTCCCGTATGCATGTTCTATGCATAATCACAGTTAATCACTTTAAGAACTACGAGGGAGGTACTGCAAAAGTCATGCTCTCATGTGCTAATAGAATTACCATTTGAGGAGAGTTGATTATTCAGCATCATAAGGCAACCAGATAGGTCTGCATATGCTCTAGTGAACTGCTTCCTATTGCTTATACTAGTTTTAGTTATTTTGTGACTGGAATGCCACTGGCTAAGTTGTTTCCTAGAAATTAAGCGCTCAAAATCTATTGCATTTCTCCGAGAAACTTAGATTTGTAATATTTAGTACTATGTCTTATTTACCTCATAATCCCTACGCAGGTACCTACAATATGTTTGTTATTCAGTAAATCGCTTGATCGCCCTCGGAAATATACGAGGGAAGCTGCAGCTGCTGCATTATCGGAGTTTGTGCGGTTTAGGTAGTTTTACAATTCTGCTTTTGTTCTCGTTGTGAGATGCTGTGAATATTCTGAATGACTTTGATCTCTGAGTATCTGCATATTGGTGTCATCCTCTCATGAGTTGGTTATGGATGCCTTATGGATTATTAGTGGGTTCTGCATGTGAATTTGTTTTTGAGTTAATTGGAAAACCACTGTAGTTACCTAGTAGTCGGATTACTGGCCCGAGAAAGTTCTTGTTTCTTTGCATCCATCTCATCTACTGTAAGACTGAGCAAGACGCCTCTCCAAATTCCATTATGTCACTTGCAATATTTAAAGTTTATCATTTCATTGAAACTCTAAATATTTAGGGCTCAATTGAAACTGAAGTTGATTAAAACAAGAATATTAGGTTTATCTGTGCACCATATTAAAAAGATGGCATGCCCCGTGATTCACAGTGTGGCACAGGTGGAGAAAGCCCTGCAGAGAAAAGGAGGAGGAGGGAGGATAGAGAGCAAGAACTTTTGTTCAACCTATATCATCATATAGTGCAGCAAAACAATGTTTTTGTAGCTAGGCCAGTGTGCTAAGAACATCCCTGTTCAGTTTTTGATCTTGATTGATCTTTAAAATGACAGCATGCGTCGTGATTCACAATGTGAGAGGTTAATAACATTTGCTTTGGTATTTTCCCATTAGAAGATAGTTTAATGCAGCCCTAAAGAGAATACATTAAGCGATCTTACTCTAATCCTGCCAAAGAATACCTGTAGTATGAGAGCTAGGAGCCGGAGAGTACCGTATACTGCTGCAGTCCTTTGCTGGTATAACAGTTGGCTGTGGTGTTTCCCTTGTGATACATGATTTGTATGGATGAAACTAAGGAAAGGTTAATTTTGCTTCAAATGAAGATTATTGGTGCTATCTGGCGTTCTGTTGTTTGAATTTTGTGTAGTTTTGAAATTATCTTAGGCTTAATTTTGTCATTCTGCAGTGATGGTCTTGGTTCTATACTGGAGCAGATGGTTGAAAAACTATGCCGGCATGTTTCTGATGATTCTCCTACTGTCAGACGCCTTTGTTTAAGAGGCCTTGTTCAGGTATTTGGTTGTCTAAAACAATGTCTATCCTTGATTTACAAGAGGAAAATATTGTTCCAAAGTTGATTGTACATCCTAAACCAGCAGCTAACAAATTTCACGTAGATTTACCTTCAAAAACCAACACATGACTTCACTGGTTGATCCTAGGAACTAGACAGAAACTTTGTCAAATTGCCATATCCTTTTTTCTCAAATCTACTGCTCCTCGAACATCAGACTAGAACTTTCTCAGTCTACTAATTATTGGGGTTATAATGTTCTGACCTTGTTACGTACACTTGGGAATGGGGGGCGGGGGTGTTGGGGGGAGGAAGACCAGTTGGAGATGTTGGGAAAGGAGAAGCGGTGGTGATGTGGTTTTGTGGGACTTGGATACTTTGGTTTTGTGCCTGTAGATTTAGTGCCCCTTGGGAACAGGAAGCAGACATGAATGGTGTAGCGCTGCTCACTCAGTGAGCTGTTGGATGTTCATGCGGAGTTTACGGGGGAAGAGCGCATCTGGTGGAGGTGAAGGGTCCCCTACAGAAAGGCAGAAACTATTGTTGTCGAGAAGCGCTAGTTGTTTCACTTCCAGCAAGTTGTGTGCCATATAGATATCTATTTTCCTTCAAATTGAAACCTTCACTCCCCAGTTTTGACAATTCTTGGCCTTTTCTTCGTTGCCCATTGTATTCAAATACTTCAAGTATACTTCCCCTACCCTGTGTTTATGGTCTGAGGGTGTATCGTATGCATGAGATGCTCCTAAAACCACTCTTCTTGGATATATTAGTAAATTTCCTCTATAATTTATTTCAGTTATGTGAACTTGATATAATTTTCTTGTGTAATTGGTATCGAACGATCAGTATGCATTTCTCATTCGCTGTAAGATCACACACCGCCATGTCTTGCAGATGCCATCAATTCATGTTGTCCAGTATGCTCCTCAAATTCTCAGTGTTATAGTTGCTTTGCTTGATGACCCAGATGAATCAGTACAGCTTACTGCAGTCTCATGCTTGCTGAAGGTGATTTATTATAATTCTTTAATTACACTGCATATTTCCCCCCCAACGCCAATGAATGATAGAGAAAAAGGAAGCAGAAGCAAGAAAGCATATTGCAGTTAATGTGTTTATCTACACTTATCGTGATAATGTTGACCTGTATAGGTTCTTGGATCGTCTTCAGCTGATGCTGTGGAGCCCATTTTGCTTAACCTATCAGTTAGGCTTCGTAATCTTCAAGTAAGTTTATCAGTACTCTACCATATTCTTGAAAGCTATAGATGTTTGTCATGTGGATGGTTTTTAAGATAGATTCATGGAAGCTAATTATGCTCTGAAAGCTAATCAACTTCTGTGGAACATTGGTTGCACAGCTGTCAGCTACAGAGACTAGTGTGCAATCTGACTCGTAATTGCTTTCCATGTGATTATATATGCTGCTCTGGATAGTGGCTTAATTTCCAGAACTATTCATATGATTACAAAAATGGGGTTCCGGTCTTATTGAATTTTAAATCCGATTATATTTTTCTAACTGCAAGTGGACTGGTCTTGTATTAAATGAACATTACTTACATTTTTTCTAAATGGAAAGATTATATTGAATAACAACCTATAAGTTACTCTTAAGACTGGAGTCTCCATATGATTAGATATGCACACACACAGAACCTTTGATTTGTCAATGAATAAGGTGTATGTCAAATTTTAGTTGATACTGTATACATTGTTTCTCTGGAGCTTCAAGATTTGGCTAACCTTCGTATAACTTATATGAAAACTTTTATATTAAGTTTCATTTCTTCTGCTTGTTTTGTTCTGCTATGCTTTTTTCTAGAAATACTTACCCTTAGAATGGGTAAATTTCTTTCTCTGGGTACTCACCGATTGATGATGCGCCACAATCAGGCTAATTCTTGATTCTTCTCTTTTTTTCTTGTAAAAGATATGCATGAATGCAAAAACTCGAGCCAACGCATTTGCTGCCTTTGGAGCACTAAGCAGCTATGGATTGGGGCCAAACCGTGATGCATTTGTTGAGCAGGTTTAGTTCATGAATTTGATATTTTTTGGGAGTGTTGATATTGTAGTTTATTTATCTCAAGTAATGAACCTTCTTTTTCAATGCAAAAAATGCTTTGGTATTGTTATTTGGAGTTTGTTCAGATTTTGTGTGGGATTATATCGCTCACATCACTTGAGGTTTGACCTAATATCGGTCATAGGCAGTCCTTGCTGTCCCTTTGTGAGGTTTTATTAATATCAGTAATATAGTATGAGTGTTAGTAGTTACTAGTTACAGTATACATAATTCTAGCTATCAGAAAAGTAGCATAAGTTAGTGACATCGTTAATTTTGTTAGTGTAAATGTTAGTTTTCCTAGTCAACATTTTAGGACCAAGTTATCCTTTTAACGAATTATTTAAAAGATGTGCTAATGTTCATTATACTTCGTAACCTACTAGAGACAGTAATGTTTTAAAGTACTAACATACTTCTTTTTATGTACTATCTCATTAATTTTAAATTATAATTATTTTGTGGCACAATATTTCCTATACACTGGGGATATAGGTGAACTAAAAGTTGTTAGAGTTCTATTTTGAGATTATAATTCTTCGATTTGTTATAAATATGAACTAAGAACTATTAATATTATAAATGTCTGTAAGTTTTATTTAGTTATTTTAACCTTACCGTATTCTGAAAATAGAATATTATGTATTGTACATTTGTACTATATTAGTAATCAGATCATTCATTTAGAATAATAAATTTAAATTTTAAAATATAGGTATGTATATTTAAAATAAATAGAATAGAACGCCTGAATTATTATATTCTATGAAATATTAAAGAAAAGAAAGTCAAAAACTTCTTCGACTCTAACCCCACTTTTTTGTCGAGGGGTGGGGCAAGGTTAGAGCTCTAATGTAGAGACATTATCTTTGGATAACTAATATACAATCACTGATGTTTAGCCTTATTACTGAAACCTTGTTGTGGTTTGCAAATTAGGGAGACTTTTCCTGAGGGTAAAGCTCTTCAATAAATCTTAGAAAACTAAAAAACTGTTGTGAATGTAATAAAAGAGATAAGAACCATTACTAAATAAGTTGATCCAAGCTTTATAGGCCAAAAAAGATTATAGTTATATTTTTCTTTAAAGTTAAATTAAATTGAAAGTCCCCGGACCACCCTTCTGGCTTGTGTTGTAGTGACCAGGTTGCATGTGATCAGCACATATTCGGGTTGAGGCGATTATTGGCCCGTTTATGTAGCACCGTAGATCGATCGAGAGCAGATTACTATCATCCACGTTAGCGCCACCATATAGCCTGATGGTGGCTTCGTGAAGCCACTAGCAATTGTGGCGCAAGTCAGTTGTGCTGCCCCTTCTTTCGTTGCGTTTCGTTGCGGAAGATTGGGTTTTAATATCGCTTTCATAATCTCGTAATATGTGTGTTTGGAGGATTTATATAAAAAAAAAACCCGGGTTTTGGCGTAGTTTACGGGTCAAAAAAGGATGGATAGTACGATTGCCTAATACATGCGTGTCGGAGAGATCACAAGCCAAAGAATATCCTATGAGAAGGATCTATGCCAGTTGACCACTCTTCCTCTGTGAAAAGAGCCCTAGGAGGTGATACGTTTAGAGAAATAATTCAAACTTAGTCCGCAATTCAGCTCTGTAACACGCACACTCTCGGTCAATTGCATGGATGCACACACTCGAGGCAGCCACCAAATCAGCTTTGCCCTGCGGCTATATCTACATGTTTATTGGCACTCCGTGTTGGGGTTGATTTGGGAATTTGAGCTTGGGGTGGGGAAGTTTGTAACTTTTCACTATATCTAATATCAAATGAAAATAAAAATAGGAAACTACATTGATTTTGAGAATTATATTTTTAGAAACTTAGAATTAGGGTTACAGTACTTTTTGAATTATAAATAGCAAAATTAATCTTGTGAAGATATAAAAAATGGTTTCTTTACGATATCTCATTTATTCTCCATGAAACTAAACAAATATGTTTTAGTGTATGTTGTGCCTGCCATGTATTCTCTACTTGTAGTAAGATTGTTTAAAGATATTTTCTGTATTTTTCATTTAATATTTTACTTTTATATGACTGGTTCAAGACACAAAGTTGGGCGCTCTTACTTTTGCAGGTTCATGCTGCCTTTCCGCGTTTAGTGTTACATCTTCATGATGACGATCTTGGTGTTCGACGAGCTTGCCGGGTAAATAATACCCAATAAATCCTTACTTGTACTTCAATGCTTACTTACCGGGATAATGATCACGTCGAGCATCTTTTTTTTTTGCCTTTGTTTTGAAATACTGTTTCTGCAGAACACTTTCAGACGTGTTGCTCCTTTGGTGGAGTTTGATGGCATGCTTGCTCTAGCCAATACACATTGGTTTAGTTCTGATCATCGGTATGTGTCAGCATATCCACACACAATATTTTCTGTTTTTTTTTTTATTTCTCTTTTTTGGTTCGGTTACAACATTCTTGTGCGTTAATTTTTTTACCTCAGAGGTGACTATGAAGACTTTCTGCGGGACCTGGCAAGACAGCTTGCTCAGCACATGTCATCCCGAGTTGATACTTACATGGCATCAATAATACAGGTATACATTTCTCTGTAATGAAGCCTGTCATGTAAGTATGTATAGAGTACTTGCCTTGCATTTTGGTGTTACGAAAACTGCCACATTTCGGATGTATGTCAGGAAAGCTGGATGGAATTGGTCATCTTTAACTGGACTAGAGCCTAAACAAGATTAAATAAATATTGGATTGCTGACAATTCATATAATTAAAGTTCTCATGTGTCTCGCAAATCAGTTAAAAAAGAAGTAAATATTTTTACATGTAAAACCATGCCTGACCATATTAATTTCTGATCTAACTAACGGAAGGCTGTACTCACTCTCAAGGTCCTTTGAAAGTCTAGGGAATTGAAATGGGAGTTGCAGTAAATTGGCATGTAGAACGTTCTTTATGGTCACGCCGTCTGTCTTTGGATGTCGCTATACCTCATTGGTTCTCACATACTCCTATCCACTAATTTGCAATGCTAACGAGTAAATGCGAATTAGCCTTCTCCACTCCACTTTAGGTTCTTTTCATTTAGCTACAGATACATAGCTTGACTATATAAATTGCTGCAGATACTATTATTAACTTAATTACCTTCATTAGAAAGGAGCAAACCCTGTATTTTCTAAGTACTCACCTGCTATGGGTGGGGTTACTGTATGCAGCTTGCCCTTCCAAATTTTTGCACCGGACTCGCACCAGTGACCAACAGGTCACCAAGGGAGCTACTTACCATTTTGCCATGCCATTTCAATTAAAATTGAATGAATGAACTTATAGCTGTTCTGGCCAAACACCTCCACGTCATTGTTTCATACTAACTTTTGATATAGCTGAAAAGACTTTTGTGCTTTCTATTTGTAAATGATTCTCAAATTACTTATATAACCTAGTCTATTGATAAAAAGCTAAAAGCATGTCACTCCATGTGCACGCTGAGCAATGATACACGTTTCAGTTAAATGTTGTGGTGGAGTCAATCTCTTACTTTGTCTGTTTTATTTGACATGCAGGCTTTTGAGGCTCCTTGGCCTGTAATTCAGGCCAATGCGGTATACTTGTGTAGCTGTATAATCACATTCTCAAATAACCAACATAATTCTACTCTCTACCACATCCAGGTTCTCTTTTAAGTGCATCAACCTAAGTAGTTACTTTCAACATGTAGCAAAATGTTGACATAAATCGCTCGTCCTGCTTTAGGTGTTTGTTATGCTGGTGGGTAAGATAAGTCGGTCAACAGATCCTGTTGTCAGAGCGACATGTTCCTTGGCCCTCGGTTTGCTACTAAAGTCGGCCAATTCAAGTTCGTGGACATTGGCACGTCTTGATCCGACGGACTCAGTCCAGATTGGACGAGAACCAGAATCTTCTAGGAGGTTCTGACGAAGAAAGACAGAAATTATGCATATCTGATATGTCTTAACAAAAAAGACAGCACAATGAGGTATTCAACGATTTTGTGTTGATTTTGGAGATGGTTCTTGAATATCAACGCCTCAAAGTTCACATCTGAGGATGTATAGATACCAGGTAATCTGTTGTAACTTTGTATGCTATGCGATTTTTGTATATTTATAGTGTCAAGCAGCTTGTGAGTCTATCTGCAACACGTAGAATGCAACGCTGCTCATGTGCAGTATGTTTTATAAGATACTATTGTGTGTGTGATTTGTACACTAGGTATTGTACATAAAGATGATATTATTATTTAGTTTAGATCTTTATCTGTATCATTTGGATTCCTCTTACCTTCTCCAAACAGTTTTATGGATATGTTACCAATTTTTCCATTTATTATTAGTTCCTAAAGGATCATATCTTTTGTTTTGTGCGAGAAAACTCCGTAGGACTTTGGTCTAACTATTGAATAAGTGACAGTGTTGCTTAACCAATTTACTCGCATACTCGTGTTCTCAACGGATGTTGGGTCGGGGCTCGTGCAGTTGAAGCCTAGTTAATCAAAACAGATAGTGTATGTGCCCTATGGCATTGATAATATGTTGGGAGTTGGGACGTATATCTCTAAACATTAAAACTGTCAAAAGAAACCTCGAAAAACATTTCATCCCAGAGAGACGGAATTCATCTTTTTGCTGCTGCTGTTGTTTTTCCTAAAGTTATACATCATCATTCATATTTACGTCCTAATCATTTAGGCGTTCCAGAATATTTCAAGGATTGTGGACACTTAATTTAGTTGAAGTTTAAGAGCGTATATGTAATTGTTATCTTCGTGTTGCAATCAATCCGTGTAATTTAATAAAAAAAATGTATAGATAATCTCTGTAGTGTAATGTGTGCTCCTCCTTTGTAATTGTATGCTTGCGATAATATCGCATTCCATACGTAACTGCGATGGATTTACAGCTTTGGAAGGTATTCTGCATTTGAAATGATCGTCTCAACAACCATAGCATTTTCTTTTTTCTGTATAAGTTAATAACAATCACCTGTCGAATCCATGCATTTTATATATAATTATCTCTATGAGATGTAGAATTACTAACAATCATTTCCATGGTTGATCGACTCAATACTCATATTTAATGAAGTTATTGTATTAAATTAAACTACAAAGATTAATGAGTTTATGCTTACGAATGATGTAGCCGAAGGGTCTTTTTTACCTTGCTTTTACCAAAAAAAAAAAAAAACTAAAAAGATTAAAGAGTCAAATAACAAGAGGAGGAAGTACATTGATTTTGATCACTCATCGACTTGTTTGGTATCTAAATAGGATTCATTTAAAAGTTGATAAGAATGGAAATTTATGAGTTAAAAAAATGTAGCGACCTTAGGGTCTCAACAAAGATTTATGATACATGTATCAGCGTATGTAAAGTGTTCAAACTTTGCGTTATTTTTTTTGTTCACGTAACATAGCCTATTAAATATAAATCAAAAACTAGAAAGGTAAATAAAATACTTCTTTAAAAGACCAATTGTGTTTCTAATTGCAAAGACGTTCACAACATACGTCGGATAATCAGAGAGTAAAACTTTTATTGATCATATTCAAGTTTTGGGTATGTTAGATTAAGTGGAAGTTTTAGATTTGTGGATAAAAAAAATATGGCTGTCCACTTCCTTGTCGCACGGTCGATTTCAAACAATTTTTCGTAGAATCATTCCTTTTGACAAGGTGTCAACTGCTTGCCTTTGCGACGGTTCCCCTTGTGAACCCCTTATTTTGACCATTTCCTTTTCTTTATTAATAAAAGTTTATTGCATCAAAAGAAAAGAAAAGGAAAAAAACAAAAAAAAAAACAAGAGAGGGCCGCCAAAATCCCCATAAAACAAAAACAATGTAGTAAATCAAATTGGTGTCAATAATATTTTTCTACTCCTATACAAATGAGTTGCACGAAAGTTCTAGCTTTCTTGCCTCATGTCAGAAAATATGGGTAGAACCTACGAGGGATAGTCAGATAACTAACTATGAGTGATTGATATCATCTTTTGTGACCTTTGGCCAGCCGCTAATAAAATGTCACTTGCATTTTCTTAAACCTTCGTCTAATCCTTTCGTATTACTATTATGTTTCTCCAAATTTTATAGTATCATCGAAAACACTGCCCGGAAATCGAAACCTCACTTTCATTTTTTTTTCATAACATGCGATATATCTTCGTAGTTCGTATGTAAGATTATTTTTGCTTTCTAAGCATTTATTATTAATTAAGTAAAATACTCCCTTATGTTTTAAATATACTTGTTAGAGCGTGTTTGGTTTCGGTACTGTTTTATTGCAGTTGTTATAAAAAGTGAAATAATTTCGCGAATTATTTAATTTTTAAGCTCTAATAACCGGTTTGCTTCTCAAGATGTTATCCGTCACTGAATTAAATGCACTATAGTATCTCGTTTGGTTCGTTTAAAATTTAAAATAACCGATTATAACCTGATGTTAAATTCCCAAAATATCCCCCTAACGTTTACTCCACATTAATACACCAGATTAGTCAATATGTCAATCGAATCGATTCATCTTCCCCCAAATCTCGAAACCCTAGCTATCGCTCTCAATCGCGCTCTCCATCGATCGATCCACCAGATTCTCAAATTCAACCCAACAACGTACTACAGTAATAATTTCCTTTCACTTGTACATTAGATTCATTTGATTTTGAATGTTGTTTGTTTACGATGAACTCGGGGCTTTGTTTTGTTCAACATCGTTAATTGATCCGACATAGTCATAGGAATACATGTAGACTTTATGTTGGATTGAACTTTCGTTATTGGAAATATGTCATAATGTTGTTCTTGTTAGATAATTGTGGCTTGTGGTTGTTAATTGTGTACTCACAACTTGTCACAACTTGTTAGAACTGTTGATTGGATATGATTGTGTCTGATTTCTGGGTTAATATTGTAAATTGAGCATGTGATTTGTTAAATGGGCCTGTAAATTTATATATATCAATCATCATGTTTGCTGTTTTTTTTGAACCGATATCAAGTGTTTTACTAATCAAATGGCATGTACAGAAAAATGCCTCTTACAAGGCTGCAATGCCTACGCAAGTTCTTCAATGAACCAGATTTTGGGCATGATGGAAGTTTCAAGGTGTTGTTGTTTTTGAAAGGGATATTGAAGAAGTCTGATTTGTCTGATCCTTTACAACTAGAGATGGCTGTTATGCACATGGCCTTAAAATGGACTAAGGGGACTCATGATCGTTACCGCATATGGGAAATAAGGGAGAAGGTTGTTGCTCTTAGACAAAGGTTGAGGGCGTATAAGAACTTCATCATGCTACTTGGTGTTAAACTCGACTATGATAACAGAACTGTCATCTCAATTGACCCAGAATATGCTCCTCATATTCAGAAGGTAGAAAATTCAACATTACATCTACTTGTTTTACCATAATTTAGCTTAACAAACGGGTGTTAAGTCTTGTTTCTTGTTGAGTTATAGGAAAATCTCTTAGTGCGCCATTTCCGTTTACTTGGATTCCCTCACATGGATCTGTACTACGAGGTATTTGAGGAGTTGGAGGTCGTTTTGCTGCCAGAGGAAGTTAAGGGGACAATTGAGAACCCTTTTGTTTTGGAAGAAATGTTTGTTCACGGTGAGGACGCTGCAAGCACTTACCTATCTGGAGCAAGCTACACCCATTCTAACGATGGTGGCACTAACAATGGGGATCTCACTAGCTGCTATCTCTCCTAAGTCTAAGCCCTCAATATGTTTTACTTTATCTGGATATTTTTAATATGGTGTTATTAAGTAGATCTGCTATTGATCGAATATGATTATTATCTTGTTGATTCGTGAACTAATGATTCAATGATGCGCTTATTAAGTCGTTTTGTAGTACACTATAATGTCGCAGTGTGCCTTGTAGGACTCCAAGTTGGGATTACCTTGATAAGTTACATTGCTTTGAGTATGTTTATGGGCAAGCACTTACCTATGTTTTTTGCTAAATTTGAATGACTCTACTTTTTAGAACATTGTACATACGCATGGTTTAGTTGTGTGTCTTTCTTGTGACATCATAGAGAATATATCATTGGGATTTAGTGTGTACTTCGATTACCACATCTCGTGAGTCGATTGGGAAAATAGGGAATCACTGAGCATGTTCTTTTGTCATGCAGCAAAAAGATATCATCTATTCTCTCGACTAACATCTTTTTTTGACACATATTTTGTTGTACTTGCATGTTGAGTAAATGGGAGTTCAATATATTTTTGTCGCAGAGAATATATTCGCCATGAACCCCGTGAAGTTTAGTTGATTTCTATTGGTTGCATGATAAGTCGTTTCCTCTATAAATATTCTTGGTGTTGTTCCATATTTCCTCAACAAACTCTCTACGCAATAATATGGAAGCTCTTCGACATCCTATTTAGTATCAGGTGAAACATTTCTATGGTGATAATTGGAATGAAGAGCTTGACTTCTTGCTAATTGATATTCTTAAGAACGAGGTCAAATATGAGAAGGGTTGTGTTCCATTAAGCAACTCGAAATGGCTTGATCAATCTCTGGATAACGCAATGGATCAAATTAACTATACGAAGAATACTTCGTACAATCAAGAAGACATCAAAGCTAGGTTTGATGTTCTGCATGACCGACACTTTTGTTTTAAGCATATCTTAGCTCTAAAGGGAGTAACATGGGACTTGAACACAAATACCGTATCCATGAGCGACGAAATATGGTTCGACGTTTGCGAGGTAATAACTATATTTTGTAGCATATTACTATATCTCACGTTACATGTTCTAATATTGTGGTGATACCTATTGATCGTATTGAAAGGAGCACCCACTGGGGCATTGCTACAAGGAAAAATGAGAGTTTGCATGGTGGGATCTACAGGCTCTGTTTGGAAAACCAAAGCTTCGTGCAAATGTGATTCGAGTTAGACAGCCAATAATAAGACTGGTTCGCACAACTGAGGAAATCATCGCATTAACATTTAATGTTTTTAAATTGATATTCATTGTACGTACGTGTATCTACCCAGATCTAACTCGTTAAACTATTATAAAATCAAGGGCATCTGCCCCGCGTTTCTCTAAAGAACCTCATCCGGGAACTGCATCCGACCATTTCTCGGATACAAATGGTGTAAACAAGAAGATGCCAAAACCTGGTATGAGAGAAAGAATGGTCACTGGTTACTATGGTGAAGATACTAGTTTGGTGGCGTCATGTTCAACGTTATCATATGATTTTTGAGTATTGGTTTGTGGGTTTGTCTCCAGGGTTACCTGTCTTATCTTTCAATTTCTAAGCAATCACTTGTTTCTGGAATTTTGTTTTAGTTCTAATTGTTTCCCATATAAATAAACTGTATTTGAATTCAACATGTGGTTTATGGTTATGCATGTCACAATAAAATGAAATGGACTTGGCATGAACGATAATAGTTAACACATGCACCAGTAACTCCAGATAGCATTTACACAATTTAACATAAATAGTTGCACCAGTAATTCTAGATAGAAATGTATATAGTATATCCTAATTGCAGTACTGCTAACAACCACAAGCTTAGGCAAAAGCCTCAAAATGTACCACCACTAAGTAGTACGTAACGCCAACACATTGACATAAAAACTGCGGCTGCAAAAAAAAAAAACTACAAACCATTGTTTTAAACATCACCCAAAAAAAAGTTTCATTAAATATTCGACAAGTTAAATCCTTTCTCCAAACTTCCCCTTGTTCCTCTTCAACAGAACCTTCAAATACATGGCCCTTGAATATTCAGGAAGATCCACCAGCACACCAGCATCCTCCTTGGAATGTGCAAGTTTGTGAAGTACCTCAATTCTCTCTTCCTCAGTGATGTCGGTCACTTCCTTCAGGATGTTATACATGCCCTTGCGCTGTTGGGATGTCGGATCAACAGGAATCTCAGCAGGCGCCATAGCCTTGGATGCAATTTTGTCCATTGTTTCGTCCATCCATGATATCAAAGCATCGACATATGGAGGTATCACAGGAGCAGAAGAACTCACAGCGTTCTAATTCTTTGTCCTCTGTAAACCGGGCTCCTTTTTTATTCTTTTGCGAAGATGCTCAGGACTAGACATATATGGAGCAGGTGCAGATATCTGTGGAGCACCTTTTTCATCCCCACTTTCATCTATGTCGTGGAACGAGAACTCTGGAGAATTGTTGGTGCTACCAGCATTTCCACTTCTTCTGCGATTGGAGGGTGGTGTGACATCTGCATCATCAGGATTATTGATGACATCCGCAACAGCTGCACTTATATTCTCAACAGCATTTCCTGTCGCCCTGTCCTTACCGAATATCTCAATCCAGTCATCATAAAACCTAAATTTCTTTGCTGCGTATGGACCATAGTATGGATCTATCTGGAGGACATGTAGTTTGATAACAGTGAGGTGAAGTCTATCAATCCTTGTTTTTACTTTAGATTAGCCAAAATGGATTAAGGTGTGGTGAATGTGCCATACCTTGATGTAGTCTTTCCACCAATCCTCAGACTCATATGAAATTTCATTAGTTTCAGGGTTCAACCAAGCACCTCCCCCACTTCCATGGAACATTTGGTACAGGTGATGAAATGTTTTCTTCCACATAGTCATCTTGGACTTGATCTGTGGCCTGACCTTCAATGTGAGAGAAGGTATGATCAGGCGCATCCCCTTCTCCAACTTCTCCAGATATCCTTCCCTGAAGAAGTTGTCCACCTTGTACCCCTGTCCTTTATGCTCCTTTAATACAGCAATCAAAGCATCTTCTTCTTCTCTGTCCATGCACGCCTACTTCCCTTTGGTTTTTCTCCTCCTTAACTTGCTTCTCAGCAGCAGAGTTGCATGTGGGAGCTGCCATTGATCCTGGTCACATAATTATAAGTCCATAGAACATGAAACTGGAAATACTGTACATAATCTAGAACGTTTGCAAACAGACAAGTGACCATCAACTCAATTTACATAACACATAAGTGCACCAAAAAGCAATCAATAATCAACAACACAAACAGACATAACCAAACAAAACGAGTACATATGAAATATATATAGCACGATGTTCTGAAATGTTAGAAATCAACCGACTAACAGCACACATAAGTTCCTTCATAATAGATCCATATAACAGACAAGTATTTAGACAGCGTGCCATTTTTCAATGCATCCTGCGTCTAGCACGAAATTCATTCCACATCCGCAAAGCTATCTCATCCTGGAAATTGGTACACTCATCCGTATTTTGCGTCTGCTCAACAAAGTTTGTGGGAGGCTCAGCATGATGATTGTCTTCTGCTTCGTCATCAGAATCTGGCTCATCGGCCTATGGAGAGTACACATGCATTTGTGCTTTGATGAAGTTATTCAAGAGAGCGGCAGCCATGATACACCGATTTTGTATCTTCAAAGGATATTGAGATTGTCTTTTTAGGATCTTCCATCGATTCTTTAGTTTTGCAAAGGCCCTCTCATTTATATTCCTTGCTCTTGCATGTCTTATGTTGAATAATTCCTCTTGATCTTGAGGGACCACACAACCCTCACTTCACTCTTTCAAATGGTATCTCCTCCCATGATAGGGTGCTAAGAAGCCCTCACAGTTTGCATAACCAACATCCACAAGATAATAGTTACCTTCATAAAAGGGTAAACAAGAACATTATTTTAATTCATAATATAACTACTCATTGCACATTGAACTAATTGAATGCATTTGTACCTATAGGAACTTTTAAACCATTTGGTGTTGGCCTATGAATTGCATCACGTAACACCCTACCATCAGCTGTAGATCCTTCCCAACCACATAACAAGTAGACAAACTGCATCTCCATGTCGCAAACACCCAAAACATTCACTTGAATTCTGCCCTTACGCGACATATACTTGATCTGCATTCCAGTAGGGACAATAACGTCGACCATAGTTCCGTCCAATGCCCCCAAGCATCCCTGTGATTCGCCATGAACATAAAAATGTAAGTATTGCATATCATTAATATACTCACCATAAGACTACATTTATATCAACATAATATCATATAAAGATCGATGTGGATACCTTGAAGTGCGACCAAGGCTCGTGAATGTTGTCGTTTTCATCGATGATCGCCTTGGGTGTTACCAGCAACAAAAAACTACATCTCAGCAATGCATCTAGTGTTTTACGAAAGTATTTGCTCACTGTTTTGACCTGAACGCCTCCAATTAATACCCATATCTCTGTTTGTATCATGATGTACCAAAATCTTCAAGAATATTGTCACTTGTTCACGGACAGTAACAAATTTCTCGTCGCGGAGCCCTCCTACCTCTCTCAACATCCAACAGAGTCTTAAAAATCAATTGCAATCCATTCGAATTTCAGCAATACAGTTTTCATCATTATCACTAGTAAGCAGATCCATATAGCCATGTATATTTGATCAAAAAAAATATAGCCATGTATATATTCAATTTTTTCCAGCAAACTATATGTGATGCCTGTTCGGTGTCGCTTTCGGGTGGTTCTTTTATGATGTGCCAAAACGACCAGCAACAAAATCACATATATACGCAAAACAAATAGTTGACACTAAACTAAAATCAAGTTTCGCCTCCAAGGCTCCATCTGACATGTACGAATCATAGAAATCAATAAAGAACTTCAGTGTGCATTTCAGTCAGGTCACATGTCAATCCAACAAAGACAAATCTACAATCCAATCATGCAATTTAAATCATACATTGATATTCAATCATCAATATCCTCATACAAGCCTTACAGTGAGCATCAAAACAGGTACATTGATAAAAAAAGCAACTAAAACAGCAAATCTCGCAACCAGCAATATACAGATCAACTAACCAGTAATTGATATAAACAACTAAACACAAAAGCCCAGAATCCTGTAAACCCTAACCCTTAAACCAAACAAGCTAAGCCAGCTTCAAGCAGAATGAGTAAGGAGAGAGCAAGACCAGTTATTTTCTAAGAATTTACCATAAATCAAGCACCAATTCGGAACCAATTTATCAGCGTAGACCGAAAAACCCCAATTTTGTAAACCCTAACTTTTAAAACCAACGATTTTAGCATAATTTTATTAAGCCGAAGGTTAAAAAGCTGAATTAACAATGCAGATTACAACAAGACGATGTTTTTTTTATATGAATTGACTTCAAAATCGAGTCCAAATTCAAAACTCTAAATCATTTAAAAACCCTTTTCGAAAAACCCCCAATTTTGTAAAACCTAACCCTAGATTTCAATTTCTAGTACGTAAAATTGAATTCATCAAAATTTTGCCCGCGCAACTGCTCACCTCGTTGTTCAGTGATAATAGATACGGACGCAAGTTCTTCCAGATGCCGCCGCCTTAACAACCAAAACCAAAAAAAATAACCAAAATGAGAAACGTAATACTTGAAGAACACGTTACGCACGTTAAAAGATTTGTTTTAGCAGAAAAATCAACAACATATTTCAACAAGAGAAGAAAAAAATGGTGAAAAAAATTAGGGTTTCGCCTTAAAGTCGCCTACCTCTTTTCCCGCTACTGATGTTCTGTGAAATAATCTGTGAAATGTTATTGGAGGGGTATACTTAAGTGGGGTATAACTGTCTTTTTAAGTGGGCATATTTTGTTCCAAAAACGAAGATAAAATAATCGTTGGGGGTGCGATTATAATATGCACTATTAAGTGGAATAAGGCCGGAAACCCGCGAAATTATAACTCGACCCGAAAGTGTACTCATCCAAACCAAACGCGGCACTAACTCGAATTAGCCGCGTTATTTCAGTTAATCAACGGAACCAAACACTCTCTTAGCATTTTTTATTTATTGTTTTGACCTTAATTCTTATAGCTGATATATTCGTCTAGTGCTTTATGTGCTTTATTTCCACATTTTTTAAAATCTTAAATCTGACCAACCACAAAGCATATTATAAAATTGCATTAGAGTAAATGCAGCGACAAAGAGAAAACAAACATTTTTGTACTTCCATTTGACAATTAAGGCAAAAACACCAATATAAAGCCGTATTTTACAGAACAATATTTTAGCGGTATTTTACGTGGTGATCAAGTCTGAGGCTTCACTAAAGATAATTCTTTAGGAGAATTAAACTTCAGCACGCAGCTGTTTTCGTATTGAACCTACGTAGCCATTTCCTTTTCCGCATGTCACAAAGTCACAAACTAAAGATAAATACCGAAAAATATTTTTTTTTCTTGTGGAAAATTGAAAACCTATGTGGCCTCTCAATTTAAACGTCACATTGTCAAACAGAAACTCGCAGCTAGCTTTTATCATGTCTCAGAAAATAGAATGTTCTCATTTGTTTCATATGCACATTGAAGGACCAATACAGATCATTCACCCATCCCTTTTTTGTTGTGCAATTTTCCATCCACATAAAATTATCAATGCATGATAATAATGTCTCATTTTGATAACGTAGGCACTTGCATCATCAGTAAACAACTAGAACCATCATAGGAAGAACAATTTAAATAGCAGTCATCTGTCTTAAAACCAAGCAGAACTGAACACCACTTTTTCCTTCTCCCTAAAAGAAAAAATGGTTATACATGATGAACAAAAATCACCACACTTTGTCCTGTTTCCTTTCATGGCACAAGGCCATATGATTCCCATGGTAGATATAGCCCGATTACTCGCAAAGCGCGGTGTTGTTATCACAATTCTTCTCACACCCCACAATGCCAATAGGGTCAAATCAGTCCTTGCTCGTGCAATCGATTCTGGATTGAGTATTAACGTTATCCACCTGAAATTCCCATGTGTTGAAGTCGGATTGCCCGAGGGTTGTGAGAATTTCGACATGCTCCCCGACTTGAATGGTGCATTGCAGTTCTTCAAAGCCACTGCAATGTTACAAGAACAGGTTGAAGAGTTGCTACCAAAACTCGAACCTTTTCCAAACTGCCTGATTGCGGATATGTGTTTCCCATGGACAACCAATGTTGCCTTAAAGTTAAATATTCCTCGAATTGTGTTTCATGGGACCAGTTGTTTTTCTCTCCTATGTATGCACCTTTTAGGAACGTCTAAGGAGTTAGAAGCTATCGCTTCTGATACAGAGTACTTTGTGGTGCCTGGCTTACCGGATAAAATTGAAATCACCAAAATTCAGCTTAGGGGCACCGTGGTTCAAATGAGTTCAGACTGGACGAACTTTCGTGATGAGGTGCGAGAGGCTGAGGTAAACGCATTTGGAACGGTGGCTAATACTTTTCATGAGCTGGAACCCGAATATGTCAAAGAATACAGCAAAGTTAAAGGCAAAAAGGTCTGGTGCGTAGGTCCTGTTTCATTATGCAACAAAGATGAAAAAGATAAGGCTGAAAGAGGTAACAAGGCTTCCATCGACGAACATCATTGCTTGAAATGGCTAGATTCACGCGAACAAAGCTCTGTTATTTACATTTGCCTTGGAAGCTTATCGAGCCTCGCTACTTCACAACTGATAGAGCTTGGCTTGGCTTTAGAAGCATCGAACCGACCCTTTATTTGGGTACTTAGAAATGCATCCAAAGAATTTCAAAAATGGCTTTTGGATGAGAACTTTGAAGACATAATTAAGGATAGAGGCCTTTTGATCAACGGATGGGCGCCTCAAGTGCTAATACTTTCTCATCCATCCGTTGGAGGGTTTTTGACGCACTGTGGGTGGAATTCGACACTTGAAGGGATAACTGCGGGCCTACCAATGATAACATGGCCTGTATTTGCAGAACAGTTTTGCAATGAAAAGTTCATTGTAAATGTGATTAAGACAGGGATTAAAGTTGGTGTTGAAGTGCCTATCCTTTATGGCGACGAAGAAAAGGTTGGAGTTTTGGTGAAGAACGACGAGATAAAGATAGTTATCGACAAGTTAATGGATGGAGGAGAAGAGGGAGAAGAGAGGAGGGAGAGAGCTCGAAAGCTTGGAGAAACTGCGAAGAAGGCCGTGGAGGAAGATGGTTCTTCATACCAAAATATGACATGCCTCATACAAGATATAATTAATAATCATGCAGCATAGTATGCAATAAAATCAGACAAGCTTATGCTTTGATACTACTTGATTTGTTGGGATGGTTCTATGAAGGGAAAAAATCGAAATTGGTCCTTTATTGTGTCCTAGTTACAGTTTTCGTCCTTTATTGTGTCCTTGTTTTATTTTGGTCCTTTATTGTATGTTTTACTACGATTTTGGTCCTTCAGATGAAATCTCAGCCGAAAATGTCGTGTAAGAGCACGCGCCGCTAGGGGTGTTTGGGCAGGGTCGGGACTTTGGAGTCCGACCCGACCCGCCGGGTTTTTCCCGAGCCGGGAAAAACCCGGCTCGTTCCCGTCCCGGCCAGACCGGGAAATTGGTCCCGGTCTGGTTCCCGCCGGGAGGGAACGGGATCCAAACTGGATCCTGTTCCCTCCCGCAGGATCTCGGCCCCCAGATTCTATTTTTTTTTTCAATTTCTGCTCCTTATCTTAGGTTGTATTGTAACACAAACACACATACAAACTCACAAACACACACTGACACACACACACACAGCCCTTCGCCTCCGCCTACCCACGGCCGCCGCGTCGCGCCTCCGCCTACCCACGGCCACGAGCCACGACACCTCCACCGTCCCACGCGCCACCGCGCCTCCTCACCTATAACAAAATTAGAGGTATTTTTTTAAAACTCTTTTTTTGTAAGCCTTTAAATTATTGTTTGATTACATGACTTCTTTGAATTATAGTTTGCTTAGGTTGCTTATTGTTGATTTACATATGAAAAATTAGGGTTTATGTAATTGCAATTAGAGTTTATTAATTGGGGGTTTTGTGCAATTAGGGATTGATTTCGAAAATTGATATTGATTTTGCAATTAGGGATATTGATATTGGATATTGGATTGATATTGATATTGCAATTAGGGATTGTTATTGGATATTGTCGTTTGGTGTTGAATTGATTTCGAAAATTGATATTGATATTGATATTGTTATTGGATATTGTCGTTTGGTGTTGAATTGATTTCGAAAATTGATATTGATATTGATATTGTTATTGGATATTGTCGTTTGGTGTTGAATTGATTTCGAAAATTGATATTGATATTGATATTGTTATTGGATATTGTCGTTTGGTGTTGAATTGATTTCGAAAATTGATATTGATATTGATATTGTTATTGGATATTGTCGTTCGGTGTTGAATTGATCGTTGAGACTTTCGTATTGATATTGATATCCAATTCCTTGGTATTGAATATTTTTATTTTGGTTGTTTAGATGGTAGCAACTAACAAGAAAAATAAGCCTTCCGCCGGAGATCCAGCAAGTACAGCAATTAGAGTTTCTCCTCGTAAATGGGCCTCTACTTCCACGGCGGCACCGACTATTTCTAAGGCGGTCAAAGGTTCCAATAAATCCACGGCACCATCTACTTCCCGTGGTGCCCTAAGAAAGTCTTCTCGTCCTCCCAAAGGCCAAACTCGAGAACTCTCGATAGAAGAGGCTACGGAAGCAATGAGAGATGATGCGCCGTATAATAGTGCAGAATCGGATGAAGATGATGTGGCACTAGAGACTGCACAATCGCCTCATGAAGATGTTATCGAAGAGGAGACGGAAAAACATGAAGATGTCGTTGAAGAAGAATGGGGAGGTGCTGGGGGAAAATTTAACATGGCAAAGGTACACAAGACTTGCATTACCTACGGGGAAAGACCTAACGAACATGGAAAGATGGTATGGGGAAAAATAAAACATACACTAACGTTACCATGGTGGAGGGAATTTCAACCGTACGAGGATATACATTCACACATTGTTATGGGTCGATGCCTTCATTGCAGAAAATGCATAAAAGCCGATGGTAATGCACATGGCACTAAAGGATTGAGAAGTCACACCGAGAGGTGTAAAGTGTTAAAGCAAATTATGGCGAAGGAGGGAAGACAACAAAAACTTAAAGTGGAGCCTAATGGTGCAATTAGTAATTGGGAGTTTAATCAGGAGTGGGTGCTCGAGGGGGTGGTTTTGTACTTGATTAAGAATGAGATGCCGTTCATAATGGTGGAGAAGGAATCATTTGTTGAAATGATGTATCGAGCTCAACCGAATTTGAAACTACCTTGCCGGCAATCCATACGGCAAGCTTGTTATGAGTTGTACCTAAAGGAGAGGGAGACGTTGATTCGGTTTATAAAGGATAATGCACAAAGGGTTTGTCTGACCACCGACACTTGGACATCCATCACGAGAGACAACTACATGTGTGTTACAGTCCACTTCATTGATAATATGTGGAATTTAAAGAAGAAAATCATAAGCTTTAGCTTGACATCCGGTCATACGGGAGCGGCAATAGCAAATGATATCAATGCGGTGTTGGGTGATTACGAGATTGACCGTGTTTTCACGATCATGGTTGATAATGCTTCGTCCAATGACACGGCTATTAATGATTTGGTGAAATGGTGGGTGGAGAAAGGCGACATATCGGCAACAAATGGGGCTCTTGTGCAAATTAGGTGCATTGCTCACATTCTTAACCTCGTGGTTCAAGATGGCTTGAAATGCAATGGCGGTGACAACTCGGTAGACGGTATTAGAGATTGCATCAGGTACATTAAGGCTTCTCCGAGTCGTTATACATTGTTCAAAAAGTGTGTGACGGCCGCAAAAATAGAATGTGGCAAAATGCTATGCTTAGACGTCTCAACACGTTGGAACTCCACTTACACAATGCTTAGTGCCGCTTATGATTTGAGGATGGCTTTCGTTGTATACAAGCAAAAAGATGCTACCTATGCCACTGAGTTACGGGATCGTATACCAACCGATGATGATTGGGATAGAGCAAAGATGTTTATCGACTTTTTGGAGCCTTTCAAGAAGTTAACAGAGGTTGTTTCGGGCACAACTTATGTGACATCGCATATGGTACTTACCCAACTTTGCATTATCGACGATCGATTGACTGTGTGGATGAGACGACCGACCATAGATCCTAGGACGGGGAAAAAGGATGGTTTGAAAGCAATGGCTATGGTTATGAAAGAAAAATACGACAAGTATTGGGGTGTTAATGGGAAGATGAATCACTTGTTGTATTATGCCGTCATGGTAGATCCCCGCCTAAAGCTTAGCTATGTTGAGAAAATGTTTGAAAAAGAACCTACCTTGGTTGCGTCAGTTAAACACGGGTTCCGTCGATTATTTGAAGAGTATAAGGCCATGCTCGAAGCAAATGCACCAACAATTCCCACTCCTCCAACTTCATCTTCTACTTTTGCGAGTACGGCTCCTTAGATCGAAGAGGACCTATTGCTTACGAGGCACGAACAATTGGCAAGGTACACTCTAGAAGTCTTTTAAGTTTTCTATGTATAATGAAAAATTCTCTATTTGTGTTAGTAACAATCATTTATCCATTTCGTAGGGAAGATAATAACGAGGAGGAAGCAACACAATGCGAGATGGATTTATACTTTGGGGATAGGCGTGAAAAGGGTCAAATAGATTTCAATATCCTCGATTGGTGGAAGGTCAATGGCTATTGTTAACCCTAAAAAATAAATAAGGGATTATATAAATTAAACCAAAGATTAACCCTTAAACTAGGCATTAAATCCCAAAGGCGATAATATCGTCACAAACACTCTCGTATGTCACATACCTTACTATGGTATGACGTGGCACCTGAAGAGGTAATAGAATCCCTCGGAATTCACATATCCTACCAGGATACGACGTGACACCCGAATGGACATCTAAGCGTCCCTTGGAAAGTCAAGATGAATAAAAATAAGATATCAACGTGGCATCGGAAAAAGAGTAAACCCCGATGGATCCACGCGACTCGGATATCCATCACTGCGCCAAGAGGGACCACTATACGAAAATACTTCCTTGCTGATCACTCCCAAAGCCCTCGGAATCACTGTCCCGAAGGCCAAAATTCACAAAACAACGTCCTACTCAAAGCACCAACCACTAAACTCCCTTACTCCGAAGGCACCGACCAAGGAGGTCATTCAACAAAGACCAGAAAGCCCTCGGAGAATGATTCCCGAAGGAGCCACTACTCTCACGATAGCAGGAAACGCTCGGAATCCCTACTACGGGGATCCATACGCAAGAATACCGCCTTACATGCACATTGATGCCCTCGGAGCCCACCTTACAAGCCTGGCGAGACAAATCTGCCCCTCGGAAAATCTTACTAAAGAAGTCAATGAAGAAATAGCTGTCCCCGGAACAGAAAACTCCTCGGACACCCACTTCACTTCAACTAGTGAACCTCCTCGTGAAATTCAGCCCCTCGGAGAAAAGAAAACAGAAGATTCTGCCTATCAAAGGGAAGAAAACAGAAGAAGTAACCCCTCGGAACTCCCCGTAGCCCTCGGACAAGATAATGATCAGCCTAGTCAGCACCCTGTCAACAAGATATACCTTATCTTATAGAAGGACACTTGTAATACATGCAACATTACACTTGTACCACATGCATGGTGACACATACTCCTCCCATACCTATATAAGGGAAAAGGAGAAAAAAGGAGGGGATATACAAAAAACTCACCCAAAAAAGCAGAAAATCATATTTGTGCTCCTCGGAATAAGGAATTCAGTGAATAAAGGAAGGATATTTTCGTAATTTTCCTCAAATAGTCATTTACTTTCTTTAAACCACGGATAACGGCGTTCCGAACTTCTAAATAAATCAGTTAATCGGGTATTATTCCAAACCTGTTAACAAAATGGCGCCGTCTGTGGGAACGCCATAGAAGTTGTCCTCGAGCGTGTTCAAGAAAGCAAGTCCACTATAGAAAATTTGTTTTACAGCGAAAATTACTTGCCCCATTCGGACAATTCGGAGGAAACTGTAACGAATCGCCGTTCCGACGAAAGGGACTTCATCAATGTCCCCCGATCTGTTTATGAAAGATTAGTGGAAGTTACCACTCGAGTTAACCACCGAGAACTCGAATCTCCCCTGGAGACCGCCCCAGGATCTCCGAACCAAGGAAATCATCCCTCGGAACAAGGCGAGGTTTATGCAAGAAAGGCACAATGCCCTACGCCAATCTCGTGGTACCAGGAAACTCCTCGGAGGACGCCAAGGCGTTATGATCATCTGGAAACTCCGAGGATAATCCAGAGGGAAGAGAGGTCTCTCCCCGTATATCGTCCCCCCCTATTATCACTCCCAACGGAGAACCAACCTTATGGGGAATCCTTGAAGATCTACGAAAGGAAGTAGGAGATCTCAAGAGGACTGTAGGACCCAAGGAAGATCCGACGTTTAAGATATCTCCCTTCATTCCTGAAACAGCATCTGCTCCGATTCCTTCGGGAATGCGGCCTATTAACGTACCATTATATACAGGAGAAGCTGATGGGAGAGACCCGCAAGATCACATACATCAATATTTGGCAGGAATGGACCTATCGTCCGCCCCGGACTATGTCCTATGCCGAGTGTTCCCTGTTACCCTCGGAGGACGAGCCCAATCTTGGTTTACCCATCTCCCTCCTAATTCAGTGGCCAGCTTTGACCGGTTGGCTCACCTGTTTGTACGCCATTTCGCCTGTAATCGGAGATATCCCAAATCGGCCACTCATCTTTTTACTATTAAGCAACGCAAGGATGAATCTCTTCGGGAATATATAAAACGCTTCACGGATGAAGCACTGGATGTTCCGAATGTCAGCCCGACCATTATGGTCGATATTCTGACACAAGGGCTTCGAGCGGGAGAATTCTTCCGATATCTAATGGGGAATCATGTCACGGACATGAATGAACTTATGCAACAAGCTGAAACTCATATTCTTATGGAAGAAGCCGACCATACAAAGAGAGGGCTAGAGAAGGATGACAATGAACGTCACGAGCAGACAGAAAAGGAAACTAAAACCAAAGAGAAGGGCAAAGACGGAAAAGCGCCCCCTCGGAAGAATGATGGGGAGATGGTCAAGAAATTCCTTAAACCCGTGCCCCTTCCTCCGATGACCCTGGCTCCCGTGGAAGTACTCAACGTGATGCGGGGCAACGAAGAAGTGCGCTGGCCCCGACCCACCAAATTTCCCAACAAAGATAAAGATACGGATAAAGATACCACCGAGGAATGTACTACCCTGCGAAGAGAAATACTTCGCCTTCTGGAGGCAGGATATCTGCATAATTACCTAAAAAGAAACAATCCCGAAGAGCCCAAAGCACATGTATGGAAAAGGCCCCGAGGAGGACCTGATGAGGAAAAGGATACTCTCCACCAGCAGTCACGGGAACAAACCGCGGAACATCGGAGGAGGTCCCAAGAAGAGACCAGGAAGCGTCAAAGATCCCCCCGGGAGAGAACCGTTGCGTCTCCGTGGCGGTCACGGGAAAGGACCGCAGGGTATCGGAACCTACCTCCCCCTCCCGACACGTATGAGGTCAACCCCTCCTCGGGACGGACGATCAACATGATAGAGGGAGGAGACATTTCCAGAATACCCCAGGGTAAGAAGACAAAATATCTCAAAGAAGCCAGACGAGTGGGACAAGGGCTCCCAGTATGCTCCGCTCAAGGGGCTAGGTTACCAAATATCACTTTCGGACCCGAAGACCTGAAAGGTGTAGTCTACCCCCACGAAGACCCTTTGGTAATTGAAGCTACCATCTATGGATTTGAGATCCAGCGTATCCTCATAGATACGGGCAGCTCCGTGGATGTCTTGTTTTTTCCCACCTATCTAGCCACGGGATTGAAGAAGGAGCAACTGGAAGTGGCTGAAGTCCCTCTAGTAGGCTTCTCTGGCGAAGCCTGTAACACCCTCGGAACTGTGACCCTGCCAATGTCGTGGGGAGAGGGAGCCCTACGAAGAACGGAACACACCAAATTTTGGGTGGTGGAGGCTTCGTCAAGGACATACAACGCTATATGCGGCAGACCCTCCATTCGGTCATTCGAAGCGATCCCCTCTACCCTCCACCTTAAGGTAAAATTTCCTACCTTGGCAGGCATCGGAGAAGTCCGGGGCAATCAAGCTAGAGCCAGAGAATGCCGAATGAATGCCCTACTCCCCGAAGAAGACGAAAACCCCTCGGATAGTGGCAAAAAACGGAAAGTAGAAGAAACCCGAGTCCAACCCATTGAAGAGCTTAAAATGATAGAACTCGTGGAAGGAAATCCCGCTAGAGCAATCAAGATGGGCACTAGTATGGAACCTGAATTGGAGACCCAATTGATATATGTTCTAAAAGAATTTTGTCATCTTTTCGCATGGGAAGGAGGCCCCCCCGGACGAATCAGTAATAAGGTATGTCAACATTTCCTTAATGTAAAGCCGGGGGCAAAACCCATTCAACAAAAGAAGAGAAGAATGGGACCCGAACGCAACAAGATTATCCGGTCAGAAATTCAGCGGCTTCTCAGCCTACGGCAAATCCGAGAAGTCGTGTATCCTGAGTGGCTGGCCAACGTGGTCCTGGTCCCTAAGTCAGGAGGAAGATGGAGGATGTGCGTTGACTTTACCAATCTCAATGATGCTTGCCCAAAGGACTGCTATCCCTTGCCAAGCATAGACCAATTGGTCGACTCTACCGCTGGTTGTGCACTCCTGTCGACTCTAGATGGGGACCAAGGATACAACCAGATCCCGATGGCATTCCCGGACCAGGACAAAACCAGCTTCATTACGGACGCAGGTACTTTTTGCTATCTAGTTATGCCCTTCGGACTTAAGAACGCAGGAGCTACATACCAACGACTGGTGAATCTCATGTTTGCGAGACTCATCGGAAAAACTGTGGAAGTATATGTAGACGACACAGTCGTCAAAAGTCGTGTCGCGAAAGATCATCCCGAAGATTTGCGGAAAGCGTTGGTTATCATGGATCGCTTTGGGATGAAGGTAAACCCTCGAAAATGCTCCTTCGGTATCCGAGGAGGCAAATTTTTGGGATTCATGGTCACCGAGAAGGGAATAGAAGTTAACCCCGAGAAAGCTGAAGCAATTATTGGGCTACCAACCCCGAAATCCATAAAGGACGTGCAGAAACTGACTGGGCGAATGGCCTCCCTCAGCCGATTTGTCTCCAAATCAGCAGAGAAAGGACTTCCGTTTTTTAAAATCCTTCGGAATATCAAAGAATTCCAGTGGACCCCACGATGTGAAGAAGCTCTCCAGGAATTGAAAAATTATATGGTAAGACCACCCTTGCTGGTCAAACCGTCACCCCAGGAAGAACTCTTCGTGTACCTATCCGTAGGAGAGGAGGCTATCGGAGCGGTATTGGTCAAAGAGCACGATGGGGAACATCATCCGGTCTACTACGTCAGTAAAACTCTCCTCGGAGCGGAAACCAGGTACACTCTGATAGAAAAACTTGTACTCACTTTGGTTACCACGGCGCGTAAATTGCGCCCATATTTTCTCTCCCACCCGATCACTGTCCTGACTAAGCACCCTCTACGAGCAATTCTCAACAAACCTGAGACCTCGGGGAGGCTGATAAAATGGGCCGTCGAACTAACGGAGTATGATATATGTGGTACGTCTACGTGGACGGGTCCTCCGTAAATACGCATGGTGGAGCCGGGGTAATCCTGATCAACACGGAAGCCGAAGAGGAGGCGCTACATTTCGCGGTTAGAATTGACTACCCCGTATCCAACAATGACGCTGAATATGAAGCCCTCCTTATCGGAATGAGGCTTGCTCGGGAAGGCGGAATACGAAGAGTCCGCCTGCATAGCGACTCTCAGTTAGTTGTGCAGCAAGTTCAGGGCACATATGAAGCCAAAGAGGAAAGGATGCAGAGTTATCTCCGAGTAGTCCATCGGGCCAAAGCATGGTTCGAGGAGTATCAGTTAGTGCAGATTCCTCGAGGGAATAACCAGGAAGCCGATGCCTTGTCCAAAATGGCTGCACAATTGACCACCATTCGTACCCGGAAAATCACTCTGTTACACATGAGCGAATCAGAGAGGACTGAACCTGAAGAGGTAAGTGTCACCAGGACAAATCCTCCGATAAGCTGGACAACACCCATTAAAGCATACCTACAAGATCCTGAAGGATATTCCGAGGACAAATCCGTCCAACGAATGATGTCTAAAAAGACCATCCGATATTTCCTCAAAGACGGAATACTATTCCAAAGGACGTACTCCTACCCTCATGCCCGATGTTTAAATGAAGAGGAGGCTCAACTTGTTTTGGCAGAAACTCACGAAGGGGTGTGCGGCAGTCATACCAGTGGCGGAAGCATGGTCGGACGGATAATCCGACAAGGTTATTATTGGCCCACGATGGTCAAAGATTGCAAAAACCACGCGGAAAAGTGTAAGTCGTGCCAAGCTTATGCCCCTCGGATTTATCAACCAGCGGCTCCGTGGGAACCCCATCTGACCGCCTGTCCTTTCGCTAAATGGGGAATAGACATAGTCGGTCCACTTATTCCCGATGCTGGTCAAAAGAAGTTCTTACTCGTAGCAGTAGACTATTTTACCAAATGGGTAGAGGCGGAGCCCTTAGCGCGAATAACTGCAGGGGCGGTCATTAACTTCTTGTGGAGAAATATTATGTGCCGTTTTGGAGTCCCTCGGAGCCTAGTAAGTGACAACGGTCTGCAGTTCACGGACCAAGGGTTAGAAAAGTGGTGTGATCATTGGGAAATTAAACATCGTTTTGCTTCGGTGGGATACCCTCAAGCCAACGGACAAGTTGAGAGAACTAATCGCACTCTCCTGAAAAATATGAAGGCCCGACTCGATTGGCACAAAGCCAAATGGGTTGAAGAAATACCCGGCATATTATGGGCCTATCGGACCACACGAAATACCGCCACGGGCGAAACCCCTTTCAGCCTATCCTATGGTTGTGAAGCAGTCGTACCCTCCGAAGTTTCAATTGAGAGTTGGCGAGTCAAAGAATATGAAGAAGTGGCCAATAGTGCTAACTTAGCTCTGGCCCTTGACCTCTTAGAAGAGAGGAGAATCCGAGCAGCCATTCGGAACGAGGAATACAAAGCTCGGATGGCACGATACTACAATACCAAGGTAAAGCTTCGAACTTTCCAAGTGGGTGATTTAGTACTAAAACGGGTTGGAGCCTCCAAAAACGTAGGCAAGCTTGAACCCCGATGGGAAGGACCTTACAAGATAGCGGGAATTGTCGGACCCGCAACTTATCTGCTTGCCAATTCCGAAGGTGCCACTCTTCGTAATACGTGAAATTCCTTCAATCTTAGAAAATACTATGCTTAATGTAACATCTTCATTGTTACATAAATAAAACTGTTTGTTCATAAGTGGATGGTTACGATACATTCGAATCCGATAGAGTACATATGGTTGCAAAACAAAAGTGATAGCCTTACACAGGAAAGCATTACAAGCAACCTAACCCCTAGGAGCCATTTACTATAGATAAACAGCCCTCGGACCCCAAAAGACCACCTACTACTACAAGTTGAATACCACCTACTACAAACTACTCCTCTTGCAAATGACGCTTTCCTTCTCGGATAAGGCGACGACGCTGCTCCTCGGATAAGGTTAGTGGATCCGCCAATGAAACGCCCTCGGAAACCACGGGACTATCTTCGGGAAAGATGGGATGAAGATTAAGCTCGGGAATAATTAAGTTCCCAGGACACTCTAGCAATGATTGAACCGCATCCGTACCAAGTCGGTACCCGATACGGACTAGATCGCGCATCTCCTTTTGCAAGGACTCCCTCAAAGTTGAAGGACCCGCGATATCCAGAACAGCTTGGACCCGAGCCACCACTAAAGCAACATCGTGAGCGCGAGTAACCTCTAGCACCCGATAAGTTGCCGCATCCCGTTCCCGAGTCATCTGTAATAATTGCTCATCGGAGTGACGAAGTTGATTCTTCAACTCCTCCAAACTCGCTTGAAAACTCGTCACCCGGGTCCTCTCTAGCATTAACTAACGCTCCACCTCCCAAGACTTATCCCTCTCAATTTGAAGGACCATCTCGTGAATCGCTTTAGCAGCTTCATGCTCCTCCTGTAAACGGGAAATTTCCATCTGAGCTTCCAACAAACCATGCTCTAACTCATCTCGTCGACGATATACCAGGCCAGGATCTGAAGAGGAACACCCCCGAGATCCGATGGCGTCTAGCACCATGTAAATCTGGATGAAGATGAATGGATCACTACTGGGAAAGTAAAAGGTAAGTAACCAAAGTTAACAAATAAAATGAATATCTACCTCACATAGGTTTTTGCAAACCAAGTCCTGAAGACGAGAGGAAGGAAGGGTCCTCATGAGTTCACAATCCGTAACATTCAGAAGACCACTAAGAAAATTTCGGCAAAACCCCGACACCACCCCGAGGGGAGAAAACCCCGGGTCCGCGCCCGTGGGAGGAGAGCCCACGGGAGGAGGATTCCCTCCGGATAGCAACAGGGGTACGCGCTCGGGACCTCCTTCCACAACATTCACGATATCGGAAATCCGAGGAAAGGGTCGTGACACCAAGGGAGGCCATGGATAGTCTATCGGAGAAAGTGTCGTAGTCAAATTTTCTGCCCTGAGAGGAATCACAAAGCTCACTGGGGGGGGCTGCCACGGGCGAACCCCCCGATTCCTGCCTCTCCGAGGAGGAGTTAGCCCTCGTAACCGCCACGAAGGTATCGGAAAGGCCTTCTGAGTCCCGCCGCATACCATGTAGAGCTCGCCCTAGAAAAACACCATTAAATGGATCTATGGAAAAGGCCGCCATCTCAGCACCTATAAGATAAATATAGAGTATGTGATGATCCCGAGGGCGCATAAATTGATAAAAGAGAAGTAGACCGATCTTCAGACTTACGAAAATAGAAATTGCTATGAAGAGGATGAATTGGCGAATTCTCTCTCCTTATTCCCGCTTGAAGACCTGCCAGAATAAGAGCCTCAGGACACGCAAGCAGACCGGTAATATCGTACGAGCCAGAAAATAACCCGGAATGACTCAGTTCCTCCCACTCCCGCCCCAACGTCTCGGATATGGGCAAAACATATCCCAAGCCCCATCGGATAGGCACTCCCCACGATCGGGCCGAATGACCTTTCGAACGGACGAAGAAATACCTCCGCCTCCAGTCCCCCCTGCGAGGGCGAGGACTGGATGTACCAGTGAAGGCTTTTTCGACGTCCCGATAGGCCAGGCTGAAAAGGGGGACTCCATCCGAGCAAGGCCGAAGGATAAAAATTGCCCCCACCCGATACGGTGACAAGGGAAGGTTAAGGAGCTCGCAGCATAAAACATATCCCACTAAAAGGCGATACGAAGTGGGTGTTAACTGGCTCGGACAGATTTGCCAATACTGGAAGAGCGATCGAAGAAAAGGATGAAAAAACACCCGTAATCCACAGTGCATTTGATCACAATAGACAGTTAGGAATCCAGGAGGAGGATCGTATGCTCTCTGGTCCGGGGAGGGCACAATCACATCAAAATCATCGAAATTCAGATTGAATTCCGTAAAAAGAGTTACTAGAGACTCTCCGTATACAGTACTAACGGCGGAACCGACCCGTCCCCGACCTATCAACCGTGAGGGACTCAAAGGTATTAAGTTAAATACAGAACGCTCATCAGCAAGAGAATACGGTTCTCTACCTAGGAACACATCCCTTATATGGTCTATCCTTCGAGAATCCGTGTACGATGACCTACTCCCCACCCTTGAAGACGAACTTGTCCCAATGATCACTTGATTCTCAACCAACCTATTACGCTGTCCCGGGGAAGAACTCTCCGAGGAGGCACTATAAACATGGGGCCCAGGGCCGACTCGGGCACGACTCCGAGAAGAACTACTTGATGATGTGTACCCCCCCAGGCCTGCGATGTGGCGGCATCATCTTTAATAGTAAGTTTTCCGTTTACTCTTATATGAAGGTCGAAAATAAAGTCTTGCGTACAACTACGAGAGCAAGAACCAAGTCTTATGAAGGTGGATTTCTAAAAGAAGAAAGTAAAATGATTTATCTGCTGGAGCAGGATAGTTTTTAACAATGAATATAAATACCATTGTTAGCATATTATATGTTAATGAATTACTCATATAGAAAGAAGCTGGAGCTGTCCCACTCACTTCTAGGAGTATGACACGTGCTAATGAGTGTCCTTGATTAGGATAAATAACTCTTAAGCCTGCATGTAATTTGACACGACCTGCTAAGTTATGTACTTAGTCAGCAGATAAAAGGTTTTGTCTTTAGCCTATCTTTTTGAAGAAGAGTAAAAAGAATAAGTTTTATATGTAAGCATGCTAATAATTTATTAATATCTCATGCTAATGGACAAATAAGACAAAATAGAAAGGCAGGAATAGGACAAATTGTTCATTTATAAATCCGAGAAACTCTCGGAAAAGGTTACAAAAGGAGAAAAAATAAAAAAGAAGGGATCATGTTCTAAGTCCCTGTACTCGATGGAGGTGGAGGTGGAGGTGAAATCCCACTTGAACCAGTAGCCCCAAGATTTGACGCGGTCGGAAGAGGAGCAGGAGAGCCTCTAGGTGTCATCACTGCATCATACATCTCGAGAAGATTTTGAACCTGCTCAGGAGACGGCTTGACAAGCTTCTTGACGTCAAAAAGACTACCAAAGTTTACCCCCGAGGGCATTACTCCACGGGCTACGGTAGCACACTCTAACCATCCCCATAACATATGCCCAAGGGAATCCCGAGCGGACAAAGAAGCACTTTGACGCTCCGCTTCCACCGCCGCGTACCGAACAGCCTCGTCAATTCGGGCTTGCACCTCCTCCTGAGGCACCATCTTGGCTATTTTCAGATCCACTAACTCCTTGACCCGAGATTGAAGCTCCTGCTCTCGCTCCAACCACCCCAACTTTTCTTTCTCCAGAGCCTCCACCCGAGCACGGAGAAGCTCCTCGGATTCCCTCTTCTCCTTCTCCAGAAGAGTCAGTTGGACTCGAATAGCTCCCTCGGACGCTTCCAGCTTGTCGTAAGCCGACTGCATCCTCTGCAAAGTGAGCCGCATCACTTCCTTGGCTCTCTGATCTTCCCTCCAAACGAAGTCGTTGGCCTCCAACTTCGTTCGGAAAACATCTGTCATTGATTCGGCCTCATAGAGTTGAGCCCGAAGAGAAGTCACTTGCCCTCGGAGAGATCCTAGTTCAGCCACCTCCTTCGAATGGCGCTGCTCTACTGCAGTGATGACCTCTCGAGTCTTCTTGGACTGCAAGACAGGAAGAGAAATATAAGGAAAAATACAGGAAAATTATGTAAAAATCAAGTGGCTAGAGAACTGATACTTACGATTGTTTCCATCCAGATCATGCTGGCCCGCAAAAATTGATACCCTTCTGCGGGCGCAGCAAGAGAAGATCCAAAGAAATGGAGGATCTCGTGGTATGCCTCCCCTACAGTCGAAGGCTCCTTCTCGGGCACTTGAGATGAAAAATCCCCCTCGGAAGCTGACCTCCGCAGGGGAACCCTCTTCGGGAGATCTCCTATAGGAGAAGGAATATCAGTAGCAGGAGTCGTGGCCACGTCTTCCGTTGTGACCGCTTCCGGAACTTTTGCAGTGGTCGAGGGACCCTCTCCCCGGAACAGAGTATCCCACACTTCCTTCTTCGCTTCAAAATCCTTCAGTAGATCCGTTGGACCTTGACCGATCCCCTCGGACGGCTTCTCCGAGTCCGAATGGAGTAGTTGAGCGAATAAATCTGCACCTGGAAACATAGGGGCCTTGCCCTTATCGACATCTACAAGCGCCAAATACATGGTCAGATAATGATAACAAAAGTTGGAGATAAGTAGAAAAGAGAGAAACTTACGAGGACGAGTAGAAGAAGGATCAGGAATAATGGGAGAGGGGTCTCGAGAAGAGACTAAAACCACATCTGGAGACGAAGACTCTTCTTCTTCAGCCCTCGGAGATTGTCCCCCTTGCGAGCCCCTCGGAAGACTACCAGTGTCTGACTCGGAGGCAGATCTCCAAGTCAGGACGGACGAGGGGGCTACCTGTCGTAATGGGACAGCCTCTAGAGGCACTCCCCCGACCTCCTCGGAAGGAGGCGGAATATTTTCACAAACATTCTCGGCCTCCGCGCCCATCCCTACCTCCTCGAACTGCGTTTCCGCCCCCTCGTGATCTCCTTTCTCGGAAGCTCCGCTATGACCACTTGGAGCCACTTCTTCGGAACCAGGTACTAAATAGTACCTCGCCAGAACCTCCTCTGCGCCACCCCAAAATGTCTTAGAACGAGTAATGGAAGAGTACGAAAAACTGCTTGAAGAAAGTAGATATGGAATAAAAGAGCATACGAGCAACAGGAGGAAAACTTACTGAAAGCTGGCATGAGCATGCTCGTAACGAAAAGCGGTTTCTTCACGTTGTCATTAGCACCCACCACGAAGTGAAGTCCAGACTTATCAAATAACCACAAGAAATCTTCTGACTCCATTAGGGCGTGCTGGGCAATCACTGGAGAGAGCACCATATCTTCAGCTAAGGTGTGAATCGGAGTCACACCCTCTCCCCACTTGAAGGGCATATCCCATTTCCCTCGTACAGGCTTCACATAAAAGTACTTGTCCTTCCAAACACCGTGTGAACTTATCGTCGCACCCAAAATCCTCTTCGTAGAGTTAGCCGAATGATCTCGGTGGTGAACGTGATAGAAGGGATATCCCCCAGGTGACACTCCCACATCGAAGATAGACAAGAAATGATCCACATTGCACTCATACCCCTTGACCATACACCAGAATACGTAGATACAGAGGGCGGCATAGCCGTTGGGAACCAGCTGACTCGGGCAGATTCCACAAGTCCTGAAGACTTCGCAGAAAAAAGAGGGCATAAACGCACGCCACCCGTAATTCACTTGCGCAAAATACACCGTGAGCATACCCTTAGGAGGGTAACACGCCCTCTGATCCTCCGAAGGAATGTGAACGGTCACATTCGCCATTGCAGTTCCCGTAGCCTCAAACAAATCCATGACCTGCTCATAGGTCACCACGGATGGGACATTCTCAATTTTAGAGAAGTCACGGAGAGGGGGTTTCTTTGATTTAGAAACCCTAGCCTTTTTCGTGGCGGCGGCGCCACTCCCTGCGGCGACAGCAGCCCGTTTTTTGCGGGTAGCAGTAGCAGGTCCCACGAGGGGAACGGTAGTCGCAACGGGGACAGGAACATCAACGGAAGCAGCAGTGGCAGAGGACGTGTTGGCAGAAGAAACCATCTACTTTTTAGGGCGGAAAGAGATTTTTACGAGTTGGGTAAGTGAGAATAAAAAACTAAGAAGAACTAAAGTCACTCTTTTCTGCTTAAGAAAAATCAGAGAAGATTGAAGATTTGGAAGCTTGAAGATTGAAAGATTTTGCGAAGAGAATGGGGAAAAAGAGTACGGACGGGTATATTTATAAGTAGACCGCCATTAAAGACGTGCCCCGTTTCCCACGCCCCGCGTCTCCACTCAGGAAGCGACGTGTCAATCCACGCGCTAGCCGTTACTACAGATTAACGCACGGATGAGTGAATGTCATTTAAGACATCCAACGGTTAAAAAGAGCCGTTATAAAAGTGATTCTTCATCTGGACCGCTGCTTCCCAAGACCATAACGGTAATTTTATTTCATGGTATTTCAAGTATATATTTATATACATATAATACCCCCGTAAATCATAAAAAAGAATGGAGAAAATCCTAAGCCCTCGGAAAAATTATCAAAAAATAAAGAAAAAGCCCATTTTGCCTTGTTAAGGCCACGAAATAAAATTTCACTCGTCTCTACGAGAACGATCGAAATTTGGGGGGGCTAGTGTTAACCCTAAAAAATAAATAAGGGATTATATAAATTAAACCAAAGATTAACCCTTAAACTAGGCATTAAATCCCAAAGGCGATACTATCGTCACAAACACTCTCGTATGTCACATACCTTACTATGGTATGACGTGGCACCTGAAGAGGTAATAGAATCCCTCGGAATTCACATATCCTACCAGGATACGACGTGACACCCGAATGGACATCTAAGCGTCCCTTGGAAAGTCAAGATGAATAAAAATAAGATATCAACGTGGCATCGGAAAAAGAGTAAACCCCGATGGATCCACGCGACTCGGATATCCATCACTGCGCCAAGAGAGACCACTATACGAAAATACTTCCTTGCTGATCACTCCCAAAGCCCTCGGAATCACTGTCCCGAAGGCCAAAATTCACAAAACAACGTCCTACTCAAAGCACCAACCACTAAACTCCCTTACTCCGAAGGCACCGACCAAGGAGGTCATTCAACAAAGACCAGAAAGCCCTCGGAGAATGATTCCCGAAGGAGCCACTACTCTCACGATAGCAGGAAACGCTCGGAATCCCTACTACGGGGATCCATACGCAAGAATACCGCCTTACATGCACATTGATGCCCTCGGAGCCCACCTTACAAGCCTGGCGAGACAAATCTGCCCCTCGGAAAATCTTACTAAAGAAGTCAATGAAGAAATAGCTGTCCCCGGAACAGAAAACTCCTCGGACACCCACTTCACTTCAACTAGTGAACCTCCTCGTGAAATTCAGCCCCTCGGAGAAAAGAAAACAGAAGATTCTGCCTATCAAAGGGAAGAAAACAGAAGAAGTAACCCCTCGGAACTCCCCGTAGCCCTCGGACAAGATAATGATCAGCCTAGTCAGCACCCTGTCAACAAGATATACCTTATCTTATAGAAGGACACTTGTAATACATGCAACATTACACTTGTACCACATGCATGGTGACACATACTCCTCCCATACCTATATAAGGGAAAAGGAGAAAAAAGGAGGGGATATACAAAAAACTCACCCAAAAAAGCAGAAAATCATATTTGTGCTCCTCGGAATAAGGAATTCAGTGAATAAAGGAAGGATATTTTCGTAATTTTCCTCAAATAGTCATTTACTTTCTTTAAACCACGGATAACGGCGTTCCGAACTTCTAAATAAATCAGTTAATCGGGTATTATTCCAAACCTGTTAACAGCTATCGATATCCTATTATTGCCAAGATGGCTCGCGATTTATTGGCTATTCCAATCTCAACGGTTGCATCCGAATCTGCTTTTAGTACCGGGGTTCGTGTGCTTGACAAATTTAGGAGTTCATTGACTCCGAGAATAGTCCAAGCACTTATATGCTCTCAAGATTGGCTACGCAAGGATAATACACCAATTCAAATCGAGGAGTGCTTGGAGGATTTGGAGAAACGCGAAGCAGAATTTGCGGCAATAGGAAAGGATGCCTCCTTTTTGAATGGATTTGAATGAGACTACTAGTTTGTTTAAATTTTTATGATTATGATGGATTGCATTATGGATTTGAATGTTCTTTTGTTTAAAATTTTATGTTTATGATGGATTGTATTGTGGATTTGAATGTTCTTGTTGGTGATCGGATGAAACTGCTCATTTTATGCCTCTTTTTTGTTGAATTGATGAGTTCTTATTTTTGGATTGTGTTGAGATGATTGTAGTAATGTAGCATGGAAAAAAAAAAAAAAGGGGTTGGACAAGCCTAGGGAGGCTGTACGCCGGGAGCCCGGGAGCCCTCCCGTCCCGGCGGGACTCACGCGCCGCCGGGAACGTTGGACGGGAGCTGCTCAGCAGCTCCCGCCCCGGCAATTCCCGGTGGGCCGGGCTCCCGTCCCGGCGGGACCCCGGCCCATAACACCCCTACGTGCCGCCCTAAATTCTTTTTTTTTTTTTGAATTTTCCACAAGCAAATTCGCATGTTGGAACGACAATTTGAATTTTTTTGTTTTAAATTTTTACCCATCCAATCCGGATAACCCGGTCAAATCGGGTTGGCCGGGTCAGAATTCTAAATAAATAAAAATTAAAAAAATTGAACCCAATGTTTCCACATGTGAATTTGCATGTGGGAATTAAAAAAAAAAATTTGGCCGGCAAGTGTTCCCGCGTGATATTTTTCGACTCAGACTTCTTCCTAAGGACCAAAATCGTAATGAAATACACAATAAAGGACCAAAATAAAACAAGAACACAATAAAGGACGAAAACTGTAACTAGGACACAATAAATGACTAGTTTCGATTTTTTCCCGTTCCGTTCTATGAATAATCGCATCATAAGTCCAGGATGATTTTCTTTCTCCTTGAATTAAAGAATTCGGATCCTTTTGAATATTGGAAGTTGGATTTTGTAAAAATTACTGTTTGATTCACTTATTATCAAATTACTCTCACAAAATCCTTTGAACAAAACAACTTGTGCCAAACGGGAAAAAACCGAAACTAGTCATTTATTGTGTCTTAGTTACAATTTTGGTCTTTTATTGTGTCCTTGTTTTATTTTGGTCCTTTATTGTGTATTTCACTATAATTTTGGTCATCAGGAAGAAGTCAGAGTCGAAAATATCACGTGGGAGCACTTGCCGGCCAAAATAAAAACTTTTTAATTCCCACATGCAAATTCACATGTGGAAACGCTGATTTCAATTTTTTTATTTTTTTAATTTAAAATTCTGACCCGGCCAACCCGATTTGACAGGGTTATCCGGATCGGACGGGTCAAAATTTTAAATAAAAAATTAAAAATTGTTGTTCCAACATGCGAATATGTTTGTGAAAAATTCAAAAAAATTGAATTGAGGGCAACACGTGCTCGTACATGACATTTTCGGCTGAGATTCCATCTGAAGGACCAAAATCGTACTGAAACACACAATAAAGGACCAAACTAAAACAAGGACACAATAAAGGACGAAACTGTAACTAAGACACAATAAAGGACCAATTTCGATTTTTTCCCCGAAACCTTGATGTTCCAACAAACCAACACCATCAAGGGCTAGTGGGCTGACAGGCTGCTCATTACGAACGCTTTGATTTTACAACAAACAGGACTCCCATTTAAAAGACTAATCACGTTATTACTCTCATGCTCTTTTTGACTTCTCAAAAGAGTATTATTATTGACGTGTTTCAAGTCGTTTGTTGTACTACGTTATGTGTAATCTTAGGAATTTCTTTCTAAAACTTAGTGATATGGGCCTTCTCGTGATCTCTCAAGTCAAATCTATTGTGTACTAAATGACCCAGCAAAAGATTTAGATTAAAGGTACTAAGCCTAGGGTTTAGAACTAAAATACAACTATTTGTGTTTAATAAACAATACATAGCAGATTGGGCTTTTCTGACTTTTTATCAAAGCCCATTGGACTATACTTTTCTGGCTACCAACATCTGAAATAGAAATGGGCAGCTTTTTGGGGTAACTGCAATTGAGCTAGTTTTCTACAGGTTAAATAATAATAATAAATATGATTGGTCCAAATTACTATTCTTCTTTTTTCCGCATATTTAGGGGTATAATATCTAGAATATAATCCATTGTGTGTACTGTCAGTTGTTTGTTTTCTCAACTTGTGACAATTGACTTGTTTTCACATATATTTAGTCAAGTATGAGTTGGTGAGAAAGTCAAAAGTATATCACTAGTCTATACTTCACTAGCTAGTGGTACTGTCGGGTTCTCATTGACTATTCGCACCTAAATGGCGGGATTGACCGATTGAGAAACCAAAGACCTTCACTAATAATCTCATATAAAATAAAGGGAAACAAGTTATTGTTAAGAGGAAAAAATTGATGCCAATTTCCATTTTTTTGGTATTTCGAAAAATGTAAGAAATAGTACTACTTAATTCTGAAGAGAGTGTTAAAGGAAAATTTATGATTCTGTGTTAAGGACATGAAAGTTATTTTAGAATTGTCGCAGCGTGAATGTACCAATAGATGTTCAGTCAAAATACTCACCCGGAATATTAAAAGTATATTAGGTGCGCATAATGCAAATCTTCTTGTCAGTTTTCATTTGTTTCTTATGGAAAAAATCACTTTTTTGGTCCCATCATTTCTTTTATTATTGTAAAGTGTCATGACCAATCGAAAAGGAAAGCATTAACCATTAATGGCCTAATTTATTATCTCCCACCAATTTTAAGTTATCCAAAAATATCGTAAAATAAATCTCCCCAAGTTGGTATCTATCACGCATCATATTCTTGACTAACCCTCTTTTTCCTTCAAAATTGACAATTTTTTTTAGTATTATTTCTTTGTTATTTTGCATTATCTGCACAAGCCTTCACCGGTAGTAGTCAGGTTTGGCACATGGGGAGGAGTTTACTTTATCCTAATCAACGAACGGCAACATTATTATTATTATTATTATTATTATTATTATTATTATATATCTGATCCTGATGTTGTATGATTGATGTTGAAAGCAAAACTAACTACTAATTATATCATATAAAAGCTCGTCGATCTTTTTCTCTATTTTTTTTAACCAAAAACAAAAGATTAAAGATAACCCAAGAAGTGTATTCCAACTTTCTTTTCCTGAATCAGAAACCACTATTATATACGAATGATGTTGAAGGGAAACAGATTATGCAAAATACAAAAATAAAATAAAATGGAACAACCTAATTAATTTTATTTTCTCTTGAAAGAAATTAAAGATAATATAAAAGGTATACAAGTATTGTCAAAAGGATTAAAGGCAAAACGAGAATCTTGGTTTAGTTTAGTATTTCCGAATAGTCTTAAATGAAGGCAGAAAGTATATTAAATACTCGGTAGCAACCACTGTCGAATTTTAAAAAAATAAAAAGGGAACCAATCACTGTTTTTTTTTTTCCTACGAAAATAAAAGTAATTATATATGAAAAGAAAATTGTTGCAAAAACCTAATCCAATGGCCCATTGGGCTAATTATAGTATTGCGTATATTTTGGAGCAATAATATAGGCTTGTAACTTGTAAGCATGGTCATTCCACGGGTAACTGATAGTGACTTGCTAATTTCTATTAATTTCTAAATCACAGATTTTTGGAGACGAGTGAATTGAAAAAGGAATTCGATTTAATAAGAAATTCAATTCAAATAGCTTTTGCTTGGTCTTCCCCATAACATGGTAAACTAATTTAATAGACCTTAAATATCATCAAATGAATAGTCTGTTAGTCGCGCCAAATTATTGTGATACAAATACTTAAGTAAAGGAAATCAATAACCATGCTGGTAAATGACATATTTTCCTCTCTTTCCTTCTTAAATATTAAGCGTCACTTATGAGTTATGATTAATATTCAAAAATAATTTTGTCTTCTAATGGTATTTCCTTCCCTTTAAAACGTATGAGTATTAGGCCAGTGTTTGCGCCTTTGCGGACTGGGGACTCCCATTAATCATTGGAATCATGAATATATAATATAACACCAAAAAACCAAAAGTAAGATTCCAATTATCCACATAATTAAATATTATATATATATATATATATTTAGAATAAAAATCTCTGTTACTTTTATTTCAATAATTTTATAGCCAGACAGGCCGAGACCATATATTCAAAGGTTATGCCCTCTCTAATCCGTACAATCAAAGTCGATTTGCGTGCGTTGCTTTGACAAAAAGAAAAGTTGGTCCCCCTCATATGAGAAATATATTATTGAAAAGGTTTCATAATATAAAAAAACCTAATAATATTAGAAGGAAATTAAACGAGCAAAACTTTCATGGAAGCTAAGATGCGAAAAAGTGGTCACAAAAAATAAAATGAATGATTGTACATTGCACATGATCAACGGTACCCTAAAACATTTTTTCACGCATGAATACCAACTATCCACTAACGAAAGAAGAATCATAATTCATCATTGCATTTCAAATACAAATAACGCACTCTTTTTGTCATTTGGTTGTAAAGGTCAACTTTCGTTAAATTGTTTAGGCATATGCACATATGACATGCCCCATTTCACATTCCACTACCCTACCCTAGTTTGAAATATACCCTTTATGTGAACCAAAATTGATAAGAACAGACAGGTCTTGTACGTTTTTTGACAGCAAGGTACCTTCGCTATGTTTAATTTATTGATAGTTTCAAATATGAACATAATTAAGATCATACAACTCAAAATCTGAAAGTGGATCACTAAATATCTTAACAAATTTAAAATGAATAATTAAGCACACACACACTTCAGTAGAAGTTTTTTTTTTTTTACATGACTTCAGTAGTAGTTAGATACTTAGATTAAAGAAATTACACATTAGGTTTAGACTTTGACACGATAATAGGTGTGTAAATAGAATGAATTTACGTATTAAATAAACAGTATAAACATGAATTCATCAACTGAAATAGGCCAATATTTGAACGATGTACGTACTCTTTTGAGTTCTTCATTTAGTCTTATTCGTAGGTTTTTAAGAACGTAACACGCCTTTAATTTATAATACTTGCTATATTATTAATCTGAATGAGCAACTTACAATATAATTGTCCATCATTGAAAAGTAAGTACATAAAATATGTATTATAATTTTCATGCATGTGGCTTGTCCACGAAGATGCTTAAACATGTGACTTGGGACTTCATTAATCGTCAATCCTCCAATTAATGCCTAAAGCATGCCCAAATCACTGTGGAAACCACTAAAGAAACAGCATAAATTCCAATATTACATTGAAAGCATTAATTATTTGGTCCTGTTTAAGTGCGGGCCTAGCTAATTTGCTACGGTTAAGGATTCCTTGAATTTTAAATATATGTATTCGGAATATTGGACCTTTTCCGATTGTTCTCAAATGGAATCCTACTACAAAATCAAGGATCAACTAGAATAAGAAACAAAAAGTATTTTAATTAACAATAGCCAGAGTATACGAATAAACATCTCTCAACCTGAAATTCAGCTGTGCTGGAACTTGTTTTAATTTCCTTCGTATCACTTTTAGCTTTTGCTACAGAAATTTGGTGTCACGTCCACCTTAACATGAATTTGTAATAATTTCCCTATGATGGTTGAATACATCAATTTTAGCATTATACAGCAATGAACTTGGGATGGAAGGTGTGATATAGATTCTTTCGTATATATGTCTAAGAAGATCTTATGAAAACGAATCTCATAAAAAATATTAGTTCACAAGAAAAGTTGAGTTTTTTTTTTTTTTTTGAACATCAAGAAACCATATATTGCCTCAAAAAACGGAAAGCGCTTGGAGAAAACAAGCGCCCCCTAATGTCACTTACAAAGAGTCGCAAGAATACTAACAATGAAGCACAAAAAAACAAAACCACTAACTATCAAAACCATCGGCGTCCTCAATAGCGTTTCTAGCTAACTCGTGTGCTACCGCGTTAGAATCCCGACGTACCCAACGAATAAAGAACCCTGGCTTCATACGAAAGTAATGACGGATATCATCGAGTACGTTTGCTACATTGATGTCGCGGCAGGTACCATATAATATATCGTGAATAAGGCCAAGACAGTCGCCCTCAAAAATCACATTGTCCCATCCCCGCGAGACTGCCCAACGGACCGCCTCACGTGCAGCCAACGCCTCACACCCGATCGGCTCCATTAAGGCCGTCCATCGTCGCTGTCGCCATGCGACCATTTCGCCCGCAGAGTCGTGCGCGACTACACCCATACCAACAGCTGCCTCGTTCCCAAAAGTTGCACCATCAAAATTAACTTTGATCGTATTGCCCACAGGTGCTGCCCAACTGCCCAGATCCGCCGAGTTTTTTGTGCGGCCCTCTCGCCCATTCAGTCCCGACCAAGTACGCACATAGCTGAGCGCAAACAAAGCCAATTCCTCCGGATTTCGACCCTTTTCCCCCACAAATATGTTGTTCCTATTACCCCATAACGTCCAACACACCGTGCTTATTAAACCGACCGTTTCACGTGACGCAAGCCGCACCATACGCAGCAGCCAATCTCCAATACCTTCATGCGCATAAATCCCAAGCGAGTGCGGAACAAGCGTTAGCGCCCACACCTGTCGTGCAAAGTCGCACTCAAATAGGACATGGCGCGTTGTTTCCTCCCCCAATCCACAAACCACACACGTTCGCTCCTTACAGATGTGACGCCGCCCCAACTTCCATCGCGTGGGAAGAATATCACTGCAACATCGCCACATAAATAGCTTCACCTTATTCACACATTCAAAACCCCATAATTTTGCCCAAACACCATGTGGTTCCGACGACGATGTGTTCCTCCCATTCTTGAGTAGGCCTTGCACCATAATGAGGTGATACGCACTCCTAACCGTGAACGTCCCCTTCTTTTCATAATGCCACACAAGTCTGTCCCTATTGTCCGAATTACCCAACGGAATCGATAGAACAACCTCAACATCAACGTCCCACAGAAAATCTCTCAAGATCTCAAGATTCCACCAGCCCGTATTTCTATCAATGAGGTCCGAGACCAAAAGGAATGGCTCCTCGTCGCTCACTGGTGTGATTGGCCTGAAAGTATGTGGTCGAGAAAGCCACGCATCATGCCAAACCGTGAGGGAAGCTCCGTTCCCCACCTGCCACCGCGTACCCTTTTTCAGAACAGTAATCGACTCCCAAATTCCACACCACGAGAACGACGGCGCTGCACCAATCCGAGCATCCCACAATTCACAGTTAGGAAAGTATTTTGCTTTAAACAGACGACTTACAAGGCTCGAGGGATCAGTTAGGATTCGCCAAGCTTGCTTTGAGAGTAGAGCAAGATTAAAAGCTCGTAAATCACGGAAACCCAACCCTCCATCCACCTTGCGACGACACATCCTATCCCACGCTATCCAATGAATTTTATTTTGGTCGCCGCTTCCCCACCAGTAATTACAGATAATGGACTCAATTTCTTTAATCAACGTGTCCGGTAGACGAAAACAGCTCATAATAAACGTGGGGATGGATTGCATCACAGCCTTAATAAGCACCTCTTTTCCCGCACCCGATAGAGTCTTTCCTTTATATCCCGTTGCTCGCTTCCACACACGTTCTCTGATATAATCAAACAACTCCCTTTTGGTCTTCCCCACCACCGAAGGCATACCCAAATATTTCTCATGTTTGTCAGCAATCGCCACGCCCAACAACGTTCCTACCTCCAGCCGCCTCAGAGCGTCCAAATTTTTACTAAACACCACCACTGACTTGTCACGATTAATTTTTTGCCCTGATGCACCCTCAAAGCGGTCAAGAACAGCCCTAATGCACCTCGCAGAATCCGACGTTGCCTCGCAAAAAATAACCGTGTCGTCAGCAAAAAGCAAGTGCGACACAACCGGTGCTTGGCGGCAAATCTGCACCCCTCGCAAATCTCCTCTTCTTTCCGCCGACGCAATAAGTGCTGAAAAAATCTCGGAAACAAATAAGAAGAGGTAAGGGGACAGCGGAATACTTAGTTAATATTGCTAAAATTGCAGTTGTCGAATATATATACCGTTCAACAGATATCAAGTTATAAGTATGCAAAAGAGTAAAAGGAGACGATATTTTTTTTTGTTGAAGACAAAATAAATTATCTTAACCGGCGTAAACCCACCACAAACGTCAAAATTACAATGCCTCAAAACCTCACTAACAAAACTAGATAACCTCAAATACTAAATCATGCGGATCACAAAAAATTTCGATAGTCGTACGAGCTAAGTCATGAGTCACCCTATTAGCCTCTCGTCCAATCCAACGAATATTGCCAAAGCAAAAAGTGTTGTTGCCCGAGAAATCATTTTAGCCTTCCTAATTTACCTATCTTAGTCAAATAACATATAAGTTTCTTAATTAAGTTGCCTCTATATGCAAGAAACAACTTCGTAATTAAAAGTTCCTAAATTATAAGATTTGAGATCTTCCCCCATTAATACAAAATCTCTTTCTATTTTTTAGTTGCATTTCATTAAGACAATATTCAAAGATGACAAACAATGTATGATTGATATCTTTTCAATATACAAATAAGAAATTATGAACTTTTTAGGCCATAAACTGTAAGAAGATATTATATATATATATATATATATATATATATATATATATATATGATTCTGAGACTTATACATAGAACAGTATTCTCATAATTATGAATTAATTAAATTATATATATTTATATTTCCTTACCCTAATTTTATATTTTGTTACATCTTTTTCCTTGTACCATGTAGCCACTCAAAAAAATAATAAAGATTTCGCACCATCACCTATCTCGAATTTATTTGATGCCACACATATATTCATTTATGGTTATACGGCAAAATTTTATTACCCACCAGATGAAGTTACTTAACCTAACCAATAACTTTAGTGATAAAATGATGAAAACTCGCCTACATTTTCTAGAGGCTACATGGTATAATTCCTAGACGGTAGAACTGATTTTTGTTGTTCCTAATATTCAGGACAATTATCTGGAATCACAAAATTTGGTTGCTAATCGTAATACTTTATACTTTAGGGAATAGCTTATGGGCTGATGCGTTAAATCAAATATATTTTCCATATTCGAGTAACTTGATTGGATTAAACTTAAATATTGGCAGACAAGCAATAAAAGGTTTAGATTATTATATACATTAGGAATGATTGGAAAAAATCACCATTGATTTGTACCTATATAGTCCAACATGTAGGGTAAATATTGTTGTTGAACTGCTATAGATCGGTATTTGTTATACCCATATAAAAGATGTTAAAACATTCTATTCCAAATCTATGAAAATGTATAATTTATGCAAAATAATATTATAAAACCCGCATCGGATTGCTTGAAGCCCGTTCAAGACTTTTTGACCCGTGAACACATGAAAACTTTTAGAAACTTAACTATAATTCGAGACGTTCGGACAAGCAAAATGCTCGACTTTAGTCAGCATCTCCGGGGATAGCACTAGGGGCCGGAGTGACTGTCTTCTCGGCTATGATCACTTAGCTTGGGTGCTTCAAGAGCCGGCACCACTCTGGCGGCCACCACCGCATCCATGCCTACACCATCGTGTTGATGAACTATTGTTGTGGAATTCTCAGCTGCCCTTTGTGATCGGGAACGGGTCATGCAGCTTATCCTTGCGCTTCTATTTGCGTTTGTGATGCTTTTCATAGACGGCTCCACTAAGTATAATATTATTGGGGGTACACGTAAGCTCTACTAATACTCCTGGCAAATTAATCCCGTGCTCTCAAGGGTCTTTTGGATCAGTTTTGTCTAGAACGCACTTACACAATAGTACTTGCAAGATTGGCGCACTAATGCGTCGAATATTCTGGATACGTCAAATATCTAGATACGTCGAATATATGGATATGTCAAAACTGTAGAATGTGCATATACGTCTACATCGAATAATCAACTGTATATGGAACTTGATATGTCGAATCCAGTATTCAATGTATATCACATGAATAGTAAGAATGCAATAAGCTTAACTTGGTTATCGGATCATGAATATTTATACGCTTTGGGGTGCGTGACAACACGCTGCATTTCTCAGGTACATTGAATATTTGCTCATAAGTCGAATATAACATTATATGTGTATTTTTTCGAATATAACATTCAACATATCAACAGATTACTTCATTGTAGCTTTGGGCGACTCAAGTCCAATCTAGAATTATTGTCGAGACCGACCGTATATCAAGGTTAATATACAGTAGACTTTTACTTGGAAAAACAATATAAACTTAAGAAGATTGTGAGAGAAAGAGACTGATGGGTATAATTTATGATTGGCCCAATATTTGTATACTGGGTTGGCCCATAACCGCATCGAATCGGTATGATTCAATGCGTTTTCTGCATCTAGCAGTGGGACCCACGGGATGGCTGCTATATATAGCCCGTCCCCTTGTAATTCGTGTACGTTTTAATTGGAGAGTCACTTCAGCACAATCATCATCGAATCATTGTTCATTCGAGACGCATCGGATCGAACGGTTTCCATTCAACATGTTATTGGACCGAATTCACCTCATTCGATACGACGAGATACGCATCGAATTCGATACAGTTGTGACATCGAATCTATAGAATTCGATACCCTTGAGTTCAGCATCGAACCCTTGTAATACATCTCATATCGAACAAGGCATTCGACACGTCACCATCAAACGCCTAGGATTCGACACGCTACATTAGTCTTGTAATTAGTTTATTCAACCTAGTAAGCTTGTATTAAGTGTTCTGGACCAAGCTAGTCCGATAATAAAGTTGGATAGCATTATTTTGGTTATTTGTATCTCATTTGTATTATTTTACCGTGTTCTATTACCGTGACGAAATAAGACCAAAATATTGGCGTCGTCTGTGGGAACACTAAGTTTATTAGTTTATTAGGCATCATGTCTAGAGTTACCCGATCCCGCAGTGGAGCTCTAGAGGGAACTATGGGAGAGGCTGAACGAATAACGCCTGAACATATAACGTCGGGTAATGAGGGACCGTCAGTAGTACCCGCGGCAGTACCAACACCTGCAAGAAGGGAAAATCAAGGACCTCAAAATGTGGAGGCGCCAGGCACTGAAGCAGGTGCGGCTGGAGCAACGGCGACGAGTGCTTCAATTCCAGACAATATGAAGAATGAACTCATGGCAATGGTAAAAGCTGCTTTTGCCGAAGTACTGACTCCAGCATAGCCGGTATTGATACCATCACCTATTGAACATCCAGAGGTATTAAGGGAACAAGGTTCCGTTGCCCGAATACTGAGAGGAAAGGAGAAAGAAAAATCCCGACAGGATGATAGAAGAAGTAAACATGCATCGGGGGGAATGAAAAGTAAGGGAAAATCTACCCGTGATGATCAGGAAAAAAAGTTAGTGTCGGTCGAGGTACAGTCAAAAAGGCACCGTGAGAGAAAAGAAAAAGAAAAGGAGGAAGACCGCATTACTGAACAGAGAAGAAGAAAATATAATGAGGAAGAAAACCAAAGAGAAGAACTGAGAAGGAGAAAAGATAGTGATGATAGAAGACATCTGGACGGTCATGACTCAAGGAGCGAGCGTGATAAAATGGCCAGAAAAATAGAAAGGCTGGAGAAAGAGAAAGCAACAGTCGAAGCTCTGATGGTACATGAGGACAATACGTCTAACCGTAGTCCATTTTATCAAGAAATAGAATCAGAGATCTTGGGACAAGGGGAAAAGATCTCGGACCTGAAAACTTACAATGGTAAGTTTGATCCCCGAGATCATCTGTTTCAATTGGATAGGAAATTGTCCATTTACGGCTTTAAAGACAATATCCAATCCAGGATATTTGCAACAACTCTGTCAGGAGTAGATGTGGATTGGTTTAATCGGATTTCTCCAGGACTAATCAAAAGCTACAACCAATTGAAAAAGATGTTTGAAGATCAATTCTCTAGTCAAGCTAGATTGGTTTTGGATCACGCCCATCTCTATACGATGAAACAAGAAACCAATGAAAGTCTGAAGGACTTTATGAAACGTTTCAATACGGAGCTGTTAAGGATTGATAGCCCATCTGGAGAGATGATCGTGAGCATACTATTCCGAGCAACCACCAACACAATGTTCAGTGGGGACTTACTCAGACGCAAGCCCACCAACATCGAAAACATTAATAGAATAACACATGAGGTGGTTCATTTTGAAGAAATGATTGCAACTAAAGTACTTGTTATTGCACCCGTGAAAGAGAGAGAAAGAGGCCGAGAAGAGCACAATTGCAATAACTACAACAACAAGAGCAAGAATTACAAACATCGGGAGAGTTCGCCTAGACGATACACGCCACTAAATGCTCACATCATGACAGTCTTTGGGGCAGCAAAGAGAAAAGGTTGGTTAAAAGATCCTAGACCAATGAAGGAATCCAAAGCTACAAGGTATTCAAATCAATTTTGCAAGTATCACAATCAGAAGGGCCACGATACTGAAGAGTGCATAAACTTGAAGGATGAAATTGAACGATTAGTAAAGGATGGCAAACTTGTGGAGTTTGTTAAGAAGGTTCAAGAACAAGAAAACAATTTCAATAGAAAGAGAACTCCATCCCCATGAAGGATAAACAAAGGATGGTCGACGAACCACATCTATTCGAGTATCCTCAGACTGAAGATGGAAACGCAAGGAAAAGGATGATCAATATGATATCAGGAGGACCGAGAGGAGCGGATTCCACCAACTGGCAGAGAAGGATCATGAGGCTGATAGAGTCGGATAACTTCATCAATATGGCCAGTATATTAAGGATTGAAGAGATGTGTCACGAGGAAGTCACATTCTCTACAACAAACCTAGGAAATTGAGCGCACAGGCTATACATATGTCAAATCTAAATTGCCCTCTGGTAATAACTGTGGATATAGCCAATTATGGAGGCACCAAGATGTTAGTGGACCACGGAAGCTCTGTAAATGCGTTGTTCAGTTCTACATTGGCCAAAATGGGATTGAATAACGAGATACTGAAACCAGTGAGAACATCTCTTCATGGATTTGGAGGCCCAGAGATAGTACCACTAGAAATGCTTAAGCTCCCGACATCATTGGGTACGGCGCCACAGAGAAAGACAATTCTAGAGAATTATGTGATCGTTGACATGCATTTCGCGTACAACGGAATCATAGGAAGACCGGCGATGAATGCATTTCGAGCGTTACCGTCAACTTATCATCAAATGGTAAAATTTCCAACCTCTGCCAGAACAGGCGAAGTCATAGCAGAGCATATCGAAGGCTGGAAGTGCTACGTAACTTTGCTCTAAACGCGACCACAACAGGAAGAGGACGCGGCAAGGGCATTGGCTCCTGAGCAAATGGAGCATATTGAATAAAAATTTTATTTCAGTTTATAAGAGTCCTAGGTATTTTGAATATTTAGAACAATATTTATTCGTCCTCTCTGCTATGACAAGCATGAGGGGCAAACATGTACAAACTTGAAACAGGGACACCCAGAACGTGAGTCTGGAAGGCGACATAGGAAATCAGGGTGAACGAGCTGTAACTCAAGCTCCGATCTGCTCACATAATCATATTCCTCTTAATCAATCGAATTATGTAAAATTCATCTAATATGCATGATAAAACTGTGTGCATGACATAATGTCCTAGAGGCAACCAGGAGAATGGAAACTCTGTCTATCGTGGCACAAGATATCGAAAAAAAAGTCAGAGGCAACGAAAGGGACGGGAACTCTGTCCATCGTGGCACGAGATACCAAAAATCCCGAGAGAAACGAGAAGAACAGAAACTCTATCCATCATGGCACGAGATACCGAAAAAAAGTCAGAGGCAACGAAAGGGACGGAGACTCTATCCATCGTGGCATGAGATACCGAAAATCCCTAGAGAAACGAGAAGAACGGAAACTCTGTCCATCGTGGCACGAGATACCGAAAAAAGCCAGAGGAAACGAAAGGGACAAAGACGTTGTCCATCGTGGCATGAGATACCAAAAATCCCTAGAGAAACGAGAAGAACGGAAACTCTGTCCATCGTGGCATGAGATACCGAAAAAAGCTAGAGGCAACGAAAGGGACAGAGACTCTGTCCATCGTGGCACGAGATACTGAAAATCTCTAGAGGAACGAGAAGACGGAGACTCTACCAATGTAATATGAGATACCACAATTCCTAAAGGACAAAGGGAGGGATGAAGATTCCATCTATTGTACCACAAGACACTCAGAATCTCACACAAATGATGAGGAGGGAAGAACGGTTCTCTCTGAAGTGGCAACTATTACCACGACTGCTTGGAGAAACAAGCAAGGAACAGACACTACATATAAAACTGTAAGTGCTATTTTAAACTCACAAGTTCCAAAGAACATGAACGAAACTCTCAAAAGGCGGGTAACAACGACAGAACAAAAACATAAGTAAAGGAAGTACTATGTCTAAAACGACAAGCAAAACCTTCTCCTAGATGGAATAATAACAGACAGGATGATTATAACCCTGTAGGGAGAAAATTTATTCAACTCTTCATAGCAAAATGAACGATAAAGAACCGACAGGTTGTCAAAATAAAGTAAAGAACCAATACAGGAAATTGAAATAAAAGGCAACAAATATGAGCTTAGATAATTAAGAAATTCAAAAAGAGAATTCAAACACGAAATATTGTCAGACATCAAATTGTTCAAACACATAAAAGCGACGCAGCGCCACAAATAAAACTAAATTAAAAATTGTTCATAAGCATAAAAAGAAAAAAGGCCTTAGGGTTGCAACTTCAATTTTCTTCCTCATCCTCAAAGGAGGGATACGGCTCAGGCATCGGAGGCGGAGATGAGAGGCCCTGGAGGACAAGATTGTTATTCTCCAGTAGTGAGGCGAATTCGTCAGGATCTGCAGGCTCAGAAGCTGTTCGAGGTGGCAGAGGTTCTCGATTGGGCCCCAGAGACGGGCACAACCAATCTGGCCTAAAACCGCCACGGACGTACTGCGTCGCATAAAGCTGACGGACAGTCAAAACTTGTGCCTCGCGAGCTTCGAGATCGCCTTGGCGAGTGCAAATTTCTCGGAAAGTGTTGCTCTGAAGAAATTCTTTGGTGATCTCCACTTTCTGATGAGGAGAAACCTATAGGGGCACGAAGGTTATTAATACGACAAAATATAAAAGGAACGCAAACACTAGAGTTGGGAGTATTTTACCTCGCCAAGGCCGCGCTGATATCCAGCGTTGTCAGCATTATAAGCCTCTTCTCTAAAAATCGCCACTTTCTTTTTGAGCTCGGTGATTTGTTTGGTCAGCTCTTCTTTAAGCTGATCAGCCTCCTCCCGCACCTTTTTTGCTGCCTCCCTATCGGCATGTGCCCTTGCAGCATAATCATTCACCTTTTACAATGCCTTTTCTTTATCTTCAAGGGCGGCTTTAAAGGCAGCAGTATCACCACCAGCGGCTATTTCCCGGACCTCCATCAGCGCCGCGAACATTGTGTCCACGAAACCGCCCGCCTAACAATTAATCAGCAATCAAATCAACATTTAAAATTCAGGTCAAACGAAAATTAGCTCAAAGAAAAGAAATAATTATCGTTGTCAATAAATGAAACGTATTCCGCTCCACCATCCTCCTCTCTTCAGCAGATACCGGAAGAGGAACAGCAAGACCAGGCAAGAGAGACTTCAGATGGTCGATACCTTCGGCCTCTAAAATTTCGAACCCACCAGCCTGAGCACGAGGGCCTTGGCTAGACCCAATCCCTGCACTCGGTCCAGTCATATGGGCTGGGGCGTTGGCAACACTTGGCCTACCTGTTCGGGCGGTAGGTGGAATAGCCCCTCCGGTTTGTGAACCAGTTTGAGGCATTTTTCTCTTTTTGGTCTGGACGGCTTCTTCAGTATTGTCGCCTAGACTAGCTGCCAGGCTCTCTGAAGCTTCAGCACCACCTTGAACAGTGTCGCGATTTCCCCCCAATATATCCTCAAAAGGATCGACTGTTGAATCAGCAGTAACAATAGTAGAAGGGTCGACAATATTCTTCTTGCCCTTACTCTTTCTTTTTCGTGGGGGAGGAATATCGGTAGTGGTGTTGGTCTGTGAGCTAGCCTGATCAGCAGCAACGACACGGTTTATCCTTGCATGGCGGTCCATAATATAATTGACTGCAAGAAAATTACATCATTAGAATATTTAACAGACGTAAATCAAAAATATCAAAAGTGTTACGCAGTTATACCAAGGGTCATCCTCCCGTTATATTTCACTGGGGACAAGCCAGCTAACGAGAGGACTCGACTTTCAACTAATTTTTTGACATCAAGTTGATATTCTCGAACTAGATTTGGGATAAATTCGCAATCCCATGATGTCGTAGAAATGCCAGCGGGTATTGTTACCCTTGCACCGTTATACCATTCACGGCGGTAATACCTAAACTCTCCTTCATAACTCTCCTCGATATAAAAATACCGTCTTTCCCAATCTTTTCCATATCCGGTCGCCCCACCATTCAAGAACTTACGATGCATTTGTGCCTTGACATGATAAAACCCCTTATCCTGCCTCGCAATCTCGAACAATGCATAGAATTCGTTGGGACTTTGTGGCTGGCGCAATGCTTTCATGACAATGATGAAGCCAATCAAGTTCCCATATGAATTTGGCATGAGTTGGGCGGGTACAAGATTAATCTTCCTCAGAAGCCATCTTAATTCAAAAGAGATTGGGAAGCGAAGACCATTGAGGGGTTGACCGACAAACATAGTCATATGCCCGGGTGGTGGGGTATGCATCCGATCGTTTGGCCCGGGGAGGACGATTTTATACTTATCAGGTATATCGATTTTTTTGCGGAGCCCCTTACGACTATGTTGGAGGCGGGAAACGTACTGGTCATATGCCATTCCTGGGACCTCAACATGATCGACAAACTCCTATTGATATAATCTACCTCTTTTTTGCCCTCGCTGGGAGCACGATTATCCCGGTAGGATGACACTGGCGAGTTATCACTTTCAAACTCAAGCGTTATTTGTTTAGTGTTTGCGTCGGGATTGTCACCCACGGGTGAACCGATAGTTTCTATATATATTAACTCAACTTCATCTACTGCGACTGTGCTCAAACCCGCGTGAGCATTAGGTGGGTTCACTATATTAATCGAACTGGCGCTCGAGCCACTACTCGACTCACTGCTAGACGTTGACTCATTGCTCACCATCTTTGACGAGAACGAACTAAAATAAATTAAAAAAGAAACGGAGGCTGACTAAGGACGAACACGTCACTCTAGGCTCTCACATATCTCTCAAACATACTTAAAATTAACTTATTGAAAAGATACAATCTAGTAAATAAGGGCATATCATTTTACCTTAAATGAATTTTCCGAAGAAAAGCTTTTGCTTGATTAATTGATCTGATAAAACAGCGACAAAATGCAAAATATTAAAAAATAGAGATAAACATCATAAATATCGCATGATAGGCTTTCAAAAAAGGTCAAGGCACCGCATCGAACACTCATGGTTCGATGCCAAATGCATCGAATCTATGTTGTTCGATGCGGGCCGCATCGAATTGCATCTGTTCGATGCGCTTTACCTCGTAAACAAAATGCGCAGGGAGCAGAATGAAGCGGTCCATCCTTTATATAGGCAGCGGGCGGCCCACTAGGCCCATATGATAAGCGCATCGAATCAGCACATCGAATGTGTTCTATTCGATGCGACAATACAAACGCATCAAATATCTTCTATTCGATGCGACAATACAAACGCATCGAATATCTTTTATTCGATGCGACAATACAAACGCATCGAATATCTTCCATTCGATGCGGCAATGCAAACGCATCGAATGTATCCCGATTCGATGCGTATCGTTAATTATCGGATATCAATTCCGGACATTCAAAATCTATTCCGAAGTAACGAATGATTAGGAATATCCCTAATCAATGAAAAATAATTGGTATCAGGTAAATAAGCCTCATCGAGGTGGTACAACGTCGACCATTTATCAATCCACAGTTTATTATTTAAGTTTGAAAATCGATCTCAAATTGACATCGTCTACCAAACTGGGGGACTATGTGATGGGTATAATTTATGATTGGCCCAATACTTGTATACTGGGCCGGTCCATATCCGCATCGAATCGGTATGATTCGATGCGCACATCGAATCCCGCATCGAATCGGTATGATTCGATGCGTTTTTCACATCTGGCAGTGGGACCCACAGGATCGCTGCTAGATATAGCCCGTCCCCTTGTAATTCGTGTACGTTTTAATTGGAGAGTCACTTCAGCACATTCAACATCGAATCATTGTTCATTCGAGATGCATCGGATCGAACGATTTTCATTCGACACGTTATTGAACCGAATTCACCTCATTCGATACGACGAAACACGCATCGAATTCGATACAGTTGTGACATCGAATCTATAGAATTCGATACTCTTGAGTTCAACATCGAACCCTTGTAATACATCTCATATCGAACAAGGCATTCGACATGTCAGCATCGAACGCCTAGGATTCGACACGCTACATTAGTCTTGTAATTAGTTTATTCAACCTAGTAAGCTTGTATTAAGTGTCCGGACCAAGCTAGTCCGATAATAAAGTTGGATAACATTATTTTGGTTATTTATATCTCATTTGTATTGTTTTATCGTGTTCTATTACCGTGACGAAATAAGACCAAAATAGAGACAATGAATCCACATAGTCGTGACCATGAATTCACATAGTCGTGACTATGAATTCACATAGTCGTGACTTGAGTCGTATTATTGAAATAAAAGAAAGATATACAGTAAGCTTGAACTTCATCATTGTAAGTTTGCACAAGTACACAAATATATACGCATTCACCTATTTGATTAAGTTGCTCGGTTATGCTAATCTTCTTTACATAGGGTATCAACTTAAAGTATGAACTGAATGGTTTTAATAGCACTATTTTATTTATACTTACGGATGTAATCATTTTAAGACCCCATAAATAACAGGACATATTATTTAGAAAATGAACCTCCGATGTGATGCTCGTAAAATAGTTGGAGGATACATGGCCTCCACTTCAGCAATGTTATTTACATTAGATAGTATTATTGTGTTGTATATATTTTCTTTATTTACGTTATTTAATGTAATTATTTATCTCTTCTGTAAATATCTTTAATTGTAACATATGTATTTGGGTGACTAATAAAATATTTATTCAGTTGAAATATATGTAACCCTTATAATATAACCCGAATTAAATACGGTTAGTAAAAAATTTCAAATAAAGGATTAGATTACCTGATTGATCTTATAACTACATTAAATAAAGCACACTTGACCACAAGAAGACAATGAAATGTCATAATGAGCATCACATGCGTCACTAATGAGAACTGAATTTCAGAGGTCACTTAATTTGTTATTTTATTCCAATATATATTATGGTTAATTGGTTTATTATTAATTAACATTTTCCCTCTGCATTTGGAAGTGAGAATGGACTGTGGAGTGGAGCACTCAAAACTTTGGGCATCCCTTTTAATAATCCTAATTATGACATCTCAATACATTTGTGTTGGAGAGGAGGGGGGACCCTTTTTGACTTCTGATAATCAAGTATCCTCTATCCCAATTAAAAGTTAAAGCTGATCTACGCCTAATTTATAACTAAATGATGAGTAAGAGTAAATTCATCTTCATGTAAGTTCGGAACCGAGTTGCTTCTCTTAAATCTCAATTTCTAGTAAAGAACTTAACAGAATGATGCCGTTCTTTTCGCCATAACTAAACTGGATATTCTCAATTTAACTATTATTTTTACCAAATTTAATTAGAAGTAGCTTTTATACTTTTATAAAATTTATAAGGTATCATATTACAAAAGCCATTTCTGAAGCATCAATACCAAACCTAACACTCGCATAAATATACAAGTCACAACTCACGAGACTGCATAAGTTCAGGAATTTGAGAATGGAACAAAAAGATTTACCAAATTTAATTAGAAGTGGCTTTTATACTTTTATAAAATTTATAAGGTATCATTACACAAAAGCCATTTCTGAAGCATCAATACCAAACCTAACACTCGCATAAATACACAAGTCACGAGACTGCATAAGTTCAGGAATTTGAGAATGGAACAAAAAACGGGAAGACTCAACCGTCTTCCAAAAAGAGATGCGACTATGTTGAAAAGACAATTATCTCACTTGCAAACATATATGGGCGAGATTAAATATATGACAGGTTTACCGGATATTGTAATCATCGTTGATCAGCATGAAGAATATACCGCCCTATGAGAGTGTATTACTTTGGGAATTCCAATAATTTGTTTAATCGATACAAATTGTGATCCTCATCTTGTAGATATTTCAATTCCAGCGAATAATGACGTTATATCTTCAATTCGCTTAATTCTTAACAAATTAGTATTAGCTATTTGTGAGGGACGTTCTAGCTATATAAAAATTATTGATTAATAATAAGATAAAATATGGAGTTGGTTATTTTGAATTTCTAAAAATAGATCAAAATAACAGGAAATATTATGTGATTTTAATTCCTATTTTCAGATTTTATGTATGTTGCAGTGGGTGAGGTCTATGGTGGGGGGAGGACCACTGGTCCTCCCTCTTTAAAACGCGACACGTGTCCAAGTAAAATAATAAAAAGATTCTCATTTTTTCCGTCTTTCTTCAACTGTGGTTTAGTGCTTTGGTTAAATCAAATTCCAAAATTTTTAACTCCCGCCCATCTTAACTTTTCAGTGGTTTTAAATTTGAAATGTGAGCCAGCCTATAAAATATATGTACTAACAAATAGCAGTATTTTTAGAATTTTAAAAAAATAATTTCTTCCATACACACATTCTCTCTACCATACTGTTTATTTTCAAAGCTTGAACACAATGCAATGGCGCTGCTCATCAACACTTCATTACTTAGAATTTGGAAGCATGTGATTTGATTGATACGGGCACTAGTGACCTCTCCGTTGGTTTCCGTTCAGAAATATCCCTTTTAATATTGGCAAAGGGATAAGGTCATAATATATTGATAATAAGAAAAAAGGTTCCTCTTGATATGAAGGTTAAACAAAATGGTTACGGGAAAAGCAACCGAAAGTGGTTTGCCACTGAGGAAAGTCTGGTGTTGCTTGCATGAAGTCCTGAGTCGAAAGAGATGAGTGCCAACATGAAAGAGCTCTCAGTTTTTGTATAATATGGTTGTTGTTTTTTTTACATTGATATGTAATATAAGCAGAGCTCTCATAATAAATGAAGAGTTTTCCTTTTCACTTTCTCCAGGAGTCAAACATTTTGGTGTGTCACTCTTTTTGTTTTTTGGTGAATGTGTTTATCATTGAATATTGATTCATTAGCATTTAGCACTCAATTAACAATGGATACGAGATTACTGGTTAAATAGTTGAGCTTGTAATCACCAGAAACTAGATACTCATTGTAACGTGCTAATAGTACCGTATGATGGTTTTCCGAGCTTAATTAATGTAATCTATGTTTAATCTGGTCATGTCATAATGTGGTGCTAAATGTGAAACCTTTGTGCTAAGATGCAATAATGGTAGTTTTGGCACAAACTCTGTTATCACCAGATCCTTCATTTTTTTTTTCTCTTTAAACATGGTCGTCAAAAATTTAAAGTTTAATTTTCATAAGGCAACTGGAATCTTATAACAGCCCATGGGATAAGGATTGAGAGGTGTACTAGTTCACTCTTTAAGTTGTGTTATTTTAGTGGTTTAATTTTTTGTGGAATTAAGAGGAACTAAGAACTTAATGTAAAAGTATTACAAATCTGTCATTAGAAAAGAAATCAGAGCAAGGGATACTAATACACAGTAAATTTAAAGCTCAACAACTGCTGAAACAGATAATCTTAAATCATGCCTAACTATATTTTAGAATTATTGGGTAAATTCTTATCATACTCAGCTACAAAACTTTACAGTAACATTAAAGCAAATGAATTAACTTTCCTATCTCAACCTTAATTTGTCTAATTCTCCCTTTGAATTCTTGGGAAAAAACTCACATGTTTTTTTTTTTTGTTTCACTTGATGAATGACTTCTCTCTTATTTTAGCCCCAACAAAAAAAAACCCACTACAAAAAGAAACCAAACTAGTGGCAAATCAACATTTTCCGTCCACTTTGGCAGTTAGATGCTACGTCACCGGCGACCACACTCCAGCGCTGTTCCATGCGGTTCTATGCACTACAACACTCTGTGTTTCTTTATCCATGGGCATGATTGTTAGCATTATCGTTGCTTGTTGGTATGGCAGAGCTGTAGAAAAGCAGAGCACTCTTTTGTGTTTAAAGTATAAAATGAAGTTAAAAATCTTTGAAGTTTTAGAGAGAGTTTTCAACTTTTGATAAGAGAGGGAAAAGAAAAACCTGATCTTTCTTTCCTTTTGTCGAAGTCTTTTGGAACGAATTCAAAACATTTGAAAATGTGTTTGAGCGGGACCTTATTTTTTGGGGTATTAAAAGTTTAAACCAACAAAAAGTAACCCTGGTAGTAGTAAAAAGACAGAAAATAATGATAATCTTTTTATTTTGTTTTTTGGACACGTGTCGCATTTTAATGAGGGAGGACCAGTGGTACTCCCCCCACCATAGACCTCACCGTTGCAGTGAGTATAGTGCCCTAGCATAAATTGGTGGGCGTTATATATGTGGGGCTCACAACCATGCCAGTGCACTAGGCATTCTCAAGTGAGCTGCATAGACTAAATCCTATTTTAGATAATACTACTAAAAATAGCAAACATCAAGCTTTAAAAAATCACAAAATACGAAATGTATGACAATAAGCAAGAATCTCTATATATATTGAGAAAATTTAATGCAAAATAAATAAATTAATAGAGAACTAGAATTTAATAAGGCGGAGAAAAAGAAAGAGAAAATATTACTTAACATAAAAGACTCTGTAACCTCAACGAAGATAAATTGCTTATACTTTTCATCTCTCTTTTGTACTTATCAGTTTATTAGTTTATTACAATCTTATTAGTATAATTCTACTTACATTGTATTCAGTATTTTGCCATACAATAAGGGGTTGAGTGCTCCAAAACAAAGTTGAGGGTGTTGACTGCAAATGGCCCCAAAAAATGAGGGGTTTGATCCGAATTCCCCTTCTTTTAATAAGAGTCATAATATTGGCAGATTTTTTTTCTTTTAAGTATACGTGACAAAATAATTTAAATATATACTTATATATATATATATATATATTAAGTTACAGAAGTATGAGGTGTTAAAATTATCATAATTATTACCATGCTGTATATTTTTATTATACATTAAATTGCAATAACAAAGTAAAACTATTAATACCAAATTAACCCATAAACAAGATGTATGTCAGAAGCACCAATAGCGCGCAGCTTGGTAAGTTTAAAAACAATATTAACCAAAAAATTGTCAAAGGGCAATGTGAAACTTTAGAATTATACTAGTTATTTGTTATTGATTGTAATATAAGATAAGTTGTCTGTTCAACTCCTTATTATACTTCAAAATCTATAAATGTTTCAAACAACTGAATTTAGATTTATTTTTATTTCTTTTGTATTTAAAAAAACATAGAATTTAACAAAAAAAAGGTTTGAACTATAATGTCACAGAAAATATATATCTATGATTTGTTATAGGCTATATATATACATATATATGATATAATTAGTATCACCAAAAAATAATTTGTTACAACGCATAAGTCGTGAACCAAAATTGATTTGATTCTTTATGTCATGTCTTGTCAATTTATTGATGCTACATTTGTCTGTGGTTAGGCGGAATATGACTTTCCAGCTCTACTCTAAACATTTACTGTATCTTACAACCCTTTTGTGTTTATTTAGTTAGTTTTTTACTTTTAAGGGCGGCCAATTCATCGTTATGACTTATGATCGCTGCTTTATTCCCTTCATAACAATTAGAAATCACCTTATAATTGACACATTTATCCAACTGTTAACGTTTTGGTAAAACTTTTGAATCGAAGTAGTTAAATTCAAAACCACTGAGTACGTAATGAATTTGTGCAATTTTTCTTTCAGAATCGGTTGCAACCTAGTGTCGTAATTGGTAACGGGTACGTAAAACTTTGATTTTCTAGCTTATGGTTTTTACTTTCTTCGATTTGTAATATTCAAAGAATTACTCTACAAAACCCCTACCTACAATGAACATCAATCAAAAGTTAGCATGGCCAATTTAAAGTAAAAATTGATCTAGGGAAAGCTCATTCTTGCACAATGTTGCCAACAAACTTAAACCTCAAATAATTTGGGGTCAAATGCCAATGCACATGTTCTACTACCTACACAAGTCCATGTACTGTGTGCCAATGGGAACATTTGATATACAAAAGTAGTAAATCCTGCACTCACAAATATGTGGGGTTCTATGTGAGATCTATATTCATCTCTAATTTTTGGTCTTTGTCCTTTTATTTGTTTGTTTGCACTTAACTTAATTTGCGGTGTGTTTTCTTTTAAACAATATATTTGATTTCATCAATAATGTTCAGGAAATGAATTAATACAACAATAATAATCAAGCATGTAGTCCTAATAAATTAAGGTAGACTATATAGACCATAAGTGAATCACATCGAGCTCGGTACATGAATTATCAGTCTCTATTGTTACGATTGAGAAGTTCATCTTCACTTAGTTCTCTAAACTTCATGTCGTTTCATTTGACATTCAATCAAATTTTCTTGAATCTCCCTCGTGCTTTACATATATTTCTTAAGTTAAGAATTCCAACACGTCGTATTTGTGCACTATGACTCATCCATTAAGCTTTAGGGGGAAATTACAACCGCATAGGATTCTTGTCGCGCTCCACCATTTTGTCCATCTAACTTTGAATGCTGACATCACCATCTAGCTCTCCATCATTTTGTCAAATGGAGCCTACAATATGGAGTTTTCAGTATCTTTTGGCCCTCCAATTGGACTATACCATTATTAAGTCTTCATTGTTTGTTAAATTTGCACTTGAGATACCATGTTTTGTTCCACTTAGACGAAAACCTCTTGCTTCCAATATTGGTCTCCATAGCTCGAATTCATCGTTAATTTTGCCTTCGTCTCTTCAATGAGGACAATATCCTTTGCAAACAACATGCACCATGGTACATGATCTTGGATAGCTTTGATGATTTCATCGATTACAATAGAATCAAAAGGGCTCAAAGCTTATCCTTGGTGTAAAGCAAATTTTAAAAGAGAAAATCACCACAAGTTCAAATACGGGTCACCACATTCTCATACATACCCTTAATGATGTTAATATATTTAATGAGTATCCACTTCTTCACCAAGGTCCACCATAGTACCTCTCATGGTACTTTATCATATGTTTCTTTTAAGTAGATAAAGACCATATTTAGATCTTTTGAAGACGTCCAATGAGTTGACGAAGCAAATAGATGGCATATGCGGTCAATTTACCGGGCATAAATCCAAATATGTTCTTAAACATGGATTTAATTTATCTCAAACACGGTGTCCTCCTCTCTCATAGCTTCATGGTATGAAAGATAAGTTTTATCTCACGCCAGTTAAAATAATTCTGGATAACGTCCTTGTTCTTATAGAGTGGTATTAGCATACTCTTTCTCAAATCACGTAATATTTTATTTGTTCTCTATATCTTGTTAAGAGGTGTGTTAACCAGGTCATACATATTTCTCCACCGCTTCTCCATGCTTCAATAGAGATACCGTCTAGGCCAACAACTTTGTGTATCTTTATCCACTTTAGAGCCTCTTTTATTCCAGATAGTTTGCTACTTCAACACAGAAACAAAACAACCATCAATAAATAGCGTCTTGCATAAGAGTCATTGGTATTTTGTCTATGAAATACATGCGTCCGAGATCAATGAAATCCATCTCAATATGATTTACAACCTTAGATAGTAATCAATTAATTAAATCACACTCTAGTTAGTTATATAGCTTAGTCTTAGTTCTTTAGAAATATTCTCAACCACAATCTTTAGTTAGTTAGTTTCACTCAAGCATTGTAGTTTAGACATCTAGTTAGTAGTTAGTTAGTTAAGCAATAGTTCCTAGTCTTAGTTTAATTCCTCAATGATAAAAACCAAAAAGAAAAGAAAACTGATTCATTGAGTATTCAACAATATAATCGCTAAATCACAAATATCTACCCTCTTGGGATTCGATACTTGGGCAATAATCTTACTTTTCATTTTATTATTACTTGATTCGTGCACTTGCGATATCGTGTGACTTAGGTGTAATACTTATGTGCTGAAATTATCCTATTATATTTACACCTAATAAACGCCCCATCAATTGTGATCTTCCTTTTTGTGTTATTTTATGTTGGTTTATCAGGTTTTTCGATTCCTCATTCGCGTTTGGACGACTTGCTAAGGTTGGTTTGTTTTGGCTAATTATCTCATCGCTACTGGTTGCATGAATCGGGAATCAAAAGGTTAGGGCAGCGGCTGAAAATCTTAGAGGACGAATGAGGGGGTCTTCTAATTCCTGACTCGATTTGGTTTAACAAGGATGAATCATCAGAATGAATGTTGGTTGGACGTCTCATTACCAATAGATCGTACAATTTTTGCTCGTTTAGTTCGGCTATGAAGTCTCTACTTAATTTGAAACGAGGGGTAGAAATCTAGAAGATTAAGAGGGAGAGGATTCTATTTCAGTTCAATCATATAATTGACAATAAGAGGGCTCTTGAAGGGTGTCCATGGTCGTACGATAAATAGGTGCCGATTTGAACGAGATTGGTACCAAGGAAAGTCTGGATCAAGTGAACTTATCTTTTTGTGTGTTCCATATCCATATCCATGCCTTTCTCGAGACAGACGAAATAAATAGCGAGGTTGATTGGGAATAGAATAAGAGGTTTCATGGAATAAGATAGAGAATCGAGTCGTGGTGTTCGTGTGAGAATAAGAGCCAAGATTGATGTTACTAAACAATTGATGATGTTTTGAAGTTATAGGGGTTAAGAGATGATGGTAGGTTTTACGTTTGAACACCTCTCAAACTTATGTTATTTATTCGACAGATTATGACATCCAGTATGAAGTGGGAGAAATAACAAAAGATTTTGGTTTGTTGTATGGAGCATGGGTTCGTGAATCTTTGAACATCATGGGGGATTTTTGGGCGAGTAAGGACATTCAAGGAGACTTCCAAGCTAATGAGAGTTCACAATATGTCTAAAATAAAGATAACATTGACTGAGTTACGTCTTTGTTCCAACAGCCAATTCAGACAATAGACATGCAAAATGTATGTGAGTCACGTACTGAGGAGAATGTCACATCAGAAGAATAACTTGGACATCAACACGAACCCGACTGAAACGATGTATGTGGATACGAAATACATGCACACTGATTCTGAGACGAATGTTCAAAGGGTGGAGAGTGCGTTGTAGAAGGCTGCGGGTAGTAACCTGAAAAGGGTAAAAAAGATCCTACGAATTCATCTAAGAAGGTTTGAGAAAAGATATGTTGTGGCTATCAATCCATCTTGGGAGAAAGCTTCAATCTATTATTCATCGACGATTGCTGAGTAGTCTCGTTGATCACAATGAGTATCTTAAGTTTGAAATATTAGGGGTTGGGGCCCCCTTGGACAGTTCGAGAATTATAGGGTAATGTTGCCCGTCCTACCCCCTCCCTTATTTTCCTTTTGAAGACAAAAATTACACGAGGATAGAGAAACTGAAACAACAACTTGGGCATTTTGGTGTCCAAGTTGATGTTCAAGGAAAGTTGGGTGGTCTTGCGTTTATGTGGAGAAATGAGATTGTTGAGAGGTTATTGGGTATGTCATGCTATCATATTGACATCATACATCATGATTGAACATGATGACCACGATAAGGATTGGCGTCGTACTAGTTTTTATGGGAAACCATAGTTGAGTAAGAGACATAGGTCTTGTGCGTCAATGAATAGATTGAAGCCATCTTGTCCAAGCTATAAATCTTTGAGGGGACTTTAATGAGATTATGAGTCGGGATGAAAATAAGGGTGGCCCCGAAATCGTCATGGTGTTTTATGAACTTTAAGGAGGCTCTTCTTGATGCCGGTTTAACGATCTCGGGTTTGAGGTAAGAATCTTCATATGGTGTAACTGACGAGAACAAGATGAAACCATATCAGAAAGACTTAACCTGGGCTGTGCATCTTATTCGTGGAGAGAGTTGTTTCCTACGCCCAAAGTCAATAATATTTTGATGAGACACTTAGACTATCTTCAATCCTTATCTATCTCGAACCAAACCATCCCTTCAAGAACGAGTGGAAAATGGTTAAGATGTTCAAGTTTGAAGCAACATGGGCCAAACAGGCTGAGTGTAAGGGATTAATTGAACAGTTTCTGAATGACTAAGAGAGCCATGAGCAAGCCCATGACCTTACAAAGAAGTTGGAGGTTTTGTCTTGTGGGGTTAGTTTGGGCAGATAACCTCTCGGGTTCAGAGATAAAGAAATGCATTAAGGAGCTTACGCAAAACATTAAGGTTATTAGGGAGAGTGTGGTCACGTCCAAGACTAAACACAGAGAAGTGGAGCTTACTTGAGATTTAAAGGTTATGTTGGATAAGGAAGATTTATTTTGGAAACATAGATGGAAAGTTTAATGGTTAAAGGAGGGGGAGAGAAACACGACATACTTCCATAGAAGGGCAAGGAAAGGATGAAGCAGAATAATATTATAGATAGGGGGTTGGAGAGAGATGTGTAGGGGAGTCGAGGAGGTTGCAATTGACTACTTATGTTTTATTTTTTGCTCTAATAGTCCTACTAGCGATGCAATTGATGATATCTTTCGAGTTATTCAAGTAAAGGTGGGTTCAGACGTGAATCAGGAGCTCGGTCAACCTTTTACTTCGGATGAGGTAACAAAATCTCTTTTTGATATGTACCCTCTTAAATCCCCAGGTCCTGAGGGTTTTTTCCCCGTCTCCTATCAAAAGTTTTGGAATATCGAGTTCTCATGTTACTTGCTTTGTGCTACATTTTTTGAACAATCGTGTCTTTCACGCTGCTGTGAATTACATTTATATTGTCATCATTCCTAAATGCACAGATCCGAAACTAATGACTCAGTTCCGGCCTATTTCTCTGGGTAATTTTACTTATAAAATAGCATCAAAAGCATTAACAAATAAGTTTAAGCCGTTCCTTCTAGATATTATTTCATATGCGCAATCTGCTTTTTGTTCTGGGTCAGCTTATTACTGATAACATCCTTGTGGCTTTTGAGATTAACCATTTTTTAAAGAGCAGAAGAACATATAAAGTTGGACACATGTCACTTAAGCTGAATATGAATAGAGCATATGATCGGGTTGAGTGCTCATTTCTTGAAAGGTACTTATTCGAATAGGCTTTGAGTGTCATTTTGTTGCCCTTATTATGTTTGAATTAAAACAATGTTTTATTCTCTGTTGATTAATGATTGTGAGATTGGTTATATTCAACGAGAGATAGGTTTACATCAGGGTTATATTCTCCATATCTTTTCATGTTTGTTATTGAGAACAAGGTTTCATACGTGATGTGGAGAGAAGACGAGCACTGAAGGGTATTGCAGTGAGTCGGCATGCACTACGAGTGTCGCACTTGTTGTTCGCCTATGATACATTTATTTTTTGTGGGATTCAGATAAGATGTTGAGAAAATTATTGGGGTTCGAGTGGAAGATAAGCATGACATATATTTAGGTATGCCGGTTGTTGTGGGTAGATCTAAAAAAATAACTTTTCAATTATCCTAGGGACATTGTGTGGAACTGATTTCAAGGGTGGAAGGAGTTGACGCTGTGAGGGGCGGGAAATGAGGTTTTAATCCAACTTGTTGTTCAAGCTATATCTTCTTTTGTTATGAGTTGTTTTTGACTTTTGGATTCGTAGGTTAAAGTACTTGAAGTTATGGCTGGTGATTATTAGTGGGGTAGTGGCACACAAGGGAAACATTGGATTGCTTGGAATAAAATGTGATGTAGTAAAAAGAGGGAAAGCTAGGCTTCCGAGATCTTCGTGCTTTTATTTTTTTGTTTCTTGCTAAACATGCTTGGGGAAATTGGAAGTATCCGGATAGCATATCAGGGCAAAATTTTAAGGCCAATTTCCTAATTGCTCTATTTTTTAGGCGAAAGGTGGAAGTAGACATCCATTTTCATCGCACGACATTAGAGAGTCGGTTAATGTCTTGGCACAGAAAACTCGATAGCGAGTTGGATCTTGATTTGGCGTGATATGTGGTTGTCTCGCCATATATCCTTTCAGCCGATCACTCCATTAGTTGAGGGTTGTTTAGACTTCTGAGCGAGGGATTTATATGATGATGACATCTGGTGGTGGGACCAAGTAAGCGTTCGTGATTGAATTGGGAGGTTGACGCCTCAATGGTTATGTCCATCCTATTAGATTCCTTGGATATTTCAAGATGAACAAATATGGCATTACTCCAAAACGAGATGTTTTACCGTATGGAACGCATATAATTTGTTTTTAGAGCAGGGGCTGATTTTCGATATTGCTACGACTTCAAGTAGTTCGGTGTTGGATTGGCATAAAATCTAGAGCTTGAAATGTCCAAATAAAATTAAACATTTTCTTTGGCGGGCTTGCTCAAACATTCTTCCAAGCTAAAGACTTTCAGCTCATTGCCATATTGGTATGGAAACATATTGCTTTGTTTTTGGTGGCGAGAATGAAGACGTACGACATGCTATTTTCTTTTGTCATGTGGCGCGACAACTCTGGGTGCTTTCTCATATGGTAAGAATTTTTTTTCTGATGGACGAGGAGGGTTTGTTGGAGTGGTTCTTTCGTATTTCAGCTTTGAAAGAGGCATAGCTTGTGGCGAAATCAATGATCTTTTGTTGTGCGTTATGGATGAACCAAAATTGATTTTGACGGGCAAGAAGACTTCAAAATCGAAGGAGATTGTAGATTTTTTTGTTAACTACCAGAACTTGTGGATTTCTTATAAGGTTTCTTTCTCTAGAGAGCATAATGCAGATTCGGTTGTGTGGTGTCCTCTTTGCAAACTATGGATTAAATGTAATTTCGATGTGGCACTGTTTGAAGGGGACAAAAAATTTAGGTATTGGCATCGTTTTCCTGGACTTTGAGGGTATGTGTTATGCGCAAATTCAAAAGAGGTTTTCGGGTAATCTCGGTCCTCTCATTTCATAAACTATGGTTGCGTTAATTGTAGTTCAGTTTGCCATCTCACGGGGGTGGAAGAATATGGTATTTGAGGGAGACAGTTTGAAGGTCTTTAATTCCATTTTGCACAAGAATGTGTTGGGGCCGAAGGAAGAAACTTAATCACGGATATTCGAAAGTTTTGTCGAGAGAATTCTGCTTTCTTTTTACGATGGATTCGAAGAGATGGTAATTGTGATGCTCACAATCTTGCTTGTTCGGCTACCGGAGATTCTACATGGTTTGGCCTATCGAGTTGGCATCTGGTTAAATTTCTTTTCACGTTTTCGGCTTTGGTTGTGTTTATGCTTTTATTAGTTTTGTTGCATGGTATTTATGCAGTACATTTTGGGCTTATGGCTTGTTTTGTATTAATTTTATCTCCTTAAAAAAAGATTTGAAGATTTTTGATGAAATATTTCCACCTCATATGTAGGACGAGAGATAGATTTAAATATATCTAGATAAGTTCCCACCATTTTGTATAGAGAAAAAGTACAATATTTTTTTGAATTTGATTTCTTTTCCCCGAAAATCTCAAATTATCGAAACTTCTATTTTTCCCAATTTTTGCGCAACCAAAGGGAGCCTATGTGGCTACCTTAATTTGTAGTTCAAATAAGAGAGAAGAGGGGGGGGGGGGTGTGGGGGGGGGGGGAGGATACTCAGGTAATCATGGAACAATTTTATTTATATTTCACCTTTCAATATTTCTCACGTGTCTTATAGTGGTTAATTAGCTATTATTTATCACGTAGTACGGCTTTTTAATTTATTTTTTTAGTTTTTATCTTGGTAATGTTTACCTTAGGATTTTATATTATGACATTGTCCACTGGTTATTTTATTAAAAATTTACTTTTTCTATTGTTGGTAATATGCATTTCAACTTTTATCTTTTATAGCATAAGTTACCTTTTTCGATATTTTTTATTAATTCTAAAAAGACAAATTATGTATTGTATTAGCACAGTCAGAATTAAATTCATGGATACACTTTCGTATATTATTCAACTTAAAAGGACTAAGTTTTTAGCAGCAAGACGTTATTTACAAAATAAATTATAAAACCACTTGCTATACGAAGAAAGCCATAAATTAATTAAGTACGAAGTCTTATACAACATTCAACGTAACATATGTGCCAATTTGAGAAAGTTCCTGCTCTCTCTCCTATAGAGCTCCCTCCATGGTCTAAGGAATATTTCCTCTTAGGGTTCCCTAAGTTTCTCTCTCCTCCTCCCTCTCCTTCCTCCTCTCTCTTTCCTCTCTCATCTCTCCCCATTGCTCTCTCCATTTCCTCTTCCATGGATTCCATAATCCATCAAACCAATAACCTCAATTGTTCTGACTCTAGCCCTCCCCCATTTACAACTCAATCCTCACCACCCAGTCTCACCTTAGCGGGAAAAATCCTCACTGACAAAGAGGTTAACCTCGTTGCTGCTAAATCAGTCCTCTTCACAACCTGGAAATGCAAATCCATGGTGGAAACTAATATTTTCTACACCAACACGATGGCATTCATCTTCTAGTCACCCACAGATATCAAAAATGTCTGGAACAACTCCCCATGGTGCTTTGATGGTGATTTGGTATGTCTCAAATATTGGACTAAAGAACTAGCATTTTGAGGCATCAAGTTTGATTCCAACCCTTATTGGCTGCATTGCTACAACCTCCCAGTCAAATACACTAAACAAGAGCATCCAAAAAATATTGTGAATCAACTGGGGCTATTTATTGCGGCAAATCTGACACAGAGAAAAAAAGATGGAAAAAATCTCATAAGCTAAGGGTGGAAATAGATCTAAACCGTCTGTTGGTGGACTCAATCTCCTTTGCTGGTGAAAATGACACCCTCATCAAGGTTGATATCAGCTATGAGAGGCTCCCAACTTCTGTCATTTTTATTGGGCACAAATACGCAACATGTCCGATGGTGGATCATTCAGCAAAGCTTAAATCAAGACAGTTGCCATATAGTTGGTGGATGAAGGAGGGCAGCGTGTTCATACCAAACCCTAAAGTTTTCTCTAGACACTCACTCCAAAAAAGTTAAGAGTCAAATGACCGCTATGCCCCTCCCCAATTCAAACTCTTTATCTACTCCATGGCTAATTACGGAAAATAACCCGTGTTGCCCTAATTCTCAGCCCACTACCCCACTATGTTCTCACCAACACAAACAAATCCCACAAAACAATCCTTTGACAGTTGTCACTGACCCCAAGATACTGCTACCAACCCACACTGTGCCAAAATCTCACAACTCACAATCATAGAAAAATTCTAATCTGTTGAAGTCAACACCTCATCCCTGCAGCCAAAACTCTTTTTCTTAGCTATACCCACTCCCAATGTGGATACTCCCCAAATATTGACCAAAAACCCCTCCAACTGGATATCATTTCTAAAAGCTAAGCCAGATGACCCGTTTGACTGGTCCACCATCAAAGGCCCACCCGAAGGCCCAATATTTCCACCAACTTTATTGGGCCCTAATAAAAGGCCTTTTTCATCATTTGAGAGAGCTAAAGGGTCGATTTACTTAAAAAATCAAGATTCAGCCCATATCTTCCCCACTCTCCCCGCAATATCTCAGATCATCTAAAACTCCAAAACACTCCACCTGACAAAAACCTCACTTTCCCAATGATTACTGAGCCTCCTATATAACAAACACCACTCCCCTCTGCTAGACGCCAAATAATTTCAACTATTAAAAAGCTAGCCAGGAAAAGTGGCAACTCTCCTCTAGCTTCCTCTAATGCAAACTCAAACTCTCCCAAATTTCCAAATTGCTCTGAATTCTCAGTTAATTCTCCAAATCCTCTATAAACTCAATTAGCTCTAGGGGTTTGAGGGAGTAATTCTGACGATAATCCTTTCGTGGAATTGTCGAGGACTTGCCCAGTCCGAGACAAAGCAAGAATTACGGGCAATTGTAAATAAGCACTCACATGCTATCCTTTTCTTCTGTGAGGTTAAAACGAATCGCATCACTTCTATCTCTTCCTCTCTCTCTCCCGCCTCAATCTCTCATCTCAAAATTTTTGTCCTCACTCTGGTATTGTTGGAGGCCTCTTGGTCGCTTGGAAACCTGACATCAACCTCTCAATTATGTCCTAAAACTCATGGCTCATTCATTGATCTGTTCTTTTGGATACTTATTGGACATTTACTGTTGTCCATGCTTCATGTCCCCACTCTAATAAAGCCACTTTCAAGAATATTCTACCCACTCTGATCCCCGAACCACCATCGCCATGGGTATTGATTGGTGATTTCAATGGCATCACTTCTTAGAATGATAAACAAGGTGACAATAATTTTTTGCAATCCTCAAAGCAAGTTCTAAATGATTTTATTAATGATTGATTTATGTAGGATATCAGTTACAAAGGAAACTCTTTCACCTGGTCAAATGATCGACCTGGTTTGGACAAAATAAAGCAAAGAATCGATAGGGGAATTGCCAGTATGGAGTGGAACACCCTCTTCCCAAATGCATCGATAACTCATCTCTTTGCTATCAGATCCGACCATAGCCCAATCATTCTTCACGCTCAACCTAAATGCATCACAGGCCCCAAGGTCTTCAGATTTGAAGCAGCCTGGATTCCTGAACCCTCATGTCTTGACACTATCTCTACAGCTTGCGAACATGATTTTACAGGCTCACCATCATTTATCCTCCGCTCCAAAACCAAAAACACCAGCTCAACCTTCAAAACCTGGAGCCGCAATCGAACTCTCCCCAGTCTCCTTTTAATATCCGCCATTCGCTCCCAAATTGAAACCCTACAAGCCCAAATTCCCACCCAAGAAACCCTAACTATGGAGCGTGATCTACAACTCCAGTTAAGCTCTGCTCTTTCTAAGGAAGAGAATAAATAGAGACAGAGGGAAAAACATGAGTGGCTTAAAAATGGCGATGCAAACACGAGGTATTTCCACCTTTGCACTATATTTCGTCGCCGCATGAATAGAATAATCTATGTGTTTCATCCTTCTGTGACCTTCATGGTTAATGAATGGAAGCTTATTGGGAGTACTTTTGACACTCACTTAGAAACCTCTTCACTACTTGTCACCCTTGTTTCCCCTCATCATTTAATAACCTCTACGTTCCTGTTGTAACTAAATCTGATAATGAATAATTACTTTAGAAACTAAGCCCTGAGGAAATTAAAAAAAAATATTTAGCTTTGATTCTTACAAAAGCCCAGGGCCTCATGGATTTCCACCCATCTTTTTTAAATAATACTGGGACATCACTGGGGATGATGTTATCAAAGATGTGCTACATTTCTTTGGTACATGCAACTTTCTCAAAGCAATTAATCACACTTTCATAAATCTTATCCTTAAAATTCCCAATGCTGAGAAGGTTGAGCAATTTAGACCTATAAGCCTCTGTAACACTATATACAAATTCATTTCCAAGATCTTAGCAAATAAGCTAAAGCCTTTACTTCCCAGAATTATTTACCCCTCTCAAACTGCTTTTGTTCCTGGGCGCTCTATCTCTGATAACACTATCCTCACCCAAGAAATAATGCACTATATCAAGAACAAGAAAGGCAAATTTGGTCATATGGCTATTAAGGTTGATTTAGTTAAAGAATTAGATAGAATTGAGTGGAGTATCATTGCTGGTATTTTGAAGTGCATTGGGTTCCATTATAGTTTCATTGCTTTCCTCATGTGTTGCATCTCTCTGTCACTTTCTCTACTGTGACAAATGGCTCTGCTTTTGGTTATTTCTCCCCTTCAAGAGAGGTAAGGCAGGGTGACCCCCTGTCACTTGCACTCTTCATAATTGTTGTTGATTTGCTCGCTAGAATTCTTGTTAAAGCTGAAGAAGACCATCTAATTCAGGGCATCAAAATTTGTAGAAATGGCATTCCATTTTCCCACCTCATGTATGCAGATGATGTGACAATGTTTGCCACAACTGATCTGAGTAATGCTACAAATATTATTGAATGCCTTAATTTCTTCTGTAGTTGGATTGGTCAGATGATTAGCAAAGAGAAATCTGTTGTGCACTTTAGCAAGAATTGCCTCCCCTCTAAAAAAAACTTAATCCAGAGTTGTCTGGGTATGAAAGAGTGTCCTCATAATCTGAAATATCATGGTATCTCCTTTTGTAGAGCAGATAAGAAAATTGATAGATTTAATGATATACTTTCTAGCTTTGATAAAGCCTTAAGTGGATGGAAGGGTGGCAATTTATCCCATGCATGAAGAACTGTGCTGGTAAAGTATGTGGCTCTAAGTCTTCCTATTTACATTATGGCCTCTACTTTGCTTCCTAAATCTGTTTGTTATACTATGGATAAAAAAATTCTCAGGTTCTGGTGGAGTAGTGATAAGAACTCCAGATTCATTGCTTACAAAAGTTGGGTGGCATTTGCCAACCAAAATTGAATGGAGGTCTGGGATTTAAAAGAATGAATGATTTCAATAGTGCAATCTTTGCAAAGAATGCCTGGCACTCTGTCATTATCTCTCTGAACTTCTTTCTTACATGATAAATATTTGAGAATTGAAGATTTCTGGACTGTTAATCCTAAACCAACTGATTCCTGGGTGTGGAGAAATATTATGGAATGCCGCAAACTCATCAGTGAATGAGCATGCTACTCAATTACTTCAAATTCATTAGTGAAGATTTGGGAGGACCCAGGGATCCCAACTATGAGTGGTTTCAAGCCTCCAACCATCTCATCTGATCAACAATCTTCTTATGTGTTTGTCAGGGAACTTTTTACAGCAACTGGTGCCTGGAACTCAAATCTTATTCAGGATTTATTTGGCCTGATCACCAGTCATGATATCTTGAAGATTAAAATCTCCAATTCTGGAAATCAAAGGTGTGTGATCTGGATACCTGAAAAAAATGGGGCTATTCACCTCTAAGAGTGCCTACCTGGCAGATCAGTCACACCGCTTCACCTCTCCCTCACCTACTCTCAAGGCCTTGCTCAAACAGATATGGAACTCCCATATCCATAACAGACTCAAGTTCTTCACTTGGAAGATCATCTCCAATTGCCTCCAAACCAGAGAAAACATTTGCAGGTTCTTCGATATTGCTGATCTCTCTTGCTTACTTTGTGGTAATTATATTGATTGTGTCACTCATATCTTTATAGAATGTCAGTATGTTAAAAAAATTTATTTTCTCCCAAATGGCAATTTCGACTGAAAGCCACTCCCCAAAACTCTACAAATGAATGGTTTATGGCTTTGTTTGACATAATGGACTTGTTCCCAGAGATATGCAACCTGAATTCCTTGATTTTAACATCTATACATTCTCTCATATTTGGAGGATTCGAAATGATACTCTTCACTCAGTATCCAGGCCTCCAAGAGAAGAAATTACAACAAGGAAAGCTGAAGCTGCTGCTTATGATCTTTATATAGATTCTCTCCATAAGTCCATCTCTAAATCTGGGGCTCCCATCTCATATTCTTGGACTTCTCCCCTTGAGAATTGGATCAAGATTTCCATTGATGCTGCATTCCTCAATGGAGAGGCGTTTGCGGCGTTCATTGCCAGAAACCGCTATGGTGGTATAGTGGAAGCATACTCTGAATGTTTCGTGACTTTTGATCCGACTGCAGCTGAAGTTTATGCCATCCTGCTTGCCTCAATGTTCTGCATGAGACAAAATGTTTCAAATGCAATTTTTGAGACTGACTCTACTGAAGTTGTTCATCTCATTCGCGAAGCTTCATCAGCCACTTTTTTTGTCCTTTAAAGAAAGCATCATTGAGATCAGAGATATCTGGAAGAAGTTCCCTCATTGGAAGATTGTCAAAATTTCACGACTTGGCACCAAGGATGCTCACAATCTCGCAAAATGGGCAAAAAATAACTCTTGGAATGGACTTTTAACCACCAATTCTCTACCTCCGGATATGCTAGACTACTATCCCTCCCCATTAGCAAATTTGTATAATTCATGTTTAACATTATGTACTACTTCATTCTATTGATATATGGAAGTATACTTTCACAATTTTTTTTTTTTGAGAAAGTTCAGCATTTTGTACTGGTGACTTACTAGTCACACATACACTTCATCATTTGGTCTTATGGATGAAGCAGATGATGCTTCAAACAAAACTGAAGCTGGTGCGGTCAGAAGACAGACAAATGCGCATGGCAAGGAAGAAGCAACAACAAAGCTTTGTTATAAAGGAATTTCAGAAAGGAAAGTAAAAAAAAAAAAGCAACTTGAGACTCTTCTATTATGCACTTCTCATAATTATTTTTCTTTTCGATTTTTTTTTAAATTAGTCTCCGAATATAACAACATTTCAGTTTTAGTTTCATTTTTTTTTTCAATTCCAGTCTCATCAAACATCCGATTTTGATCTTCTCACGCTGAAAATGTGGGAATTTTATCGGAATAGGTCATGTGCCTTGCACGTGAGCAATTGTAGTACGTTATTTTCAAATCTCGCATGTGTCACGTAGCATGAGATTGGAAACATTATTTCTTAAAAATGTATTTTACACACGTGCAACGCGTCTCACACGTCCAGAATTTAAAAATAACATATATGCTACAATTAGTCAGGTGCAAGAGAACCAAAATTAGACTTGAAATTGAAAAAAAGTTTCTATATGGGATCAAATTTGGATGCTCAACATTAGGGACTAGTTCAAAAAGACAGAAACATTCCCTTTTTTGATATAAACAATTGTTTTTAAATTTATTTTCACTAACCCACGTAATATAAAAATATTCCACAATTCTATTTTCGTTTCTCACAATGTTATTATTTTTCCAAGTAATATTTTAGGTAAATATTCTAGTTCATAAGGTATAGAAGGCTGTACATACAAGAAATTTTAAAATTCGCCTACATATCAAAAATATATCTAATGAAGAATTATTATATTATCGTCTTTGAATGTGTTGCCAGGCCAATTAAATAATCCTAGCTAAGGTATTGGACTCTCGAGTATTTACATATGTTTAGAAAGCATACGTATTATATAAGTACATATTACTCCTAGTGACAAGTACCCTTACATCTGTATTGTACGACATATACATGCCATTTGCTTAAAATAAACTGGAAAATTCACAATTTGCAACACAAGTGAGATCCAAGTCTACTTTAAGCAATTTCTTAGCTAAAAAGTAAAAAACAACTGACACCCTCAGGTATTTTCCTTTACCCGATTAAAGCACGGCGTGACACCTCAGATTAGTCAGATATCTGAATTCCCACAACTTTAAACTAAGATTAGATGCCTAATTAATTATCTTTCCAACTAATTAATATTCACAGGTTCCAGTGGTAAAGAATTGGCTGTAAGTTTTTAATGATTCCCTGAAGAAGTGCGTTTGGTGAGGAATCTAACAGATTTTTGCGATGATTTTCTGACAATATTGTTTATTATTCTTTATAATATATATCCAGGTGCAACGATGTACTTCTTAGTAAGACTTTTTTTTTTTTTTTTTTTGATATAAGAGACTTTTTTATTTATTTTTTTCCTTTTTTTGTTCAGTGTTAAGGTGGAAAGTATGTGGTGTGTTACCTGACAATTTAGAGCTTAAAGACGAAGCTTTGAGGACAAAATTAGTGGACATTTGATTGGAACTTAGTTGTTTTCTTCACTCTATCACAATATCAATAATTGTGGGATTTAGCTTTTCGGTGGTGGAATTTTTCACTTGTTTTTTTTTTCTTTTTTGATAATTGTGGAAACTTTCCACTTGTAGAAGAATGTTTGGAGGTATATTCTTTAGGCTACCACCTGCTTAGTGACAAATTATAGTTGCGTATAACATGTTTGGTGGCTCTACTGATAAATAATGCAATTTTTAAGCCTACTCAAACTTTATTTGGGGATTTGCATAACAGAATTATATTCGTCGTCCTCCAATTCACATTCACATATGCGATAAATCCACACATGCTAAAATTGATAAAAAGTAAAAATACTTACTCTATTTTTTATTTATTTTTTGATACAGAAAATTAGTGTTGTTTAGATCGAATTACACACATAATATGTTTATCATTTGTTTTCTTTTGAAGAAAAAGTTACATCTTGAATATGTTAAAACATAATTAAGTAAATTATTGATAAGTTATATTATGCTTTTATACAATTTGAAATAAATCTAAAAAAGTCACAACATACCGACATATGTACGTTTGATATTTAAGTTTTAATGCATAAAATAAAACTCTAGGATATGGCTACAATTAATCATTCTCTATCTATTAGTATATTAAAAGCAAACCCCTCCCACTCACAAAATGACAGTTTGTATACTAAATTTTGAGTTTCTAAAAATACTTATGCTTGACTTTTCAACAATTAAAAAATAAATAAAATTAAAATAAGTAACTACCATCACTCCTAAAATCCCTCCACATATTTAGCAAATATAATTCTTACGTGATTTTTAATGTGAGCTTAATTTTCTTATTATTTGCATCAATTTTATAAACTATATTAAAGCATGTGTTACATTAAAATTTCTTTGAAAATTTATATAGTTTACACGCGGTACTCGCGTGTGTCAAATTTCTAGTTTATATATTATTGTGAGAGGCTCTTCACTTAGAAACAAAAATGAAAACGGCGAATAGACCTGTGAGCGCATCCATCGGTTTCAAAAATCCAAAACCTTGATCCAAAATATTGATTCTTTCTTCAAGTGATATTTCGACTGTGTCTCCTTTATCAAAAAAAAAAAAGAATCTTTTAGCACCAAGTATGGTTTCTGGATACGCTACTTAATTACTACACCCATAATAAACGATAAAGATTGAGGATTTTCTGCATAACATACATAAGCTAATATTTGGGTAGGGGACTTATCAAAAAAAAAAAAATTTGGGCAGGGGAGCAAGAAGAAAGTTTTGATGGTATCGACTATCAAGCCAAAAAACCTCACTACTATTTCCATTTTCTACTATTTACACACGGGTTGTATTTTATATTAGATATATATATGTTGTATATTCTTTGATTGATTTGTGTACATCTTAGATTAGGCAATTTACTTTATTTGGTTTCGAATCTCACCGTCACCCGATAATAAAAAAGTGACTTGTGAAATGCGTAACAAAAAGATTAACAATCTGCACATGAAGGGCGTATTAGAAATAATATATAAATATTAAATACATATCATATCTAACAGTTTAAGATTTTAGATGAGATGATAATTCAATACTTTACATGTCAAAAAATGTAAAATGTCTACGAAAATCGAATAGTGGGAATTACACGAAAATGTCAAATAAAAAAAGGAAAAAGGTAAAACATGAAAATAAAAAAGGAAAAAGAAAAAAAATAAAATTAAAAATGAGGTCGCGAAGTACAAGAAAAACCGCCGGATTTATAGGAGACAGACAATGGGAGGGATGGTTTGGAGTTTGAACATAAGACCTTTTTCCTATTTGCCTTTTTCCAAGTTTTTTTACCTTGTACAAGAAGCCACAGTTTCTACACCTATATATCTATAATTTACTAACCGTCATTCAAAGTCAAAAATAGTAAAATCAGTCGAACCTCAACCAACCCTCTGACCTCAGTAAAAACAAATCGGTTTACCGCATTCATTTGATAATTTTCCAGTTCTTATTTTAATGTGTTGTTATGTACGTACTAAAGGCTTAGTGACCTTATTTAATCATTGTACAGTTTCCTAAATATTTAAAGAAGAAATGCAAAGAGCAATCGTAAAAATCTCAAATCCTGATATAGCGCATGAAAGTATTTACTCATCTGCTATATGAATATAAATGTATGCATGCTGCTCTTAATCTTAACTTTTCAGCTATAGCAAGAATATTTCTATTTAATCTAACGTGAACATGTTCAGTTAGAAATATTTTTCTTCTTTTTCACAATATTTCTATAGCAAGAATATTTCTATTTAATCTAACGTGAACATGTTCAGTTAGAAATATTTTTCTTCTTTTTCACAATTATAGTCAGAAACAATTGAAACCTAAATAGTTATTGATATTATGAGCTAAAATAACATAAAATACTGTCAATCAAAATTCTGGAAAAGAAAAGAAATGATGGCATCTCTTATTATATAGAAGCTGCTTGCCGATTTTTCTCCATTAAGAGGCACTAAATTTGTATTTGCAGTTGATACTCTTGTTTATGCTTGTCTTGAAATAAATAAAAAAACCATAAACTTCACAAGCTGATGTCGCGCAGCAATACGATGACGAAAAATAAAAAAATCATGAAATGAAATAGAAAAAAATACAAAAGATTTGTTTACACACTTCATCAAATAGACTACTCAGTTCACTATAATAGATGAGTCTAAATATTAGACTAAATATTGCCTAGAATAGATATTGTGTATATCTTTTGTATATTTGGTAATTATCTTGATAGGTAGTTTACTTAGTCATCAAAAATACTTTTGTATATATATGACATGATTATTAATGAGAAGGCAAGGCCAATGTTATAATCTTACATGGTATCAAGCCTCTCTCTCTCTCTCAATGACAAACCCTACCGACACCCCAACCCTAAAAGAATCGGCCGCCGCCGCCTCCTCCATGGCCGCCGCCACCAACTCCTCCTCCTCCTCTAAAATTCTACCGGCCCTCACGGTCACAAACATCCGTAACTTTATTCCTATAGTGCTTGATGTTGAATCCGGACAATACAATTCTTGGTCCGAATTATTCAAAATTCATGCACGAGCCTTCGAAGTCACGGATCACCTCTTTCTCGATGAGGCCGATCCTCCCTCTGACGACGTCATTGAACCACGCATGTGGAAACGCGTCGACGCTATCGTCCTATGGCACCATCTCGAATGATATACTTCACACGATCATCGAGAAAGACGCCACCGCTCTCTCTGCTTGGGTCCGTTTGGCTGAACTCTTTCAAGATAACAAAAACTCCAGAGCCGTCCATCTTGAAAGCCAATTTTCGTCCACCACTCTTGATGACTTCTCAAACGTGGGCGCTTACTGCCAAAAATTAAAGATGATTGCTGACCAACTTGCTAATGTTGGCGCCCCCGTTTCGAATCAGAGGTTGGTTCTCCAACTTGTGGCCGGACTCAACGAGACATACGGTGGTATTGCAACTCTAATTCAGCAGAGTGATCCACTTCCACTGTTCTCCAAGGCTCGTTATATGCTTACTCTTGAAGAAACGAGCCTCGCCAAATGGGCCGCTTGCTCCTCCACCGAGACCGCTCTTGTCACGGGTCCACCTTCCTTGGACGGATCCACGCAGCAAACTCCTCCTCCATCTCGTGACAACCGTGCTCCACGTGCGAGGGGTCGGGGTCGCGACTATCGCGGTCGAGGCGGGCGCAACACGGGCCGCGGGGGTGCACCATACGCCTTCTCTCCTATTTGGCAATGGCCCTATCCGCCCTACCCCTCCTACGGGCAAGCTTGGACAGCCCCGCCTTCACCGTACCCGACCGCACCGCGCGCACCAGCATCGCGCAACCCCGGTATCCTTGGCCCGCGGCCCGCCCAGTCCTACTATTCGGCCACCGCTCAGCCCACGCAGCCATATGCCCCCACGAACATAGCCGCTGCCATGCACACGCTCTCACTCAACCCTTCGGATGAGTCGTGGTATATGGACTCCGCTGCCACGTCTCATATGACATCCCAACAAGGTACGCTCTCACCCTATTTTAATACGAGCGCCAAGCATGGCATAACTGTTGGTAGTGGTCAATCAATCCCAATTCGTGGTTACGGTAATACGGCTCTTACTCCTCATTTCCTACCCCTTGCTCTAAATAATGTCTTACATGCTCCTCATATTATAAAAAATCTTGTGTCGGTTCGGAAATTTACTGTTGATAACTCTGTGACTGTGGAATTTGATCCTTTTGGTTTCTCTGTGAAGGATCTATGGATGGGCACCCGACTTATGAGATGCAATAGCACTGGTGACCTCTATCCCATCTCCACAATGGCCTCACTCCCTTCCGCTGCTCCACATACTGCCCTCCCCGCTCTGTCTCCCTCTCTTTGGCATGCTCGCCTCGGTCATCCGGGAACAACCATCCTTGATTGCTTACGGCGTACAGATTCCATCTCTTGTCCTAAAGAGTCCACGTCCTTATGTCCCTCTTGTCCTCTTGGCAAGCATATTAGACTACCTTTTATTTCCTCGCTTTCTATTACGTATTTTCCTTTTGATATTGTGCACAGTGACTTATGGTCATCACCTGTTTTGAGTTCTTCTGGACATCGATTTTATGTGCTATTTTTGGACAATTATTCTAATTTTTTGTGGACATTTCTCCTTTCCCATAAATTTCAAGTTTTTCCTACCTTTACTGTTTTTAGTAACTTTGTCAAAACTCAATTTGAACGCAATATAAAAACGTTTCAATGTGACAATGGTACTGAATTTAACAACAAATTATTTCACAATTTTTGTGCGAATCATGGCATGCAATTTCGATTTTCTTGTCCTTACACATCTTCACAAAATGGAAAATCCGAAAGAAAAATAAGAACAATAAATAACATGGTTCGCACTCTTCTTGCTCATGCATCCGTCCCTCCCTCTTTTTGGCACCATGCACTTCAAATGGCAACATATTTACTCAACATACTACCATCTAAACGCTTGGGTAATAAAACGCCTTTACAACTTTTATATCAAAAATATCCATCTTATGCACACATTCGCGTTTTTGGGTGTTTATGTTATTCGCTCATCCCTTCCCCCCTCATAAATAAACTACAACCTCGCTCCACTCCTTGTGTCTTCCTAGGTTTTCCATCAAACCACAGGGGTTACAAGTGCTATGACATCTCGAGTCGGAAAATAATCGTGTGCCGTCATGTCCTCTTTGATGAAGGTAAATTTCCGTTCTCGACACTCAATAACCCCTCCCCTAGTTCTTATAATTTTCTCGATTGTGATTTATCACCACTAATCACTTCTCATATCCTTACTCCACCTCACGGCCCCATGACCGCCCCACCCGACCCCCACGGCCCCCACGGCCCCCTAAACACTCCACCCGCCCCGGCCTCTCCAACCCACCATCCCAATACCGAACCCCCTCCACCTATATCGACCGCCGCCCCGGCTACCCGCCCCCCACCACCCCCGACTCCCTCTCATCCCATGATCACCCGCAGTCAACGTGGTATTTTAAAACCAAAACAACCACTCAACTTATCAGCCACCCTCTCCCCTTCCCCTATTCCTCGAAACCCTGTAGCCGTTTTATCTGACCCAGATTGGAAATTGGCTATGGCTGACGAGTTTGATGCTCTTATTAAAAATAAGACGTGGGAGTTAGTACCTCGTCCTAGGGATGTTAATGTGATTCGTTCTTTGTGGATTTTTCGCTATAAATTTAACTCTGATGGTTCCTTTGAGCGGTACAAGGCTCGTCTTTGTGGTGATGGCAGGTCTCAACAGGTTGGAGTGGATTGTGCTGATACTTTCAGTCCCGTGGTCAAACCCGCTACTATACGGACTGTTCTTAGCATTGCCGTGTCCAAATCATGGTCCATTCATCAGTTGGATGTGAAGAATGCTTTTCTTCATGGTCATCTTCACGAGACAGTATATATGCATCAGCCCCTCGGCTTTCGGGATTCCTCCCGCCCTGATCACGTCTGTCTCTTGAAGAAATCTCTTTATGGCTTGAAGCAAGCCCCTCGTGCATGGTACCAGCGGTTTATTGATTATGTTCGCACTTTGGGTTTCTTCCACAGCACCTCCGACCACTCTCTATTTATTTATCGGCGAGGTAACGACATTGCATATCTTATTTTGTATGTTGATGATATTCTCCTTATCACCTCCACTACTGCCTTGCGCCATTCTATTATGGCCTCTCTCGGCTCGGAGTTTGCTATGAAGGATTTAGGTCCTTTAAGTTTTTTCTTGGGCATTTCTGTCACTCGAGATTCTACGGGATTATTTCTCTCTCAGAAGAAGTACTCTATGGATATCCTTGACCGCGTTGGCATGTCTTCTTGCAAGCCATCTCTCACTCCCGTTGATACTAAGTCCAAGCTTGGTGCAGCCCTCGACAGTGTCCATTGCTCAGATCCGACCCTTTTCCGCTCTCTTGCGGGTGCTCTTCAGTATTTGACGTTTACCCGACCGGATATATCTTATGCTGTGCAGCAAATCTATCTCTATATGCACGATCCTCGAGAAGCTCACATGCAAGCACTGAAACGTGTCTTGCGTTATATTCAGGGGACACTTGCTCTCGGTCTCTACATTCGGCCGACCTCTCTCTCTACACTTAAAGCCTTCACCGATGCTGATTGGGGGGACTGCCCCGACACACGTCGTTCCACGTTGGGTTATTGTGTATATCTTGGTGATAACCTTCTTTCTTGGTCAGCCAAACGGCAACCTACTTTTTCCCGCTCTAGTGCTGAAGTTGAATACCGTGGCGTTGCCAATGTTGTGTCGGAATCCTGTTGGCTTCGCAACTTACTTTTGGAGCTTCATTTTCCGGTTTCCCGTGCCACTCTTGTCTATTGTGATAATGTTAGTGCTGTTTATCTTTCGGGGAATCCAGTTCAGCATCAACGCACCAAGCATATTGAGATGGATATTCACTTTGTGCGAGAAAAGGTGTCTCGCGGTGACGTTCGAGTCCTTCACGTGCCTTCTCGTTATCAAATTGCTGATATTTTCACTAAGGGCCTCCCTCGTATTCTCTTTGATGATTTTCGAGACAGTCTCAACGTTCGTCATCCTCCCGTTGCGACTGCGGGGGTGTATTAGAATAGATATTGCCTAGAATAGATATTGTGTATATCTTTTGTATATTTGGTAATTATCTTGATAGGTAGTTCACTTAGTCATCAAGAATACTCTTGTATATATATGACATGATTATTAATGAGAAGGCAAGGCCAATGTTATAATCTTACAGTAAATAACAATTACATATCAGTAGACTTTTTATAATAAAGACACACGACTAATTATACATAGTGTTGTATTATAATTTGTATTACTCGCGTGTAATATCACATGCATGTGTGGTCTTTGAAAACGACAAGTCACGACAACTTGGGTTGAATAAATCAAGCCATGATCCATACGCCGTTAGAAAGACAGGGATGTCTAGTTTCTAACACAAAAACGGATCCAAATTCTGATGAATATTGAATAAGTTATGATCAAATTAGTAAACTTGCGCATAATTGAACAAGATGGGTCAAACCCATCAAGAATAACCTAACAAGTAGCTATAAATACCCCACGAATCATCACTTAGAGGAGAGAGTTTTATGGGAGAGAGCTCTCAAGTCACGTTATGCCGTAGAGCTAATGCGTCACCTCCACGTTAGTCATAAAGCAATTGTGCTACCTACAACGCATCAGTTGTGCCACATCATCCATGTTAGTTGCAGACCCAATGTGCTAATTACAACTCATCAATTGTGCCACATCATCCATGTTAGTCCTATTGCTAATGTGCCACCTACAACACATTAGTTGTGCCACATCATACACGTCCGCCCTAGAACTAATGTGCACCCTACAACACATAAGATGTGTCACATCATCCATGTTAGCCATAGAGTTAATGTGCCACTTATAACACATCAAATCCACATTGGCCTAGAGCTAATCTGCCACCTACAACACATCAAATGTGCCACGTCATTCACATTGGGCCTAAAGCTAATGTGTCTCTTACAACACATTAATTGTGCCACGTCATCCACATTGACCCTAGAGCTAACGTGTTATCTACAATACATCAACTGCACGTGCCAATGTGCCAACCTTCCAATGTTCCCATGTGTCGACCTACCAACGTGCCCATGTATCGACCTAAGAGCAGATATCATGAGCCAATAACAAAAGAAAAAGAAAAAGAATACTTTGATACATATGTTTTTTTGTAGAATCAAAACATTGTAGCATTGATTATTCTCATTAAATATTTATCATAATTAAATTATGAATATTTGTTTGTCACAAGGAATGACAATTTTATCTCATTATAGTTTAATTAGCATTTAAAAGAAGTTGCTTTCGATAGTTAATGTAAACAACTCAAATTTTGTTTCAATAATTTTAAATGATTTTTTATATAATTTTAAAACGCTCCCAACTTATTGTTAAATGCAGTTTATGCAACTTTAAGCAAAAGTTAAAAATAATACCATTTTATAAACTTTTTATGGTTCATTTGTTCTGTCGGTGCAATAAAGTTTATTCTATCGGTGCCAAATACGATGCATCTATTATGTCGGCGCTAGAAAGTTTATTCCATTTGGACGAATATATTATGTTGGCTTAAGGTGGAATCGGTGAGATGTTGACATCCTTATTCGCACTTCTTGCAACTTTGTGGCTTGTTGAGTCGTAGATCGAAATGATGCTCGAGAGGAGTGGAGCTCAATCTGGATCTATACGGTGTGGGCGATTTGGGGAGTTCGGAACTGTGTCATCTTTCGTGAAGAAAAATTGGATATCGAAAGATTGATTGAAGAATTCAGGTTCAAACCTGGAATTGGATCAAGAGTTGTTGGAAGAAATTCTCGTTTTCTTTTATAAACTAGACTCTTTGCCCACAACAATGTATCGAGAGAGGGTGTTTTTGTATTTTTGTGTTGGCATCGTTACTGTTATTGTTGTGGTTTTTTCCTGACTTTGTTTTGAGTATACCTTATACTCATTGTTCTTTCATCTAATAACATATTATTGCCCATAAAAAAAAAATTACTAAGCCATTATAATATGGTAGAATGATTTTATAGCATCGTTGCACACAATTTTAGTACAACAGAATTAATAAAATTATAGTTTTTATTAGTACCATACACGGAATAGTTCATGATTCTTTTCCAATGTTATATTATTAAAGATTATCAGAATAAATGTGAGAAGTCATCATATAATTAAATAGGTAAGTTAAACTAACGGATGATTATGTTTACACCCTTTGATGTTTGACCTGATAATAAAAGTACCACCAAAGTTTGATTAACTACGACACCTTCGTACTTTCTCAAAATTTTGGACATACCACACTAAGATTCGAAAAATTACAAAATCATCTCTTAAAGTTTGAAAATATCATTAACATACTTCTCTATATGTTTCCGAAATATGAGTTGTCCTTGTAATTCTCAAGTTCCATTACAAGCACATTAATGCATATTAACGTGAGACTCATGCTTAACATGTAATCTAGTCGAAAAACAATCGTAGTTAGGGAGTATAACATGGATATTCCAGTAATTTCCAAAGAATCTCGAACTCTTGTGCAAAAAGAAATATTTTATGCAACTATTACATAGTTTATGTGATGCAACCAACAGTGTAGATTAAATACATATTTAACTTACCCTAAATTGTAAGAAAATAACTAACCCCCATAATCTCATCTCCACCGTGTATTGCTAGTGATTGCACTACGTGAGCAATACACGATTGCATGAGATATTTGGAATTAAATTATGAAGGGCATACATGTAAATATCTAAAAATAACTATTATAAGAAAACCCCATTACAAGTTAACACTACACGTTGTATTCTTCTCTCTCTCTCTTTCCCTCCGTGTGTGTATTTGTGTGTGTGTTAGGCAGCCTCATTATCAATCTGTCAATTTTGGGTCACTCGTGTCTCTGTGCCTGTTTTTTACTGAATGCAACTAAAGTAACCACCAACACCACCCAAACTGTAAAAAAAAAAGGAAAAAGAGAAACCTATAAAACGAATAATAATAATAATAATCAGAGAACAAAAAAGAAAAGCAGTTAATTTCCAATCTAATAAAAAAAAAAAACAGAGAAAGAGACATTGAAGCCGTTGGTTGAAGAAGAAAGAAAATTGCAAAAAGAAAGAGTCTTTGCTATTATATTTTATAATATAAACATAACTACTATTTATCAGTAAAAAAAAAAAAAAGGCCATGGTTGGTTCTTAAATAAAGTGTTAAACACAAAGCTTTAATAATAAAAGGGGAGATGACACAACAACAACAAGAAGTAGTAGAAGAAGAGGAGGATAACAATAATAATAACAATAATAATAATAATAAGAGTAATAGTACAAGTGATGAGAAGAAAATAACAGAGCAGTGGCGATGCTCTGAAATGCACGACGTTGAACTACTTGTCACAGATAACAACAACAACACTTGTACAACATCAACTGCAGCAAACAGAACAGGAGCAGCAGCAGCAATGGAGGGTGGTGGTTCTCAGGCCAAAAAGGAAGGTTCTTCACCGCCAGCCGTTGGATTTAGAGAGCTCTTCAGATTTGCAGACAAGCTGGATTATGCTCTGATGAGCATCGGTACGGTTGGTGCAATAGTACATGGCAGCTCATTGCCTCTCTTCCTCAGATTCTTTGCGGATCTTGTTAACTCTTTTGGCTCCAATGCTAATGATGTTGACAAAATGACACAAGAAGTATTGAAGGTATTAATGATTATTACTTACTTGTTGTTGTTGTAATATTAAAAATTCAATCTTTTTTTACTTTTACTTCTTCTTCTCATTGTGTTGTGTTGTGTTGTGTTGTGTTGATGATGGGTTATTTGCAGTATGCTTTTTACTTTCTTGTAGTGGGAGCTGCTATTTGGGCATCTTCATGGGCAGGTCAGGAGAGGGGAACATATATGATGAAATATTTATTATTAATAAAGATTCAATCTTTGTGATCAATTTGGCTTAATATTCAACTTTGATTGGTTGGTTGTTTGCAGAAATATCTTGCTGGATGTGGACTGGTGAGAGGCAATCAACAAGGATGAGGATCAAGTACTTGGAAGCTGCTTTGAATCAAGATATTCAGTATTTTGACACCGAGGTTCGGACATCCGATGTCGTTTTTGCCATCAATACTGATGCTGTCATGGTTCAAGATGCCATTAGTGAGAAGGTATTTTGCAAGAAAGAAAAAAACCCAAGTGGGATTTTTGTTTGTAGTTGTGAAAAATTGTGTGATTTTGTGGTTTCTTCTTTTCAGTTGGGAAATTTCTTGCACTACATGGCAACATTTGTTTCTGGATTTGTGGTGGGTTTTACTGCAGTGTGGCAGTTAGCTCTTGTTACCCTTGCTGTGGTTCCTCTAATAGCTGTCATTGGAGGTATACACACTGTCACATTAGCCAAACTCTCCGGCAAGAGTCAAGAAGCTTTGTCACAGGCAGGAAATATTGCTGAGCAGGTGAAATTATTGAATGTTAATTGAAAAAGATCTTAACTTTACTAAGTGTACCATGTTTTTTGCATCTGGGTATTTCTAAATTTGACTGAAATTGCAGACTATTGCACAAATTCGAACGGTACTGGCGTTTGTTGGCGAGTCGAGAGCGATGAATGCCTATTCTGCAGCTTTGAGGATTTCGCAGAAGATTGGGTACAAGAATGGATTTTCCAAGGGACTGGGATTAGGCGCTACGTATTTCACCGTTTTTTGCTGTTATGCTCTTCTGCTATGGTATGGAGGTTACTTGGTTAGGCACCATTATACCAATGGAGGTCTTGCTATTGCTACAATGTTTGCAGTTATGATTGGTGGGCTGTAAGTTTCTGATCCAATTCTGTTAAAATCCATGTCTTAAATTGGATCTTGTAATTTGGAAATGTTAATTAATATGTCTGCCTAAATTACAGAGCTTTGGGGCAGTCAGCTCCAAGTATGGCTGCATTTGCAAAGGCAAGAGTTGCAGCTGCTAAAATCTTCCGAATTATCGATCACAAGCCGAAAGTAGACAGAAACAGCGAATCGGGTCTCGAATTTGAATCCGTTACAGGTCAATTAGAGCTGAAAAATGTGGACTTTTCATACCCTTCAAGGCCAGATACTTTAATTCTCAACAATTTCTCTCTTATTGTACCGGCGGGGAAGACGATCGCGCTTGTCGGAAGCAGTGGCTCTGGAAAAAGCACAGTGGTATCCCTTATTGAAAGATTTTATGATCCCACCTCAGGTAATGATCATTACCATTAGTCACATTGTTACTTTCTCTGAATCTTGTCATATTATTAATATTATCTGCCAGTCAAACTAGTAATTTCTTTAGTTCTAGTTTCATGTGGTCCTTGTTTCTCAGTTAAGTAATGTATTTGGAAATAGAATTAGCTATTACTAAATAGTTTCAACTCTTTAGGACAAGTTTTGCTGGATGGAAGCGACATTAAGTCGTTAAAACTGCGATGGCTAAGGCAGCAAATCGGGCTTGTAAGCCAAGAACCAGCATTGTTCGCCACCACCATCAAAGAAAACATACTTTTGGGAAGGCCAGAAGCGAGTTTAATCGAGGTTGAAGAGGCCGCGAGGGTCGCCAATGCTCATTCGTTCATCGTCAAGCTTCCAGACGGCTACGACACTCAGGTTAGCTATAGTAGCCTTAACTGTCATGATGAATCTTTTTACAAAGTTATGTTATGATCCAGACAAAACTATTGTACTAAGCAATGTCCTTGGCATTTATTATGCATGTAGTCTGCTATATGCCTTGAAGCAATGGGCATGCTAGCCTTACTTGCTGTGTGTTTTCTGGTCATTGTCTGGGGGGTGAATTTGGTCATATTTCCTTATATTAAGGGTCTGGGGATGTGGTATTATTGTGATATTTAATTGCACCGAGTACTCAACGGTTTGTTTGGTCAACAAACAAACCTAACATTTTATATCAAGTCAAATGTGTGGAAATGTTTGGTCATGCATTTAAATATACAGTAACATGGTTTCAGTCAACAGTGCATGTGCATGTGTTGGTTTGTATTCACTCATGTAATAAAAGAAAATCCTGAGCTTGTGGGTATGTACAAATTATTGAAGTACAAGACAAGAGTGCCTGTAGCTCTGGGTTATAACTATTTTCTGGATGTTCATGTGCACATACAAAGTTGAGAGAATTTTTTTCCTTTGCAATTAAAATAAATAAC